>OY971423.1:13890000-14515000 GCA_963853865.1 Helleia helle | reverse complement strand
TAGTATTTGTTATAGCGGCAATAGAAATACCCCATCTGTGAAAGTTTTAACTATCACGGTTCATGAGATACAGCCCCGTGACAGACGGACGGACAGCGGAGTCCTAATAGAGTTCCCGTTTTACTCACTGCGTGAGGTGCATGGTACTTGATATTTATATTAACTTCACCTTTTGAAATACGAGTAGCTACCGATGACATATTTATAGCAATGAATATCGTGCACCTCACGCTTTTTTTTACTTAGTAATATCATTTTTTTTAAGTAAAACCTTCTAGTTTGGATGAAAAAACTCAAAAAGCGTAATAATCATGTCATCGTCACCGAACGCTCGTCACCAAATAATTTCGAACGCTAATGTGACATTAAGACAGTAATACGAGGGTGAACAAAAATCACCGAACGCTTTCGAACGACGTCAATATGATATTTCAATTTTTTTGTATTATATTAAAAACTAGCTGCCCGCACAGACCTCGTTCTGTCAAAGGCGAAGGGGGAGGAATTTCTTAAAATCCGTTCTTAGCTCACCTCTACATGGCAAAAGTAATATTTCTACAAAATTTCAAGTCTCTAGGTCTTATAGTTCCAGAGATATCGTGATGAGTCAATCTATTGAACAGCTCCTATATAATATATAGATAGAGATTATTTTCTGGATTTTAGTTGTGTGCTATTTATCATCATCATCATCAGCCTTTATCCGTCCACTGCTGAACATTAAGGCCTCCTTCAATGAACGCCAAGACGACCGATTCCTCGCCACTCGCAACCAACACGGACCGGTAACTGGCTAGGAGATTCTCTTTCCATCTGGTTAATAGTCGACCAACACTTCGTCTACCTAAACGCGGCCTCCACTCTTGAACCTAATTGGCCCATCGGCCATCCGTTCTCCTGAGTGTGTGACCAGCCCACTACCACTTTAACGAGCTTATTCTTCGCGTGATATCGGTAACTTTAGTTCTCTGGCGGATTTCTTCATTTTGAATCCTATATCTGTCAAGAAACACCCAGCGAACAAAGGCAGCTAATTTTTCTTTTGATTTGATTAATTTTATTTTTGGATTACGTAACGTACTGTGTGCTGCAAGTGTATGTAAATTGTAAAACATATCAATTATGCAAACGTTAAATGCGCGTAAACATCAGCGGTTTGTTGCCACCGTCGCCCGCCGCCCGTCGCGTCGTTTAGGAAATGAACGTCAGCTCTTTTATCTAAATGGAGGGACGTAAAAGCGACGTAAAAACCCCATTTTATATAATAAATAATGAAATAAAAATACCACATGCTTAATGTTGTACGAGTTATGATACTAATAATATTAATGATAAATTTGACGAGGTTTTTCATGGTATGTAAAATTTTATCGGTAATAAGAATCGGCTATGGATTATAAAAGTTTATGTCATTGGCATATTAAAACAAAAACGATATGTACATCAATGATATAAAGTATTTAATTTTAGAAAATAAGCTACGGTCGATTATGTAGACTGAGACATTCACAGAACTTGCTATTATTAGAAAGTCTGTAATCAGTTCTAAACCTACCTATTTTAACTTTTGTACACTTTAATATGAAAAATAAAACAATGTGACAAAAGTTAATTACATTAGTATAAAAACTATATTTTTTTCTAGTAGTCTGCGGATGCATTCGCCGATGTCTGCGTCAATATGTCTGTCGGACGCTAAACGTTCGTGCTGAAACTCTTTAATCCTTGTCACAAAAACCAACAACAAACGGATTTTTGACGGATGTATCTGCCGACGTTAAATACCTACGACAGACGAGCAAATCATACTAACTCAGCGAACGCGTCTGCTAATGAGGTCTACTTGTGGCTATAACTCAAACGTAAAGCTAAAATGTATCCACCAGAAAACCTATCAAACCTACCTAAAATAGCAATAAAATAAACGAATTATGATCACAATTGAAAATAACAGCGTAATTAAATTGAAAGATACAAACCATAAACAAAATTCTGAAATAGAATCAACGAACAATAGACAACAAAAGTGTATACAACCTTTTCGGTGTAATGAAGCCATATCTTTAATGGGAGCGATAAGGCCGCTAAATGTTTGCGCACACGCTAAATAATAAGCGACTCGATCATTTACCGCAGAGGGGTGAAGTTTGACGAGAAAAAAGAATATGAGACGGGCTTTTGATCGTTACCGCTTATCGGTAAATGAAATGAGAGGGAACTGAATCAGCTCCGTGCGATGGTCATTTTTCTAAATACTATACTTGTCAGCTCTTTGATTAAGGTATGACAGATAATGTGTAAGTATAGATTTGGATTGTATCTTAAAATCGGTTGTCTGTAAAGTCGGTTTACTGACGATAGTTGAACGTGACAACGTCTCAGAGCGAGGTAACGCCGCATGCGTCATGTTTTCTCGTTCGTGCAGCCGGCTCCGTCGAATTATAAGACGTTTTCACGTCAAAAGTGCCTTTAAAACTTATTGACTATTTTAGGCTAGGAAAGATATAACGATACGACGTTGATCATTCTTCTTTAAAAGAGGAATAAAGTTGCCTAATTTGTTTTTTGTTAAAGCTTTACTAAAGGAAAACGCTGTTCTTTTTTAACTTTTCTTGTTGCATGGAATAATAAAAATCAGTTATTATTTTAACTAATTTAATACTAATAATAAAGAAGATTTTTGAGCGACGACGTCTAGTCACTAGTGGGTATGGGCTTGGCCTCTCGAGTGAGAGCCGAGTGGTCCGGTTCGATCCTGACCCCTGTGTTGCTTTGAAATGGGTTTTTTCTAAATTTCTACATGTACCTGAACATGATACCATCGCTTTCTCACCGGTAAAGGAAACATCGTGAGGGCATCTGCATGATGAGATAAAAAGTATTTAAAGGTGTGTGCAGTTCACCAACCCGCATTGGGCCAGCACATCAGTGAACTATGGCCTGATTTCGAGGAGAAGACTCGTGCTCAGCAGTGGGATAAGGGTTTATATTATTATATATTATTGTTATTAATAAAGAAGATGTTCATAACAGTGTTTATATAATTGTGATCATAATCATCATCAACATCATCGTGAACCAATTTCTGTCGAGACAATTCAATTCTATTTTATGTAGAATTGTCTGTCCTACACGTGAATTTTTCTAAACCGTGATACGTTGGTTCTAAAACGTTTTCGATGTGAATTTCCCAACGCTATCGGGTTGTTACCGTTAGTGAACGCTAACGCTACTCTACTAACTTCACAGATAAAGACAGATGGGACGCTCCGTCGATATCCCCTATCGCTTAACTTCTCTTTTTACGGTTATTCCCCTATAAAAGTTATTTTAAGTAAAAACAACTTTACTATCGATTTATAGCTATCTTTTTATGTATTCGCGGTTAAAAGAGTATGCTCTAAAAAGCCTAATAGGTTTATTGGTGTGTAGAATTATGTTGCCTAGGTATATAATCTTAGACTAATGTTTATTATTATATATTTTTTTGTGTTGTAATAACATTGTGCTTTAAAATTTAGCGTATTTAAAAGAGTTTACATAAAAAAAAATGTTTGAAAAAATATCTCTTTACTACCTGATTCGATATATTTTAAAAAATATTGCAACGGCAAGTAAATATTTGTGTTACGTGATTGATTTTAATTATAGAAATATTAAGAAAATATCTGTGATTTTAATATAATCATATAAAAGTAAAATGGCGTACTGACAACATTGTTAATATAAGCTTAAAATAATCTCAGAAACTATGTTCAGATATTACTTATTTATCATCATCATCATCATCAGCCTCCATCCGTCTGATGAACATATCCTCAATGCCAATCAAAATGCTACGATTTATTAACGATAGTTAAGTGAAGTACATTTATACGTAGTTCATATATTCGAACAATATTATGCAGTAAAATATAATTATAATCTCATAAAAACTAGCTCCCTCGGGATAACATCGTCATAACTTAATTTCGGCTGCGAGACACAATCCCATATTAAATAACGAGAGAAATAGCATTCTGAGTAAACTTGATATTTAAAGACAAAACATAGGGCGTCACAGATCGGCGATCTTTTTAAATGCAAAATATTTTACATTTTCTCTTTTGGATTTCATACTTTACTAAAATATACATATAGGTATAATACTTATACTTACCTCCCCTAGCTATCCGTACTAACATTGAATATTTCTTTTAAATTTTGTTAAAGATCTAGGTCTGCACACAATAAAGTATTTTTTATTTGTTTTTGACGTGACAACTTCTTATAATTCGATGGAGCCGGCTGCAAGAACGAAAAAACATGACGCATGCGGCGTTCCATTTTCTTATGACGTTGTTACGTTCAACTATCGTCAGTAAACCGACTTTACAGACAACCGATTTTTATTTATTTTTCTCTACAGCAACCAAAAATAAACACATCGCGATAATGATAAGCTTGGTAAAATATCTGCTACAATTTTGAATTTTTTTGTAAAAAAGATGGTAAGTGGACGCAGTTCTACCCACTAAAACTCAGCGAGTGCCACCAATCCCGCCTTTGAAGAGGTGCCCCGGATCTATTGAGTCAACAGGGCACCTTGACGGCCAGTCAGTCCCTCAAGGGACCGACGCCACCTCCACAGAGGGCTTGTCCCGCACTATTGAACAACCCCTCCCGACGTCGGGACAGTACAATGGGGTGAGGTTCACACCCTCACCCCTTGTGCCCTCTGCTCTTTTGTCCCCTCTTCTTATAAGAGGGATACAAAGAGCGGCTCCCTCTGTTCAATTTGCTTCGCCCAAGGTGCTGGGTCCACCTTAGGCTACTGAGCCTCACCGCCACGACAAGGCTTGAACCATAGTGGGGTATAATTTTGAACTAGAACGACCAACTCTAAAAAAAAAATACGGTAATCATACATTTATTTAGGTCGTGAAATAAGGAAAAATTCTTCCATACATTTGTTCGCTGTTGTGTCGCGCCGTGTGTCCCAATGAGAGAGGAATATTGTTTCAAACGGAATTATCCGCACCACAGGGACGGGATCACTTATAATTGTTATTTTATTCATAGAAACAACAGCCCATGGGACGGTGGATGGGACAAATATTTTCACTTGTCGAGCACCTTTTAGCACGTATGATGTTATGAATGACGCGAGTGCTATGCATAGTTTCGGTTCCAATTTTCATTTACATTATTCATGCGGGTTTTACATATTTCAATTATTTTTTTAAATAATAAAATAAATTTGCATACATATTATCATGCGTTTTTTGATTGGTTATTTTTTTGATTATCAAAGCTTTTGTTCAATGTGGCAAATATTAGACAAACTGTTCCTATTCATGTCAGTGACAGACTCAGTCTGTTTAACACATTTATATGTTTATGGTTTAACATATACTAAAGAGCTGACTAAAGAGGCTAGTTTTAGCGTAAACTAAAATTATAACTTAAAATTATTTTTAACATGGTCAAAAACAATATCGCAACATAACCTCAATGTTTTACCTATGATAAAATATACACCGTAAAATTTGAATACCACACCCTTTTAAGCGCAAGGCTTACGGGCTTAGCATGTAACCTGTAGCCGCCAGATAACCCTGGACTCGCGCAATCATCCCACAAATCCCGTATCATTAAGTATCGCTAAGAAAGCGATTCGCGGACCATTACCATGTTAATAACGTGGGGGAGCTGGTGATTAATCAAGTTGACGTTTAGACACCACCACCTCAGGACCGAACTAATCTTGGTGGTAGACAATTTTATGCATGGATTTCTGATTAGAAAATGATGGCGGGTTGAGGAGGTCCCGTAAATGCTGGTTTATGTGATACAGTCAGTGATATAGATGATTTTTATGCCTTGTTCATTGTTACTGTACTCATTATTAATTTAGTTTCTGTGGCTAACAGAAGATAAATTTATATATTTTAAGTACAAAACTAAAACTTTAACATGAAATTTAATTTCAGAGGTATATTTCTCTAATATATAAAATTTCCATGTCACAATGTTAGTTACCGTACTCCTCCGAAACGACTTTACCGATTTTTACCAAATTTTATATGCGTATTCAGTAGGTCTGAGAATCGGCTACTATCTATTTTTCATACCCCTAAGTGATAAGGGTGGTCAACCCCTCAAATTTTAAAAGTTAACGCGGGCGAAGCTGCGGGCAACAGCTAGTTATATTTAAATTTCATGCATATTCCTTCAAATGGTTTGATTTAAAATTATTTCAAGTATTTCTAATACAAGACTTTAAAACATATCACGGGACTAAGTATATGGCATCTGTTCTTCAATCTTTATTATCTACTTAATTTTTTTCAATTAAAAAAAGGTGGATATTTTAAATTCAAATTCGCATTTTCTGATTTTAAATGAAGCAATCACACAAAACATATGAAACATTTCTAATCCTCATTTGAATTAAAAACCCTAAATACGCAGAATCCCCAACAGCACGGCTACCGCGACGGTCAAAAGCTGATATTTCTCCTTTTAATCCCTGTCAGATTATTTAAATTCCCACCTGCGAGTTCCTGCTTTACCTTCCGGACACTTTTTTATTTAAAAAAATAAAATATAAAAATATTTCGTATTTGTTTTGGACGGGCGGAATCCTTTAATTTTCGGCACGGGAGCGTGACAGTTCGCCTGCAGTTTGGGCCCGCTTTGAGGATTTTAACGTTTCATATTTAATTTTTATAAACATTACGTAAACCCTTCGTAATCATGTACAGACAGAAATGAATCACATTTTATATTTTAATAATGTTTGGTTGCTTTGAAATTTTTTATCTTAATATTAAGTAATATTATGGTTTTGGTATGCAAATTGTTTCTGCTAAGAATCGCAAAAACGCCTACTAGGAGTAGGCGTTTTTGCCTACACCTAGACAATATCATATTATGCATATTCTATTCATCCTCAGACTATTGACGAATAGTGTTGTATTGATAATTATAAAGTCAAGTTCGTCATCATAACGTTTAGTGTGTTAAATATACCTATAAATTAATACTTTCGTTCTGAGTAAAAAAAATGCAAACCGCATTCTAATGTTCAATACAACTAGGTACGTTGATGGTATTCTCACATCTTATCATCATCTTGGCTCCTCACGTACCTTCCGAGCCAAGATAGGCAATGCTGGCCATGTGAAAGCCCATCAACGTAATGACACTAGACTCTTTTAAATTTATTTGTGAGAGGTTTAGAAGTCGAAAGCATCATCATCATCATATTAATACTTCAAAACTTTTGCATATTATGACACCAGTACCTCTACCATGAGTTTTGTTACAAGCGTAAATGACATAACTATAGTAGCTACTTAAAACGCAACACGGATAGAAAACTAAGGTATGGTATAGTTTTCTATTCGTGTTGCGTTTACGCTTGTAACAAAACTCATAGTAGAGGTACAGAACTCTAATAGTAATACCAAAATATAATGTCAGCTGAATAAAATAGAAAGGATCACATTATATTAATGTGAATACTGCAAACAGCAAGAACAGTAAAACGCCGCGGCTGGAATTCAGCAATTGTTGGCGCTGGCTTTATCCCGCGACTGTCGTCATTATTTTATTTGCTTTACTCTACTTTAAATTCTTTTCCTCGTAGTGCTTTATGTAACTTTTTCGCGCGCACGCAGCGTACCGCGAGAACGTTTAATGAAAACAACTTTTTGAATTAACGTCGCTACGGAGTTTTTGCCATTCGGTCTTTCATTGAAAATATAAAACTCCTGTATCGAGCTAGAAGTTTCGAAACATTGAAAAATGTTCCGCTCATAAAGCCTTTGCGAATATGAGGTTTTAATTTGTCGCTTTACTTTGTGAATATTGTCATTAGTTATTTTTGTTACAAAATTTAATGCGCATTTTGTCTTTAGCATATTCATTGTATTTTTATGTGCCTGCTTAAAATTTTGCATCGTAATCGAAAAGTTTACTATTAATTAAAAATTAGTTTGATATACAATCAATTATTATTCTCAATATTCTCATACGGGTAACAAACGACGATTATGTTCTTTGTACCCCTCTTACAAGAAGAGAGGACAAACGAGCAAGGGGAACAAGGGTCAAGCTGGGAGGGGTTGTTCTGTGGTGCGGGACAACCCCTCCGTGGAGGTGAAGTCAGTCCTTTGGGGGACTGACTAGCCGTCGAGGTGCCCTCTGTTGCTTAAGAGATACGGGGCATCTCACCAAAGGCGCCATTGGTGGCACTCGCCGGGTTTTAGAGGGTAGACCTGCAATCACATTACCATCTTTTGGGGGCTGCGAATCCCACATGCCGGTATGGAGAGTCCCTCGCTGGATGCCTAAGAGTAATTTCCGGCGCCAAAGAAAAAAAGCCACTCTAGGACTCTTCTAATGCTTGCTACTGAGGCCAATCTTCGGTTGAGCTTTAAATTCAATATTGCCTCCATAGGCTAGCTATAATATACATTTATAATTTATTGGGATATACAGAAACATCTTTCGTCTTCGCGTTCATCAAAAAAGGTCTATATATATATATATATATATATATATATATATATATATCCTGCAGTAGAGGTGAAAAGGTTGTTGATGATGATACATAAACAAAGGAGAGGGATTTGCGAGTGGCGAGGGATCGGTCCTCATGGCGTTTTTTGAGGGAGGCCTATGTTCAGCAGTGGACGGATAGAGGCTGATGATGATGACGATGATGACGATAAACAAAGGACAATCTAAATATGAGTGAAGTACAATTATTATCAAACCATATCAACTCCTTTCCTAATCGATCCATAAATCGAAACATTCGGATTGCGAGCGACACCTCCAATTGAACGGATTGGCCTGAAAGCGAGGCTACAACAAGCAACCGATAAATCACCCGCCAACTTCAAATAGAAATGTCATATTATTTCCACAAAAGATTTAACTCGAAAATAAATTATATTTCCCCCTTTCCGCGCCATTGTTCACCGACGTATGGAAGCCGCACCATTCTCTGCGATATTTAAAAAACCATTAAGTGCACGCTTTTATATTGAAAAACCACATTTTATGTTGCTAATTATATTCTACTATTAAGTATTTAAAATTATTTCAATCGTTTGGAACTCAGGTGTATTTTTGTAGGCTTGTTTTTAGATGTGGGGACAGCTTGGTGGCGGTCGGGCAGTCCTCCCTTACGAAGAGTACTCTGGCCTTCGTCGGGGCCAGCCTGTCGTTGAGGTGATCCTGTCTGTTGTCTGCATATCCGGGACCCTGCAAAAGTGGCCGAATACGCTCGCAGTGGTTTTAGTTAGAGTGGGTACTCCCAGGTGCGAGTCCCACATTAGGTCAGAATCTAGCCGAAGATCCTGGCTGCATCCATAAGGATTTCCCTACGATATCAAAAAGGCTTGTCTTTAGATACTATCACATGATATATCATATGATAAAGTATTTCAACAGAATTCCTTATGTGATGCAACTACTAATCGTCAATGTTGCAGTAAATTCTACTGCAAAAAACTAAGATAAAATTTCCTTTATTCGAAGTCTAGATCATATATACATAGATATATCTCACAATATGGGTACAACCATTCCAGTGTGTATAATGTTTTGGTCCAGTTATAGGGTTAAGTGGTAGGACAGATATTATAATTGCTTATAAATATTAAAATTTGTCTCCATTGTGACAACTTCGTGCAGATCTAACCCAATAATGTTTTAAAAAAATTGTTCTGTTTAATACATGACGATAGTTAAACAATGATAATGACGCTATTTTTATAGCTTTTAAAGCCTAAACTAATCTTTGTAGTCTTATTAAAGAAACATTTGACGAGGCTATTGAACGGAACAAGCATCGTATCTGGCATATTTTCGCGTGGACGTGTTAAGCAACAAATCCGAAACCCTCCATAAATTGCGCGCTAGCCTGATTTACAGCCTGCGACTAAATGTTTGATTTGTGCTCGTAAATCGAGATCATCTTTTGTCAGCCACGCAGCTGATCCTTGCCGGCTTTACTTTTATATTTTGTGGATCTTCTATATACTTTACAACTGATAAAAGTATTGTATATGTACTTATTATATTTTTAAATAACGTGCTTAAATTTCCGTATTGCAATAGTCAATAATCAATCAAGCATTGTAAAGGCGACTTAGTGTAGTTAACTACAAAAAAACAACACAAGGTTACGAGTTCCAGTCCCGTCGAAAGAACAACACTTGTATGTATTATTATTTATTTACGTTGTTATATTGTAAGAGCTATCACACTAAATTAAAATAGGGTATTATGTAGAGTAAAAGCCTGTGAAAACAACCTTGAAAAGGTGATCAAATGATTTATATGGATTATAAATATGTTATACGAAAGCATCTCCCAGAGAACGAATGTTATCGATATCACGCAAAGCATAAGCTCGTTGAAGTGGCAGTGAGCTGCACACACACTCAGGAGAACGAATGGCCAATGGGCCAACAAGGTTTAAGAAATGAGGCCACGTTTAGGTAGACGAAGTGTTGGTTAGTCATTAACCAGATGGGAAGACAATCTCCGTGCGGTGGCCGGTTCGTGTTGGATGTTAATGGTAAGGGATCGGTCGTCATAGCGTCCACTGAGGGAGGCCTATGTTTAGTAGGGGACGGATAGAAGCTGATAATGTTGATGATAGACATGTACTAGAAAGTTTATATCACACACTTTATACTGCGAGTACAACAATCATATAATCGGGACCTTGAAGTAAGGA
Source organism: Helleia helle (assembly GCA_963853865.1). Classification (NCBI taxonomy): domain Eukaryota; kingdom Metazoa; phylum Arthropoda; class Insecta; order Lepidoptera; family Lycaenidae; genus Helleia; species Helleia helle. Next base: position 14,504,259 of record OY971423.1, on the reverse strand, counting down.
ATAAAATTCCCTGAAAGGTGATCCAATTTAGAACAAATAATCAATAATATAACTTTTTCATTAAATTCTGCACAAACAAATCAAGCCATAACACACATGAGCGAAGAAACAAGTCGCATGAATAACAAGTAATTATGAGATGTAGCATAATGCCTACGAATTAACAATACAAAAGTACCAACTTTAATTAGTCGCTTAATACAGCTCTAACTTGGTCTGCAAGTCCCATTCAGATGAAGTTGTGTGTGAGAGCGATAACTCAGCTCAGTCTAACGTTCACTTGATTTTATACACATGTGCGTAGCTTACAGATTTGAATTATAAAATATTTACCAATGATAAAGCTGTTTGTTTGAACGTTATAATATCAGGAACTACGGAGGCAGATTGCTTTAGATCTTGCATTTGATTGTCCAATTATTAAGGGAAGTTATAAACTATTTATTTAAGTGGATAACTTTTTGTCTGCAGTTTCAACCAATCACAACATCGCCAGAAGACCGTATAAGACCGTTAGTAAGAGGTAGTGCCATGCTGCTATTGGCCGACTTGCAGCCGACTTGGGCCGGCACGACCGGGGTGGTACCTCTCACTAACATAAGACCGGCGTCAAGTGACAGCTATTCTGTCGCGTTTTGTGCGGTTTATGAATTTCCGGTGAGCCATTGAGGGGACAGGGAAAAGGAGAGGAACCTTAAGGGCAACACATCTGCATAATTTCTGTATGGGTGTCGGTAGTCTAAAGTTTCGACTGCTAGTTTGCCTTAATATGCTCTCATAAATAAAAAAATAACACATACGTTCAATTCTGGCGATGTTATAATGTAAGAGAGAGATTGTGAAGCTCATGTTTCTTACTTTGTCATCTTTTATCTGTCTATTATCGGTACTAGCTACTGTTGTACTAGGAGATATTGTCGTGGGTTACATAATAAATATAATACAAAAGTTATTTTGCTAACAATGTTATGTGGTAAAATAGATAGACAGAACACTTGAGCACATCCATGACTTTGTACTTTCATATGTATTATTTCGTCAGTTTGCACTTGACGGAATTCAAAACTTCCCTTGTGTGTAAGACGAGCCACTACATTAGACGGTTACAATATTTACATAAAATTTGTATAAATATAAGAAGTCATAATTATAGTAATTCCAACACCATATATATGCACGCAGGGCGGGCGGGACAAATAAATGCAGTAATAGGAGAGCGCGGCCCGCAACGTCGTTAATTCGACGATTTAAATCGGAAACACGCGATAAATTGCCGCGGCGCTTTTGAATTCAAATACCAGCTAAATTGGATGCACCAATTATTGTAACATTTACACTTTGCTGTACAATCTAACCTTACAGCAAAATGTCACGATTTGGTTCTTATCAATATCGAATAAATAGTTCGGGCACCAAGGTTTTCTTTATAGAGGTGAGAGGGCAAACGGACCACGGTCGTTTCACCTGGTAGTAAGTAATAAGCGACATCTATAGACACCCGCTACATCATTAAAAGGTGCGTTGCTGGCCTTTCAAAAGGTAGAACACATGCTCTACAAACAATGAAAGTATATGCAAAAATTAGCACCATTTTGTTTTTCCCGTAATCGGGTAAAAATAAGTACAAGTAATGTACGTATCCCGTAAAGAAGACCAAGATAATACATACACTGACTGACATTAAAACTTACAATATTGTACCTCCGGACGTATCACACAAGTGGCCAGTTAAATTTTCTTTCAATTTGTACTAAGTACCTATAAAATATTTGTTCTTTCAAAAGCCTATAATATCTCTTCTACAAAATAATTTCTTAACAAAACGACGGACACAAAATTTTCTACTATCGACAAAAAATAACAAGTCAGTTTGAGCATTTTCAAATATAACAAAGCTATCAGAAATATCCATTAAAGAGTGACACATAGTTAACAAAAACGCATCACAAAGCTAATAATATATTGATAGATTTGATTCGAACCCGCGCCCTCGCGTCCGCTGCTTTTTGTTCGTTATTTATGGCGGCGCAGATATCGATAGAGCGGCGATATCATGAAATATTAAACGCATTACAAGTGGCATATAGGCCGGAAGATGATGTTTGAAAAACATTCTTTCGCCATGTTGGAATAGTGGAGATAAGCTTTTGATCTTTATTATTGCGGACTTTTAAATTTTGAAGGTGTATTTTAGGTAAATTCATGTCCGAAAAGAAGTTTTATAAACGCTTTTTGATATTATAATTATAATATAAATTAAATTAAATAAAAATCACAACACCATTTTGTTAGTGTTTTAGTTTGTATTAGGTATCAAAATATAGATAAATGTCTGTTTCGAACCGTTAAACATTATCTCAATCAATGTCTCAATAGACTTAAATGTCTGCCTTAGACGGGATTCAGAACGGTCGTCGGTCACCTCGATAGACAACTACACATCATCTAAATTAAATCTATACTAATACTAGCTGTTGCCCGCAGCTTCGCCCGCGTTAACTTTTAAAATTTGAGGGGTTGACCACCCTTATCACTTAGGGGTATGAAAAATAGATAGTAGCCGATTCTCAGACCTACTGAATACGCATATAAAATTTGGTAAAAATCGGTAAAGCCGTTTCGGAGGAGTACGGTAACTAACATTGTGACATGGAAATTTTATATATTAGAAGATTATAAAGCTAAAGAGTTTGTTTGTTTGTTTGAACGCGCTAATCTCAGGAACTACTGGTCCGATTTGAAAAGTTCTTTCAGTGTTAGACAGTCCATTTATCGAGGAAGGCTATAGGCTATATAACATCACGCTGTGACTTATAGGAGTTGAGTAACGCGGGCAAGGCTGTAGGCAACAGCTAGTATATAATATCAACATGTAAAATTTATCGGTGGGAGGGATGCGTTGTATCGCCATTTAATTACTGGCACAAATGTAATTACTGGCACCGAGGCTTAACATCTTGGAAAATCACAACAAACAATAAGTAGAGAACTTATCCATACTATCTCTATATGAATAGAAAAAAGGGCAACTAAGTTAGCATCCACCGCAATAGTATCACACACGAATCACGCAAAAGTTTATTCTACGCTTTTATCGCAACAAGTCGAGCGTTAGCGAAAATGATTTATACGGTTTATCAAAAATAAATTATTACGCCCCGGTAAAAAGTACTATTTATCTGTTTCTAGCCTCGGGCGGTTATTGTGAAGGAAATACGATATTCTGCGCTCGCAAAAAGAGTTTCAAATTAAAAAATCATAAAATAATTTGAACGAGTTTTCATGTATAATGCATAATGATCTTATCTATCGTGTATTATTTTTAAATGGATACAGTGAAATAAAAAAGCCTTGGTAGAGCATTTACCGCATGAATGTATATACACTGGACATACTCCTTTAGTAAATTCACATGCTATTAAAGACCTCTCTTGAGCTATATTCTTTTTTTTTATAGCATAGGAGGGCAAACATGCGTTGACTGACCTTTTCCCTATACCCCCCCCCCCCCCGGGCCACCAGAAACTCACAAGCCGCACGAAACGCTACAGCATAGCTGTTATTTAACGCCAGTGTTATGTGAGCGAGAGGTACCACCCCGGTCGTGCCGGCCCAATTCGGCTGCAAAGAAGCATGGGACTACCTCTTACAAAATCTTCAAGATATCTTCAATCTATCAAACAAATTAAATTGATAAGATTTTTTTTTTTGGTAGTACTTTGTACTATTAAATTACTCATTAGTAGCATACTAAAACTTCATTGTGGTGATAGGATCAAGTAAGCTGTGATAGTATGTAGAGATGGCTAAGTTTGTCTCTACAAAATAATTCAAATCATTTAGAAATGCCAAAAGTATTACTAGTTGTTAATTGTCCTATTTCGCTATTAATAAAACAAATATTTCGCTATATTTAAATCTAGGCACATTATACTACCCTACAAAATAACAATATGCCAAAAAACCCATATTTTTGATAAAAACTAATAGAAACTCCCAAAAAAGAGTTATCGACACGAACGCGTAATAAAGTAGTGGTCCCTCGCAATACTGATATTATTGTAATCTACATATTATTGCAATAAGTGGGTTTTCTGAGCCAATATTGTGAGAAGTCGGACCCTCCCGGGAAGCGGCGAAACTTACCTTTTATTGTTTTATTTATAACTTTGTGATTGATGACGGCCGGGCCAACTTGGCTTCATAAATATTGCGTTGAGCGTGAAGTCATGCTGTGCAATAGTTTTGCGTAACTGAATACTTTACGATTTCCACCGCGTGGTTCTGTCTTCGGAACATTTATATGTTGAAGCTTTTAACTTTAACTTTATTTTTATTTGATTCTATTTTTTATGTTTTTTTTTATTTATTCCTAGAACAAACTTATTTTTTAATACTTTATATAGCATATGAAGCAATTTTGAATATAAATATATTTATTATTATATTAATCAATAAGGTTTTATTTTCTAGACCCACATTTATTTGTCTTTCATAATTTTATGTTTCACGTTATTAAACTACTGAATTCCACGTCACGCTTCAGCCAAGTATATTCAGATACACTTCCTGATATGGGAATACTTGGTGTGACTGTAATCTGAATATCAGAATTTAAAAAATCTATAAATAAAGTGAAACAAAGAGTAATTTATAGGATAAGCCGTGAGTAACTAACGGCTCCACGTTCATAACCATTTTCAGCAAAAGGGTAGTCACGTGTGTGCCATTGGTACAGTCACATACAATAAACATTTAGGTTTTGTGACCGTATTAAACTATTAACTTCCTTAAAATGTGTATGATTAGATTCTCAATGTGTGATAAATAGTCTTAGATTTCTTGCCGTTTCTACATTTTAAAGAAATTGAAAACAACTGTACCACTTTAAGTACAATACGACCAATATTTTAGAATGAATATATTTAATTTTTAAATTTTTGTGCCAATTGCCAAAAACCTGAAAGACATTATTGTACAGAATACACAAACAAAATACAGTTGTGCAGAAACTAATTTTGGGCAAAAAAAAAAGGTTTTTTTCCGCAGTCGAGATACAAACCGTACTCTGAAGTAATACAGTTATAGCAGAATATAGAATAGAAATACTTTAGTTTACATTTTAGTGAGTATTATTCGACAGTAGGTAGCTAAAATACAATATGACATTGTAAAACATATAGTGAAGTCGTTACACGAAGTAATAGAGATACGAAAATATTTGACAATGAACATTTGTACATATCTATACTATTAATCTACCCGCAGATAGGTCACTACACCCCTCAGGTATAGCCGTAAGAATAAATGACGGTCTACTTAAGCTATCTACATAAAGGTGGCGTGACAATGGTATAGATAGGGTCCCATATCTCGTGACTCCATAAAGTGACATTCACAAAGAGACGTCCGCGCGGCCCGTCGGCCGATAGCACAATGCGGCAAACGACGCCGGCGCTTCCTGTTCCGGCCGCGGCGCCACAGTCGCAGATTTATGCGCGTCGCTTCCTCCCGCCATATGCGTGCGTCCCTCCCACTCATTTACACAAAACTCGAGTTTTTCAAGCACCTGTGTCGTATACATGAATGCCGGAGCGGATGTCGGCTTTTTGCTCGCCCGACTTCCACCCGATTTTTATAACTTTTTCCTAAGCATAAATAAAAAATATATTTTCGAGTAGCTAAAAATGTTTATTGAAAACCCTTTTTGTTGTTTATCAACGTTTTGTGCGTTCGTACTTAAATTTAATGAGAGTATTAAGACTTTTTGAAGCTTAAAGGAGCTTTGGAGTTAGTTGTAGGCATGTTTTTGCACATTTAAAGTTAATTAGCGTCAGCACACGTTAGGTACGAGAAGGTGAAAAGGGAGTAAGTAGTTCGTGCATAATGGAGCGGCGGCCGCGAACGTTCTACGTCTCGGAATATCTTAGCAGCTCCGCTATCACGTCAATCTGATCAAGTGCCGCCTCTCTACAGCTGTATTAATTAGAATTTATATTAAATAATATTTAATATGAAGTTTTTAATGATTCATTTTATTTATTTTTATTCAATTGGAATAGTTACAGGCTACAGATAGACTAGCATACACAATAAAATATAAATAGAAGAATCAAATTAATATTGTATATTATGAACTTAAATTAAATAATAATATTAAATTTACCAGTCCACTTCAACGAGCTTATTCTTTGCGTTATATCGGCCATTAACCAGGTGGGAAGACGATCTCCGTGCGGTGGCCGGTCCGTGTTGGATGCGAGTAGCAAGGGATCTGTCGTCTTGGCGTTCATTGAGGGAGGCCTATGTTCAGCAGTGGACGGATAGAGGGCTGATGATGATGATGATGATTTAATTGACGGCATAAATAGAAACGACATGACGTAAAATAAATCGAAGTAATCATTAAGTGAATTATGGTATTGTAACGTAACACTCCGCTTAAAATGTATAGATAAAATTTTGTTGATTTATAAAATATAATTTATAATATTATGTATTATATTTACAATTTGATGTCAGTAAAGTTATATTTATCAATATAAAATTAATTTCTTTTCAAAACTATCAATTGTCTCTTTTAATGATACTTATTTGTTGGGAACCAAATATTAGCCATTCAATATAATATAAGCATTATTTATAGCCAGTAAGCATAAAAAGTGAAAATACTAAAAGTGCCGTTAAATATATATTTTAATACAATAAATCAAATTTGCCATAAACAAGCCGCACGGTTTAGAAGTCAAAGCAAAGTTTGATATAAATTTTGTACAGCAAACCTTAGCTGACGTTAACTTCGTATCTTTGTCTGATGCTCACGTGTAGGGCGGGCGGGGGCTGGCGGGGGCGGGCGGGGAGACAGTAGTGGATTTCGCTGGCTTTGTGAATCAATCACAAATTAATTCGACCTCGAGTAGACGTCTGATTTATGTGATTATTTCTTATCAAATTGCACTAAGAGAAGGTTGAAATAATATGAAATTATGAACAATATTATAAGATAGTGACAACAAGTACAATCGACTAAAAGTATTGATAGTGTTAGTAGACAACTAGGTTCAAAACGATCTTATAGTTTAGTGGATACAAGTTCCCAAAAAAATCTAAATACCTACAATTTTTATACATTGTTGATACCATTTATATTTCTTCAAGTAGAATTTGCGTAGAGGCATGGAAGAGGCGCATTAGCTTCAGTAAACGCTACAAAGAACAAATTATAATCGTATGTGAATCAATTATTTATTATCAACTATTATAGTTATAGAATTAAATGTTTCGTAAAATTTTATATCAACTGTAAAAGGAAATTAGAAGATTAGCGACATGTTATTAATTAAACATTAATCCGGAGTATTTTATAAGTGAAACCAAGCAGTTTCACAACTTGTTGGAAGTTGGAGTCTGAAAGTTTTACTGCGATTGTTTAGATATTTGGCGAGGTAAGGTAGGAGCCGTGTCAAAGGAAAAGTTTCGAGCGGTGCGATAGACTGTTTTGTAGCAATACTTGACGGCGTTGTAGATATTCACCCTAACAATCAGATATTAATTGAAAATTTAACAATTCTATTGGCTATTCATGAAATTAAATTTATCGACATCACCAGTTCGCGTCCATCTAGTTAACAGATTAACAAAATTGCGAATAGTTTGGCGTTTTGATGGATTGACCGATAATTGATTGATCGCTGGCTACACAACAGAAATGGCGAATGAAGTGATCATTTGACTCATAGCGATCTCACAGGAATCTTATCAACTGACTAGATGTACTACAAACTCTTAAAATTGTTTGTATATTTGAGCACTACCGGTGGGAGGGATGCGCCGTGCCGCGCTCCCGATTGCATGGGTTGCACCATCTTGTTTCTCCCGTACAGCTTTGCTGTGTTTCGGAGAGAAGGGTAAGACTTAACATCTTATGTCTCAGGATGGGCAACACATAGATGAGTTGCCTGGACTCGTTCCAGGTAAACTAGTTTATGTTTATTGGCGACGTCGACCACTTACCATCAGGTGGCACGTCTGCCAGTTTGTCTATTCAACTAACATAAAAAAACTAACATAAAAAAGTATGTGATACCGCTTTTACTTATCTGATAAAACTTTTTAAATATTCATATTTATCAGACTCACAAATTCAAGGGTGGCTGTCTCTACCTCAGCCTTTATATATGTAGGATCGGTATTATACATAAGGACAAGTATTTTATGTTATATACACTATATTCTACAAATGTAATACTAAACATCGCAATATAGTAAATTGTAGGGAATGTACAAATCAAATTTAGCTTAGTTTCTACCTGAGTGCTTGTTGCCAAAGCAACTCGCATTCCGCGACTGAAATCATGAAGTGGCTCTTTACGACTACACAGTTTAGATACTGGTCTAACTTAACACAAAGGCATGCCAGCGCATGTTACTTGATCAAACTGAAACTATAATTTTACTTTGGATTTGCTTTACACTGAAGGTTAGAATTAGTATTTGAACTATTGCAGATATAGCTTAATATTTTTCGTCATGATAAATACAATAGTCATCTCATCATCATCAATACGTAGCCTTTTTTTGACTGAATATCACAGACAAGTTTTAACTTTTAATAAATTACCCCTAGTTTATACTATGTCTATTTTTTTTTAATTCTAATTTTATTTAGGGACTTTTGTGCTACATAAAAACACTATAAAATATATTAAATAACAAAAAATACATTATGAACTGTAACATTTTATATAAGCTACCTGTGGCGAATCACGGCATCAAACAGGTCTTTTGCCGCCTTGGATAAGGGTTCAGTCAAATTTTTATGAAACCTTCCGACACCGAACCTGTTTAAACCAGAAGCCGCCTCAAGGTTCCGCCTCTCTCCAAATGGAATCGGACACATTCCACCAGTAGGCTTTGTCTATTTTATTCATTGTTTAATCTTTACATAATTAATATATAAATTTAATTTGCTTTTTGTGTTGGTCTGTTTGTGCATCCTTATTTCCTTAACAATTCCACGGATTTTGATACAGTTTTCACTGATGGCTTCGTAATGAACTAGGACAGGTTTAAGTATGAAACGTATAGAAAGTAGAGAAAACATTGTTTGCTTATTGGTTACGAATTAACTCAAAAACTGATTTTAAAAATTAATTTACCGTAAGAATGCTAAATTAGCACTAAATGATAAAGGCAATAAAATAAGTATCATAAATCCGGATATGATAGATCTAAGTTAACGCAGGCGAAGATGCGGACACCAGCCAGTATAAAAATAATGTGATCTTTTCAAATATCTTCAGAAAAAATCGACGAAAAGAAAATGACAAATCTCACAAATCTTTTTTATTTTCATCCACATAAATGTTATGAAAAGCATTCGTATCAAGCAATGTGGTAAACAATTAAATATTAAAACTTAACTTTAACACTCACAACTAAACACATGTTCTTACAATGTGTACTGAGATAACAACAAATAGGCCTGAGGCAGTAGATCACCTTGGCATGCTTGCCTAAGATAATTGCTTAAGTGGGATCTCACTTAGCCCCAAACCCTTGCAAGGGTAAGCTGGCCCTTTCGCCTCCTTGTCCGCCAGATAAGCATAGTTTATTGTTGAAAAGCAAATCTCCTTAGCTTTATGATAACAATGAGAAATTAGCACGAGATAACTGCCAATAAAGGCTTAGCACACGATAACGTGTATGTTGGGTGACGAACGCAATCTGATTAAATATTACATTTAGGAAATGTGTTTCAATTTAGACTTGTATGTACACTAATGACTTACTTATACAGATACATATACGTTATTTATATTTCTACTTATTGACTTTTCTTTTTAACCGACTTCAAAAAAAGAGGAGGTTCTCAATTCGTCTGTATGTATGTGACACGATTACTCCGCCTTTTGTGAATGGATTTCGATGGTTATTTTTTTTTTTGAAAGCTGGTGCTTCGAATTTGGTCCCATGTTAATTTTATGAAGCCTGATTATTAATCTGACAAGCCGTTTTTTTAGTTATTCCCAATAATGCCTATTTGGTTGGTTCCTTTAACCTCGACGATATGCTGATGTGCTCATTTTATTACATGTCGATGTAACAATTGTATAGGATGCTTTGGTAGCACACCATAGTATGTTGCGGTCATCGTAATCATCATCATCAACATTATCATCATCGTCGTCCTTTATCCGTCCACTGCTGAACATAGGCCTCCATCAATGAACGACAAGACGACGAATTTCGGAATCACTAATGCATCGCAGCACAATTTTGGCGGATTTTTTTTTCATATAAAACACATAACATTACCGCTTTACTATGGTTATATGCTCGATGGACCAGTACTTTGTTATTCGTTGGATGCATAGAAATATTAAAAGTTGGATGAGTCATGACTGTGGCGTGAACAAGACTGGCCGTCTTGACGTTTATTGAAAGACATAATCCAGTGGACGAAAAAGGTTGATAATGACGATCAAGATAATAAATATAGCGTTGTTCTTACAAAGTGATGGAAGACTCGATTGAAAGTCAAAAATAATAAAAAGTAGCGAAGACCGAGCACAGAACCTTTATATGTCTTTATTTTTTCGAAACTCAATATTATACTATTCTCATAAGTGGATTTACACGGATGTATTATGATAATATTTTTTCATTATGTATTAAGAATGTAATAAAACGATAGATGATAGTATTAAAAAAAATATATCTCCACTTCCATACTTTTTGCAATTCATTATTAAATTAAGCAGTTTTAATCCAAGGTTTGTTTAATAAATACTGACTTTTGTATGTGCTATTTATATTTGGTTAAAGGAAAACAACATTAATATTCCATCGTTAATTATAGTGAAACACGTGAGTAAGAAAGTAAAAGGGGTCTTGACGTTTTCTCCAAACATACCTTTTAACTCCTCATTAGAAATTTATAACAAATTGTCTTTTGCTGAATTATTATGTATTCTGTTTATATTTATTAACATTTCTGACTTGATAAGGTACTTGGATTGAAATTACTAAATAAACACCCGATTTTTTTGGAATATATATATTTTAATAATATAATAATAATAATATCTATGGACGCTTTCACACCACGTCAATCTGGTCCCGTGGTAAGTTCTCGGAGAACTTGTGTTACGGGTACCAGACAACGGAAATATATTTAATACTTTTATACTATACATTTATTTAAGATTTTTATTATATAATACACATATTTAATACACATCCATGACCCAGGAACACAGAAAATATTTTTGTACCCTGGCGGGATTCGAACCCGCAACCTCCGGCTTGAGCGCCAACGCACTTACCACTGAGCCACAGAGGTCGTCATATATAACTTGTAACAATTGAGAAAAACCCATTTCTAGGCATCACAGGGGGGTCGGGATCGAACCCGGACCTCTCGGCTCTCACTCAAAAGGCCAAGCCCATAGCCAGTAGGCCATCGTCGCTCAGAAGCAAGCTTATTGCTGACAAATGTGAACAATTGCTGAACATGCTAATTTTACGTGGTCTTTTTCAGCACCGCGTCTGTCCGTACCTTTAGGCTAATTAACTAAAGTTTTATATTCATCACACAAACGTCAGAATATACAATCACTTTGTCAGATAATTCAGCATTATAATAATTATATGTGTGCAACTCTTAGTTGACGTATTAGACCAAATAAATAAATGTACAGAACCTCTGTAGTAAATGCTTATTACAGACTTTCTTTCTTCCGTCCATTACAAAATAATTAAAGAAAAACATTTTGTTAGACTGTCCTCACGTGGCCTAATTGATATTACTCACTTATTCGCCCTAAAACAGATATACCGTCCCCTTGTAAGCAGTCAATCAGATCCTGAATTCTAAAGGACCTCGTCGGAATAGTAATAAGACCAGGTAACAAGTAATATAATTCAAGGCGACTCAAGGATACTGAGAAAGCGAATCTGCAATAATTTTCACTCAAATCTGACGTAAGCATGACCGATATTCCCAAGCAATTTGCATGTCCGTTGCCTTTGAATAATTTAGACCTACCTGCCTTAAGTCGAGTCCTCTATGAATATGTAAGACAATGGCTTCCAAATCGTACTCTGTAATTAGAATGGAGGTCATTAAGACCCTGTTTGATTACAACTAGTAAAGTGAATTATGAAGCGATCACTTCTGTATAATAGGTGTTTTACTGACTTTTGGTACTAAAATATAAAAATGTTCAAATCTGAAAAGTGACCGTTGGCTTTTCAATTAACTTGTGTCTTGTAAATTGAAACACAAAACAAAAATATACAAACTAGAAAAGTTTCATGCGCTCGGTAAAATACACACTCTTATTTATTTGATAATGGCTATCTATAGCTTTACCTACTTTAAGTCAACTTAAAAAATAGCAAAGGGTTGTTAACAGTATTCATATAAAAATATAATTTTAATGTTAAATGGTAGTTTCTACCCTAAACATATAATAATATAAGTATATTCTAAGTCTATGGTTTCTACGATAGAAAAAAAAGTACAATATTTTCTCTTATTTTTATTCGACTTATTTAATATGTAACAAAATTATAAATAAGTCACATGACAACAAACACCAATGACGTCACTTGTTCATAAGCAATTAAACTATTATAGAAATACTTCTATACTCCATGAAACAAACATTACCAAGCGCTGTCAAGTGTCAAAAGTAAAAACGGCTAGGCTTCTGCGTTTTGGCATGGTTTATGCGTTATTAGGAAACAACCGACATTAATTGTAAAGTAATTCGTTTTTTTTTGTTTTAGATTCCGTAAACGTAAGTGCTGGATCCCTGCGGGCAAGCTGAAGCCACTTTTTCAGGCATTTTCCGTACGTAGTATGTGTATAAAGTTATAAACAACTTTCCAAGCGTTTTGATAGTGATACTTACACACATAAGGACCGCACAACACTTAAAAAACTAAGAAACCACGTTTAATCAACGAAAACTAAACTGACTACAAGAGTTTCGCGATGTTTATAAATATATGACGTCACGTGACAAGTATTAGCGATTTGAAGCGAAATTTGAAATGCATTTTAAAATGCAATATTTTATATGCATTAGACTTATTTAGGCAAAAGTTATTAATACTTAGGCTTCCATTAGATATTTAAAAACATTCCTAGAAAATGTCAACAACATCATCACCAAGACAACCCTGCACTATTTCCCTAGTGATGCACATGCCCTTTTTACAAAACACCCTCATAATTGTAAACAAAATTTTTGTTCGCCTTAAAATTGTAAGCAGCAGAAAGCAGTTTTCAGTGTTACAAAATATACGGATATACGAATATACGGGAAAAAACGAATATACGAATCAATAATAATAAAATAATTATAATATAATTATTATTATATTATTATTATTGATCCGTATATTCGTTTATCTTATAAAATGGCTTACAAAATAAAATTTTCATTGAACTTAACTTTCATGCAGCTAAAGATTTTCATTAAACATAATATTATATTTTTATAACTAGGAAGCGCTATCTTAAAATCGATAAAACATAATGTTAAGCCTGATGAACCTAAAAGATAAAACTCATAAGCAAAAGAAAATATAACTAATAAATAAAAACTCTGCAAATATTATTCGTGATTGTACCAAGAATGGAAATAAATATTTTATATAGCCTAAAACTATGTCCTCGGTGCACAAGTTCGATCATGACTTGGTCAGTGGTCCTATAATATCTGAAGCTAGTGTGTATGGCTAGCCATAATGTAGTTATCTGTTGACCGACTACCCCACTTTCCGCATGACGAGCGGAGGAGAGGGTTAAATCTCGAATATAGTTCATTTGATAGAACAGAAAATGACTTCTTTCGTCAACTCACAGATTCTTTTTCATGTAGTTTTATCTTTCTATTTCTATCTATTCTCAATAAATAATGAGGTCATTGGTAAAAATAATAACGATTATCCTTAAAACATCATCATAATCATCATCATCATCATCATCATCACCCTCTATCCATCCACTGCTAAACATAGGCCTCCTATCCTTAAATATTTATACATAATTCTATGTTTTTTGGTCTAAAACCGAAGATAGGATAACTTTATCCTCATTACTCCTTGGTATAATTGAGATAGTATGTAGTAAACAATATATGTACACGTATCTTCCTACTATCCAACTAACGAGCGCCTAGTCGGTATAAATTACATGTGACATGCAAACCCAGAATCAGTCTTAAAGAACTGGTTGATGGTACGCCGATAAAGTCACATAAGAGAAGTGACATTCATCGGATATGGTGCTGACGAAATGATGACAATAAAGATGACACTAACAATGAAGATAATGAAGAGGATGCTAATGGTGGAGATGATGATGATAATGAAGACGATGTTGAAAATGAAGATGATGCTGATAATGATAATGATGCGTATAATGATGATTATGGTGATAATAACAAAATACTCATGCAAATCGTTCACATATTTCTCTCACACATTGCTATTAACATAAAATGTCTGGTATAACATTTAACGGTAAATTAATAACGTGCAGTTAACGTCGCAGATAGACCAGTGCCGGTCAGTAATCCGGTTATGCCGTTTAATCGATTCAGCCGGAAGCCGGCGAAGCTCCGGTCATCGCTTTAACGTATCATATGCGTTTAATTATTGAACATTCTCACCTCGGGCTTATTACCTTGAGCAGACCTTTTAATATCACTTTAGGATTTACTTTTGTAATATTTTAAAATGGAATTATGCAAAATGTTATATAGGTATGTAATTTTGGTGACATAAAGTTTACATGATATATAATTTTTATCATCTTCTTAATTATATAATGACCGATCTCTCACCACTCGCATCCAACATAGCACGGACCAATACAGCACAATAGCACGGAGATCGTCGGCCCGGCAAGTCAAAGGTCGACCCGCCCTCCGTCTTACTGAACGTGGCCCTCACCATACCTCTAATTAAATTATGTTTTTTTTTATTATTACGTTAAATATAGTAAGGTTTTCCATTAGACCTAGATGTAAGAAAAAATGTTTATACGGGCGTCAGGCGAGTCACCGGGAATGGCGAGTAGCGAGCCTCGAGGCGTCTTGTGAAAAGGCTAGATACCATTCAAGTTTTGAGATAAATTTGAATTTCAACAAAATATGAGACGTGAGATATAAAAAAAATAGCACGTTCTCTTTAGTATTGAAAATTAAATATTTCCATATAAAAATGATGTGCAAACTTACATACGTGTATTTCATTAGTAAATTATTGGTTTTAGTTTTTATTTAACCTGTTTCCAGGATTTTTTTTATGATGATAAAGTACATCTTATCATCATAGTGAACCAATTAGCACATCCTTTAGAGTTTAGACAATATCTTTAGGTATCTCTGATATTTTTGTGAGACCGTTATTTAGTAGTAAGTATCTCAAAAATTTGACACGTACTGGACAACTTACTGTTAATAAACTAACTTTACTGGATATCGCGGTTCATTAAGGTATATTACCGATTGTTAGGTACTTTTATAACAGCCAACGAATAACAATTTTTTAATTTGAAACTCAAATTTTAATTAATTTACCTTTTTGAGTTCTGCCGAAAAATATATTTATTCAAAAGATAAGCGGTACTTGTAAATGTGGGAACTTGAAAAATACAAGTATTCATAAATGAAATAACTTAGCACGGTGTTTTATAACGAGCTAATTATTCCGGCGTGAGCAGGGTGGTTGTACCATAAATACGGTGAGCAAACAGCGGGTTAGCACCGGTCATGCTGCACCCTGTTTGTCCACCTAAAACAACATGCGTTTGCGGCCGCCGACTAAATTTGTTACTGTCCTTCATTTGCTGACTCAAACGTCGTACATCCAGGTGAAAATAACGTGTTTATGCTGACTGACTAAATACACAGCGGTCGCGGGTTCGAATCGCAATTTGTATGATGAAAATACATACATAGAAGGTTCTGGATGTGTATTTATAATATATATAAAAGTTGCCTTCGTATTACTCGTAACAGAAGTTCATACCAGTTTACCACCGAATCGTACCGAAGTTTTTTTATGTACCTGGATAGGCAAACGTCGCTCGTTATCATAAACAAGTTTACCTGGGGCTACATACACTACACCCAGGCAACATTTATGTGTTGCATATCCTGAGATATATATAAGATGGTAAGCCTCGGTACCAGTACACCGACTGTCTTGGCGAAAGCTGTTTGTCGGAAGAAATAAGCAAGATGGTGGTGCCCATGCAAAGGAAATTTCGACAGAAACGCATCCTCATAAAATTATTTATTCATAACAGCTCAAATAAAAAGATTCATCACAACATTTGCATCATTATTTTTTTGGAAGCACTTTATGTTTCATCGACGATTTAAATAACAATAAAATATTGTTGTCAATTTCGGCCGCGACTGTACCCATACGTGACTGCGCGTAATGGAGAGATAAGGTTGCATCCATTTTGTAATGTTTCGTTTTGCAAATTAAATATAACGAATTAATTTTACATATAAAGATATAATTTTCGACGATGGTAATCTGTATTTAAATACATTTAACATTGCATATTATATTTTATTTATAGAATTAGGGGCGAGTTCGTTAGGGTGGATGTGCCCTATGATATTTATATAACAATGTAATTACAAAAGAAATATTAATGATCACATCCGAAAATTTATAAAAAATAGCTACATTTTTGCTTAATTACTTGATTTTAAATAACAAACTAATTTATTTATTTTACTTTAACTTTATTGAACATTAAGGGTATTTCATAATGGACCCAAATTATTTTTAATATAGCTTAAGTCTAATAAAAGTAACTTAATACACAACTACTAAGTATAAAAATTAAAATATTTCAGATATATGCATTATGAGTATTCAAAAATAAAATGCAATTTACAAACATCAATAGAACTCACAGCAAGCTTGTAAGTGTCCAAACGCTATAACAGAAATTCTCAGAAACAACACGTATTCACCGCAATTTCGCATCATAAATACGCAAATAGTGATGCAAATCAGCAAATTAGAGGACATGTCGATTTTAGCTAATGTTACAGTGTCAACAGCGCGGCCCGGCCTAAACACACAACATTACCCGGACGTGATGCCCCAATACAATAAATAAATGCTTTATAAACACTTATCATGTTTGTTCTGTTGTGATCTGTGTTCCGATGATTTTGAGTAAAATATACATAAAATTACGGGGCTTAAAAAGTTTTATATTTAAGGCCAGGCGCGAGTAGAATCGACGAATAACAAAGATTTGTTAACTTCTTTTAAAATGCTGTTAATTATATTGAGACTTGGTGTATTTGAATCCTCATAAAATGGAAATATTATTTAGACTGTTCTTGATCCTGTGTTCTAAAATTGTAACCAATATTATAAATATACTAGTGGCACCGACAGACGTTGTCCTGTACATTTTTTTTTTGTGAATCTAAGCCATCCTCGAATCCCCTTGAACTCACAAAAAAATTTCATTAAAATCGGTCCAGCCGTCTAGGAGGAGTTCAGTGACATACGCACGCACACAAGAAATATATATAAAGATAAAAGTACATTTGTATTTCCTTTTTTAAGAATGTTTATGGGGGCCATAAATTTGAGATTGCGATGAACTATGAATTTACCGGAGAAAGGGTTGCGCTGTGCCGCGCTCCCGGCTGCATGGGTACCACCATCTTACTTGTTTGTCCCGTGAAACAACTTTGCTGTGTTTCGGAGAGAAGGGTACAGGCAGTGTAATTACTGGCACCGAGACTTAACACGTCATGTCTCAGGATAGGAAACATATCAATGAATTGCCCGGGCAATACTCTCAGGTAAACCTACTTATATTCATAGGCGACGCTGCCCACTTACCATCAGGTGGCTCATCTGCCCGTTTGCCTATCCAACTAACATAAAAACACCATTCAATAATATCACTACATAGTATAAAACAAAGTCGCTTTCTCTGTCCCTATGTCCCTTTGTATGCTTAAATCTTTAAAACTACGCAACGGATTTTGATGCGACTTTTTTTATTAGATAGAGTGATTCGAGAGGAAGGTTTATATGTATAATAACATCCATTAAATAATGGAGAAATACTGTTATTTTTGAGGTTTCTAATGTGATGTCGTAAATAAACACATTTTTTGCACTTACATTGCAAACGCTGGATGAACACTAACAGATAGATCAAAATTATGTACTACATTATTATACACCTTAGAAAGATCTACAAAAAAGTCCGTGATGGCATATGTGTATCTCTTAAGGATAACATACTATATCCATTTTAATACTTAAAAAATGGGCAATTATAAAACGGTAGTTAGAAAGCTATTTACACAAATGTGGTATTAATCCTTATCATTTTAAATATTATGTTAGTTAGCTTGAGCATTTCATGAAGTATGTTTTTCCCGTTTACACCATGCAAATGAAATGCATATCTTAGAAGATATAGCAAAATCAAAATAATGCGACACCGTGATTTCGACCGAGCCGCGCGAGCCGGGCTCTCCGTTATGCCGCGCCTCGCGCCCGAGCCGGGCCGAGCCCCGGTTCCGAAAGTTAGGATAATAATTATTATTGTATCAATGTAATATGGTAGAATTGTGTATCCTAAATATGCCTACTGAAAAGTCCGCGATGGCATAATATGTCTATATTATGTTGAATATAACATACTACATACCTATATCCATTTTAATACTTTAAAAATTGGCAATCTTAAAGCGGTACATAATGTAAAAGCTATTTACAAAAATACGGTATTAATCACTTCATATTATAAAATAAAGTCCTACGCCCGTCCATAGATAAATCATCTATCATATAATCATCACCAATCCGTGTACGGCTGTACATCTAAGTTAACGCGGGCGAAGCTGCGGGCAACAGCTAGTTTTTAATATAAACCTAATAATATATTTTATTTGTGCTATCTATCTTTAAAGTATGTTCGCATTATAGCGGTTAAAGAAGAGAGTATGTTTCAATTAATTCTACATTATCTACACTCATAAAAGTATACGAAACGTCGATAAGTAAAAAAATATATAAAAAGCGATATTACCTCTAAAAGATTATCTAGTATTTATCTACGTATATATCTACGAAGGGTTCCGTACCATTACATATACAACATTTTTTTTTCTTTTACGCCGGGAAATGCTCTGAGGCATCCCGCTTGGGGAGTGGGTCTTCCCCAGGCGGGTATGTGGAACTCGCTGCGCCCGAAAGATGGTAAGTGGACGCAGCTCTACCCACTAAAACCCGGCGAGTGCCACCAGTGCCGCCTTGGTGAGGGGCCCCGGATCTGTTAAGCTAACAGGGCACCTCGACGGCTAGTCAGTCCCGCAAGGGACCGACGCCACCTCCACAGAGGGGTTGTCCCGCACCACAGAACAACCTCTCCTAACGTTAGGACAGTATAATGGGGTGAGGTTCCCATCCTCGCCCTTGCCCCCTGCTCTTTTGTCCCCTCTTCTTATAAGAGGGATACAAAGAGCCCCCTCGGCTCAATTAGCTTCGCCTAAGGTGTACCGGCTTCTGGGCGGCTGGGCTCACCCTAGGCTACTGAGCCCCACCGCCACGCCACCATGGTGGGGAAATACTAGATACCTTAGTTTACAAGATTGAAATTGAGGATATAATATTCATACGACCTCTGTGACTCAATGGATAGCGAGCGCGTTGGCGCTCAAGCCGGAGGTAGCGGGTTCGAATCCCGCCAGGGAACGAAAAGTTTTCTGTGTTCCTGGGTCATGGATGTGTATTAAGTATGTGTATTATATAATAAAAATCTCAAATCTATGTATAATATAAAAGTATTAAATATATTTTCGCTGTCCGGTACCCGTAACACAAGTTCTTCGAGACCAGATTGACGTGATGTAAAAGCGTCCATAGATATTATTACTATTATTATTCTTATTATATACCTTGTACATTTTTGTATCGTCAAACAACTAACAGTCTTACTGCAAATGATGGTGATCGGCATAGACCAGACAAACATCGATAGCCATCAGTTCTGATTACTGGCTCTAACTGGTGTAATCCGGTTTAACCGTAGAAACGGAATAGCAAAATATCCTTCAATATCCCCGAAAATACTATTTTAGTTTGATTTCCTAGACGGTGATACGCACTCCACCATGGTTCAGGCCTTGTCGTGGCGGTGGGGCTCAGTAGCCTAGGTTGAGTCGGCACCTTGGGCGAAGGTAATTGAGACGAGGGGGCTCTTTGTACCCCTCTTATAAGAAGAGGGGACAAAAGAGCAGGGGGCAAGGGGCGAGGATGGGAACCTCACCCCATTGTACTGTCCCGACGTTGGAGGGGTTGTTCTGTGGTACGGGACAACCCCTCTGTGGAGGTGGCGTCGGTCCCTTGCGGGACTGAGTAGCCGTCGAGGTGCCCTGTTTGTTTACTACCTCACCAAAGGCGGCATTGGTGGCACTCGCCGGGTTTTAGTGGGTAGAGCTGCGTCCACTTACCAGCTGTCGGGCGCAGCGAGTCCCACATACCCGTGTGGGGAGACCCACTCCCCCGTGGGATGCCTCAGAGCATTTCCCGGCGTTAAGGAGAAAAAAAGACGGTGATACGCATAGGTTTTAGGGCTTGTTCAGACACGACGACAACGGTTCCAGAATCGCGTGGGAACCGCGCGGGTCTTATTTTTGCTATATTTATTTTGGGATTGGCAGGACATGCGGGAACCGCGCGATAACAATATGTCAAATTTGAAACGCACGATTGTCGCCGTGTGAACGGGGCCTTGTTGCCGCTCATTTGCAGTAGCAAAAGGCTGTAAATAATTATTTCAATCATCATTATCATTGTCTTTTTCGTCCCTTCTCTTTTAATGAACGCCAAAACAGCCGATCTCCCATTAGTGCAACCAGAACTCTAGTTATGGTTGCGCATTGTGGGACTTTCTAAAGTTGCATGGGAAGATCACCTGAAGTTCGACCTACTACTATCCGTCTTTCCAAACGTTTTCCATCTTTTCACATCAGAAGAAAACATATCTGGAAAAAGTCGTTTCTCGACGATAATTGCGTTTGCAATATTTTAATAATATTCCATTGTTTCTGTGTTTATTTTGAAACAGTTACAGAACCTATATTGGTGCATCACAAATGAATTCACATGCAAGTATTCAGGATGCATGCAGGTCGTCACAGCCTGGCGACAACGCGCGCCGCATGACTGATGCCCCGCACGTGACTCTCAATACTGGACCTGGATGGGAAATATTTTTACACATTTTTCCTTATTGTCTGTATTTTGATGCACCGTGGTACTGTGGTACATGAGGAAAAGTATTATTTTTGTTAAGAATAGTACAGTCGACTGCAATATCATTTTCGAATTTCTAGCTTTTCAAACATGTTTCAGAATACAAAACAAAGATCAAAGCGTTAAAATTTACGTAAACTATCGCTTCACAGTTTCGTCTCTCTACATTTTCTTTTTTTAGTAGAAAAAAAATGACATTTTATTCGTCGCCACTCAAACTTTCGTAGAAAATTTTGCCAACTGACCTCCGAACTTCATTATGAAGATGTTGGCACCTGATGATGTTGATGATGACTCAAACTTTTAAAGACGTTCATAATAATTATTTGACAGCATATTATGTTGTATGGATGTATAGAATGTAATTTAGTTTATAAGCTAGCTCTTTTTCGTCAAGAGCATTTGAGTATATTAGTAACAAACGTCCTTCCAAACAAACTTAATACGAATTAGTGGTATTAAACGCTCCATGTATAAACAGTATCGCATGCAGTAGTTTTAATTGAGGAGCCGATACCCGTCCAGTCCGTTATTCTTGTTTTAAACAGGGGTCAGCCGCAAGTGGGAATAGTGCTCAAGTTTTTGATAGTTTGTGCGGTCCCGCTATTTACTGCTTAAGTTAAAGGGTCAGTTAGAAAGTTAGGCCGATCTCACGAGACGACCATGTTTGGGAACATGAATATTTCATTATGTTATATCAATTTTCTATTTATGAAATTTCATCTTCTTCTTCTTCATCATCATCATCAGCCTCGATCCGTCCACTGCTGAACATAGGGCTTCTTCAATGAACGCGATGACGACCGATCCCTTGCCACTAGCATCCAACACGGACCGGCCACCGACGAGATCGTCTTCCCACCTGGTTAATGGTCGACCTTCGTCTACCTAAACGCATCTGTCGATATCACGTGAAGAATAAGCTCGTTGAAGTGGCAGTGGGCTGGTCACACACTCAGGAGAATCGATGGCCGATGGAGAAATAAGATTCAGAGTACATACCTACCTATATTTTATTCAATTGTTTTCTAATATCAAAAAGTCGACACAGAGAACGAATATATTATATAGAACTAGCGGCCCGGTACGTGCTTCGCTACGTATAAAGTGAAAAAAAAAAATTGGAACATCAAATTAATTTATTCAAACAAAAAAATATATTATTAATTGCGAGCTATTTTAAAACTTAATGTTGTACTGTCAACACTGAAGAAAGTTTCAATATGACCCCAACTGAAAAAGTTTCAATTTGACAGCAAAATCTCCATTAACAAAATGATCTGCCATTTATTGAATTAAAAAAATGTGATAAATGAAGAACCGCTCGACCGATTTTGTGCAAACTACACATAAACCATCTACTAAATAGTCCGAACAAAGCCTAAACATTTGGTTGGGATTGGTGAGCCCGTTCTTGAGTTATTAAATTACAACGAAAAGTGGCATTGATTTTTATATATAAAGAAGATAAAGATATATTATTTATGATATGGGTAAGTATGTCATATCCTTCTATCCGTAACGCAGTAATTATGATTGGCTGAATAAATAAGCAAAAAAATTTTACTACATAATATATTAATCAAAATCATTATTTTTTTCAAAATAGTACCAATAAGTATCTTTTTGAACGTCACTTGAATCTACTACCGGTTCCACGCCCACTGAGAAGAACCGGCAAAACAAACTCAGTGGAACTAATCTTTTCAATATTTCAAATAATGAGATAAAATACCAAATAATGCATTTGTTTTCTCAAGTCCTGGCCGCTTCCTTATTCAATATACATGTCACGAGATCTATAAATTATCAAGATAAATTATTATTATAAGTCTAAACCAGAACTTCCGAGTTTGAGACCTAATATTATATTTCACAGTCAAACAGCCAAGCCGAAGTACCTGTCAAGGTTGGAGAGCTTAGGGTGAAGTTGAACAGATTTCAAAGTTATAGTTGGAATGTATCGACGTTGAGTGAAGTAACAGATTCAGCCAAGCCAGTGTTGGCATTGCACGAGCCACTTCTAAATTCAATTAATCATAGTTGGGATTAGTTCCTCTTTGACGGTCCACGGTCAGACGTGACTGTCTCGTAATGCTGTTTCAATATCCCTCTTAATATTGATTGAATATCAATTCTAATAAGATTAAATATTATTACTAGTAGTAAAAAAACTTATTATACTTACATTTAGATTTTTGATCTGACTATTATTGGAGGACATGGATAATTTAAATTATCAGTTTGAGTTTTGTCAATTTGTTAAATATATAATACAGGTAGGTACTATTATTTATAACAAGGTATTTTATTACAAATTATTATTTTCTCAATTTATTTGGTAGGTGTATCGTAAGAATTCACACAGATTGCGGTAAAGCGTTCAAGAGCTCCGAGTTCGCGCATTCAAGCGGTCAAGTTATCAAACCCCGTCAGAGCGTTGTAAGGTACGAGGTAGTGCCATGCTGCTTTGCAGCTGAATAGGGTCGGCACGACCGGGATGGTGCCTCTCGCTCCCATAGCACCGGCGTCAAGTGACAGCTATGCTGTCGCGTTTCGTGCGGTTTGTGAGTTTCAGGTGGTACATTGGGGGGGGATACTTAAGGGAAAATGAGGGCAACGCTTCTGCAGACCTTTTGGTTGTGCGGATATCTATGGACGTCGGTAGTTACCATATGGCTCCGACTGCTCGGTTGCCTCCTTATGACATATAAAAGCGATCAAAATACCTGCTATATGGATATATAACATAACTATAAGTAGAATATCTATAGAATACAAAATAATAAATGCATAAAGCGAGAACGAACTCTGTCTGCTCAATCCTTCAACTCAAGAGGAATTTGTATAACCAAGATAATAACTTAACTTCCGCTGGCCAGTGCCCAAGTTAAAGCTCTAAAGACTAATAAGATAATTTGAAACGGATCGGCTTACCCGCTGGGAATCGAACCCGCTCCTAAGGAGCAGATTTATTAGCAGGCTATATCTAAATACCGGTGGGATCTGCGCTCGAGCTAAATCCCGGTTTCCTTTGGCCTTAAGTCTTCTAAATTCAAGTTTCTACTACGTCTAATTCGTTTACGTATTGATAAGGATTGCTAGAAAATACATTTTGTTAGAAATACATCGCAATTTATATAATATAATATATATTATAAATTGTTATATAATATATATTATTTGAAAAGATTAGTTCCACTGAGTTTGTTTCGCCGGTTCTTCTCAGTGGGCTTACCTTGGAACCGGTGGTAGATTCAATTGACGTTCAAAAAGATACTGTATTAGTACTATTTTGAATAAAAAAAATTGATTTAGATTTTTTTGATTTTGCAAAAATAATTGGTACAATAATAATTAAGTCTAGATGTTATTGTGATATTTTGTCACAGCAACGAAAATAAATGTTCGGGACACATCGTTTTCATTACCAATGCAATTGTATATTTTTAGAAAAAAAAATAGTTTTACTATAATAACCGTTTATTTTAAAACACGTTTTAATGTGATAAATCAAAAGACTAATAAATAGAAAAGGAGTCGGTAAGTCTTTCTTTCATCGGGCACAAAGTTTCGAGTCGGGAATTTCCTGGGAATGAAAACAAGAGGGAACGGAACCGTAAACGACTTCCGTTCTGCGAATCTAACCGCACGTATACAAACTGATTTCGCTAACTTTACTCAACTCTAAATAGTCTTAAACTATTTTTAAAGTTCCGGCTAACAATACATTTTTAAAATATAAGAGAACACAATGAAATACACTTCCTTTAAAGTGAAACAAATTTAATTCCAGTGGCTAGACTTACACTTTATTATTACTTTGAACTGTAAATTTATTTTTTTTATAGCATAGGAGGATTAACGAGCAGTCGAAGCCTCTTGGCGACTATCGACGCCCATACACATCTACACAACCAAAAATTATGCATATGCGTTGCCTATCCCCTTCCTTTTTTCTATATCTATCCTTTTTACTGGGTCCCTACAACACAGGGAATCCTAGTGTAGGACCAGGGTTACATTGTTTTATTTTCTGTACCACCTTTATATATACAATAAATGATTTTGATTTTTTTTTCCTATCTGGAATGGAATGGGCCACCGGAAACTCACAAACTACACGAAACGCGACAGTGTAGCTGTCAGTTGACGCCGGTGTTATGTGAGCGAGAGGTACCACCCCGGTCGTGCTAACCCAATTCGGCTTCAAAGCAGCCTGGCACCACCTCTTACGTATGTGATATATTAAAGATCTTTTTTTTGTTATGTACTGGATGTATTTTTTCGACGATTGTGAAGATTATCATATCTTTTGTTGTGGACAATAAAATATTTTTCTTTCTTTCTTTCTTTCTAAATTTAGACTATCTTGTAGTTTACGCCAATTAATAATCCAAGGATTATACAAACTTTATCTAAACAAGATAATTTCGGCTAACGTTGTAGAAACCATCTCCACCAATATTTACTCGCCAACAACATTATAACTGTAATTTGTCTCAAGTTTTGGACATTGAGAACAAAGTTAATTGCCAGGTCAATTGGGTAATATAAACAAGTTACAACAGGGTGCCGTTTACAGTCGTACTAGAACTAAGGGTAACTGTGTTTTTTTATTTATTTAGGAAGTGGGGACAATTGGACAGTCGGTTCACCTGGTGGTAAGTGATATGCGGAGTCTCGCTCACATAACAGCGGCGTCAAATGGCAGCTATGTTGTCGCGTTTCGTGCGGTTTGTGAGCTTCCGGTGGCCCATTGGGGGGATAAGGAAAAGGAGGGCAACGCATCTGTATAATCTCTGGTGGTAGCGGATGTGGGCGTCGATAATTGCCAAACGGCTTCGACTGTTCGCTTGCCCTCCTATGCTATAAAAATATGCTCTTTTCTTTAAGGTCCCTAAGTCATATTGGTCCCGGAATAACATGCATGGCAGCTGGTTCATAGTGTTTGTGTGTTAAATTTTGTGTAATGTGGAAAAAATACAAAATATTACAAATCTTGTTCAATTTGCTTCAATTATTTAGTTAGTTTAGTTTTCTATAGCAATAAGACCGCGGAGAGTGCTGAGAATAATGCACCTTTTTATATTGACTGGAAATAGTTAAGGAGCTACCCAATGTTTCTGAATTTGCTTTGAAAACATGAAAATAGTAGCTTCTCTCAAATACAGTGTGCTATTGTTCGAACACAAGACAAACAGTTGGGCTCTCCTTCGTAGTTATCTCTATTAATTTCCTGTATAAACATTTCAATCAATACTTCTTGACGTCAGGGGGAAGACTGGGAATAGGCTGTGAGATGAAAGATAAGTGCAATATATTATTATTCTCATTACATTGATTCATATGTCAAAGTGTTAAACATAGCGAGAAATTAAACATATTCTATACTGAAACTAAATGAAGACGAAAAACTAAAAAGGAAATACTAATATAATATGTTTGTGGTGTGATCGTACTTCCTTTTTTAATGCTTTTCTTAATTAATTATTATTTCATTAATTCTTATTAAGAGGACGCATTGGAAATTTTAGCGTCAATAATGTCAATTTATTTAAGTAATTCCAAAACGGATGAAAATATAAGTTGGTGACCTAATAGTTCATGATAAAAACTTTATTTTGTTAGTTATAATTAGGTAATTTTGTAACAGGGAAAAAAATATCAAACATACCTCTTTTTAAAAAGAGATTCACGTCTTATGGGCAAACGGGACCAGTTTAAGCCTGTTCACTTTCTTCGTAGATGATTTTATATATTATGTTCTTTAAAATTATAGGAGAATTTTCTCTAATTATCATTTTTAACGCAATAAAATAACTAAAACCATTTTGTCGTTTACGTCCTTTAGTTATAAGATCGCGCGCGTATGCAGAGCCTCGCCCGCTCAGGACGCTCAACCTCCTCGGGCGTGTCCAGTATTAGAATTATTTCTTAACAACGCGTTGCCTTAAAAAAATTAGTTTAAATTAATATATTTTTTTTGTTTAAATTAATATAAAACTCATGCTGGGTTTGATAAAAAAATTATATAATAAATACTCTATGGAATTGTTAAACTTCAATACCGTTCAATTACCGTTCCCTTTACAACGCCAGCACTAGACGTATAATCAAATACGCTCAACGTCAGTCGAAATAGATTTTTTGTGTTAAAAATTGCGATCACGTTTCTAATATAGTGAAAACAATATTCTAGTGACCGGGTGATTCCTGCACAGATGTTTGCCCTTTGATGTTATTTGTAAATGTAAAATTGAGCCTTTTATTATATTTTTTGTTATTTAAAACCTCTTTATGTGGCACACATTTGTTTTCTACTAATGTAATAATAATAAGCATTAGTAAGGCCGTCTTTCACAAAACTTCTTTAGGCGTGATTTGTGTCTCAGATTTTTTCTGACGGAAGTAACGCTCAGCATTCTATATTCAAAAATAGTAACTTGCATTTGTCATGAGCATGAAGTATAGAAGCATCTTGTATAGGGGACAAGTTGAAAGATTGTCCACCTGTAAACGCAAAGTAGCAGCAAAGAAAAGTTTATAAAACCGTCCCCAATGGCGCTGGTGTAGCAAGTGTGTACGTATGTGTGCGTGTGCGTGTGCGTGTGCGTGTGCGTGTGCGTGTGCGTGTGCGTGTGCGTGTGCGTGTGCGTGTGCGTGTGTGTCTCCTGAATCGTGCGGTCGTGACTCGTGAGTGTATGTCATATGCTCGATGCTTTAAACATTCAACATATAAAGGTTTTTAAAAATTGTTTTAAATTGCACAGTAATATTTTATAACAATCTCCAAGTGAATTTGTTTATATATTACTTTTATAATAAATAAATAAACAAGTTATTTATGAATTTTCTTATTTCTCTATATCCTTTTTTTAAGTAAAACTTCTTTAGGCTTCGTAAAATATATATTAATAATCATCTTAGCATAGTTGCGGGGTAAGCTTATTAGAACTTCTCTTACGGGGACCAAATAACGAAAATTATAATAATATATCAACTCATTTACATCAATGACCGATACAGACATATCTGACCTTAACAACTAAATCCGCGACTAATTGCGTGAATCCGTCACTACACTAACAGTTTACATTAATCATATTTTTATCGATAATAAATCAAAATTATACTAGTTAAAACTTAAAAAAATATCGATAAATTTTCACAAAATTTAATCACGTATCGCTTGCCGTTCGTTTTAATAGTCCTAGGGGTGTTGCGACTCGTATCGATACGCGATAAAAAACCACATTAATCTGTACTTATCTCGGTTACGTTATTTAATGACGCGTCATTTCGCGGTTATTTGTTGCATTTATGGCGGGAATAGACGTTTAGATTTTAGATTAGGTTCCAATACCATAATTGCCGTTATAAAGTATTGATATTTTTGTTATTCAAAATTGTATTATAATCTATAGATTTGTGCATAAAACTCTATTTATACACATAGAAAACGGCGGTTATATGTATGCTACATGATAAGTATAATAAACCTTATTATGTATCAAAACGATATTTCCTTTTGATTTCACTGTTGTAGGGTAAATTACTGAAAGGATTTCAGTTTTTTTCAGTTTTGACTGTAGTATACCATAATCATGAAATCTATTTGTTTATAGGCTTTAAAAGTTCTAAATGTGAATTTTCCACTTCCCTAGTTTCATAAACAATCTCTAGAATGTAGAGCCGTTCGTGAAAACTGACGATGAAATTAAATTTTCCTTACAAACGTTCGGTCGATTTGCATGAAATATAAAGGTGACCACACATAGTTGGTGTTGTTTATGGCGGTCACCGAGCTTGTTTTGTTCCCTTCCCCTTTTGCATTCCAGTCTTATTTCCATTATTGTCTTACTTTCCGCTTACGACATGCACAAAACATATTTATTATTTTCAAACAAAAGGATGACGTTGCAAAATGTTACAATGCCTTTAATTAATATTTGTATATCAATTTATAAGTATGGTTTTTATGAATATAATATTATGTTGATTAAAAGTATTGTTATGGTGTGTAAATATTTTTATTCGCACATGTTTTATTATGCCAAGACGTTATTCTATGAGGCAAACCTGCAGATACTATAAATAGTCTCTAGCTAGTTCGAATAAAACATTTTTCGGTATTTTTTTTCTGCGTGTGACCAATATATGAATAATAAGTAGGAGAGAATTATATTGTTTTAAAATAACACGATCACTATTCTTTCAATAAATATTGTTTCGGTGCTTACCCCGTTTACAGTTTTATTGAGGTCCTGATATTTCGGCGGTGTTTCAATCACCGTCGCATAGTGAATTATTTTATAAACAATCCTAACCACTAATTTCTAAGTAATTACACTGCTAATATATACAAGAACTATATTTTTACTAGTGACACCGACAGACGTTATCCTGTACAATTTTTTTTTTTTGTGAATCTAAACCATCCTCGAATCCCCTTGAACTCACACAAAAAATTTCATCAAAATCGGTCCAGCCGTCTAGGAGGAGTTCAGTGACATACACACGCACACAAGAAATATATTTATATATAAATATATCAAACGAGCAGTTGAATCCTTTTGGCGACTATCCGCACAACCAGAGAATATGCAGATGCGTTGCCCTCCTTTTCCCTACAAATGGGCCACCGGAAACTCACAAGCCGCATGAAACGCGACAGCACAGCTGTCACTTGACGCCGGTATTATGTGAGCGAGAGGTACCACCCCGGTCGTGCTTCTACCTCTTACAAATATTTCTTAAATATATTTGGTTAGAAAATCAAATAATAAGCATTGTTCCACCTTAAATTCACATGTGTATTTATTTTTGGGTAAAAAAAAAGTTTTTACGAATTTTATCGGTATCTCTTAAAATTTTGACATCCGACGTTTCGGATACTTTTCCGAAGGACCCTCCCGTCCTCCACGGAAAACATCCGAAGCCGATTATAACAAGTAAAATCGCGCAAACATTAGAGAATGATCATAAATTAAACCGTATCCATAGACGTCCCGTTTAAAAGCTTTATTGAATTACATCGACGTCCGACTGTCAACTGTCATATTGTCGTCTCGATCATTCTTCTCGTATAATGAGGGCGGACATATTGGCTCCGAAGTGGAATGATTAAAAAAGCATTTAGATGTGAGGCAATGCGTGATGGATGGACTCTCCAATCCGATCCATTTCAATTCCAACGTCCGATGTCTCTTTATAAAGGGTGCGTCCCTTGAGCGCGGTAATTTATTTAAAATTGACCGTAATGCTTTTGTTTCTTTGTACTCCTAGTACATTGGGAATTTTTGTTAAAAAGTATGTGATGATGAATGTACTTTTTTTCTTCTAAATCAACTGTGACTCAACCAATAAGTTTAAATCGATTGATATTTATATATGTACTAATAAAGTTGTTAATCACACAAAGACTACTGAAAAAGTTTGTATAAAAAATACTATAGAAATAATAATAATAATATCTATGGACGCTTTACACTATGTAAATCTGGTCCCGTGGTAAGTTCTTGAAGAACTTGTGTTACGGGTACCAGACAACGGAAATATATTTAATACTTTTATACTATACATATATTTAAGATTTTTATTATATAATACACATATTTAATACACATCCATGACCCAGGAACACAGTAAATATTTTTGTTCCCTGGCGGGATTCGAATCCGCAACCTCCGGCTTGAGCACCAACGCGCTTACCACTGAGCTATAATTAGACGATATAACTCTAACTATAGCTATTTTATCCGCTGTTGAGAAAGCGCTCCGCGGGCAATATGGAAAAAGTTCAATAAATCAATTTTCCAATCATACTGCAACACTCCTTCTATAATTCATATTTTACAACAAAATATTATATTACATATTCTAACAACATTTTTTTCCAAAATAATTACAATTAAAGTAAACAAATGTTTTCAAATAAAGATATATTTGTACGTATATAAACAGTAACAATGTAGCATTTATAAGGTGGTAATAACTGGTGTAACATCACTCTTCCATAACCAGGAGTGATGATCAGATAAATCATATCTAGTCGCCGATTTATATCGCAATAAACAGCCCGAAACTGCGTCGTAAATAAATACTATTTAACTTTTTATACCGCTGTGATTTAGACCGGCTCATACGAAGTAAATAAGTTCCATCATTTATCTACACCTACTTACATGAACTCATGAACAACGCTTTTGCTTGAACAGTAAATTACATTTAAAAAAAAAAACAAATTCTTGCAAAACTACATTGATGAATGAAAATCACCAATGAATATAATATACGAGTATTGATTTTACATATATGAACTCATGAACAACGTTTTTGCTTGAACAGTAAATTACATAAATACGATTCATGCAAAACTACATTGATGAATGAAAATCAAAGTATTGATTTTGCCATACACTAACATCCTCTTATATATCGCTGTCCTAATAAAAACTTTTTTTTTCCTGCGTAATAACTGTAATACATAATTAACTACATTAGAAAATCAAAATAAAACTTTGTCTATTCATTTCTGATTTTTATTAAAATTCTTTTAGCATACAAACAAATTTACAAACCCTAAAATAAGCATAAAATACGTACCCATCGTTCCAAGTATGCTCAAAAATAAAAATGCCCAGTACGTTCATATTTTAACATGTAAAAACCGTTTTGGAAACACCATAGCGGTAGTCAGTAGCTAAAGACCCACGCCGTTAACTGGGCTTTACTGTATAAAATAACCATCTGTGGAAACCGCACGATATCTTTAGAAAAACTCTCTTTGTGAGGATAACTCGCTCTTCATCCCCCGTTATGATATGTTTATGTAGTTTCGGATTTTATGTGGACGTTTTAACGCCGAGCACGAATTTTATTGAGTTTATAGAATTTTATGATCTCATATACCATGGAGTGGCCGTTGTTTTTCATTGTCTATTGATTCTGACGCAAGCTGTGATAAACGGTTTATGGGTCAACGCTTAGGGTTTTATTTGTGACCGTTGAATTGAGAGAATTCTAGATCATATTGATTTGATTATATTCATATATCACGTTTTCATTTTTACAATATAGAATTGTTTTTTCAAATCAAAACAATCATTTTGCTGACTCAAAATGTGTTTTACGTTCAATGTTTATAAAAAAATATAAGAATATTTTTATTGGGAATAAATAATAATATTACGTATGGATTTCATTTTGGATGCGAGTGGTAAGGGATCGGTCGTCTTGGCGTTCATCGAGGGAGGCCTATGTTCAGCAGTGGACGGATAGAGGCTGATGATGATGTACTCTGATGATCATGACTTAGTGTGAAAACATTACAAACATGAAATTTCATAAATAGAAAATGATGATGAATTTTATACACATGAGGTACACACATAGTGATCAACGAGGTGAATTATTTAGATTGGAAATAAAACAAGGTACATATTAATTAAATCGAACCAGCACCCACACAAGTAGCAATAAGCGTAGGAAAGTCCATTAGCAATACATATTAAAATCTATTGCATTCTAGAACTTTCTTTTTACAGCATCCCAAAGTGGTAATAAATAGCAATCAATCTCGTCTCCATATTTCATTAGCCTCATCTTATTTTAATATCGTCCGTGTAAAACCTCCGTATGAAGCGAGCCTTAACAGTTTGTCGGCACACTTAATGTATTTATACCGGGCAACGGGCAGCGGCATCTGTGGCTAATGATATCGCTGGACTACCTCTACGACTCCCTCTCACTCCCTCCCACTCCCTCTCCCGCTCTTCCACCGCTGCCCCCATGACTCGGTCATTAGTTAAACACGCACAGCCGCCCGCATGTCGCAAGTTTATCTTTGGCTAAACTGTAGGTATGTGGACTCGATTAGCCCTTTGATCAAATAATCCAGCGATAAAATAGGGTTTGTTGAGGAAATTTAATTACATTTAATGTCATTGTTCGGGAGCTCTGGCGGTGAAGTGGTACTTGTAATTACATCACGAAAATACAAATGTGTTTAGTTCAATTATGTTTTATGTCAATGTATTTGCTTATATTTTTAGGGAATTGAAAGCAAGAATTTCTTTTTAAGTATATTTCGTGAAAAAAAATTTAAATCCCACAAAAAAACTACAAAGATCGATTGAATTTTTATAATAGCAATGCCGATTTCTAAGTCTTATAAACGATATAATCAATAAAATTTGTTTTTCTTATTCTTTCATTATATTTTTTGATAATAATGTATATTTCGGCTTGGGTCGTGAAATAAAAAGGGTTTTTTTAATATATTTCGACTAGAATTGTATTATCATAAAACATGATATATTGAAAGCTAAAAACTGGTTGTGAATATACTAAATCTTTCTTCTTAATAATCTAATTTAATTAATATACTTTTTTGTGTAATCTCGATTTCTGCCAAACATTTACATAGAACATGAGACCAAATGGTAAAAAGTGTAATATTTTGTGTAGTTCGTAAAAAGTGTAATACTTAGTGTAATGTATTACAAGCAACCTCTGCAGCGGTCAGTCGATTAATACCAGCATTAATCTCGCCCCCGAGCTACCGGGACCCTAATTTATATCCTCGTTTTAACAATTGATGACTATCAACATACAGTAGATATTAAATGGCTCAAATACGTAATCGATTTAAATAAATATTGAACCGAAAAATTTACTTTAAACTCATTTTCGGTTATTAAAAACTTGTTGTTCAAACGTTCTACGACAAATTATAAAATATTAATACATTTTGGAATACATTTACTTTGATACGGCCAAGACACACAACACTGATAATGATAATTTAATTTAAATTTAAAATAAAATAATTGGCTCTCACATAATTTATGTATATTATTACGTCATGTGCTCCGGCAAGTGTTAGGGTAGGGTATCGCATCAATGGCGGAACGCAGAGGGGAGGTGGTAGTCGCGGTGTCATTGGACATCGCGAACGCCTTCAACAGCCTCCCCCACAGTGTGACACGGGAGGCACTGTATTTCTTCGGTGTGCCCCCGTATCTGAGGAGGCTGCTGGAGGCGTACCTCTCCGAGAGGAGGGTAGCCTACGAGAATCGGTCGGGGTCCATTGAGTGGCGGCGAGTCGGCTCCGGTGTCTCACAGGGATCGGTTTTGGGTCCGATCCTGTGGGACATCGGATACGACTGGGTCCTGCGAGGCCGCCTCCTCTCCGGGATGATCTCCTCTCGTGTATGCCCGGGGACGAAGTTATAAGGAGGCGGCGCGGCTGGCCGAGGTCGGGCTCGACCTCGTGATCAGCCGCATAGAGAGGTTAGGGCTTCGGGTCAGACCTGAGAAGACCGAAGCCCTTCTCTTCCGCGGGACCGGGCGGAAAGGACCCCCACCGGGGGCTGCTCTCCAGGTCGGAGGGGTGAGGGTCAGGATGAGCCCCCATATCAAATATCTGGGGCTCATCCTTGACGGTGGGTGGACCTTCGGCCCACATTTCTCAATGTTGGGTCCGAAGGTCGTGAAGGCGGCAAGTGCGCTGGGCAGACTCCTCCCGAACCTCGGAGGACCTAGCGCCGCCTGCAGGCAGCTATACTCTGGAGTCTGCCGGAGTATGGCAACCTACGGTGCGCCCATCTGGGCGGGTCACCTTACCACGAGAAATAAGGCCCAGCTGCGCTCGGCACAGCGGGTCATCGCGGTAAGAGTGATCCGGGGGTACCGTACAGTATCGTGGGCGGCAGCCACTGCCCTGGCCGGTGACCCCCCGTGGGAACTCGTGGCTGAGGTTCTTGCCGAGACGCACTCCTATGTCTCGGATAGGAGGTCTCTTGGCGAGAGCCTTACGCTAGACGGGATCCTTCGGGTTCGCCGACTAGGGCAAGAGGCGTTAATGCGAAGGTGGGGGGAGGACCTGGCGTAACAGCCGTACGGCAAAAGCCTAACGGTTGCTCTGCGTCCGGTCCTTGAGCGGTGGATGCGCCGTAAGCGCAAACCCCTCACCTTCCATCTGACACAGGTGCTCACCGGGCATGGTTGCTTTGGTGAGTACCTGTGCCGGACGGCCCGCAGGGAGCCGTTGACAGTGTGTCACGATTGTGGCGCGGCGATGGACTCGGCTCAGCACACCCTCGAGGTGTGCCCGAGATGGGCGGCGCTGCGTCATGATCTGACATCCGTCATCGGAGGGGACTTGTCTCTGCCGGGTGTCATCACCGCGATGCTCGGTGACGACGAGTCCTGGACGGCGATGGTTTCCTTCTGCGAGGCAGTAATGTCCCAGAAGGAGGCCGACGAGCGGGTGAGAGAGGAGGCGCTACTTAATGCGCCTCCAGTAGCACCCCTGTGCTCGTGTCAGGTTCAGGATGGGAACCTAGGCCCAGTATGACACGACGTCGCGGGGACTGCCCAAGCAGCCGGGCAGCCCCCCTTAAGAGGAGTAGTCTGGCCTTCGCCGGGGCCAGCCTGTCGCTGAGGTGATCCTGTCGAATGCCTATCCGGGACCCTCAAATTAAAGCGGCTGAAGGCGCTCGCAGTGGTTTTAGTTTACGGGTAGGGCACTCCCAGGTGCGAGTCCCACATAGGGTCAGGATCTACCCGAGATCCTGGCTACATGCGTAAAAAGCATTTCCCTGCGAAAAAACAAATAAAAATAAAAAAGGGTATCGCATCAATACTTAGACATACTAATCGCAACATCACCAGGGCGTATAAAAGAGTTATCAAAAGCTTGTTTGGTGGACTCGATGCCGCATAACTGACGCACAGTTATAAAGTGATAGTATCAGATTTGGTTTTCTTGGAAAGAAAATGTATTTTTTATAAAAACCTTACAATTATAAATTAAATAAGGTAAGGTTAAATTTGTATGCAACAAATTCAACTCATAAGGCACAACGGAATTCATGTTTTTCCCTTTTATTTCGCGGAGCTCGATATTTTGACATTATATAGAGACTCGTGAACAAGAAATTCGTAGATAATGTCAAAATATCGAGCTCTGCGAAATAAAAATGAAAAACATGATAAATATCCCGTTTTAAATAATTTTAGTAATGAAGATAACCATGTTAACTTAAAATCATAACAGAATCTATTTTACGTATAATGTCTTGCCCAAAAATCAGATTCTTTATTCTCAGAACGAATGTCACATTTTGTAAACTTTCTAGTATAGAAGTATTCAGCGCGTTGTTGAAGCGACTCCCGTCAGCGGCTGAGAGACGACAGAGCGGGAAATCGCTTCGCTCGGCGAACGAGCTTGAGCGGTAACGATCTACGAATCAACTTTGAAATGGATCTGCAATGTGCATGACTCAGTAACAGTCAGAAATGGATATGTTTATGTATGTATTTTTTTTATTCTACATGATAATGATCAGGTGACTTATTTACCCAGCCTAGTATATTTAATAAATAGGCAGCAATCCGTCCATGTACCTATTGCCTTTTCTAAGACATAAACAATTGTTAATAATAATAATAACATCAACCCTTACATGTTCCACTGCTGAGCACGGGTCTCCTCCTCGAAAGCAGGCGAGGAAGGTGTTGGGCCGGGTAGTTAACCGATGCGCTTGCCCAATACGAGTTGGTGAACTAAAAAAAAGTGTTCAATGGTATAAATTATTTTGCCTCTTTCTTTCCGGAACGCAGCGAAATTGCATAGCCGATAAAAATGCACAATAGTAAGCATTCAACATACAGTGATACATTGCAGCAGTGAGCTGCTCTTTGTACCCCTCTTATAAGAATAGGAGACAAAAGAGCAGGGAGCAGACAACTGGCGAGGATGGAAAGCTCACTCTATGCACTGTCCCGACGTCGAGGGGTTATTCAGTGGTGCCGGAAAACCCCTATGTGAAGGTGCCGTCGGTCCCTTGGGGGACTAACCAGCTGTTGTTCAACAGATCCGGTGCACCTCAACAAAGGTGGCATTGGTGGCACACGCCGGGTTTTAGTGGGTAGAGCTGCGGCCACCTTACCATCTTTCAGCCGCAGCGAGTCTCACATTCCCGCCTGGGGAGTCCCCCCTTCCCCGCGGGATGCCTAAGAGCATTTCCCGTCGCAAAAGAAAGAAAAAAAATATCAAACAAAAAAATTAACAGCAATAACGCGTTAAATAATCATAGCTGAATGTAAACTGAAGTACGTTATCATTAGTTTCCACCTCAATACTAAAATTAAGTCGGTCCCTTTCGTTTGCCCTTTGTGTTTGTCTAGTTAAATTAGCTCGAAAATTTATTCCGTATTAGTTTTGTACAGCCCCTATATCAACGTCCAAATTATAATTCAGAATACGTATGAATAATAATTACTTTTTGATGACAGTAGTTTAAAACAAAAGCCCAGGTCTGAAATTATAAGATAGGGTACAATAAGATGCCCTGGATCCCTATTTATTTTTTAGCTCGTAGAACCTCTACATGTTTTTTTTTCGGAAGGGCTAGACTTTTCGGCCTGATGGCCTTTAAGCTTAATCGGTACAGTAAATGAGCAGATGGCTCACTTAAGAAATATCCAAAAGGGGACCCCCCCCTCCGCGCCCGGGGCTCCTGCCTCCTGCGGGCTGTTTGCGCAGTCTGGGTTTGTGTCTACTCGTATCGGATTCGAACCTAAGCTTCCGCGATCGATCACCTCTACATGTGTCCTACAAGTAGAGGTTCTACGATTTAAAAATAAATATTAAATTTAAGTTTTCCAATCAAACTCAATAAGTGGATAGCAAAATTACATTTTTCGTTTTTAGAAATTATCGAGTTACTTTTTACATTATGATTTTTAAAGTAACTTTTTTATGATAGTTGGTTAGATAGGCAAACGAGCACCCAGCCACATGATGGTAAGTGGTCAGCGTCGCCCATGAACATAAACAAGTTAACCTGAGATTAATATGTTGCCTATCCTGAGCTGATATTAAGTCTCTAGATGTCAATAATTACACTGCCTGTCCTGCTCTACTTTCCGAAACACAGCAAAGCTGTTTTGGGAGAAATAAGCAGGATGGTGGTACCCAAGCAGCCAGGAGCGGGGCAAGACGCAACTCTCCCACAGGTAAACTTTTATTACAATAAAAGATAGTTACATTATTCGTCTTTATTTTAGTCAAAATGGTTAGCGATTTAAGTACAAAATCATATTCTACAGAACAAATTCATCCGGGATTACCTTACTTTTTTCATTGCGATGATTTTCTTCTCTTTCCAGTGCCTCTCCACTAGTGAAGGTTGGCCGTCATTTCGGTATATAAGCCGCGATGATTTTAATAAAACTAAACCTGAATGTTATCTGAAAATATTTTAATAGCGATGAATGGTAAGTTGGTATTCGGATTTGTAACGAACTGATAGACAGATTTTAATTATATACCAATAAAATAAGTATTGTATTGTGTAGATCCAGCATAGAAGTTTGTACGTTCATGATTGTACATTCCGGCATCGTCACCGACACTGCTCACGCTTGCCTTGCGCTCGCCGTCTGCCCGGGACACTCATTACGAATAGATGTGCTGCATGCCTCGTTGGTTAATTCTAAAAATTACTATATTTACAATGGAAAATAACAATAAGTAAAAGCATTAATAAATTTTATAAAATAAAATATTTATTAAGTATTTAAATATTTTATTTCGATCGAGTATCCAAAATGTAGGCAATGTAAAAGACGTGATAAAACGCAATAAAATGCGTAAAACTAGTTTCATTATAACTAGTGAAATTCGGGTAAATGTTAAAAAACAATATGACAGCAATACAAAAACACCAACGTAAAACTCTACAATAGGTTATTGCACTTACGTACTTTATTGCAGTCAGTTTTAACTAATTTAAATTGTGGATACGTACGGACAATGATGACAAACAAAATGATAATTAACATGCATTAAATCTAGTAAACACTGTAAACGTGGATCGTCAATGATTCATCTATTCTGCGGCACGCGTCAATCGGACCGATATGACTCAAAGGTTACAATAATTTAATGGAACTGGACCCCCAGACCGAGCTGAAGCCCGAAGCCCCGGACTGCTCGAGTGCCGTTTATTAAACCGCAGTCCGATGACCAATTTACAATGTAACCGACGTTTAACGTTTTAATTACGATTTTACCTGCCGTGTTATTTATTCAATAACAATTTCATATGCACAAACGTTCCGCCAATTTCGACCGTTTTGGGTTGTTAAAAACGACGTGAGAGTAGACTCGAGCAACGAGGGTTCCGTGCAAAGATGATTTGGATTGAAGTACTGAGTGAAATGTGTCCACCTTATCTTTAATTATATAACACACTCTATTCTATAATCGAGGTTTACAATCACGTTTTCTATGATTATATATGAATTTGGATCTATAAATCCCGGATAAAATGGCATGTCACTATACCACTAAAACAAATGTCTCATGTCTCATGTCAGTTTGTTTGTTTGAGTGCGCAAATCTCCAGATTACTACCAGTCGCGTATATAAAGTAGATATAGGGTAAAAGTTTAGAGTAAAAGTTTTTTTTATTTTTTATTATGAAGCGGGTGAAACTTGTGGGAAAAAGATAGTAATTAAGATACCAATAAATAATAAATATAGGTTGTATTAGATATTATCATCAACTGAACTAGTACATACTACATAGTAAAAATTCAATCCTATACTCGATTTTAGCTATAGACGTTCGTCATGTGAATTAATAAAATAAAAGTTATTAGCAGCTTCACACTCGAAATAATATTGTAATTAAGTGGATGGGGTCTGCACTGTACGCATCTGTCGCACAAACAAAACGAAACTCTTGGCTCAAATTTAATACTCCTGAAATGAATATTTATAAAGGCGTCAACTGCTAATCCGCCATTGTTACAATTTTCGTGACGGATCGCGTCAAGACAATACACGGCTCTTACGAACGGAGTACACTGCTTACGAGTTTAGATGCATCATTAATGCTATATAAATATACCCAATGTTTTTGTTAAAGGAGGAAATGAAATAGGTCAAAAATATTATGAACTACAGATAAGCTACAAAATTTAAATAATCCCGTCAAAAAAACTAGCAGTAGTGTAATAATTATTAATTAATAACATTAGAATAATAACTAGCATTAATCTTTACGCAATATTTTATTAATCACGCCGAAATAATGTTGTATTTATATTAAGGCCTTTTTTATAACATATACTTACCAATTTTCTATTTATTTTACAGTGTATTAATCATATTTTTGATATAAATATTGTTTACAAGAGTTAGATA
The DNA here is from genome assembly GCA_963853865.1 of Helleia helle. NCBI lineage: Eukaryota > Metazoa > Arthropoda > Insecta > Lepidoptera > Lycaenidae > Helleia > Helleia helle. The sequence goes on along the minus strand of OY971423.1, from coordinate 14,463,692 downwards.
ATATAATAAGTTTATTTTTTTTTACTTATTTTATTTTTAAGAAAATTCCTTATATTTACGAAGCTAAATATAAGTTATGATAAACACATATTAATCTTAATAAACAAAACAAATGTCACTATCAAATAAACGTGTTATGTTTATTTCTATATTTAATTTGTATTTATTTATTTGAATTTAAATCATATGAATTTAGTAAAGTGTATTATAGCTAATTTAATGCCTATACTATATTATAAAATATATTTTGAAGGCTGCAGTGTGCGCTGTCAAGAGCTCTCGTAAAGAATTAACGAACAAAGGGCTTAAGTCAGCTCTAACGCCTCTTCGATGTTGTTTCAACGCGCTCTGAAGATCCCGCCTTACAATCTGACGGACGTCGTTTTCAGATAAATAACGTATACATTCCTATAATGTTTACAGTTAATTGTTTCAAATCTATAAACATTTATAGTTAGAGACGACCTCTGTGGCTCAATGGTTAGCGCGTTGGCGCTCAACCCGGTATCTGGCACGAATCCCGCCAGGGAACAAAATGTTTTCTGTGTTACTGGTTCATGGATATGTATTAAATCAGTGTATTATATATTTAAAAAAAATCTTATAAGTATTTTAAAAAATCCGTTGTATGGTAACCGTAACGCAAGTTCTTCTAGAACTTACCACGGGCCAAGATTATCGTGGGACACCAGATAGGAACGAAGTTCCTTATTATAAAAATATTAATTTAATTTTTCCTGCCAATTTGTTGTGTTTTTTTCAATTTGCTTAATAAATGACTTAATAGCCAAAAATACTGCAACCCCTTGGCCTGCCAGATCCCCGGATCTCACGCCTTGTGATTTCTTCCTATGGGGATTTGTCAAAGACCACGTGTGCGCTGAGAGAGTTCACAGCCTAGAAGAGTTACAGAATCGTGCAATTGCTTTAATTACTCCGCAATTTTTAAGGAAAATTCATTTAGAAACTGTAAATAGAGCTCGTCATTGTATTGCACAACGAGGACGTCACTTACTAAGAAATAAAATGTATGGGAGAGTTTTTAATTAATTTGTAATTTTTTTGGATATTTCTCGTTTTATTTTTAATAAGTTATTATTGTCATTTTACTGATTAGGTAAAGTACTTTCGAGATCAGTTTAAAGTTTTTTGATATCTATAATAGTTACGGAATAATCGCCTGTGCACACTTAACGATTACACCCGGTATATATATATATATATATATATATATATATATATATATATATATATATATATATACAAATTAAATAAAGATTATAAAAATCCTTATATACAGTGATATCATTCGTAAAATGTTACTCTACGCTACGCTCTACGCTGCGCGCTATTGCACGCCTCGTATGCGAAGCGTTGAGAGTGCTCTACTCTCGATATGTCAAAAAAGCAGTTTTATCGAAACTGAAATTGATATTTTGTTATTAATATCGCACCTTTAGCTTAAAATAGTATTTACCTAGTCCAGCCATGAGTCTGGTCTTCGACAGACGAAGTGTTGTTGTATCTGTTGATAGTACGATATACGAACATACGGCTGATACCAAGCTTTTGAAGTATCTGGAATATGACCGACGGCTGGGTATGGAGCCGTAGACGTATATATATTCTATATATAGACGACCTCTGTGGCTCAGTGGTAAGCGCGTTGGCGCTCAAACCGGAGGTTGCGGGTTCGAATCCCGCCAGGGAACAAAAATATTTTCTGTGTTCCTGGGTCATGGATGTGTACTAAATATGTGTATTATATAATAAAAATCTTAAATATATGTATAGTATAAAATTATTAAATATATTTCCGATGTCTGGTACCCGTAACACAAGTTCTTCGAGAACTTACCACGGGGCCAGATTGACGTGGTGTGAAAGCGTCCATAGATATTATTATTATGTTTTTTTGTTTTTCTTCTCCCTGTTTAAGGGGGTGAGATAACTGACACACGGACCATGGCCAAGTGTGCCAGTTTAAGGTGACGATGAGTTTTGGAGAAATTTGCGTGTGAGACGGCATGTATTGAGGATGACAGCTTTCTGGATGAGTGTGATGGTGGATTTGGGCATTTGGAGTATATTGAGGTTGGTCTGGAGGGTGTTAAGGATGCCGCCTGTTGTGGATATGACTATGGGTATGATTTTAACAGTATCTACTTGCCATTGTCTTTTTATTTCGGTAGCCAGATCTTTTGTCATTTTTTCTGTGTGTGTAGTGAGGAGGTTATGGGTATTGCAAACTACTATGTCTATAATAAATACTGTTTTGTTAGTTTTGTCTAATAATGTTATGTCCGGTCTATTAAAGTGTATGGTTCTGTCTGTTATTATTGTTCTATCCCAATAAACTTTGTATGAGCTGTTCTCTAAAACTGTGCTAGGCTGATATTTATAATACGCTATTTTTTGTGGGATGAAAGAATATTTGTGGTGGACTATAGCTGCAACTTGGTCGTGCCTAAGTTTATAGTCGGTTTGGACAATGGACTTGCAAGCACCGGTAATGTATTGTATCGTTTCAGAACTACTATGGCATCGTCTACAACAATCATTTGGCAGGTTTCGTACTCGGGTGATGTGCTTTTGGTAGTTACGGGTGTCCATCACTTGATCCTGAATAGCGATCATGAAAGCCTCTGTCTCCGGGAAGAGCTCTCCTCGCCGCAGCCACTCGTTCGACGCCTCTCTGTCGACATGTGTTTGGCTGAGGTCAGCAAGGTGCCTCCCGTGCAGAGACTTTTGTGACCACTTATCTATTTTATCTTGTCTACTAGTTATGTTTGGTTGTATGTTTCGGTCATTCAAGTTAAGTGGTGTAAGTTTTTTGTCTATGTCGGCTATGTGTTTATGCAGATCTGTGTGTTCAGCTTTAGTGTAGAAATAATTACGGTGTTTAGTTATTAGGCTATTGTGTAAATTTTGTATGTCGATGAGGCCTCTTCCTCCTTCTCGACGTGGTAGTGCAAGGCGTTGGATGCATGATCTAGGGTGATGCTTTCTGTGGGTGGTCATGTGGGTGTTCATCAGACGCTGGAGTTTTACTAAATCTGACTGAGAGCAGTTTATAATTCCAAAAGAGTATGTGAGTATTGGTATTGCTTAGTGTTTATGGCTTTTATACTGTTACGTGAATTTAGTTGTGTTCGTAAAATCTGGTTGAGTCTAAACTTAAATTTGCTAGTTAGTTCCATTTTAGTTTCTTTTTGCTGTATTTGTTTGGATTGATGAAAACCTAGATACTTTGTATGTGCTATGTTCATCCATGGGCTCTATTTGTTCCCCCGTATCGAGTGTGTATGTGTTGTGTTGTCATTTGCCGCGGATAATTGAGTGTATGATGCATTTATCTACCCCAAATATTATTATTATTATTATATTGTAATTTGATAATGAACACGAAAAAATATGTAAAATGGCGCAAAATCGAAAGAAGTTTTTAAAATAATATACGTGTTCCAAATTCAAAATGATTAAAAAGTTGAAAAAATAAGAAAAGTTTTTATGTAATAGTATTTATAGCCAGACTAGTTATATTTGGTTAGACATAGTAAATAATAACATTAAAAATAACCTTTTTTAATCTGAATGTGGCAGGAAAATTGGTCAAAAAACTATCCTAAAGTAACATTGCGCCGTGTTTCTCAATTAATATGAGCGTTCAATTTACTGGTGTTTAATTATTATTTATAAAAAACTAAGATAAACCTGTGCATTTTACAATATCAGACTGTCTACTCCTTGCTAAGCAACTGACAGGTCAATTGCTTACACGTGTATTTTTATGACAGTATATTCTAAGTCTATGGTATTTTACAAATAATATATTTTTATCATCTAAAGACTCTGAATGTGATCTAAAGATCACTGCGGACATTCTCATTAATATAAACGTTCAATTCACTGTTATTTATTAATTATTATTATTTAAAAATACTTTCGACGAACTCTTTAACGAAGAAGTTTCGACTAAAAAATGAGCATTTAAATCAGACTGTTCATTCGTTTCTAAGCAACAGGCTTTTACAAATAATCAATTTTATTGAGGAAATGTAATTGATAATTATGAGGCGTGCACTTTTGGACTTTCCAAACTTTTTTTATTATTATTACTAAGTAATATATTATGTACTTAGAAGTATGTTAAATAATATAAGCAAATAAAAAAATCAAACTATAACTCCTTTTCGTGATTTGGTGTTTGTTTGCTAAACATGTGAATGATGATTTGAGTCTTTACAATATAAATAAAAAAAATCCTTCGAGCCGGATTTGAACCAGCGACCTATGGATATCAGTTTATTCATCTACAGTCCACCGCTCTACCAACTGAGCTATCGAAGGTATGATAACATAAGCAATAATGCAGTTCACTTTCACTTTAAGCGCTACTACAGTCAACTTGAGGCGCATACGTGTTCAATGGCCAATTACTTAATCTTTTGTTAATATTATGTATGTCGTAATTACATGATAACGATTTTATTTTAAACATGAACTTGGCTAAATAAATAGTAACTCAGCGGAGCAATTAAGACCAAAGTCCGGTCTTAAAGAATGTCAATACAATCGTAATAATCTCATTTCATATGTCTTTGGTGCAAACAGGACACCTCGACGGCTAGTCAACGCCTCGGGGGACCGACGCCACCTCCACAGAACAACCCCAACGTTGGGATAGTACAGTAGTGAGGTTCCCGTCCTCGCCCCTTCCCCCCTGCTCTTTTGTGCCCTCTTATAAGAGGGCTACAAAGAGCCTCCTCTGCTCAATTAGGTTCCCCCAAGGTGCTGGGCACACCAGGCCTGGACCATAGTGGGGGACAATGGTAGTCTAGTGTTAGTGGGTATGGGCTCGGCCTCTTGAGTGAGAGACCCGGATTCGATCCTGACCCCTTGTGTTGCCTTAAAATTGGTTTTTCTACGTGCACCTGAAAATAAGAATGTCACTTGCTCACCGGTGAAAGAAACATCGTGAGGAAACCTGTATGCCTGATGAAATTGAAAGTCTTTGAAAGTGTGTGAAGTTCACCACCAGCAGTGGGCCATAAGGTTGCATATATTTTTTAATATGATCAGGGGGCAAACGAGCAATCGGAGCCTCACGGCGCCGACGCCCATACACATCCACACAACCAAGGCCACGCAGATGCACCGCCCTCCTTTTCCCTTTCCCCCCAAATGGGCCATAGGAATCTCACAAACCGCACGAAACGCGACAGCATAGCTGTCACTAGTGATGTGCAAAATAAACTATTTTATGATAACGTGCTATGGACTATAAACTATATTTTTATAGCGCGCTATTTTATAGACTATATTATAACGTGTACTCGCAAGACTAGAATTACGTAACTCGCGTGAGCCGACCGGGATAGCGCGCAACACATCTAGCGCTAGCGCGCGCTCGACGCTGACTGACGTATAAACTATAAATTATAACGTCTAGCGTCTACGATCTAGCACGTCGGCGTAGTTCGAATGTTATAAAGTTATAACTACGGCCTACGCTAGCCGCCTCGCTACATTAGGTATGTAGCGAGGCGCTACGTTATAGCGCCGACTAGGAATTTATATAGCGTACGCTATACGTTGAGTATGAATAGCGCGCTACGTTATGGCGCTATGCGTTATATTAACCACCACTAGCTGTCACTTGAGGCCGGTGATATGTTAGCGAGAGGTACTACCCCGGTCGTGCCGGCCCAGTTCAGCTGTAATGCAGCATAGCACTACCTCTTACAAATAAATGTTAAGACTGGTCAAATTCTTTATATAACAGTGTGATATGGGTTATCACTTGGCTACTTGATGTATGTATGTATGTGTATTACCTTAGTGTCTTTAAAGTTTAAAATAATACACTCATGGGTCCATTAATAAATATTTAAATGCACTATTTTAATTTCAAAGTAAAGTACTCTAGGAGCTAGCAATCAGATGCAGTATGTACTAGATACTCTAGGTAGAAAGTATCTTCGTGTGGTGAGGGAAGGAGGGAGGTTCAATAAATCGCGGTCATTATTACGTAACACGACGCACGCGGCTCACGTAATAACTTTAAATGAAAAGAGAATGTGTTTATCAAAACTACTGTTGTACCTTCGATAGCTCAGTTGGTAGAGCGGTGGACTGTAGATGAAATAACTGATATCCATAGGTCGCTGGTTCAAATCCGGCTCGAAGGAATTTTTTGAAAATTACAAGAGTTCTATTTTAGTTTCCTTGGAGATTGGACTTACATAGGAAGAGTTCTTTGAGTTTAGATGAACACGGGCTGATAATAATTATGACGATAATCTTTTTATTTTTTACTTAAACAATCAGGCAACAATAAACCTATAAAAATGTTACTTTATTTTATAAGGAAGTATTTCATTTATTTTCACAGTGTTTACTGATAGCACAATTTTAATTTATGCAATAATAAATATACTTTAATCAAAAAATCTTGTATCCGACAAAAATGATATTGAAAAATAACTACTTTCCCAGGTCGCTTCAGTACTGCAATTGACACTTAAAGAAAAGAAGCCAGTTCTTATTTCTTTCAAGTGTTTACAAACTTTTATCATATCTTTATCTACGTCATAAAGGAAAAGACGACTAATTTCTTATTAATGTATTTATAGTTTAATACGCATACTTTTTCGTAAAAAAGATACAAAGTATTGGTTACTGAGTCAGATATTATCTTATTGTACAAAAAATCTAATAAAAATAAACTTACTGACTTCAATATCAAAATTACAATTGTATAACATTTGTAACATATTTAGTAATAAGTAGTCACGTAAAAATTATATTGTTTAAATTTTTAGTAAGAAATATAAAGCTTGTATATTTATCAGGTGTATTAGATGATATTAGGTCTTATTAAGATGTATAATATAATAATGTGATCCAGGTGCGAAAACCAGGAGACAAACTGCTGGCGACGGAGATCGATGACTCGACCGCAAGTCGCCGCCTATGCTTACCCCAGCTAAATGACGAATCGGTGGGCACAAACTCTAACTATTCTCGTTTATCATATACAACATAATATTATATAAACCAAGTAGCTAAACCATTCGAACAAGATCCTAAAATGTTGAATACAGCACATGTAGAAACGAGTGGGTCGTTTCTAACATTTTTGTGTTTTGGCAAAATTAGCACATAAGCAAAATATTTGCCTGCTATTTACTATGAAACTACAGTGACCTTATTGTAAGTAATTGTTGAAAGAAAAAAGAAGCTTCATCCAACAGCTGTTGGACGATGCTAACGACGTTAATTATAATAAAGATGATGATAGCAATAATAATGGCGAAGATAATGAAGGTAATGTTAATTGTGAAGACGAGGTTACAGGCTGTAATAATGACGAACCAATCCTCAACCTATACGTTAAGGATATATATTGTAAATAGCATTAAGATTAAAGGGATCTATAAATAAATGTAAGATTGTCAGTGTGTCAGGTGACGGCAGGCGGCGGCAGGCAGCAAGCGGCGGGACCCAAGTGGCGTAAATAATTGATAAATTGCCACTGAGCTCCCTGAAGTGACCCGACCCAAACTTGGAATTTACGACCATTTAATTGTACCTTGATACCCAAACTAACGAACTACTCGAGACTGGAATACTTTGCTTTTACCAATCTGATTGTTATGTATGTTGATTTATATGACAAATTTTACCGAACATGGTTGCTAAATCCTAGTTTTATCGTGTAAGTTTTTCAGTCAGACGTCATTGGCCAGTCTGTAAAGGCTTTCTTTTTTAACTTAATATTCTAAAGTTATTAGAACGACCCTTAAAAGAATGTATTGTATTAATTTTAAAAAGGATCTTATAGCAAAAGTGTAAAGACTACTATTGTTCATCAGGTATTGTGAAATTAAGTACTGAAAAGGATAAAATAGTTAGTTCTTAGCAGTTTAACATGCATGATCTACGTAAAATGCAACGCTTATTAGGATTTTATATTATAGATACGATTGTATCTATAATATATAATCCTAATAAGCTACCCATAATTGAAATTATATTATTATTAATTACATAATTGAATTGACTGTATAAATCAAACTATAAACGTCATAATTGACGATTAATTAAACTGTTACAATAAGACACAGTAACAATAATGTCAATAAAGTAGTCTAAGACACAGCATATCAAGTGTGGTCTGTCTTGTAATATGACATTCCGTAGGCATTTGGTTTTATAATGTACTCAAATTAATAAATAAAATCTGATTTACTAAACCTTCAACCTATAAAAGTAAATAGAACTCGAGAATAAACAACTAATAATGCTATCTAATAACTAGTAAGTATTTGATATACGGAAGCCAAGTCAGCTGAAACTTGGAAGGAACAGCAACTAATCATATTAGCTTTATTAATTAAATCCTCTTAGTTTGTTTGCTACTAGAATAGTACGGGGACTGTAACAAGGGTATACAATTAGTTGGTTACTATTGCATACTGTTGACTTGGATTTGGTGGATTGTTTAGAGTTTAAGACACTGCGTTGGATGATTTTAGGATGAAAGAATTAAAATGAACGATAGAGGAAGTATACCTTTACCAATCATACGATTTAAATTCATGAATATTACCTAATACTTGTTTAGACAAGCACCTGTAGCAGAATTTCACCACCTGACATCGCAAAATTCCAAATTTCACCCACATCACCTCGATGTCCGGATTTTTACCGGTATTTCTGAACCGATACGACTTAGAGACTTTTAAGAAAAGTGCATACTCATATTTAAAAGGCAACACAACTGCTTATGATGTAGCTGGTGTCTATGGATGTCGCTAATTTAATAAGTTTCTAAATAAAAAAGGCTACCAATGGACTTCGATAAGTCACTGCTTGAAGATCATTATGTCATTTGGTTAGAACTCGACGGACCAACCTTTGCCAAATTCGTAGTTTTAAAAAATATTTTTTTTTAATTCAAGTTATTTAACTTAACTTTCTTTGATAGCTCCGGTCGATTTGACGTTCTAAGTTTTAAAATATCTTCTGCTGGATATCTTGAGTACCTACTAGCAATCATGGACAAAATCATGGACCGCGAACGTCATCTCTATCACTAGCTAGTGACTGGTGTAACAGAGATGATAATGATGACGTCATTGTGTAGGTAATGTAGCCACTATCCACGCACTAGCCTATAGTGGGGTAGTGAAGCGAACTATCGCGGTATCTTCACGCTCGGCCGAGCGGAACACTTCTGCTCCATCACACCCGCCGATCCACTCACTTTCCGCACTTGACGAGGTGTTGCCATTTTTAACATATGAATAAAGACGATATGTAGAAGCCAGGGTTTTGGAATACCGTATGTTATATGGAAAAATCGGAACCCAATAAACATTTTTATCGATTCATCTGTATGTCATAGCGATTCTACTCTAAGACTATTGAACCACAAATCAAATTTGGTTAGCCGGTCATTTAAGCTAAACCCGCTGAAATAAAGACTTAAAAACATTTTTTTTGATTCTTTTTTTTAAGGCTTTGAACACTTAGTGTGCGCATGTCAGCCTTATAGGTACAATCTCATTAACCTACTCACCAGACCTGTCAACGAACTTATAAATAGTTATAGCCTTTGAAGTCAGAGGATTTGCCAACATGCAATTGATCTGACCATTGTACAGATTTTTAGCATCCCCTAAGACTCTGCTTCTCAGAGCTGCGATCCTCCCACATTCCAGCAATATATGAAGTAGGTCGTCCGGCTTTTGGCATACATCACACAAGGCTGACTGTTTGATGCCCATTAAGTAGTAAAACTTGTTTACTGGAATGTGGCCAGACCGCAGTCTGAAGGCTGACACCAGTATCTTTCTAGATAAGTTAGCATCATCAAACCATGGAGCCATATGGCTGGAGTCCAGTACATCACCATCAGCTATGGCTGCTTTTGCAAGCTTATCAACAGTCTCATTTCCTACTATACCTATATGAGATGGAATCCATTGCAACTTGATTATTTTACTTTTACAAGTCATTTTTACAAGTTTATTATTAATTAAATTTAATATATCAAAAGCATTTGGCATTCCCCTCTGACCTCACACACAGTGTCTAAGGTGTTGGAGAGCACTCCTAGAGTCTGATAATATTGCAAAGGGTCTTGTGCATTCAATAGTTGGTAAGTTATTGGTATAAATTAAAGCATTTTTAATAGCTACAAGTTCAGCCCGCATAACACATGAATTACTGTGTAACTTCCACTTTTTTGAGGTGTTTCACTGAGGGGCATAGAGGGCAACTCCAACACCCTCTACAGTCTTTGACCCATCTGTGTAAACTCTATTAAATTCTGAATAGTTCTCAGATAACATTTTCAAACCTTGGTTTTTAACTCCAGTTCAGATAAATTGCGTTTAGGAGCATGAATAGCATTAATTCTATCGACTATGATTGTTTTAACATCAATAGATGACACCCAAGTATTCAAGGAATACAGTTCAGATTCATTATTTAGATAAATAGGCACACCTTTATATTCATCATCATCATCAAAAAATCATATTTTGAAATTACAAATTAACAATATTATTGAATCGATTTCTAAAATCAATTTGCTGTGCGAAATAATAGTACTTATATCATAAAGCAATTGGGTATGTATTTATTTATGTATTTATAAATACGCTTAAATAATATAATATATATTAGTGTATAGATATATATGTCTATATGTATATTATATCATATGATAAGTATCGATATAAGTATGTTTATTTAGAATATTATGTAATATTGTACATATTTATTTGTGTTTAAATTATATAGTATATATTATATTATCTATTTAAATGTATACATATTTCTTTTATTTAATTTTTTTTCTTTTCTTTTCATAACGACCCTATATGTATTCAAATTCTCCTCTCCCTAAGGTTGTCTGGTAGAAATCGCTACCATAGCGATAAGGCCGCCTTTTGTGTACATTTTTTTTTCTGTAATTTCCATTATTGATGTATGTATTCTCATGTACACAATAAAGTATATTTTCTTTCTTCTTCTTTCTTTCATCATAGATTCTGGACAATAGAGGTAAATTATTGCGGCTGAAGTGACTGCCTTGTGATAATAATTTCTGTAATGTACATACAATAGGGCTATTAGGTCTTGACATTATTTTTAGTAAAAACTTACATCCTAACCAATAGCGATGTACAAATAGAGGAGGAACGGAGAGTTCACTCTCCATAGCCATAACAGGAGTGGTCCGTATAAAACCACCACATACCCGTATTTTGCCCGAGCCCTATTTTGTAAAGTATCCAATTTCTTTAAATGCCAATTAGCGCAACTACCGTAAATGAAACTAGCATAATCTAATCTGCTTCTCAGCAGCGATATATAAAGACGACGTAGGTGCTTTGGGTGAACTCCCCATGACCTTCCTGCTAAGACTTTTAAAATATTAATATTTTTTATAATTTTTTTCACAAATCTTTTTTATGCGAACACCCCATCTGAAAGGAGAGTCCAATTATAAACCTAAATACTTAACTTTATTAACAATTTTAAGTGGCTTATCATTAACATAGATATTATTAACATTGATATTTTTTCTCGACCTTTTAAAAATACATACATTTGATTTGGATTCAGATGCATACAGGCTAATATTCTCTAGAGATTTAATCATACACTTAATTGACAAATTGAGAGCATTCACAGTATGCAAAACACACCCATTTTCTATTGTCTTGTATAGAACAAAGTCGTCTGCATATTGTAAAATAGAAACACTATTAATTTTTTTACTTATATCCACAGTCGCGATAATAAATAACAGAGGAGATATAGGATCTCCTTGGGCCAACCCTCTATTTGTATTTCGTATTAGAACTTCATTTCCATAATTTAAACGAATACTACATCGCCAGAGTGTAAGAAAATTCCATTAGTATTTACATATTTTTTCACCTATTTTTAGCCTCTGTAAAATACTAATTAATAAGTTGATATTTATATTATTATATGCATTGTCGACATCTATAAAACAGGCAATAGTAGGTTCTTTTTTGGAAAACCCTAACTGAATATGTGATGTAAGTAAAGCTAAATTATCGGAACAGGAGTAATCACGCCTAAAGCCAGTTGATGAGTTGGGAAGGAGATCACTTTTCTCTACGAACCATTCAATCCTTTTCATTAAAATTAAATGAAAGATCTTACAAGGACATGCCATCAAGGATATAGGTCGTAATGACGATGGCAAGCTTGGATCCCTTTCCGGCTTGGATATGGATCTACCATTTGGATCTTGGATTTGGTCTATCCATTGATCTGGAACTGTGCTGTTCTGTATTATGAGGTTAAATATTTTAACAAGCATTAATTTTGCGTTAGTAGAAAGATTATAAACCATAGAGTAAGAAATGTTATCGATTCCTAAAGAGGTGTCCTTCTTTTTTAAACAATTGAACAATTCAACCAAGGTAATAGGAGTCTCTAATACTGAAGACTGTATGGAAGTATATATCGGTTCTGGTTCAGCAACACTATCTGGAGTCAGTGAATGCAATAGATTCCTTGCGCTATTAGGATGAACATCAGTTCTATTTCCTCTGTTTCCCTTCATCCACCTCATCTTTTTCCACATATTAGAGGCTGAAGTTTCCTGATCAATGCTCAAACAGAATTCCTTCCATGATTTAGATCTATACTTTTTTGTCAGTTCTTTGGCCTTAGACATCTTGGATTGCACACAAGCTAAATTTGATGGAGTTGGGTTTCGACATACTAGCGCCAGCGTTAGGAGCCTTTCTGCCACAGCCTTAGATATTTCTTCGTTCCAAGATATTTAGGTCGAAATATAGAAGTAGGGTTATTGCTTTTTTTAATCCATGGAATTGTTTCCTTTTTTTTTCGTTCCCGCTGGGGAATGCTCTTATGCATACCACCAAGCCCGGGGGAGCCCGGGGGTTATGTGGGACTCTCTGCGCCCGAAAAGATGGTTAAGAGGGCGCAGACTCTACCCACTAAACCCCAACGGTGTTCTCCTAGTCATACTGGCCCCGTGCGGAAACTATGTTATGGTCCGCACCGGCGACGGTGTGCCTGGAGGCACTCTCCTCTGAAGGCAGGGGGTGGCGTCCCCTCCTCCTACTCCGCTTAAGGCACCCCGAACACTTAAGGATGCCTTATAGCACGGACATTACGCGCGCGGCAGATCCCCCGATCGGCCACGCACAGGTCCATCACGGCGGTGAGACCGCCTGTCGCCGCCGCGCTCTCCTGCGAGAAGGGGCGCCAGTGCGCTCCCTCACCCGCTCCGCCTCCTCCTTCTCATCATCTCATCATCTCTCGTCATCTCTAATATTGTCACTCTCATTACAATCAATCTCAAAATCAGAATCATTAAGCTTCTCTTTATTTGACCTTTTACTTTTCTTTTGCTTTTTAGAATTTGGACTCTTTGGATGCTTTTTTCTATTTAATCAATGTCTCTGTATCTTCTACCTCGAAGAAGAACCGCTAAGTACCATCGCCTATGTTTTTTGGTTATTATAAGATTCATTGAACACAGGATTTTGTAATACTCGTTCATTGGAGGGATGATTGAATGAGTTGTGCAACATAGGTTTATTATTAGCTCTTGGAATTGATTGTTTATTATTATCGGATAATTTTTTTAAAACTGTCTTATATGAACAATGCTTATCAGACATAACCTGCCGAATAATTAATATTTTTTTTAAGCTGGACATAGACTTTTGACCATCGACATATGGTCTTGCCTGCAGTTAACGCACTTGTATTTTGTGGTTGTGCAGTTTTCATGTTTTTCTCCACACTTAGGGCAAATTTGTATTTTCCCTGGACAATACTTTCTAATGTGTCCATATTTCCAGCACTGAGAGCATTGAGCCACAGAGAATAAATAGGGCTCAACCTTCATCTGACAACCATATGCTCTAACATATGGATGTAAGGTAGGTCCCTTAAAACATATCCTAATTGTTTCACTTGGCACCCATTTTCTACTAGAATCTTATTTGAAAAGCCTTTTAGCATTAATAATTTCTATCTCACTTTCAGTTACCTCCTGAATCTCTTCATTACTCATCTCAATATCTGCGTTCTTTATAAGACCATAACAGTAATCTAACTCATCAGTTCTTCGACATATCCATCCTCTCTCCTTAATTGAAATACTTCCCCTGAGAGTGTTTGACTCTAAAGTATTAAGTCTAATGAGAACTGTAAATGGACTCTTATAGATAATTCTAACAATATCTTTTACATTTTCTTGCTTTAATATCTTGGCTAATGCAAAATTCTTGGGCATCAACTCTTTTGATGTAATGATAACGTCATATAATACATTTTCATGCGCCATGGGTTCATTGGCAACCTCTTTATTTGGTGAGCTTCTTGAATTCTTTTTCTTGACTGTTATAAAGCCTTCGGAGTCCATATTCTCAGACATGGATCTCATTCTTTTCTCTCCAACCGATTAATTTATTTCCCTTATTTCAGCAGACATATCATTGGAATCCCACTCTAACTCAGTCTTAAAAATGATTCTATTAATATCGGCTGTAGATAGATCTTCCATCTGTATGTTTGTTTCTAGTTCCTCCTCATCATTCATGAAGATAAACAAGATTTATCAACAAAATAATATTGACTGAGGGTAGTTGAAAATATTACAGTAAATGCACTGTTAAATAACCGGTAAAAACACACAGAAATATTATTGAACAGTCACTTTTTAACATTATACATAAATAGTTCCCAAAAATACAATAATATTACAGAAAAGTACTAATTTTGTAAGATATGTATTAAATATCGAAAGTTACGTAAATCACTAGTCAACGTCTTGACAGCTCGCGCGTAACTGAAAAAAACTGTAAAATATGTATTACTCTAAGTTCTAGGAAGATAGATAAACATGTTAGAGTTACTATGATATTTCATAGATAACATACATTAACAAGGGCTAATACTTATAATAAAATTATGATTTTTTATTTTAGTTGGTCGCTAGCAGATGTGCCCCATGATGGTAAGTGGTGAGTGTCACCCATTAACATGAACAAGTTAACCTGAGACTAGCCCAGGCAACTCATTTATCCCCACCATGGTTCAAGTCGTGGCAGTATGGCTCAGTAGCCAAAGGTGAACCCAGCACCTTGGGTGAAGCAAATTAGGGCTTTTGTACCCCCCTTATACGAAGAGGGGACAAAAGACCAAGGGGGACAAGGGGCGAGGATGGGAATCTTTATTTTATGTTAGTTGGATAGGCAAACTGGCAAACGTGTCACCCGATGGTAAGTGGTCGACGTCGCCCATGAACATAAACTAGTTTACCAGTAACGAGCCCAGGCATCTCGTTTATATGTTGCCTATCCTGAGACATAAGATGTTAAGTCTCGGTGCCAGTAATTACACTGCCTGCCTTGCCCTTCTCTCCGAAACACAGCAAAGCTGTGTCACGGGAGAAACAAGTAAGATGGTGGTAACCATCCAGCCGGGAGAGCGGCGCAGAGCTTCCCTCCCACCGGTAATCACACCCGATTGCACTGTCCCGACGTTGGGAAGGGTTGTTCTTTTGTGCGGGACTTTGAGCCGTTGAGCCTAGGTGCCCTGTTAGTCAACAGATCCGGGGCACCTCACCAAAGGCGGCATTGGTGGCACTCGCCAGGTTTTAGTGGGTAAAGCTGCGTCCACCTTACCATCTTTCGGGCTCAGCAAGCCCCACGTACCTGCCTGGGGAGTCCCCCCTCCCCCTGCTGGATACCTAAGAGCATTTCCCAGCGCAAAAGAAAAAGAAAAAAAGGCAACTCATTCATGTTTTGCCTATCTTGAGACATAAAGTGTTAAGTTTCTGTGCCAGCAATTACACAGCTTGACCTGCCCTTCTCCCTGAAATATAGCAAAACTGTTTTACGGAAGAAATAAACAGCTCGATATCTTAGTTTAAAAAATTTACTAGAATACACAACAATAGGTATCCATTTAGCAACTATTTATTAATAGCCGTATTGTTTACAAATAATTAATTGTCGAATACGACCTGGGCCTGTTGATATTGGCGTAATGAATGCTTTAGCGTTTCTCCATAAATAACTATATTACGTTCTGAAACTATAACTTTGGCAATTATTGAAGCACTAAACACCCTATTTCTTTATGAGTAAAGTTCAAAATAAAAGTCCCTGTATATCTTCATGGACAGTTCCGAACGGTCACATATAGAAATTTAATACGATATTTATTTTATCTGTTGAGAAATAGAGAGTATTATATGGCTTGGATTAGTTTAACGATTTTAAAACTCTCAAAATAGCATAACTAAAATTATTTTCATAGAAATTCCAACTTAATGTAAAGGGCATAAAGTTTGAATTGCAGTGGTTTGTTTTCTCTACGTATGTAGCACGTATATATGAGTACACAGGGTGTTACAGGGTGGTGGATGCAACGCGTGCCGACGAATAATTCCTCTCTACCGGGCTATTAACGGTCAACATCATTCGATACTGCGATTTCATGTTGTTACACGGATCGAGACTTCTTAATTTTGATACTTGTACTTAGGTACCTACTGGTAGCCAATGAGATTACAGAGTTCTGGAGCGGAGGCCAAGTTGGAAAAGACGGAGGGTATTGAAAGAGTTCTGTGTCCAGCAATAGATGGAAAAACGGTTGATAATTAAAACCCAGATTACCTGTCTATACCAATTTAGCCTTGCATACTTGAGGGCTTTTTGGGGTCATAGAAAAGTTCCTTAGTGGTTGCCGTTGATCCCAGCTACGCAATATCTGCAGCGGTGGGAATGAATTCTGTTACAATTTCGAATACATACCCTACCAAAAGACCTCTGCCTTCCACTTGCTTATTCTCCATATATTTTATCTCTATTAATGAATTTAAAATTTAAAGGTACGACGGCAATCCATTTTTTGTTATTGCAGGGAAATACTTTTTACACTTTTACTTAGTACTTAATAATAATGACACAAAAAATCTTAAAGTTTAAATTATTTTAATTATTGGACTGTAAATGTGCATGCTGAGTTTATCTATAAGTAATTGTTATACGTTTATTTTTTTACTGATCTTTCTTTTTTCAAATTGTATTACGTGTAATCAATTGTTGATAAACCTTAATAAATAAAATAAAATACACATGTAGCCAGGATTTCGGGTAGATCCTGACCCTATGTAGGACTTTCACCAGAGTGCCCTACCCCTATACTCTCTTAATACCCAAACTAAAACCAATGCAAGCACCTTCAGCCGCTTTTAGAGGTTCCCGGTTCTAAAGACAACAGGCTGGCCCCGGCGAACGCCAGACTACTCCTTGTAAGGGGGGACTGCCCGGCCGCTACTAAGCAGCCCCCGCGACATCGTGTCATACTGGGCCAAGGTTTCCATCCTGAACCCGATACGAACACAGGGGCGTTACTGGAGGCGTATTTAGTAGCGCCTCTTACGTACCCCCGTTCGTCGCCCGCGGGGTGTGGCTTCGTCGGCGTTCTCCTCTCTCACCCGCTCGTCAGCCTTGCCTTGCAGAAGAAGACCATCGCCGTCTAAGACTCGTCGACACCGAGCATCGCGGTATTGACGCTCGGTAGGGACAAATCCCTTCCAATGTCAGATCGCAACGCAGCACCGCCCATCTCGGGCACATCTCGAGGGTGCGCTAGGCCGAGTCCATCGCCGCGCCACAATCGTGACACACTGTCACCGGCTATATGTGGGCCGTCCAGCATAGATCACTCACCAAAGCAACCATGTTCGATGAGCTCCTGACGACGGCAACCCATCATTAGGTTTTTCCAATGGACATGGACTGTTCCTAAGAAAAAAAATCCTGCCTAGTATCGATAAAGAATTCCATGCCTACGAGGGTCTAAATTAAATTCAGGAAACGTATAGCATCTTCACATTTTTATCCCCTAGTTCGATTATCCTATTACCATCTGACACTTGTACGGCATTTATGTAGTGATGTGACCGTAACTGGATATGTACTAGCCAAGGATTAAGGTAGATTCCAAACGGTAAATCAATGAAGCCTGTCTAGTCAGGTTAATCAAATGTATCCGTTGGGGCTTAGGGATGTGCACGGGTACAGTCGGGGCTATATTTGAATAAACTCTTTTCTTTTTCCTAATTTAGTTTGTAAATTATCATCGTAGACAATGTATCCTTGCTAGCTTTGGTCATGCTTAAACAGTCAAAATTAAAAAAAAATAGTCTCCAGCTATAAAAAGATCTTATTTCATTTAGAAATTGTATATTGGTTTTGTCCAAAATAAAGAAAAAAATTCGTGACTACCCTAAAATTAGGGTCATAATGTAGCCCCCCACCATGGTTCAGGCCTTGACTTAGCGGTTGGGCTCAGTAGCCTAGGGTGAGCCCAGCACCTTGGGCGAAGCTTATTGAGCCGAGGGGGCTCGTTGTGCCCCTCTTATAAGGAGAGGGGACAAAAGAGCAGGGGGCAAGAGGTGAGGGTGGGAACCTCACCCCATTGTCCCAACGTTGGAAGGGGTGGTTCTGTGGTGCGGGACAACCCCTCTGTGGAGGTGGCGTCGGGCCCTTGCGGGACTGACTAGCCGTCGAGGTGCCCTGTTAGCTTAACAGATCCGGGGCACCTCACCAAGGCGGCATTGGTGGCAGTCGCCGGGTTTTAGTGGGTAGAGCTGCGTTCATTTACCACCTTTCGGGCGCAGCGAGTCCCACATACCCACCTGGGCAGACCCACTCCCCAGGCGGGATTATTTCATGCATTTCACGGCGTTAAAGAAAAAAAAAAGGGTCATAATGTAGAGCAGTGTAAATATATAAAACTTCTTATATAAAAAAACCCTTCAGCAGGACATATACCTATTAGTATAACAATATTAAATTAATATGAAAATATTGCTTTTAATGTCGCCATTATAGTATAGTTTTTATTTTAAAGTAAATTTGATTTTTTTTGTGCCTGTCTGTCCGTAATAACACTAGGAATATGTGAGCGCATTCCAGACATACCTATCTGATATACAGCGTTGTCTGGGCACCGCCGCGGCCGAATAACATAAAGGTCATGCAGTGATAAAAATATGTATATTCTTAAATTCTATAAATATGACACTATCCAGTTAGATAACAAAAATATTATGAACCTAATTTTAGTAGTATTTATGTTCATAGGACTATATTCTTATTGGTTTCATACCTATTAAATTATTCAAATCAAACTTCAAAACACCGAACAAGATCTTGTTTTTCCAATGTCGTTTCAAAAACACTTTATCATTATTACCTTTTAAAAATCCCATTTCGATGACAGAGATATATAGTAGTCATCATTCCAGCGCCATTTTTATGAGCACAATTTCTTTCGCATAACATAAAATCGGCGCGTTTTTATAAAAACATTTCTTCAATTGTCATTCATGAGGGCGAATCGCGTATTTGTCACCCGCCTTTATGATCGCGGATCGCGTTCCAAATATAAAAAATGCAATTTTAAACAACGTCAGTGGATTCGAATATGGAACTAAAACGTGGGCTTTACCAGATGTATTATTTACATAAAATTTTCTTTCATGACGTGCTGTTTACATAAAATAAAGCATGTTTACATTCGTTTATATGATGTTCATTTGTCTACAAAGTTAGTTAGGAGTTAATATCAAGTACTCCTTTTTTTTCTTTAACGCCGGGAAATGCTCTGAGGCATCCCGCCTGGGAAGTGGGTCTCCCCAGGTGGGTATGTGGGACTCGCTGCGCCCGAAAGATGGTAAATGAACGCAGCTCTACCCACTTAAACCCGGCGAGTGCCACCAATGCCGACTTGGTGAGGTGCCCCGGATCTGTTAAGCTAACAGGGCACCTCGACGGCTAGTCAGTCCCGCAAGGGACCGACGCCACCTCCACAGAGGGGTTGTCCCGCACCACAGAACCACCCCTCCCATCGTCGGGACAGTACAAAGGGGTGAGGTTCTCATCCTGACCCCTTGCCCCCTGCTCTTTTGTCCCCTCTTCTTATAAGAGGGGCAAAAAGAGCCCCTTAATATATTTAAAAAATATATTTATTAAATATATAAATATATTTAATATATTTAATAAATATATTAAAATATATTTAATAAATATATTTAAAAAAAAACTAAAATATATTATTAAAAAGGAGTTCCTTTAGGTAAGGTTCCGTAGATACTGGCAGCGACTAATTCTTTGTCCGAGGTAGCTGCCAGCTCTTTGGTCTCCTGTGATGTTGACTAACCTTTTTTTTCAAATATCCCTAACGAACGAACTTATATCACTAGCTAGGTTAAATAGAAGGGACTACAAACTAGCCGCATGGGACAAGTCAGCTAGCAATCACAGATCGCATTGATAGAACTTTTTCATTTGATTAATACTCTTGGATGAATCGCTACCTCATGAACAATGTTATCAGTAATAAGACAAAACATAATTGGTTCGCCCCTATTACTCTCTTACTATATTGTATATAAGTGTACTAAGATGATTATAATAAATAAGTAAGTGTCGAATATGAACATTAAATTTGGTGGCATAATATTGAAACAGCTACGGTCGACTGAAAACGGTAACTGTAAATATATGTAATGATTCAAATCCAAATTTAAAATAGGTAGGATAAAAGATATCGATAAATTTATATAAATTTGTAAATGATTGTAATATAAATGCAATGACATGTTATAGCAAATACCAATACAATCGCCTATAAATTTCAGAACAAACCGAACCCACGTCCCGTAAGGCAGAGCTGATTTAGTATTCACTGCATCGTCAAGAAGACATCAGCGCAGTGGCAAAATATTATAATAGCATAATGGTGTCAGGTGCTGTTGTTCTATGCTGATATCTCCTAAGGATGAATCGGTTTTTTGTTTATCGATATCGATACAATTATTTAATGTTTATATTTTTTATACCTGAGTTTTTAGTGTCTGCACTTTTGCCATACACATAGATATCATTATGGATGTACAGACCCATAAATCGAAATATACTATTTTAGTAAAAGAAATTGTCGTTGTTTTAAAAATTCGTAACAATTAAGGATTAGCGACGATTTTTGATTGTTAATAATACCACTGAATTATTACAGGAATAAATTATTAACTCTTCAGTTTCGCAACGACTATTTATATTTTCAATAAAAAGGAAAGAATATTTTATTCGATACGGCTTAATGAGTGGGCTTAGTTACGATTACAAAAAAAAATGCCTTGTATGCCTAACAAGAAATATATATATATATATATATATATTTAAAATAGCTCGATATTTTCGCGTGACAACTCTATTTTAAAATATCTGGCGTCGCGTCGTCGTCGGGGCTTAGGCTCGTGATACGAAAGCGAAGTGACGTCACAGGCACGCCAAACTGATCCCTGTAACTTCGCCTTTTATTGTCCGTCGGATTGTCGTGTGCTTAGTTTTATTGCACTCTCGGTGTTTAGATACTGCCGCTTTGCGAATTCCAAACAGCCCAGAATATTCATGTATGAAAATCAACGCACAGAACTCACTTTTATTGCTGTTTCCAACTATATTGTTGGACCATAAAGAAACATGTATATGAAATTATTCTGGCTAGACATGTGGTGGAAGGGTTGTTTTAATTCAACACATATTTTGGAATTTGGAATGAGATCCTACTATTTATATTAAATATAAAACCCCTCGAATTATTGACATGACTTGGAAAAGTGTGAAAAAAATCATACCAAAATAATACTCTTTAGTACAGTGCTTCAGTATGCTTAATACGTGTTAGTTTTTATTATTTATCTAATATATAATATAATTTGTATATTACACAAATGCTGAAGATAAACATCATGAAAATTTAAATGTATATGCTTGATTAGCTATTTATTAAGTATAGGTACCATTGCGTATTGGAGCAACGAATTTTTTTTTCGGATGGATCTATGCTAACGGCCCGAAGGCCCTAATGCTACATTGGATAGTGTGAGCCCATTCGGTACACTTTTGGTTTATAAAGTGGGGGGTTGCCCCCCGCCAACCGTACAGTCTGCGACCACACGGCCTCCTGGCGTCGGTTGTGAGCAACGCATTAACGTACTTTACTGTGGTCTAGTATGTTTCTCGCCTCGGCCCAGCACACCCTCGAGGTGTGCCCGAGATGGGCGGCGCTGCGTCATGATCTGACATCGGTCATCGGAGAGGACTTGTCTCTGCCGAGTGCCATCACCGCGAGGCGCTACTTGCGCTACTTAATGCGCCTCCAGTAACGCAGCACAGGGGCGTCTAATGAAAATAATGACGTCTTATGAATGTTATGAAATGAATGAAAAAAGCATGACCCGTTAACAACAACAAGCGTTAGAGAGGCACGATCAGCCTAAGCGTTCGGCTTGTGACTGATTATGACGTAAATATAAACGACTTAAGTGACAACATGTTTTTTATGATAAACAAATACAGTAGGAAAATTAATTACAATGTAATGGGCATACCATTACAACGAGTAGGTATTTAATAAATGATATTTCATGTTTCCATGGTGCATAGGACCACCAATTAAGGATGAAAAATGATGATTACTTTTACTATAATTAAAAAGCCGTGACACCTTACGAGTGGTCCGTTTTGGTTTTGATTAATACGTCGTTATGACAGCTCGCGTCGGGGAGCCCACACGTCTGTCGGACTGCTCTACGACGATCCATTAATTTCAAATTGTATGTGACAGTCAAACAAAATGTGTTTTGAAGTGAAAACTTCTTTAGGCGCGGTAGGCATATTTTTAGATGAGATAAAATCTCTGGATTTGCGACACTGTTACCACCTGTATGAGACGCTATTTGACGTTTATATGACGTTTGATTTATTTATATAAAATTATGCAATATTCGTTTACTTATGTAAACAAAGTTTCAGTGTTTCTCTTCTGGTTAATAATGATGATTATTAAAAAATCGCCACACACATTCTTTAGGATCAATTTTCTTAAAAATGATAAAGAAGTCCTAGTTTGATGGGATTCCAACTTACATACCTCGAGTAGAGTGCGACTATATCAATACACCAGGCGAACGTCTCTCTAAAAGATATTTTTACTAGGATCTACAAATATTTTAATACCCAAAACCTATAAAAATTAAACCTATATTAATTATAAAATATCTATAATTACAGTAGGTACATGACCACAGGGCCGTAATTCAGAGTAAGCCCTTACAATGGATATACGTAATCCGTATCAGTCAAGTTTAAATGGCGCTTCCAAACGAAAATGTCAACTTATAATCTATGTAATTAAGTGAATGTCAGGGGTTTACTGAGCCGGCTCGGGTGCACTTGTGTTGGGTTACGTGATAATGTAGATTGTACAGGGTTATTGTATTAGTATAAAATAACGTACATAGACGAACGTAACGTACATTTTGAAGCAAAATAATTTTCATTACATAGAATAAGCATGGAAAACGAAACAATAGTTAATAATCTAATTCAACACTACTCTACAGTTACACATATCTTTTTGGACTTATATAAGTAAGAAAATATATGTTCACCACCATGGTTCAGGCCTTGACGTGGTGGTGGGGCTCAATAGCCTAAGGTGAGCCTAGCACCTTGGGCGTAGCTAGTTGAGCCGAGGGGGCTCTTTGTACCCCTCTTATAAGAGGGGACAAAAGAGCAAGGGGCAAGGGGCGAGGACGGGAACCTCACCCCATTGTGACGTTGGGAGGGGTTGTATTTTGGTGCGGCACAACCCCTCTATAGAGGTGGCGTCGATGCTGAGGGCCTGACTAGCCGTCGAGGCGCCCTGTTTGCTCATTAGATCCAGGACACCTCACCCAAGGCGGCATTGGTGACCCTCGCTGGGTTTTCGTGGGTAGAGCTGCATCCACTTATCACCTTTCGGGCACAGGGAGTCCCACATACCCGCCTGGGGAGACCCACTCCCCCGTGGGATGCCGAGCATTTCCCGGCGTTAAAAAAAAAGTATATGTTGAAAATAAGTTCCATGTTTTTAATAACTTCACGACGTACTGATTTCACGTATCAACGCTGAAATCCCCCGTCTCTGATAAAAATGATTTATAACAAAATAACTTTGTAAAAGTGAAGCATGTCACTAAATGAACAGTTTCACTGAACCCTCGAAATGACATTTGACGCGAGGAAGACTTGAAATAGCAAGAACAAACGAACATATCAAACATTGTCAAACGAACGCCCCTGAAGTATAGACTTCGCGAGTCACTCTAAATGAATTATTCCTTCCCGCCGAGGTGGCGCCTTTATTGACGTAGCAAACTTCGCTAAATAGTTTCATTCCCACCGCTATTATTGTTCAGAAACTGTCGCTAAGTTAGGTGTAGTGACAGTCTGCGACACAATAGTTGACGTACGTACCATTTAACAGAGTAAAGTTTCATATAACAAGGTCTACGTGAATAATGTATTCATAATCAGTGTTACTTCATACTGCAACTTCATTGCGTTTTTGCATGAAGATTTAAATTGGGCTTAGTAAGATTGGTATGCGCTATATGCAAGATTTTCTTCCTTACTTTTTTTATGTTACAAGTAGACAACCGAGCAATTGGAGTCTTATCTATGGTAACCACCGACGCCCATTGCATTGTTGAGTTCTGTGGTGAAAGAAAGCTCTCATAACTCAGAAAATTTATAGTCTTAGAGAGGAAAAAATAAGTTTGAATATCAGTATGGAAATATTCACGTTTATTTTTTAAAGTTATTAAGGCGATACTTAATCGCCTTTTTATTCAAATCAAGCAGACAATTTCACAAGATTAGTGTCGATTTTCAGTTTACTCGACTATACGCTACAAGGTATAAGGAATAGAAACTAACAGGGTTATCAGTCTTATGAAATATTAAGATCCGCGACTTCATTGAAAATCGTGATAAATTTCCTTTTAGTCCTGGTACTAGTCACCTGTATTCAATCAGTCACTACCTAAATACTCCTATCAGAGAGCGCTTGATACTAGACAACCAATCTCAGGCGAGTAGTAAAGCAGCTTACTTCTCCTGGGCTGTGCGATTCCCAATTAATATGTTAATTTAAGAATGTACTTAGGTGACGGTGCACTAACACTGCATAAGCGCAAGACGCATTACAATATATTCATATATGCTGGATTAAGATCTCATAGCACTGTTCGGTTAGGAAACTACGGGTATAACTGAAATTAATATATAAGTACAGGGATGTCCGGCAAATAGCACAAAAAAACCGGCCAAGTGCTAGTCGGAATTGCGCACGAAGGGTTCCGTACTTACTTTAACTAAAAAATGTCTTTTTTTATATATATATTTGAGTAGACTGAATGAAAGGTAAATGCGGTTTTTCGATTTATGATGTATTAAAAAACTACTTACTAGATTTCGTTCAAACCAATTTTCGGTGGAAGTTTACATGGTAATGTACATCATATATTTTATTTAGTTTTATCATTCTCTTATTTTAGAAGTTACAGGGGGGGGGACACATTTTAACACTTTGGAAGTGTCTCTCGCGCAAACTATTCAGTTTAGAAAAATGGTATTAGAAACCTCAATATCATTTTTGAAGACCTATCCATAGACACGTCTGGGTTTGATGAAAAAAAAATTGAGTTTCAGTTCTAAGTATGGGGACCCAGAAAATTTATTGTTTTTGTCTATTTTTGTGTTAAAATCTTAATGCGGTTCACAGAATACATCTACTTACCATGTTTCAACAGTATAGATCTTATAGTTTCGGAAAAAAGTGGCTGAGACATACGGACGGACAGACAGACATGACGAATCTATATGGGTTCCGTTTTTGCCATTTGGCTACGGAACCCTAAAAAGGGAAAGGAGATGAAAGGCTGTCCTACAACATATTAAAAAATAGCCTTACTAAAAGTTTTACTATTTTTGAAATATATTTTTTTTGTAATAAAAATACAAAAATAAACCTTCCCCTTTTTTGTCGTGCTTGACATCCTGTACCTGTAGGAATATGATGTAATAAGGTAATAATCAACACTACTGTAACTTCAGATTAAAAATAAGGTTTTTTTATTATTATTTAGTAATAATAATTTAAATAGTGCTTCATTAAAGTAAGATGTTTTGATTAAGTAGACTAAAGTGATAATGGTTCCATAACTTGCACTGATTTAAATACTGATGGTCCTATAAGATTCTGAAGTGGCTTACGTTGGAAAACGGATAGTACTTCTTCAACTAGACGGGATCAAAATCGGCTTTCATTGGCCAGTCTAATTAGAACACAAGTAGCGGTGCAACGGTCGCCTTAGTCTTAGTGAAGGTCCCTGCAAGAGACCCTTAAGTAACTCTGTGTCTTTGCACTTGGTCTGGTTGGTATTTGACTACCGATTGATGATGATGATGATGAAAACTGACCTTCTAGGCGTCCACGTTCAAAGCCACATTTTTAATACTTAAACCAGTTGTACCGTACTTATGTAACAGTTTCGTAATATACATCAGGTTTTGCAATTAAGCAATAATAAGTTAATGTGTTGAATAAATTCGTCGTTTTACACATACCTTCGATAGCTCAGTTGGTAGAGCGGTGGACTGTAGATGAATTAACTGATATCCATAGGTCGCTGGTTCAAATCCGGCTCGAAGGATACTTTTTCTTAAAATATTGCATTTTCGTAGATGTAGTCAATGCTTTATACTCTGATGAACTACTGAGTGCGGTGTACAGCACAGATGTTACTTACGATCTGAAAATCATCATGATCAAACTGTTTAAAGCTCTTTTTGTTCCCAAACTTGAACCAGTTTCATCCTAACCTAATATTCATACACACCATAAAGATCTGATTTTAAATCTTTGTCCTCTTTACTAACAAACTAATCCTTTTCCTGCTCAGAACGTGATTCTCTACTGGTACTAGATACAACTTCTTCACTCATTGTAAGGTTACTTAGTAGGTATACTAATAAACACAAAATAATCAACAAAAAGCATTTTACAAAAAATTAAAACCGACTTCAAAAATACTAAACTAATAAAAAGTAATAAAATAACAGTTTCTTTAATGTTTGTGCTTACAACATATAATCAACTTAATCTTCTACTAATGTACAAACTTTGCGTTTACCACGTCATTGTAGTTACTTTTGGAGTCACCGACTCCAAAAGTTAATTATATGTTGTTATATGTTGTAAGCACAAACATTAAAGAAACTATTATTTTATTACTTTTTATTAGTTTAGTATTTTTGAAGTCGGTTTTAATTTTTTGTAAAATGCTTTTATTTCTTAATTTTTAGTGATTCCGAAATTCGTCGTCTTGGCGTTCATTGAAGGAGGCATGTTCAGCAGTGGATGGATAAAGGATGATGATGATGATGATGATGGTGATGATGATGATGATTACGATGACCGCGACATACTATGGTGTGCTACCAAAGCATCCTATACAATTATTACATCGACACGTAATAAAATGATCATATCATCAAGATAAACAAAACCAACAAAATAGACATTATTGGGAATAACTAAAAAACGGCTTGTCAGATCTTAATAAAATTAATATGGGACCAAATTGGAAACTACAGCTTTCAAACAAAAAAATAACCATCGAAATCCATTCACAAACGGCGGAGATATCGTGTCACATACATACAAAAAAAAAAAAAAACATACAGACGAATTGAGAACCTCCTTTTTTTTTTGAAGTCGGTTAAAAAAATTGTATGAAATGAGAGAGATGCATGGCTCAATTTTTATTCGGCAGTATCCACTTTACTGACATTTCATTAGACTAAGTTTAGTGAAACGACATATCACTAATATTATATCAGTATTTTATCATATCACTAGATTTTTTTTGTAAGAAGACGTCGGAAATAAGAATATTCAATATCTACCGGGATTTCGTGGTATCCCTAGAGATTTCGTGAAATCTCTGATATCCTCATTTCCTTGCGACATATCCATTGCGTATATTTCCTGAAAGATTTCCCTTCATTACAACCAACGAAATTTGACAACAAAGTAATGTCTTCTATAACTGTGATTCAACATTAACTTTTGATCAGTTGATAGTTGTGGCGTTTGTGGGGAACTGAAATGTGTAATCTACTAAATAATAAGGTAAAGTCACTCAATTCCCAGGGGTTCTAAAAATAACACTTTATCCGATATATTTAGAAGAACGGGTCTAGCTTCCAAGATACATTAATTGATAGATAATGTTCATATGAGAGAAAACTTTACACGTGAGCAAATTATAATTATTAATATAGAATATTAAGCATCGATTTGCTTAACAGTATTTTATACCATGTTAATTATTACCGTATTGTTTAGGTTTATAATATTGGGAGTGTTTAATTTTTAACGAAAACACTTAAAATTTAAGTATACCTACTAATTTACAAATACAATAATAAAAATACGTAATTTAGTGGACAAAACTGATCCACAAAATATACAATGTATAACTGACGTAATGGACAATTAAGCAGGGGTTTGCTCGTATTTATGACATTCAACTGGCCGTTATTAATGACATTTCAATATAAAAGGTTGTACTCTAACTGATCCGGTTATAGACAACCCCTTTTCCATTTTCCATTTTAAATTTCCCCACCAGTTCAGTCATAAGTAACAGCAAAAACTGAACGCATTAAAGTCAATTTTCGAGTAATATTATCCACATTATAACTCATATTAGTTGACTTTTGAGTGTTGAACATGTATTTTTTTTTTATAGAAGAAGGGGCAAACGGACAGTCGTTTCATTTGGTGACTTCATCCGAGGTGCTGGGTTAACTTGGGGCTACTGAGCTCCACCGCCACGACAAGGCTTGAACCATGGTGGTGATTATTATCTGTACTTACCCAGTGATTACATTACCAATGTAACATAATGTTAACGTAAGTCCAGTCACATGAATTTGAGCTCATCCTCGACAGGAGGTGGACCTTTGGCCTCCATTTTCATCCAATGGCACCGAAGGTCATATAGGTGGCGTCAACGCTGGGACGACTCCTTTCAAACATAGGAGAGACTAGCGAAGCTTGCAGGCGGATATACTCCGAGGTCTGCCGGAGTATAGAGTATAGCCACGTACGGAGCCCCAACTTGGGCGAACTCCCTCACCTATAGGAATAAGGGCCTGCTGCTGAGTATGCAGCGGGTCATAGTGGCGAGGGTGATCAGGGGCTACCGTACAGTCTCTTGGGTGGCAGCCACTTCCCTGGCTGGATATCATCTATCGTGAGAGCTCGAAGCGTTGGCGCTCGCCCAGGTGCACCTCTCTGCTCACAGAGGAGCTCACTCTTCGGCGAGTCACCGACGTGAGAGGAGCTCTCGCGTGTGTGGACGCTGGAGCAACCACAGATATTAAAAATAAGGGGGCAACAGTGGTTGCTGCGAAGGTGGCGGAAGTTCTGGCACAGTTGCCGAGGCACTGCGTCCGGTCCTAGTGATTAAGCCCTTTTGAGGGAACCGGCCGGTCGCGGGAGGTGTCCTGTGATAATCAGATCTGGGATACTCCCCTTCAAGCGGCTGAAGGCAACTCAAAGTGGTTTTAGTGCGGTATAGCGGCGCCTTAGCGGGGAGCGCCAGGAGTTAAATGAACTCCAAGACGGCCGATCCCTTGCCAATCACATGCAGTACGAACCGGCCACTGCACAGAGATCGTCTTCCCACCTGGTTAATGGGCGACCAACACTTCGTCTACCTAAACGCAGCCTCCACTCTTGAATCGGCCATAAACAAACACAAATGAGATCAGCTGGGAGTAACTCTTATAATGCCAGGTTTAGGCAATCCAACTATACCTACCTATACATATATTATGGTATCCGTGCCAGTAATTACACTGCCTGCTATTTATGCATAAAATAGGCAGGAGGTGATATTCATAGAGACAAGCCCCTCACACAAAGATCAATGGTGGAAAGTACTGCCAGTAAAACTAATGGTCTTAAAGTAAAGTTGAGAAACAACTAGTTTTGTTAATACACGACGACTACGTGCGTACGTGCAAGTATTGTAGTAAGTAGATCACCTTTCACCCACAATACGTAATATTGAGATAGTGGTTGAACATTTTACATTCCCTCTTGTACCTTCGATAGCTCAGTTGGTAGAGCGGTGGACTGTAGATGAAATAGCTGATATCCATAGGTCGCTGGTTCAAATCCGGCTCGAAGGAATTTTTTGGACCATATCGAAGATTGTTAACATGGCCTGAGTATGGATTTTTTAAGGCTCAATTGTGCTCAGTCTAATCCAAGCCAAAAGAGATAATATACTTTAAGCTAAGCCTAAGCTGTTTCTTAATTTAATAAAGTCCTATATAGCCTATCCATACATTCCTGTATTTTGGCAGGCCCTAAGTTTCGTACCTTACCTAGTTTTTATTCATAAAATTAAAGACGTCTGCAACGCACCGGCAGCCGGTGGTAGATTCAATTGACGTTCAAAAATATACTTTATTGATACTATTTTGAATTAAAAAAAAAAAAAAATGATTTGCACACTCAACTCTAAAATCGGGTAGGTATATAATTAAATGGTGGGACTAATTTGAATTCTCTTTTACAGTTTTATCAACAAATTTGGCTTAAATTTGGCCAAGCAGAATACAGACAATTGTATATCACTTCATTTTTTTATTACATTACGTATATGTATTCAATATAGGAAAGCATTTCATATGGAAAGTAAAATATCGTACTACAATAAAAGGTACTAAGTGAGAATATGGAAGTTATTAGGAAAAGATAAGACTAAAAACTATATATTGAGTAATAATCAATACTTGCATAAAAAGAGAATTACGAAAAAAAATGGCAAGAAATAGAAGAAAGTGGAAGAAAGAAAATATTGCGCGGTACTAAAGAGCGTGTAAGCAAAAAGCTCAGGAGATGATAATGCGATGAGATGACTTAGTGGTCGGTTCTGTATTTGGACATAGATCGAATTAGTATTCAAGTGTGTGCAACAATGAACGTACATGGAGTGATGATGCTACGTTAATTTTTAATCTTATGGTTTTTAATTTTATAATATCAGGACTACTTAATTAAAAAAGAGTCCTTCGAGCCGGATTTGAACCAGCGACCTATGGATATCAGCTATTTCATCTACAGTCCACCGCTCTACCAACTGAGCTATCGAAGGTGTGAAGTGCATAACGAAATTTACAGCGGTTATCATTTTTTTTAAATAAATAATTGAAGACTATTTCATCATTTACTGTGAATGTCATATTCATTTCCTTAATTTACACATATTTCACTTATTTTACAATAATACTACTTTTTACTCAGTTTCATATTCTTCTTTGCTAAGTTTATATATTTCAAACGTTTCAAGTACTTTACAGGACTAAAATGTCAGAAAACCAAACCAATGTTCATTCAGAATTGTAAATTGAAATCAATTTTCTCTATACATGTCTCTCAATAGTCTCATTAAATCTAGTCTAACAAAAAAGATGCATAAAGACGAACATAGAACCTCCTCCTTTTTGGAAGTCGGTTATAAATGGTAATAGCGTACGGATCGATGACATGTGTGACAAAAACGTATGACTTCTGCAAAAAAAGTATGGAAGTGTTCATAGCCATGATATTGATTGCTACGTTTATATTGCAGTCCGCTCTTAAAACCCATAATAGGGGACTCTATGTCATTTAGTATGTTATTATTTTTACCGGGAAATCTTCTATATTATTCTCATATCTCGATATATCTCGATATATCAATTATAAATCCTTATAATTGCAAACCAGTTAATCATAAGCCGTAAACTGATATTTTGTAAGTGAAAACATCAATTTATCATCAAAAATCAATAAATAATAGACACATTAAAATACCTTCTGTTCAATTGTGTGTATTTAACTTACTACGGAAGTAGGCTGACTTGTCACTTTGTGTATAAAATCAGTACACCACTTAACTTGTAACCAAACGAATATTAATCTCCAATGCTCTCCATTGCTCTATTTATTGGGGCGACAACAAAATATTTTGAAGTATATCTTCATTGGATAGTGTGCTTTTAGATAAAAACGGATGCGAACAGTTTGCATGTCTAATGTACGACAATGTAGAAAGATAAGGACGTTTCCGCCACCGCAGACATGGGCTTGCTAGAGCGTCTCCTAACGACTCTCAGAGGTCTATTTTGTGTTATATTGTCTATTATATCCACAGATAATACATTAAACTAAGGCATCGTATAGAATACATCGAACATCGGAGACTTAATAATATTCTATAAACTTAAAAATTAAAAGTTGTGTTTTATAACTGTAGCTAAAATTCATAACTCAGAAGTATATTTATGCTATTCGCAAAAACTGATCCAGATTTCTAATAATAAAATCGAGCAAAAAAGACTTACAAGAAAATATATTATTTATATATTCGAAATAAATATATGTAAACATATTACGCTTGTAAGGTAAGGATTGCTAATTGGATGGGCAAACTAACAGAGGTGCCACCTGATGGTAAGTGGTCGACGCCACCCATGAACATAAACTAGTTTAGTCGGAACTAGCCCAGGCCACTCATTAATATGTTGCCTATCCTGAGGCATCTTGCAGAGCAGTACTATTCTAAACAGAGATGTAGAGGTGAACATAACTCACTTTCTTACATGTACACTAGAAAATGACATTTCATACATTAGCTCTCCCAGCCTAGATATTTGCCAAAATTACGATCCCCACATTCGGTACTGCAACCACTAAAGTATACGTAATTTGAACGGCTGTTTTATTTTAAGCACCATTTAATACAGGGCTATCATAAAGTCGTTATAAGCCCGCATAATACAGAATGAGGCGCAGGTGTGCCAATCGTTAGAAAAGTTAATTTTGTATGCAGGGGCGACCACGAAATTTTAAGATTAATGATTCACCCCCCAACTTGAATATGTATCTTGATAAATTGACAGCTATCATACGAAAGGGCATTTTCCAAAGATCAAACAAGGGCCCGTGGAATAATTCAAGGCGACCCGACACTTAACATAAGGTCAAACTGACATTTCGTACAGAATTACGTCGGCAATTCATAATGTTGAAAACAGGAGTCACGCAAGAGTACGTTAGTGATGGTGGAAAAATCATCGATGAAGATATTCAAAAATAGTTTTCTTGAAAAAATGTCGTGTATTTTACTTCTAGGCTATGTATATTTTTAACTGTAGATCAATAGGGATGTTGACATTTTTCATAAATGTTTATAGATCATTTATAAATATCTAATAGAGGCCTAAATATTATTAACATTTGCTTAAATACGTCTAATGCCTATAAAATCTTGAATTTTATAATGCATTTTAAATTTCGCTCCAAAACGCTAACACTTGTCAAGTGACGTTATATGTTGTTAAACATCGTAAAAATGATAAAATGGTTCTAGTTTTCGTTAATAAAAAATGGCTTCTAAGTTTTATAATTGTTGTACGGTGCCTATGTGTGTGTACACTGTCAAAACGCCTAAAAAATAGTTTTTACAATATGTACTGCGTACGGAAAATGGTGTATAAAAGTACGTCAATATTCTTCCGCTTCCGCTAAATAGGAACAGGTGACGTCATTTCCGTTCATTATCACGTGACCTATTTTAAATTTTGTTACATTTTATTTATTAAATATTAATTTAATCAAATAAAAATAAGGGAAAATATTGTATTTTTTCAGAATTCTATCATAGAAACTAACAATTAACATCAAAATTATATTTTTATATGAATACTGTCAACATCCCTATTAGTCTCAGAACTAATCGATTACAAAGACATATATTTTCATAATACAATCATAAATATATATGACAGTTAGTGAAAACTGTCCCTATAAAAAAAATGCCTTCATTGGAACCGAAAACTGATTAGTGACCATGCCATCTGATAGTTTTTTTTTTTAAATCTTATATAACTTTAGGTATTTTAATTCTAGAAGAATATGCCATCGATAGTAAATGAAAAACTTTTGTAGGCTGGGATGTGATTCATCCATACTTTGCCTGACAGCCTATGGTAGATAGGTCGGCACTCGGCAGTAATACCATACCGTACAGAAAAAATTGTACAGTGTCTTCGTCTCAGTCTTCAAATTTTAACTAGATAGTGGTGCCATGCAAAAGGTAACCTAACAAATATTTTATATGATTGCTGCAAACAAGTATCGATAAACTCTTTTATCGATACTTGCTGGATTTCAAGTTAAGCTGTAATGCTTGTAAGAAATTGCCTCGTCGTTAGAAACTAAAATATTTACTAAGAAGTTACGTCTGATTTAATTATTCTAACTGCAGTTTGGCATGAACTGCATATGGTGGTTATTGACCATTATTACTTTTACGTAACCAAAAGGTGTATTTTATATTAACATAATTATGAAAATGTTTTATATTTTTTATTTAAATATACGGTTTTATGCTTCAACGCTGACCTTATGACCCTAACTCAAAGGCCCTTTGTAAAGGGCTAAAGTAAAAGTGTATTTGGTGGTGAAATACACAGATGGAAGGCTTTATAAAGGACTGAAAGCCGTCCAAGGAAATTCAAAAATATATTTATTTTATATAGAAAGCTGTTTTGAAAAAAAAAAGTGTGTGCGTGTAATTTTTACGCGCGATGAAAGTAAAACTTCATAAAAATCTAAGTTACCCTCTAGTTGTGCCTAAACTAAAAAAAATAACATTTAAGTACTATTATTTATTGATGAACGAGTTAAATGTTCCTGGCACTCAGCCATTTAATTTAAGTGATTACTATTTCCTTTTATATACCATATTTGTAAATCGAGCGGACTATTTAATAAAAGACAAAAAAAATCACATTAAATAATTATAAGTCACAAAAATAATTAACAAATTATAAATACAAAGAAAAATATTAGTAAGTATGACACAAGTTAACTAGAAGAAAACCCTCTAAACTCTAAAGAATAGTGTGTCAACCTAGTGTCAACATGCTCGGAATGTCACCGTAGACCCGTGGTATATCAGGTGACAGGTGATTTTTGAATAAAGAATACTGAGCGTTACTTCCGTCAGAAAAAAAATCTGAGTTACTCCCTAGTCGCGCCTAAAGAAGTTTTACTTCAAAAATACTTTATAGTAAACCCCACGAAATACATTTTTAATCAAAAGATAACCTATAAAATATATAGATTAGAAGTCAATAAACAGCAGGGCATTTTTTATTAATATCAAGACAATAATACGTTTAACGACAAGAAACAATCAAGTCGATAAACGTCAAACAAATCTCCCAAAGTAGAATCACTCAAAATACTTTGACTAATTTACGATGGCCCTAATTAAGTCAATCTGGCATTAAATCCCCCTTTCTTAGCGACTTGTCTTTCGTCTCCATAAAACGCGCGAAAACCTAATGCCATTTCACGGCGGAGTAAACCTTTCTCTCGGAGTTAACGTCTGTTTAAACTTGGCTTAACTTAATCGATCACGAAGGTTCTTAATTATAGCTTTATCTCAGCAGCAATGAGGATCGAAGCAAGCGATTTTAGTTCAATTTAATTAGTACTTTTGTTTCTACTTTACAACCTTCTCAATATTACTTTTTCTTTTTTTGTATTGTTCAGATTACTGTAACCCAAGAATGTTCTATAATACTATAAATATTAGCCACCAACTTAAACAACATGTTTAAAACCAACCATCACTATATTAGCAAACTGAGCTAATGTTAAAAATTATGAACAGAAAATATGTACTCTTGTATTTTAACACTTATACTGTGAGCGATTACAAACGGAATGCCCCTTATTTTTTTTATATCATTGGAGGGCAAACGACTAATCGAAGCTGTTTGGCGACTACCGACACCCATACACCTCCGCACAACCAAAGATTATGCAGATGCGTTGCCCTCCTTTTCCCTCAAACTCACAAACTGCACAGAACGCGACAGCATAGATGTCATTTGACGCCGGTGTTATGTGAGCGAGAGGTGTGCCGGCCCGATTCGGCTGCAAAGCACCATGGCACTACCTCTTACAAAAATAAGTATATTAAATAGTTCATACCCTATTCATACATTTTATGAAGACCTCAATTGAATGTCTTTAGACAAACTATGACTTCGAATATCATTTATATAACAATTTATATTGTTGTAACATATTCTAGAAAAGAAAGATATTCTACAATGCAAGAGAAACCTAGTTATTGCAAATTAATCAGTATCCAATCTAACAATATACAGTATACACAGAACGGTAGTCTTCTCGTTCATTGATGGAGACCTATGTTCAGCAGTGGACAGATAGAGGCTGTTGATGATGATGATACATTATAATAATTTGAATTACATGCTTAAATAAACAAATGATATAGTCTAATCTTGTATTTAAAAACTATTTGCATAACACACGTGCATTATAATCTGTATCGATAAAGATAGAGTAAATTAATTTCAAAAACAGTAAATTGATTGAGACGTGCTTCCTACACGAGCGAGGAGTGACGGTTTGTCTATGCGAATTAGCGTTAAACCCCTAACCTGGAGTGTCGCCGCCATATTAATATTCATAATTGTCGCTCCTTGCATGTTATTAAGGCATAGCGATGAAACTTGTGATGCTAATTTATTTTGACAAATTTCAGTCTTGGAATTGTGATTATCTATAAATATAAAGATGACGTATTTACCGTAAAACCAATTTAATCAACCAATTTTTTTTGGCAAGCATCTCGGTATTTCAGAGTGAATTACTGTCATATCATCAGTTTTGGGAAAGAAAGGAATAAAAGTTTCAAAAGTGAAGTAATAAGCATTTCCTACTCGTATGTCAAAAGCAATATGTGCTTAAATATGTGCTTAAAATCCGATCAGAAAAATTCAATACCAGTTTTTCGTGCGTTCAGCAGAATTACAAAAGATATGAGGTAAATAACATCAATTTAAATAATAATGTTTTAAGTCAGAGTAGTGTTTGTAGTTAGAGTTGTTAAATGTAGAATCTTATATCCCTTAGCTTAAAACAGATGGGAGGTATAAAATCTCAAACAGAAAATCCGTGTTAAGTCATGTGACTTGCATTTCGAAGGGCGCTACCCGTTGGGACCACAAACCCTAATTATGTCTGAAACAATACTCCGCCTCATTTTTATACATTTTGTGCTCAATCATAATTACCCGCCGCCTTTGGGATACATTGTTTCCAAAAATCATCGCTATCTGACGTTTTCATTATGATTCACGAGAAAATAGAATTTGAGCATCGAATACACCGTCATTATTTTCTTTTGTTTCATTCATATATTTCTTTATTTGAGTAAACTCCGTTTTGCTTTTATCTTTAAATTCCATATTGTCGTTTCCTTCTACATAGTAAAAAAAAGGATTACACTTCAAGTTTTAACAGATTTTTTTTATAACATAGGAGGGCAAACGAGCAGTCGAAGCTTTAGACTACCGACACCCATACACATCTGCACAACCAGAGATTATGCAGATGTGTTGCCCTCCCTTCCCCTATCCCCCTAAATGGGCCACTGGAAACTCACAAACCGCACGAAATGCGACAGCATAGCTGCCACTTGACGCCGGTGTTATGTGAGCAAGAGGTACCACCCCGGTCTTGCCGGCCCAAGCAGCAGCATGGCACTACCTCTTAGTAAATAAATGCCATAATGTTGACCAAATGCTTCATTTCAACTCCGTAAGAACGAGATGAAGACTTTAAGCTTAGATCAGTGAATTGTATTTAAGGTGCAAATAAACGAAGTTCATCATTCGCATATTGTCAAGAATCATTCACAAAACGATACATATGTTGACGAACATTCCCGAACACAACTCAATTGCGACACAATAAAACCTTTGAAATCAAACAACAGCTCAATAAAAGCGGGCGCAATTACCTGCGTCTCGCATATTTATCTTTTTGCGCGATATAAATGCTTTGTGGGGTCGAACAATAGCTGCGGGCCGGGAGGAGGGGAAGCTTTATAATTTTTTAATTAATGCCGCCGAAAATATCAAAGTCATTGGGCAGGTTGCTAGTGGAGAATGCTATTAAATTTGTGATAACTTTTTCATAAAGCATTCTATAAATTCGAGGTATTTTATGTCTGAAAAACACAGCGATATTTTAACTGTATAATATGTTATTTAATATTTTATTGATGTGATTATTTTACTCAATCAAGTGTTTGTTAATTGTTAATGAGCGTTTCGTATATTTGAAGTGTTTAATGACTAACCGATTTTGAGTTCTCCTAATGAAGTAATTCTATTGGAAATTCATGTCACTTTACAAGGGCGTGCGGCAGCGCTCGTAGGAAATTGCCACCATGAAAGTCAGTCATTAGGAAAACCTTTAGGAAAACACGGGCTTAAAGGATTTTCGCTTGAAATATCTTGTTTGTTATAATAGAATAATTTCTGCTTTAAATTTATTGAAGATTTTACATATTTAATACTTTATTTTAAAAAAGAAAGAGAAGTTATTCGAATAAACCAAACATTACTATCATTGAATAAACGGAATTAACTTATGTTATGTCTCAGGATAGGAACACATCCTCACCATCGTTCAGGCCTTGTCGTGGCGGTGGGGCTCAGTATCTTAGGGTGAGCCACTGCATCTTGGGCGAAGCAAATTGAGCCGAGGGGGCTCTTTGGACCCCTCTTATAAGAAGCCTGTTTTTTTTTGTCCTTTTTTTGTCCCCAAAAGGGCAGGAAGCAAGGAGCGAGGACAGGAACCTCACCTCATTGTGCTGTCCCGACGTTGGGAGGGGTTGTTCTGTGGTGCGGGACAACCCCTCCGTAGAGGCAGCGTCGGTGGGGACCGAGCAAACAGGGCACCTCGACGGCTAGTCAGTCTCTTACCCCTAAGATGCCCTGTTTGCCGTCGAGGTGCCCTGTTTGCTCAACAGATCCGGGGCACCTCACCAAAGGCGGCATTGGTGGCGCCCGCCGAGTTTAAGTGGGTAGAGCTGCGTCCACTTACCAGCTTTCGGGCGCAATCTTCTTATAAGGGGGGTACAAAGAGCCCCCTAGGCTCAATTAGCTTCGCCCAAGGTCCACCCTAGGTTACTGAGCCCCACCGCCACGTCAAAGCCTGAACCGTGGTGGGGAAGCTTAACACATATTTTATACTTATACGATACACTGCATATTCTTCTTCTTGATCGTTCCCTCATTGCTGAGGATCGTGACCCTTCTACACTGCATATTACATAAGCGTAAAATGACAAAATCAAAATAAATATATTCAAACGCTGAAATAAATTTTAATTCTATCCAAAGCTAACAGCCCTTAACTATGTCGTTATCGACCACACTTGTCGATACGCGATGGGGGACGCACCAGACAATGTTTGATAAAATTTTATTACATGCACAATGCCCACTGAAAATTAGCGTTATTAGCGGGACTCATGTAAATTGCCTTCATACGAATTAATTGAAGATAATTGATTTAATGCATCTTTGTGGACAGTTATGGCTTAGCTATTTTTGGTTGGGAATGCGAATTGCCGTTTTCAAAGGGCTCTGAAATATAACATTGGATTTTGTTACTATTGTATGTTCAAGGTATTTGATTGGGATGACTTTTGTCTTTGGATTCTATGGAGGAAGTAATTAAATTATTTTTAATTCATATTAACTTAATCCGTATATCATTTTAATCCATAATAATGAAAACGCTTTTATTTTCGGTATAAAATATGTATTATTTTAAAAAAATATTATCATACTCAAATTTATAATCATTTGG
This sequence comes from Helleia helle, assembly GCA_963853865.1. Lineage (NCBI taxonomy): Eukaryota > Metazoa > Arthropoda > Insecta > Lepidoptera > Lycaenidae > Helleia > Helleia helle. Next base: position 14,423,912 of record OY971423.1, on the reverse strand, counting down.
TACGTCTGTATTGATTTGATGTATTTGTCATTGCCCTTCTAGCCTGGAAAAAACATCATTCATAGCTACAGAATTTAACCTCCTATTTCCATGCAGTATTATATGTATTTGAAGAGTCACTCCTTGCAATAGACACTGCACAATAAGCTGATAAGAATGTTTACAAGAACGGGTAAAATAGAAGGAAACCACAATAAAGGAAATTTGAATAGCAATTGTTGGTGAACGTTCATAATCCTTTTGATAAAGCATATCCAGGAATATGAAAAGCCCGTAAATAGACGAAGGCGATGTGAAAATCCGTGGCTTTATCTTTTAATTGTTGGAGTATCTCGGTTTACTGGCACCGATTGCGCGCCATAAAATGTTACAGCCCTTTTGTTGGGGCCCATAATGTCAGCCTCTTGTCGCCAATGTTGAATGCCGTAAGACTTTTGCTGAATATAGCGTTTTTGTGTACCTTTAGTAGATCAACAGAGAAGAATTGGTTTAGGAAGTCATTGGAATATTAATGTCTAGATATTTATTGCAGTGCTTATGTAAACTGTTTAATGGTAGACTGTAATTCAGATACGGACGCCTTATACACACTTAAAAAATCATCCGTCAACATACCTAAAAAGGAAAGTAACGGGGCGTGAATAATTAGATAACTTTTGGTTTGTTACCTTAACTTTTAGATCCTTTGTTAATCGTATGTAACCATGGTATGGATGGTCGCTACCATCTGACAATGTCAATGGTACCATTTTATTTCCACAAAGTATTTTTTTGAATAGCCATCCTAAATCATGTGTGTATACGTATCAACGAGTGTGCTACACCAAGTATCGTAACCACGTACAATGTACTGAATTATTTATTATGTGCGAAACGCCACTTCCTTTTACTTCTCAGAATCTGGTAAATTTCAGGTTAGCTTTTACACGCGACTTTGTATGCATTGAAAGAACTTGTCTTTTAATAATAAAGTAACTTTTAAAATAAACATGAATAATAATTATTATTTTAGTAAGGTAATTGTTTTACCTTCTCTATGTCCTCTCTTCTTACTCATTCCACTGTTACCATAATATTAAACAGTTTTTTTTAAACAGTTTAGATAAGTCTTAATACAATAACATAATGGTTTGCCGCTGTTCCCTAAATTAGGGTAAAAACCCTGTGTTTTAGGTTAAACAGAGCTCCCCTGTACAAAAGTGCGATACAATTTATTATTGTGACAAGGAATGTGTGTGGTTAATGTGTGATTTATCGTGTACGTGTGTGCACGAGAATGCTGTGTGTGTGTGTGTGTGTGTGTGTGTGTGTGTGTGATTGTATGCGTATGTGTGTGTTTGTGATTGTATGCGTATGTGTGTGTGTACCATTGTGCATATTTGAAAGTATGAAAGAGCATAACTTAAGAGATCACCAAAAGTAATTTTTCTGTGTCTTCATAACTAAGGTTTTGGAGAAATAATTTAGTTTGGATTTTGCAGCGTTGATAATTAAGTTGAACTAAATTTTCGTGCTTATTTACTTTATTGTATAGGTATGGACCTAGGAAGGTAACAAATCTTCTTATGAAAGATGTTTTTAGGCCTATTGGAATCTTATATATTATATCTCTCCGTCTTTTATCCTTTATGCTATTTGGATTTACTGGATGTTTGGTATGTTGATGTAAGACCATCTCCAAAATAAAAAGTTGCCTAACTGTAAGAACATTACACTGCTCATATAGAAGTTTAGTAGGGTAGAGGAAAGGCCGAAATGTGCAAACTTTAAGTATTGTTCGTTGAGCTACTTCCAGTCCGTGTAACAGAGTTTTTGGAGCACCACCCCAGGAAGAGATACAGTAAGTTATGAGCGACTGGCAGAGTGCAAAGTAAACCTGCTTAATAATGTGAGGAGGGGCAACATTTCGCAGGTGTTTAAAAACATAGATTAATTTTCGAAGCTTTGACGTTAAATCAGCAATATGTTCTTTAAAATTTAGATGACAATCTAAAATGATACCTAAATATTTTTGATTTTTTTTGCGATCAAGAGGTAGACAAGAACAAGTATTTGAATTATTCAGACAGCAACCATGGGCTGTAATGGTCATATTTCGGGATGGTTGACTGGGGGATCCTAACGAGAAGGTCATGTAACTCGTTTTTTTAGTGTTCAGTGATAACGAGTTTTTCGACAACCAACAAGTGACCTTGTCAAATCCTTGTTGTGCAGCACAAAACACCTCATCCCAGGAACCAGCTACAAACACAAGGGCTGTGTCGTCGGCGTACGAGATAATTTTACCTTGAGTAAGTTGGAGAAGGCAAAGGTCGTTTATATAAACGAGAAAGAGCGTAGGACCCAGAATACTACCCTGTGGGACGCCATATTCCAGGGGAAGTTCCTGACTCCTGTATCGGCCGATTACAACACTTTGCGACCTTCCACTCAAATAATTACAAAAAAGTTGTGCTTGTTTACCTCTTACACCGATGCTTTCAAGTTTAGATACTAAAACAGGCACTGATACAGTGTCAAATGCTTTTTCCAAATCCAAAAAGATGGATAGACACCTGTCACCACGGTCCATAGCGGATGTTATTATTTGGGTAAGTTCCTGAACAGCATCGGCTGTAGATTTGCCTGATCTGAAGCCAAATTGTGAGTTTGCTAGTATATTATTTTTGTTTAAATAATTAACTAGTCTGTTGTTAAGAGCACGTTCAAAAATTTTGGATAAGGCAGGTAGTATTGATATTGGACGATAGGTCCCCAAAGAAGTAGCGTCCCCACCCTTATGGATAGGATGGATGAGTGATTTTTTGAGACAATTTGGAAAAATTGACTGTTCGAAGCACAGATTAAGAATGAATGTTAAAGGTTTTATAAGGACATGTTTAATTTTTTTTAGTATTACATTAGAGATTTCATCCCAGCCAGGTGATGAATCATCCTTTAAGCTCATTATTAGGAGATTAACTTCAGATTCATCCGTTGGAACCAAGGCAAAAGAGTTACTTGTGGTAAGATTATTTAGAGAGAAGGGATCAATACAATTTATTACACCTAGATTATTAGTTATTTTGTCTGCTATAGTTTTTCCAACGCTAACAAAGTGTTTATTTATTAAATCTATTGATTTATTAGGATTGTCTGTAACATTTAAAAGGTCAACTGGACAGTGATTTATTTTTTTTGTGCCGGTGGCCTCTCTGATTATATTCCAGATTTTTTTGTTATTATTTCTTGCTAAAATAAATTGTTTTTTCAGGTAGTTTGTTTTTAATGTTTTAATTAAATTATTGCAATATTTTTTATAACGCTCGTAAGTTGTTTTAATTATTACATTTTCTGAATTATTTTTATATTTTTTATAAAGGTTATTCCGATTTCTGATGCATCTTAATAACCCTTGGGTCATCCATGGCTTAAGAATTTTATATTTCGATTTTGTCGAGCTTAATGCCGTTGAGCTACTAGTGACGATGTTTTGAATTTTATTAACAAACATCTCCATCGCGCTATTTGGGTCGGATAAACTAAAAATAAAGTCAAAGTTTGCATTATTAATATTGTATTCTAATGATTCGTAATCTATTTTTTTCTGATTAATCAGTTTTGATTTATTACGCTGGGCTTTAAAATTTAAGTATAACAACACAGCTTTATGGTCTGTTATATCTGAGTCAATGATCAATGTAGTTGCCATATTTTTTGATCTAAGTAAAGCATGGTCAAGACATGAGTTACTTGCGTCTCTGGTACACAAACAGTGAGAAGGGAGTAGGCCATGATAAGCTGCCAGGTTTAGATATTGTTGAGAGTTTATGTTAAGATTAGTATTACAACTACTGATATCTATATTTATGTCACCGATTAGAATTAAGTCTTTGTACGAACTAAGTGGAATTAAAATATTATTTAGAGAAGAAAAGAAAGAATCTAAATTTGTGTACGCAGGAGATCTATAGATAGCTAGCATGGCTAGATTTAGTCCCGATCTAAGTATTAAGCAGTTTCCACCATCAAAGACTGGCTCTTCTATGGTTACAGTAAGATCGGAACGAAAATATATTACAACACCATCGTTTTGATTATTATAAGATGTATTGCTAACTGATTTATATCCATTTATAGGAGGGATGAAGGGTATGCACGAAAGCCAACATTCTGTTAAGACAATAATATCACATTCAATTTTTAGCTGAGACAGAAATATTAACAAGTTATCGAAGTTGCGAGATAGACTTCTTATATTTTGTGTTAATACTATGAGGCCGCTAGATGTCGTTGGTAGTGCGTACCTGCTATTGTCAACGTTAGTGCATAAAACCCGAGAGACAGAGACATATTCTAATTCCCGGGACAATTCATCGCTCAGATTATCGAAGAGGATAATTTAAATTATTTTTATGGCCCTGAAATATGTGATTCAATATTAAGAAACACACAAATATGTTATCACTATCTAGATCCACGCACCCGATTGAGCAGAGATGAACATCGCTGTATGTTAAGTTATACAGATAAGGTAACTTGATTAGAATAAATGTTATAAAGTAAATAATTAATTGAAGAGTTCTAATTACAGGCTGCGACACTGCAGTATTATGATTGTTATGAGTCCTGCCATTCCCAAGGATTGATTTATGTATTTTATACATAAACACACGAAGATAGCTATTTATTTTATAAGTATATAATATATATCTAATGGAAAGAAAATTGGTGCATTTCGCTTTTCTCGTTTTCGTTATGCGTGTATAAGGCAAATAAAAAATATTAGACCAGATAGGCAGGATTATAAACGTAATATAAGCTAAAAGAAATGTCATATGCATAGACCATGTTATATTATATAGAATTAACAAGTTACTCCGTGGACTTTTACTGGCGTTGTTTACGTTGAATATATACGGAAACATACCCGTCGAATTCAGGGATAGTTTGACACAGAAGTTATGAAATATAAAGTTATAACAAATTATGCACATTCGATAATATACTTTCTTTGTAATAGTTATTATGTAATGAATGTATTGTTGTGTAAAATTGTATAATATAAAATGATTGTGTAGGTTAGTGCATGCAAATATTGTAAAGTTTTTAGTTGTGAGCGAATTGTGCAAAGTTAATAGAAAAAATCTAGTTATAATAGGATGTTTTAGGTAATATAAATGAAAAAAATCGTTGAGAAAATATGGTAATAGTCAACGTGGCATCTTCAGGTCTTCTAGGTCTTTTTCGTTAAGTATGCGTATTTGGCGAGATCCTTCCTCCTTCCTCAAATAGACATAACCGCGTGAGGTCCAGCAGTAGGCGTAGTTAAAGTCTTTCGCGAATATTCTAGTCAGGTAGAAAAGCTTCTGAGTCTTTTGAGTAAGATGTTCAGAAACGTAGATCGAACTAGGGGAAGGGTGATCTGGTAAAATATGTCGTAGATTTAGTTTTTCTTCCACCTTTTTACTGTGGTTGAACTTTTTAATATTTATCAGTAAGTTTTCTTTTTGCAATACGCTGGTGAAGTCAACTACTACTGCAGGAGATTTTGTCTGGACCGATTTTTGGCGATAAATATCCCTTACATACTGGTCCTGGATATTTACTCCCACTGTCGTTCCAATGTCTTTAACCATTTTTGAAGGGTTTCCTTAGTCTCTGGCTTATTTTTAACCAATACAGGTACATTACGAATTTCAACTGCCGACCCACGAGAGCGGCGTTCTAAAAGTTCAATTTTTTCTTCAAGCTGGAGCATGTATTTTTTATCAGCTTGTTTTTCGTTCTCCAAAGCCTGGATTCGGTTTAGGAACTCATCGTATTTTTGGGAAAGAAAGTTAATACTGTTCGAGATTTCCTCATTTTGTTTCTTAATTTGGATCATAAATCCTTGTATTTCGCTCCAACGTTTATCTTGTTTTGTGGAATAAGAATCGAACATATCTTGCACAGTAGACATAATACTTTGATTAGAGCCGTGTGCTACGTCGACTTTACAGAGCTTGCGTTTGCTGGAGCGGGATGTCACCTTAAGTGAATCAGAATCGGTTAAGTTCGGAGCCGAGTCGTAGTGTTCTAGCTGCCCAGTAGATGGCGATACAGGTGGCGGTGTACGTCTCAGCGGCATATTCGTGTCGTTCGATCGGTACCAGGCAATCAGAAATGAGTTACAAGTTACCGTGTTAGTTAACAGGCGTAATGTTCTCACCCGTTGTGCGTCGATATGATGGAACTCCTTTACGTTTATACACTCCTAATTATTGAAAACTATTTTTTTAGCGACGATTTTGAATTTTATTTTAGGAAATTAGCAACAGAATTAACGTGTTGTCACAAGTAAGGTCCGGAGGGGAGAGGAATATTGTTTCAAGAATCTTTGGACGTTAGTTACCAATTTACGATGGGATGATTCGGTGCGCTGTTCAATTATTTTTAATACATATAATGCAAACTGATAATGAAAATAAGGCTTATATCAAAACCATAGCCAAAAGAGATATCATGATAATATGTATCTATATATATATATATATATATATATATATATATATATATATATATATATATATATATATATATATATATATATATATATATCTAGAACCTTAAGGAAACATGAACCTGCGTTCATCTGCGTCTTTTTAACTATTATGACCACAAATGTAAAATCTTGCATATTTATATCTGAATTCGACAGTATCCGCTTATATGACAGGCTTTTGTGAAAAAACCTCACGTTTTATACGCATCGCCGCGATCTGCCATCACGGGTGTGTCGCGTTTCGCAGCATAATGATGTTCTCTTTCATATCGATGAATGATTTTTCAGTAATCTAATTAAATTAAAAGTATAGCATGCAACTTAGGTGACCAGGGTAGTCACGTAATAAGCACTGGCCTTGAAATTTATTAGACTTGCAAGTTTTCTCACGTTTTATTTATACTAGAGTGCAAGCAATGTTAGTAAGGTGAAAGTGCTCACTAGAAAAACGCAGGACCAGATGAAACCTCTTCGGATTTTTGATCAATAAATAGGTATCATGGGCATTTAATTTTATTTAATTAATTATTTTAAGAGGTGCTATTTTCTTAAATACACTGTTTGTAATATAAACATATAACTAAATATTAAAACTTATGTATACTTAGTTATAATAAATTATTAAATTTAATACTAAAATCTGTTTAAAATATACGTTGGATATGACAATTAAGATTCTTACTTGTCATTTGCTATCGGCTGTGGTCTTACATACTATTTAGGAAAAAATATCGATAAAAGTTGAAATTTTTCCCAAACCTATAATAAATAAAAGTGAATAGGATTTGTCAATAGTTGGGATCGGTATTTGCGAGGCAAACAGGTCGCTTCTGCGCGGGTAGGCACCGCCGCAATCCTATATCAGTCAACACGTTTTTATGCACATCGATATCGATATGGTGATTCCAAATAAAATCTATTTTAAATTTCATTTATAGTCTTGCGAATGTGCGAATGTGCGAATGACATCACTATTATCATTCGTCTACTGAATACAATATCTCTTAACGCTAACTTCATCTTAGCTGGTTTACTTATCTTTATATATACTAATATAATAGGCAGTAATAAAAATTAAATTATATACGATATAGCAGAATACTAACGAGAAAATGTTAATTCACATTTACAGTAATTTGTGTAAATCATAATACATGTTATGAGATTTGCCGTGTTGTTGTGTCTTCTAAAATCTTTAAGATACTGAAATGGAACGTAGAAGAAATCTTTATCTGTGGTTGAAGTGATAGTAAAAATCTATAAAATATACGACAAAATTAATATTAATAATAATAATACCTGTGAACGCTTTTACACCACGTCAATCTGGTCCCGTGCTAAGTTCTCTAAGAACTTGTGTTACTTGTGGGTACCAGACAACGGAAATATATTTAATAATTTTATAATATATAAAAATCTTAAATATATGTATAGTACATATATTTAAGATTTTTATTATATAATACACTCATTTAATCCACACCCATGACCCAGAAACACAGAAAACTTTTTTTTTTCCTGGTGGAATTCGTACCCACTACCTCCCGGCCTGAGCGCCAACGTGCTAACCATTGAGCCACAGAGGTCGTCCAAATTCATTGGCCGTTTCAAAGCTTCATAAAATTCTCCAAATATTAATTTGTGATTTGACGTTCTGTAATTAGTGATTTTTACTTAGGTATGAACTACAAAACCACACTCAGATACTGTATACAATTTTATTCATTATCATAGAATCGTAGATTATTCTCTGAGTAGCTAGTAAATTATAACTATTGTAAGATCTCAGGCGTGTTGATACACAAAAACCATATTTTTCTGATCATAATAGCAAATATGAACGTTATGTAATCAATCTCATGTGCACAGTTCTCTTGTAACACCTGGTGAAGAAAAACGCGAAAGCTGTGTTACTCACAGGTGATTACACCGAGAATTAGTCTCACCAAACAAAAATACGTCCATAATTCAACAAAAACAAACGTGAGGATTGCCTCTCGCTGCCGGTCATTTGTCAGGTGTTATTTTGTCAAAGAGCAACTTCGAACAGAATCGCTGAAAAAGTAAAAAAAAAAACTCTTTATTTTTCACTTCTACATCATATGTCTACCTAAAAGTAGTAGTAGTTTAGGTAGACGAAGTGTTGGTCGGTCATTAACCAGTTCGAAAGAGCAGGTGCGGTGGCCGGTCCGTGTTGGACGCGAGTGGCAAGGGATCGGCCGTCTTGGCGTTCATTGAGGGAGACCAATGTTCAGCAGTGGACGGATAGAGGCTAATGATGATGATGATATTATACGTATAAGAAAAATTTAAACTAGAAAATCTTCGTCTTTTAGTCTATTTCGCAGATTGTTTGCGAATATTTGAATAGGAGAGTTTGGCGTTATATGCAGATGGGCGGTTACAGTGGTCAGACAATTTTTTTTTCTTTAACGCCGGGAAATGCTCTGAGGCATCCCGTGGGGGAGTGGGTCTCCCCACGCAGGTATGTGGGACTCGCTGCGCCCGAAAGCTGGTAAGTGAATACAGCTCTACCCACTAAAACCTGGCGAGTGCCACCAATGCCGCCTTTGGTGAGGAGCTCCGGATCTAATAAACAAACAGGGCACCTCGACGGCTAGTCAGTTCCCCAAGGGACCGACGCCACCTCCACCGAGGGGTTGTCCTGCACCACAGAACAACCCCTCCTAACGTCGGGACAGTACAATGAAGTTCCCGTCCTCGCCCCTTGCCCCCTGCTCTTTTATCCCCTCTTCTAATAAGAGGAATATTAAGAGCCCCTTCGGCTCAATTAGCTTCGCCCAAGGTGCAGCGGCTCACTCCAGGCTACTGAGCCCCACCGCCAAGTCAAGGCCTGCACCATGGTGGGGGTGGTCAGGCAATGCTAATAATTATGAATCTGAAAATCTGACATTAGAAAGGTTAGCGTCTTTAGAAATGAAATTACAGCAATAGTATAATATAATATTAATAGAGGCGATCATTATAAAGAAAAGAAAGACCTGCTCAATTATCATTTTAAATGACGAGTTTTATGCAACTTAATACAGTCCTTTTGCCATTTTATAATAAATTAATATTATCCAACAATTACACCACGTTAACCTAACTCCGTGGTGAGTTCGTAAGAACTTGCATTACGGGTAATAGGAACGGAAATAAACTTAAGTTTATATAAATACATAATAATATAAATACTATATACACGTCTATGACCCGAGATGTCATCATCTATATGATTCGAACCCGCGACAGCTGCATAAAGCGTTCAGTAACCTGACCACCCGACCAGCACCAGCCGGTATGTGAGGCTGTGGCTCACTCTGAGAGACAGCTCGTTATTACCAAGAAACGGGAAGAAATTATCAAAATAGGCGTTTTTCTTTGCGGTGAGGCGTGGGAACAATCCGCAACGGTTCCGTCCCGTATCCTACGCTAAGGTCTTCTTTAAGGGGAATGAAATATCTAAATGCGAGTCTCTTAATGGTTCTCATTTATTTCTCTCCCGAATCTCGCTCTGAACGCTCGTAATTATTGCGTTTCTAGGGTTATTAAGCTTTGCTTCGGTTAAAATGAGAAATGGCCACATTTATTCCTTGTTCAACTTGATATCTTCTCGTGCCAAAGGGTATGAATTTTAATGTGATATTATGATATTGCAGTGATTAAAATAATTGCGCCGGTGTCTCGCTGTAATTCGCTACCGCATTAAATAATAGGCTTATTAAAAACGAAATATTTTAAACCTTAAATAATATTAAAATAATATCATAGGTACAATAGTTAAGAACTAAGTGACCTTTGTATTTATATAAAGAGATTCATAATATTTTGCCGAGGAACACGAACATAGTAAAGCTAAAAAAAAAATTACAAGATAAGAAAAACATTAGGTCAATTAAAAGGCATTTATTTAATATTTAGGTTGTCGTTACATTAAGCTTATTTTATAAGATATACGATATTTTACTTATAAAACACCAAATATGTAGTACATTATTGTAAAATTGGTTCAGTTTGATGGGCATGAAGGTATGAAACTTAAAATGTGGTCCATCATGTCTCCTTTGACTTTAATTAATACCTATGACTTTATTAAAATTTAGTAAAAGTCTGCAATTTAACAAAACTAATCATGATTATAATGTATGATATAAACAAATCGTGATGATGTATACAAAATTATTAAATATTGTTTTCTAATGTTTACGTGAATTTCACTTATTTTAATGAAACATTATGTTAAGAGTCCATTCCTGCTTTGCTGCCGTATTGGGCCGGCACGACCGGGGTGATACCTGTCGCTCACATAACACCGGCGTAAAGTGACAGCTATGCTGTCGCGTTTCGTGCTGTTTATGAGTTTCCGATGGCACATTGGGGGATAGGGAAAAGGAGGGCAACGTATCTGCATAACCTCTGGTTGTGCGGATGTGTATGGGCGTCGATAGTCGCCAAAAGGCTTCGACTGCTCGGTTGTCCTCCCATGCTTAAAAATATAAAAAAAAAAATTTTTTTAGAAACTTCTTTCTTAGAAAAATCTTAATAAACCGCGATAATATCTGTAAAAATTGTTCCATTTACTATTGTTATTACATAATAACATATAAAATAAATTACAATACATATATACATGATGATTATAAACAGGATTATTTGGGAGCGTAGGCAGCGATACAAAGTCTCAAGATCATATTTTATGAAAAGCCCGCCGGCGTTAACAAATTCCTAACTTTGTAAGATAACACGAGGCGGTTAAACCTCCCGACTTTAACTTCGCCAAATCCTGCATAATAGGTACTCGACTTATTTTAAACTTAATCTCTATTTAACATATTATTTTCCGTATTAGCTTTAAGTGTATTTAAATATTATTATTTTATATTAATGATCTTTTTTACTATTTATGTCCAATAATTTATAAATTCCATTAAAACATTTTGGAAGGATTTAAAAAGAATAAGAAGAGAAAGATTTAAGTTAATATAAATGTAGTTTTTAATTCTACAATATTCTATGTTATAATTTGTGTTGTGATATTATATACTGCTGTTGTTGATGTGCAGTATTATTTTATAAATGATTTTACATATAATAATAATAATAATAATAATAATATCTATGGACGCTTTCACACCACGTCAATCTGGTCCCGTGGTAAGTACTCGAAGAACTTGTGTTACGGGTACCAGACAACGGAAATATATTTAATACTTTTATACTATACATATATTTAAGATTTTTATTATATAATTCACATATTTAATACGCATCTATGACCCAGGAACACAGAAAATATTTTTTGTTCCCTGGCGGGATTCGAACCCGCAATCTCCGGGCTTGAGCGACAACGCGCTTACCACTGAGCCACAGAGGTCGTCAAATATTAATAATAATATCAACCCTTTTATGCCCCACTGCTGGGCACGGGTCTCCTCGAAATCAGGCGAGGAGGATGTTGGGCCATAGTTCACCGATGCGCTGGCCCAATGCGGGTTGGTGAACTTCACACACCTTCAAAGACTTTCAATCTCATCAGGCATAAAACATCGTGAGGAAACCTGTATGCCGGTTTCCTCACGATGTTTTACTTCACCGATGAGCAAGCGATGGTCTCGTGTTCAGGTTGCACGTAGAAATTTAGGAAAAGTCATTTCGAGACATCACAGGGGTCAAGATCGAATCCGGACCTCTCACTCAAGACATTTTACATACCTGCTGTATCCCTGAATTCGACTAAAGGCCTGCCATTGATGACTAGTAATAATAAATAATAAAAAAAAAATAAAAAAAATAAAGAGAGACGAAGTTCCTTTCGATTAATTAGTGAAGGAATTGTAATAAAAAACAAAAAAGTACAGTAAAGTAAAGTAGTAAAAGTAGAGAGAGAGAGAGACAGACAGACAGAGAAACACGTGCACGCCGCACGGCTTACAACTATAGCAAAAAGTGTCGTTACAACTTTTCGTCTTAAAAAAAGGTAACGACCAATTGATAAAACACATTACCAACAATTTTTGTAACTCTAATTAAGTCAACTGTAGGTACGTGGAATGTGTTATAATGAAAACTACTTACATAATTAACTAATTTTTCAAACATATTTAAATTGTATAATTCTTAAAGCATTTATGTAAATCTGCCAATAGATGGCGTAGTGCATATGTATAATTGGTTGGTGGTACATTTATATGTAATTATTAAACGTTTCCGTGAATTTACCAATAGATGGCGTTGTTTAGTAATTGCATCGCGCTATTGGTGACATGATGTTATTCGATAAGGTTTCAAAATTCAAACTTTTATAATATACACACTAGAGATGTTGAATATAACTATCAACCAATAAATTTAACTAATATTTAAAATCAACCATTATATTCAATAAACAAAATTAACATTATCGAATAAAAATATCAACTTCAACCGTTTTAACCTGGGTTGATGAATCAACTATATCGAATGCTTTGAAATTTTACCTTTAACGTCTCTCAAATAAGGACCATTTTCGTACGTTCACATAACATTATATCACCGGACTGAAGTTGCCTATATTGACATTCTATTGTCGCCCTTATTTTTATCAAGATAGTGTTTGAATTGCTAATTTGCTGTATGCGATAATTTTATTCGAAACGTATTGTAATATTTTTTGTCGGAGTGATATTTTAAACAATTAACTAATAACTATAGTGCGTTAAGCGCTTTGCGAACTAAACGTAGTTGATTATTTACACTTTCTTAGGTGCGTAGTGCGTACTGCGATTAGTAAATGACTTTTTAGTGGTTAGTTTTATTTGATAGTCGTTCGAAGTCGGTGTTTTTTGTTTTATTTAAAAGATTAGTATTTATTATACTCTTAGTTATTATTTATTTAAAGAAGTGCCAAGACGGAATGTTGAATTAAATATTTGTCAATTTTGATGTATTTGCACGATTTGTGAGTCAAAATATAAGCAAATTTTAAATATTGTAAAATATATTTATCTTACAATCTACTACAACTAATATGTAATTGGAAAACACCATTGGTAAATAATATAAGGATAATTATTGCACGAGTCTTACATATAATATAATATCAGCTATAGTGCACATTCAGACAAAAAAAGATACAAAAAACACAAAAAATCTAAAACATTTCAACTGCTTGTATTTGTATTAACGTAATAATAAAATACTAGCTAGACAGTCCTAAGCCAGTTCAAGTATGAAGGAAAGTTCATTGAATTTTACCTATTAATACCTATAATCTTTATTATATCATGCTACAATAGAATAAAATTTCAACTTCATTAACCAATAACCAAATCTTGTACTTGACAAATAATTTTAACTAATATTTTCAACCAATAAAAATATCGATATTTATTTTTAACAATTAACCGTTAACTGATATAAAATTTCAACTAATATTGACATCTCTAAATTACACACACATACATAAGTGTGTGTGTGTGTTTATACACACACACTATAGCAAAAAGTGTCATGCCAACTTTTCGTCTTAATTTTTTCCGACTAGCCCCCTTTCGCAACGCGCGATAAGGAACTACGTTCCAATAATAAAATAATCTGTCTAGCCTTTTCCCAACTATTTTGGGGTCGGCCAGTCTAACTGGATGCAGCTGGATGCCAGTATTTTAAATGTAGCGACTACCTATCTGACTGTAGGTCAGATATCCAGTAATCCAGTTACTGGGTAATACGATACCCCGGGGTCAGACTGGTTGTCAGACTTCCGACGACCCGTAACAAATGTCAAATACCCACGAATGACAGCCGGGACCAACAGCTTAAAGTGTTTTCCGACTTCCTAGGCACGGAGGCGTTCCAATATATAAAGATCACCCATCCATGAACCAACCAGGGCAAGCATAGCTTAACCGTATGAATTGACCCGAATGGCGATAATTATTTGCCACGAGCTTTCTGGCCATTGATGACTGAAATAAATAATGTAGTAACAATTTTGATTGTTATATGTGTATGTTAATAATTCATATACAGGCGCCAGTAATCCGAAGCAGTCTTGCGATTTGTACGTACAATGTAGCTATGCGCTCTAAGTGATGTAAGGAAATTTCAGAAGTGTACAGTGCGCAATATGCTCTATTATAATATTTATTATTTCTGAATAATTATTGATACATTGGTGATAAAAACAACATAGAACATTATACGTTATCAAATGCTTGATAAAAATACCTAAATAATTCAAAGTGTATGACGTATTGTTTACCGGTGGGAGGGAAGCGCTGTGCCGCGCTCCCGGCTGCATGGGTACCACCATCTTGCTTGTTTCTCCCATGAAACAGCTTTGCTGTGTTTCGGAGAGAAGGGCAAGACAGGCAGTGTAATTACTGGCACCGAGACTTAACATCTTATGTCTCAGGATAGGCAACACATAAATGGGTTGCCTGGGCTCGTTCCAGGTATACTAGTTTATGTTCATGGGCGACGTCGACCACTTACCATCAGGTGGTACGTTTGCCAGTTTGCCTATCCAACTAACATAAAAAAAACGTTCTCAAAAACGAGTTAATGTCAAGTATTTTGCGAAATGAAGTGATTGATGCGTTAATATTCCACTTGCGAGAAAACTATCTCATTGAGAGTAGTTCATAGTCTAGAAGACTCAACCCTCCTGAAATTGATAGTGAAGCTAATTAGAAAGTCAAGAAGAAAGGATACGTATCCTTACTCTAGGCAGATTCTGAGAAGATCGGACTTATTAAAATTACTGATGCATGCAGAAATATTAACGTCATTACACACTTAAAACCTCAGAAATTTCAGTTCTTACGTAATCATGGTTGCAGTAAAATTTCTTGAAGAGGAGAATCAAAAAGAAATATTATTCTACGATAAAATCATTAGTTTCATCACAATTTACGAACGGTATACGAAATCACAGCAAAATCAATTAATTTCAGCTTGAACATTAAATATGAATTTACTATGCAGAGCAAACTCACACAGCTATGTAGTGGCCTAACTCCAAATGCTCGAAGACCGCCTCGAGGCACGAATGCCAAGACAAACCGAAATCTTATCAAGCGGCCATGTTGGTCTCGTTAATAAGCAAAACTGCACTCAAGGGCGGCCATAACTTACCTGACGGCTGTTTGTTCAACATATTCCGGAGCGCCAAACGCAAACACCCCTTGTAACTTATGAGCGGCATTTGCAACTGAATTCACATCGGACATTAATATAATTTTGTTAATTGATAATTATAGGCTAAGCTAATTACGGATGTCAATGTTGGTTTGCTTTTGACGAAAACTAACAATGATCCATCATGGTTTTAATGGAATAGAAAATAGGCCAACGCAAGAAAGCAATATTATGTGGTGATATCATATTGGTCGAA
Organism: Helleia helle; assembly: GCA_963853865.1. NCBI lineage: Eukaryota > Metazoa > Arthropoda > Insecta > Lepidoptera > Lycaenidae > Helleia > Helleia helle. The sequence continues at coordinate 14,408,013 of OY971423.1, read as the reverse complement.
TCTAGAAGCCCTACCATGGTTCAGGCCTTGACGTGGCGATGGGGCTCAGTAGCCTAGGTCGAGCCCAGCACCTTGGGCGAAGATAATTGAGCCGAAGAGGCTCTTTATACTCCTCTTATATGAAGAGGGGACAAAAGAGCAGGGGGCAAGGGGCGAGGACGGGAACCTCACCCCATTGTACTATCCCAACGTTGGGAGGGGTTGTTCTGTGGTGTGGGACAACCCCTCTGTGGAGGTGGCGTCGGTCCCTTGGGGGACTGACTAACCGTCGAGGTGCCCTGTTTGTTTATTAGATCCGGGGCACCTCACCAAATTGGAGCATTGGTGGCACTCGCCGGGTTTTAGTGGGTAGAGCTGCGTCCACTTACCAGCTTTCGGGCGCAGCGGTCCCACATACCCGCGTGGGGAGACCCACCTCCCCCGCGGGATGCCTCAGAGCATTTCCCGGCGTTAAAGAAAAAAAATAAAAAAGTCGAATCTAGAAGGCTTTTTATCTAATCAGAATTACATTTAAGCTAAATATTTTTATTAGTAAATAATTTATTGTTAGTTAGAATCCACGCAAGTTACGGGTGGGAGTACTATTCTGCCTATTTAATTTTCCGACAGTAAATTCTAAAAATAGTTTAAAATATATCAAATCCAGTATTTACAGACTGGAAAATGTTGCAAGAGTGGTAAATGTATTCTGAATCAATAAAAAGTGTTCTGAATTGTTCGTTAATTGAAATTTATACGGAAGCACGTTTTGTTCCTTTGGTGAAAACACAGAAGAAAATACTTCAGCAAAAGGAAGAAACAATACGAAGCCATTTAATTGAAAGCCTTTGCTTTGTTAAAAAATCTTGCGACTTATACTTTCCAATGAAAGGCATCCCATTATTTTATTATATTATAATGTAAAAATCTTCAAAAGTAAACACAATATTTAAAAACAAATATTGACTTTGAGGATTCCATGATAATGGCAATAAATACAGGTGAGTGTAATAATAATGTGTATCTGAAAATGAAGCAAAATACGTACATAGTTGCCATAATCATTGCTATTTTCGTATATAAGACATGCTCTTCGCCAGTCTGGCCTTCGCCGGGAGTCGGGACCAGCCTGTCGCTGAGATGATCCTGTTGCCTGCAGATCCGGGACCCCTAAAAGGCGGCTGAAAGCGTTCGCATGTGTTTTAGTTTGGGTAGTGGGTAGGGCAGGAACCCCGGTAACCTGGCTACATGGGAAGTGCATTTCCCAGCGTTATAAAAAAAATCGGTTGTCTGTGAAGTCGGTTTACTGACGATAGTTGAACGTGACAACGTCATAAGAAAATGAAACGCCTCAGAGCGAGGTAACGCCGCATGCGTCATATTTTTTCGTTCTTGCAGCCGGCTCGATCGAATTATAAGACGTTGTCACGTCAAAAAAGATATCGCTTGCACCTACTTACTAAATACTTAATTTAGTATTTTACTTAATAAATAAATAAAATATATGGCTTATTACACCTAAAGAAATAATAAATATGTTATGCTACTTATGAATAATTTCGCTTCCTAAAGTTACTTATTTCTAAAGTCTAAAGAACTTCAAAATCGATTACAAACTAAATAGGTTTTGCATATTATGTAGTACGGTTCAAACTTACAATGGCGTATAGAAGAAAAAGAGATACGAGTACATCGTTTGCGGGGAGGACGGGGAGGATTTCGATTAAAATAAAATGAGTACGATGATTCTCTGGGGAGCGGTTAATTTCATAGCAATTAGTTAGATACAGGCAGAGGATTCGTCACGAATGAACGGTTACCCCTTCTAAAAACGTTTTAAAGTCAACGACTGATAGGCGCTTGCAGCTTCTTTAGTCACTAGTAATAATCAAGCATTTATTGTCTTATTAAATAAAAACTAGCTGTTGCCTGGACCTTCGCCCGCGTTAAGTTTTGTCCAAAAAATTAAAAACATACAAACTGCTGAATTTATATTATTGTATAGAAGAAAGACTATGTGACTGTTTTATATACATATATTTTAATATTGTAAAAAATATTGCACAAATACAACAGTGACTACAAAATTAACAATAAGGGCGCGGCTCCACGGCGGTGCATGGAGAGGCTACACACGTTTGTCAAGTTTCGCTTTACAAGAAAATGTACAGCTTGGCAAAAAAGAGTATGACGTGTTGACAAGTGGAACTAAATATTTTACTAAATGGAAACCTATGATGTTGACAATACTTGGCCGATAAATACTAGATTTTGAGTAACGTTTAGTGTTTCACATTTATTTTTAACGATTTGTTTAAATTCTCTCACTGATTTCCAATATTATGATGAAACCTAAGTGAGAGTGGCACTCTGATTTTTTCCAAACTCTTCTTTGCCAAGCTGTATGTGATTGTTTCCACTGCAACCCAGACATGCTTCACATTATTTGACATTTTCTTGCAATTGACATTTTAACATACGCGTTTAACGTTACATTAATTGCGTGTTTAACGCATACATTGTACATGAGTAGAAAAATAAGTTGATTGCAAATTGTAGACATAAGAATATGCAATTATTTGTTTTTTTTTTTACTTTTCGTAAAAGAGACTTGCTGCCAATTTCACACACATTGAATTACTTCTAATTTAATAAAGGATCAAAGTAGACATAATAACTTTGACAGTTATTATTATATATTTTTTATATATATATTATTATTTATTTTATATATATATATAAAAAATAGTGGAGTATATAGGAGTTCATTTGATGATTCTCAAAAATTTGTTACTAACTGGGGTTTTTTTGTTAAATCTATTGAAATAAAAAAAATAGCATTCGTTCCAATTATATATATATATATATATATATATAGTTTGGGGAAATGTGTATTCTATGAGGAAAGTCCCAAACTATATCATATACCTAACGTATTGTTTGAGGAAAATTTATCAATACGTTGCACATACATACGTACGTCACATACGTCAAACAATACGTTGCATATATATATATATATATATATATATATATATATATATCATCAAATGAACTCCTATATACTCCACTACTTACTACCTCTGTTAGCTAAGTTGTAGGAAGTTAGTGCGGCCGTCTTGACGTTCATTGAGGGAGGCCTATGTTCAACAGTAGACGGATAGAGGCTGATAAGTTTTTAAATATTTACTCATACTTATTCCAAAAAACAAAAACCTATACTTGAATATTTAATGCTTATAATTTTGATTATATGTAATCAATACCTCCGACATTTTAGTTTTAGGAAAATTTGTGATACACTTATAAAGTTATTTTTTTTTTAAATACATATTAGTAAATTTTATTTCAATACCACATAAATGTCGTATCGTAATATGTCGTGTCGTATCCTATAAACGTACAAAGAAACGACTAACTTACTCATCCAAAGCAAGTTGTCGGGAAATCTGTAACAAAACGGCCATCTAGGCAACTTCAGACAATAAACAAAGTCAGATAAGCGAGTAGCGTCGACTTCATTGTTCTGTCGGGACTCAGCGGGACTCGGGACTGGGAGTCGGGAGATGAGGGAGAAGCCGATTGCTTGTAAAATAACGTTCCGGTGTAAATGTTTTAATAATCGATGGATATTACCCATACTTATACAAGCTAACTTCGGAGGGGTTGCTCCTTCATTTTTAATTTTTACCTTTAAGTTGCTTACAACTTTGCTCGATCCTAAATCACCGTATCTTTTACGATTCCAATTTTGAAATAAAAAGAAAATTTTAAGCGAAATCTATTTTTTTTATATAATTATTGTTGACACAACGTATTTCTGTTTTTTGTGTTTAGATCAACAGTCATTTAAAATTTTTACTAAAATCTATATGACTTATTCCAATACGAAGAAGGCTTCAGATTTCAGAAGCTATTCATATTTTGTTACTCAATCCAACACAACTCAACATATACCGTCAAGCAGGGCGCCAGCATTTACGCACCTAAACCCTCTACATCTTAATTTTAATAGGCAATGCAGTTATCTGTACGACACTCATCGACCCATCGGAACTTCGTTAAAGTAATGTCACAGTGCAGACCTCCCCTTACGGGTTGGGTGAAATAAAACTACATATGGGCCCTCACGTAAGAAAGAGACAAAACATCTATGATAATATCCTATAATCACAGTTTTGTTTTCCAATCGACGTTAACGATTATTGGCGTGTTGTTAGGATGTCGTTTTGAAATGGCTTTAGTGCCAAGACAAGTCGTTAGCAAGTCCAATAAAAAGCGGTTGATTAGAGTATTTTTCCGACTCTAGGGAAGAAATTGCGAGTTGTGAGATTAGCAACGTTTGTATGTATGTATGATTATATAATATGATAGTCAGCTTAACGGTCGTAACCGGTAGTTTAATAGAAAAAGAAAATTACTGAAATTATAAGTATAACCTTAATTATAAGTATAAACCTTTTTTTCAGTTTAGATTTTAGAAATTTCATTTTATCCATCTAGATAAATATATCTACAGGGTGCAAACGAGTTTAAAAATTATATCAATTTTTTTTAGTTACTTTAAAGCTATTTAGTAAGTGCTTACGATACGATTTGACGACCTCTGTAGTTCAATGGTTAGCATGTTAGCGCTCAATCCGGAGGTAGCGGGTTCGAATCTCACTAGAGAACAAACAGTTTTGTGTTATATTGTTTTCTAATGTTTACGCGAATTTCACTCATTATAATAAAACATTTTTTTTACGGATTTTATCGCGGTTTATTAAGATTTTTACAAGCCCGACGTTTCGGATACTTTACAGCAACCATGGTCACGGGAGGACTGAGGTGTCATACGTCCTATCATTACAAAGTTATTCGAAACTACCCTATGATACATCAATATTTTGGTCAGTCCTATCTACGCAGAAAGTGAACTGTATCTTTAATCTGTGACATATTATTATTATATATTTAATTAAACATAGTATTGACAAAGCTCGCCATTATATCAGATTTGATAAACCACAAGTCCTCGCAAAAGAACACAGATTCCAACCAAGGATGATCCGTGAGGCTATTGAAATTAAAAAACATCCTAATTTCAATAGAGAAGATGGCTGGCTTCTACCACCTGCTTGGAATCCCATTATTAAAATTATCAAATCAAAATCCAAGCATAATATGTCACAGATTAAAGATACAATTAGCACTTTCTGCGTAGATAGGACTGACCAAAATATTGATGTATCATAGGGTAGTTTCGAATAACTTTGTAATGATAGGACGTATGACACCTCAGTCCTCCCGTGACCATGGTTGCTGTAAAGTATCCGAAACGTCGGGCTTGTAAAAATCTTAATAAACCGCGATAAAATCCGTAAAAAAATTGTTTTATTATAATCAGTTTTGTGTTCTTAAAAAATCTTAAATATGTATAGTATAAAAGTATTATGTACCGGATAACGGAAATATATATTATATTTCCGTTATCCGGTACCCGTAACACAAGTTCTTCGAGTACTTACCACGGGACCAGATTGACGTGGTGTGAAAGCGTCCATAGATATTACTTACAACTTAGAAACGAGAGATTGCAGCCTCACTTCAAAGAATTTATATATGAAATCCTTAAGGCGGCCTTTCCCGATAAACGGTTGTTTTTTTTTTTAAACCAAGCTGATTTAAGTTTCGAAAAAAAAAATGTTATGTAACACTCCTTCATCATTTCATTTCGGTTGCTCAATACACAATTATCTACTTATATTTTGCTGCATTAAAAAATTGCAAAGATAGGTCAAAATTGAGATGAAAAAACCATTTTATTTGAGTAATATCAGGTTTTGTACAATAAAACTTATACCATAATAAACCTTGTAAAAAATCTAATTTAAAACGGTCGTCACAAGGTATTTTTTTATAAATCCCTCCATTATTTACATAAATAGGTATATTGTGTTTTCACTCGACGCGGTTTCAGTGCCGGGCGGAGCTGCATATTCATCCAGTTCTCGGATATCCTTAATCTTATCCGCCTTAAATTTTATCAAAATATTATTAATTGATTACATATTGTTTTTCAATGTTTTCGAGAATTCCACTCTTTATACCTAATGAAACTTAAGGATTTTATCACGGTTGCCCGACGTTTGGATACTTTAACGTGGGACATATAAGAATCTTATTACCGACAGCAGTGGACGGATAACGGCTGATGATGATAATGATGATATTAAAATATAATATATATATAATAATATATAAAATATTAATAAACCGCGATAAATTCTGTAAAAGTTGTTTCATTATTTGGATTTGTTAATTTGAATAGACAATAAATTTAATAATACAAAATAACTGAATGTACCTTCAAAACGAAATCATATTTTACAAACATTTTTTCCAAATAATACCTTTGTGAAAAGTTTTCCATAAATTTAAATTTCAAACTTAGTTAAAAACGTAAATCCAAAAGATATAAACGGGAACCGGTGACGCGCCCACTTCATCACAAAGTAACATGAATATATTAACATTGCAGATTGGCAGCTAATATTCATATCCTTCAATAACTTTGTTTGATTCAGTCATCAATATTCATCAATACTATCATCTGGATGTGGGATCATCTTTTTGGCCACTCACTCTAATGACCATGACACTAATGACATCGTTATCATAATCACTGTCTCAAGTCTCGTACCTTCGAGCATATAACCAGAAGAACTAATCAAATGTACACTTGATATACTTTTTTTTTTCTTTTACGCCGGGAAATGCTCTAAGGCATCCCCATACCCGCCTGGGGAGACCCACTCCCCAGGCGGGTATGTGGGACTCGCTGCGCCCGAAAGATGGTAAATGGACGCAGCTCTACCCACTAAAACCCGGCGAGTGCCGCCTTGGTGAGGTGCCCCGGATCTGTTAAGCTAACAGGGCACCTCGACGGCTAGTAGAGGGGTACAAAGAGCCCCCTCGGCTCAATTGGCTTCGCCCTAGGTGCTGGGCTCACCCTGGGCTACTGAGCCCCACCGCCACGTCAAGGCCTGAACCATGGTGGGGACACTTGATATACTACTATACACATGTAGCATAAATAAATAGTTATTTTATAGAATATTCATTTATAGAAATGAATTTCAATAAATCCATTTATTATATCACTTGTTATCTCATTAAAACATTTCTATAAAGGTCACTCCCCAATTTAAGTAAACACGCATGGCGTCGTGACGGTCCAAAGTGACTGAAAATGTGACGATTTTTTTCAAAGTGGCGTCGGTAAGTGTACGATTATTTTTTAACACTCCTATATGATTTCTTCCATACGTCGATAAAGAAGTTTCACTTCAAAAATTTTGAACCACCTGTGCATATTATCATTAATCCGTTATTTTGCCAGCATATAGTACTAGTTCCTTTTTTTCTTCCGTCAGGAAATTCCCAAAGGTATGTGGGACACTCACTGCGCCCGAAAAATGGTAAGGTGAACGCAGCTCTACCACTAAAACCCGGCGATGTTCTCCAGTCGTGCTGGCCCAGTGCGGGAACCATGGTATGGTCCGTATCAGCCTGGAGGCAAATAGTTAACAATAACTTCAAGGGTCCTATTTTTATTACGTATAGGAAATAAAAAGTGTATTTTTACATTTAATAACCCTTATTTTCATTCATTGACAATTTCACAATAATGACTAAATAAATAAAAAAGGAGGAACGGTTAATTTATTATACTCGTTTCTTATTTGATATAATACATATTACAAAAGGACTCAAACGGGAGCTTAACGTTTAAATTAGTTTGTTCCCCTAAAGCGAGACCACAATGAAGGGTTGCGAAATTTAAATTACAAATAAAAGTACTGAAAAATATCTATGAGTGGTAGTGGCTCAATAACGAGGTCCCTTAATTAAAGGGCTAGGGTAATAAAGAGGAATAATCCGCACTCCACTCGCATTACTGAAGACTAAATGAAATTGTCTTAACAACTTCACGCTTATGTGTAATGATACTAGAAATTTATTTGAGATTTTTTTTCAGTGTTTGATTGTTTTGGATACTAGTTTGTTTGTTTGTTTAAAGGCGCTAATCTTTGGATCTACGAATCGGATTTGAAATTTTCATGTAAAAAGGTTTTAAATAAAGTTTAACGACTAGATTTTATACTAGTTAGTCGATGAAAATTTGATTTTGGATCTATCCATGATATACGCAAAAAATCAATAGGTTCATCAAAATAATCCAAATTTAACTATCAGCTGAAGGACCAGCCATTTGGGTCAGGATATTATCGATTCTTTACCCTCAAATACCATGCTCGTGCATAGCGACCCCGTTTGCACGCATCCGCCACGCTCCAGAGCGCCGCCCGTTCAGCCATGACAGACGCGCCATATTGAAACATGACACCCGACTGACCGTTTACCATCTCAGCCTCCAGATATATCTCAAAGTACATTTTATTTGAATTGCACGCACCGATAACTTTCAGCAAATATGCAATATCACATATTCAGGGAAGCTTAAATTGCTTTATGAATATAAGGAAAGGTATACTTTATGTACATATACATATATGATGATAAAGCTATTTAATACATATATCTAAATTATGTGAAATAATATGTTTGTAATTGAAAGTATTTAAATATAAAAAACGTGTGGCACTCGGGGACTGCCGCGGTAAAGCTATTGCATAGCATTTTTATCAACTTATGCAATTATAATAATTTAATAATTTTATAGTATATAACGCCTATGTCGATCGCTCTCCTTTCTATTTAAGCTCCGTGACACACGCATAAAAATTTGACAACGATTATACTTATAATATTATGTCAATTCTTTTTCATTATTTACATTTTTTTAATCTAAACTACGCCATTATCCGAATATTGTGGATATATGTTGTCGATTGGAAACATTTATTTAAATGCGTTAATTTGAGAAGAGAACTTACCGTATCCCACACCTATATACTTTCTCACAAACAGCTGCTTACTTATTCGTCCGATTTCGGAGCAGCTCGTCTCTCGTCGGGTGTTAGGTTTTTTTCGTTACGGAATTTCTTGATTCGGTCGCCGCGCTCAAGGCCCGCGATAAAAGCTATGCAATAGCTTAAAAAACTAATTGATTAAATATACTCCACATATTTTAAAATATTTCTGATCATGTTATAAATAAAGCCTAAAGGTTTCTTTACGTAAATATTTGTGAGTTAGAATAGAAAGGTAATTTATCTTTATCTGAGAATAGTCGAGGTAAGTATCGACAATTTCTAACAATGATTTAAGTTATTTTAACACTGGCCGCTTATGATTTGTGACTCTAATACTAATTGTAAATGCTTAATCCAATAACCAGTCCAACAATAAAACAAATATTTTTTGTTTAAATGTTAATTATTTCTATACTATTTTTGACGTTGTTAGTATATTATACCACTATCTTAATATATATTTTATTAATTATCTATAATATGGTTACTGGCGCCTGTAATTGTACACTAGTTTATTTATTTGACTTGCTTCTGCGGTCCGGGTAGGTGCACTATAGTAAGTATCGTCATAACTAGCGTATCGTCGACTACTCGGCTGAATATCTAATTGCAAATAATCACCTTCTTCTCTCCTCAACTGGCCCTTATCTCCAGAGTACCTTGGATCTTCATAGATTGTTATAGTCTGCTTACGATGGGCTACCACCGGTGCATCTCTGGGTATTTCTGAAACATCTCTAGGCATATCAGGAACATCTCTGGGTATTTCAGCAACGGGGTTTTCGCGAGATTCACCATAACCATATCCATATCCATGATTAGGACCATACCCGTAACCACCATCATGGCGGATACCGTGATCATCGTAATACCCAGGGCCGCCGTAATCTCTATCCCACCCGGGTTCCCTGTCCCAACGAGATCTATCCCAATCTCTTCGACCGTTCCACCTCTGCCAATCCCAGCCTGGATCATGGTGTACTTGTGGGGCTCTATATTCATGTCGATCCCGGATATTCCCCCTGTCATAATATCCCCGATCATTGCGATATCTATTGTGCAATTCAGAATTATCAAGATAGTGTTTCTTACCATAATCTTGGTGATTTACTTTCTTGACTCCATTATCTCCATACCTGTTGTGTCCTCCACCGTGGTAGTTGTCTCGCAAGTACTCCTGACCATTGTTATGAGACCCTTGATAGTTTTTACCGTGATGATTGTCGTAATTGTTCAATTTGCTATTGTATCCAGCTTGATCTCCTTCGTCATTAAAGTCATCAAAGAAGGTACTTTTGTTCGACGATTCGTCTTTATGGTAAGAATTTTGGAATCCTTGTTTATGGTGTCCCTTTTTATGTCCTCTCTTGAAACCGTTGGACTGGCTGTCTTCTGCTTTGTCCTGTTTGGTCGTGTACCCCCCATGAGCACCTTTATCGGATACTATTTTCGTTTCAACGTCCTTTTTAAGATATTTGACGTCATCACTGGCTTTTGTATTTTGATTCGTGTGACTGTCATTGATTATACTCTCTATGTGGTGGTCTTTCTCGCCCTTTTCTTTTTGCAATTTGATAGTTTCATTTTCATCGTTGTGTTCTATATCTTCAAGATGTTCTTCCAATGCATCTTTTAATATAGACGCTTTTATAGTACGACTCAATAAGATGATACAAAACAAGATTCTGTAAAACTTCTTTGCTCGTACAATCATTTCATTACACTTTTAATTTTACAACAGGATATCGTTCTCTCGGCGGGTGGAAGGCTAATAAGTTGGAAAATAGCATTATAAATAGTTTTATATCGACAGTGGATACTTCGCGGTGAATTAGGGCACAATAACAGGAACCATAGACAGACAATGCATTCCTTAAACAAGGGCGCGGTGTCCGTGACATAACACCCATGGAATACAAGTACATTGATCTAAGGCCGAGAGAACATGAATGGGCGAAGTAAAGGTCATTAGATACTTCAAGTTTATAGCTGGAATTAATCCTGTGAATGAATTTAAATCTATAGTTCGTCGTTAACTATAGTCTATCACTTAATTCTTGTTTACAAAAAGCAATCCTTTCTCGTATCGCATTATTTTTGTATTGTTCAGTTAAAATTATATTTTGAGCTATTACTACGTTATTTACACCAATACAAGTTACAGTAAAAATCTGTTATGAAATCCTGCGTTTGAGGCATCTTTTGATCTGGCTACCATCATCATTTTCATATTATATAGGTATTTCAATGTACCGCTGATTACCTTCCCTTATGAAAGTTATGTTAAATAACGAATCTTAAAATATATATGGCCTGATAATTGCGTACATGATGATAATAATAATAAAATGAATACGCAGAACTAATAGAAGAAATTACACAAATCTGGAAACAAGAAAAGGTATGTGTCGTACCCATTACCCAGTTAAAATGTTTATGCAAATACAGGAAAACGAAATAACACAACACAACACTGTATTAATACTGCAACACACCACATGCTTCATTTCTTTGGTTTTTTTTAAAATATCTATGGACGTTTTCACACTACGTCAATCTGGTCCCGTGGTAAGTTCTCGAAGAACTTGTGTTACGGGTACCAGACAACGGAAATATATTTAATACTTTTATACTATACAAACATTTAAGATTTTTATTATAATTATAATAAACATATTTAATACACATCCATGACCCAAGAACACAGAAAATATTTTTGTTCTCTGGCGAGATTCGAACCCGTGCTCTTTTTTTTTCTTTAACGCCGGGAAATGCTCTGAGGCTTTGAGGCATCCAGCGGGGGAGTGGGTCTCAACACGCGGGTATGTGGGACTTGCTGCGCCCGAAAGCTGGTAAGTCGCAGCTCTACCCACTAAAACCCGGTGTTGCCCCGCACCATAGAACAACCCCTTCCAACGTCGGGACAGTACATGGGATGAGGTTCCCGTCCTCGCCCCTTGCCCCCTGCTATTTTGTCCCCTCTTATAAGAGGGGTACAAAGATCCCCTCGCCTCAATTAGCTTCGCCCGAGGTGCAGCAGCTCACCCTAGGCTACTGAGCCCCACCGTCACGTCAAGGCCTGAACCATGGTGGGGACATATTATGCTACATTTTTTTACTCTAAAATTGTCAATCATACTATATTAGTCCTTACACAATATATAAAAGCTACAGTTAACAGGGGGGACCAAATAGGGCAGTGCCTGTATCTTGGTGACTTCCCTATCCCAATATTTATACTAAAATAGGGAAAAGGAGGGCAACATATCTGTCCCCACCATGGTTCAGGCCTTAACGTGGCGGTGGGGCTCAGTAGCCTAGGGTGAGCCCAGCACCTTGGGCGAAGCCAATTGAGCAGCGGGGGCTCTTTGTACCTCTCTTATTTGAGCCGCGGGGGCTCTTTGTACCTCTCTTATAAGAAGAGGGGACAAAAGAGCAGGGGGCAAGGGGTGAGGATGGGAACCTCACCCCATTGTACTGTCCAGACGTTGGGAGGGGTTGTTCTGTGGTGCGGGACAACCCCTCTGTGGAGTTGGCGTCGGTTTCTTGAGGGTCTGACTAGCCGTCGAGGTGCCCTGTTAGCTTAACAGATCCGGGGCACCTCACCAAGGCGGCACTGGTGGCACTCGACGGGTTTTAGTGGGTAGAGCTGCGTCCATTTACCATCTTTCGGGCGCAGCGAGTCCCTCCCACATACCCACCTGGGGAGACCCACTCCCCAGGCGGGATGGGATGCCTCAGAGCATTTCCCGGCGTAAAAGAAAAAAAAAAAAAAAGGGCAACATATCTGTATAATCTCTGCTTGTCCAAACGTGTATGGGCGTCAGTAGTCTAAAGCTTCGACTAGTCGTTTGCCCTCCTATGATATAAAAAAACAAGTTTTATTAAAAGACAACTGTTTGTTTTTGTTGAGTTCCAAACGGCAAGGGTTACAAACATTTTCCAAGTTTCCAAAGTTCAATATAATCTGCCAAAAATATTAAATGGCACCTAATTAATGCAATTTTAATTTTTTTATGTTCAAGCAGGAGTTACAAACATTTTCTTAATATTCATTTTTAAATATTGCTTTTTTATTGACAACCTCTGTGGCTCAGTGGTGAGTGCGTTGACGCTCAAGCCGGAGGTTGCGGGTTCGAATCCCGCCAGGGATCAAAAATATTTTCTGTGTTCCTGGGTCATGGATGTGTATAAAATATGTGTTTTATATAATAAAAATCTTAAACATATGTATAGTATAACAATATTAAACATATTTCCGTTGTCTGGTACCCGTAACACAAGTTCTTCTAGAACTTACCACGGGACCAGATTGACGTGGTGTGAAAGCGTCCATAGATATTATTATTATTATGTACAAACAAAAAGTTCACTTCATCCTTTATAGCAAATAAACTGAGTGATGTTTTTTAGTTTGGGTGGGATCGATGCAAAGTATGTGTATTTAATGTATTGCGTGTCGTCTAGAATGTAAAAATAAAAATAGGTCAATTCATTATAGATCAGGAACAGAAAGCCATAGGATATGTGTGGATAAAAAGGCACTGTGAAATGCCGCATTACTCCGGAGCATTGCGTGCGCGTTAAGCGCTATAATTGCACTTTAATAAGCAATGGAGTCGACAGCCAAATATTAAGCGTAGCATGTAAAGATTGCGTTGCATCTAGAGGCGATTGTAAGCATGCAATTGGTTATAAATAATCTGTAATGGCTTACATCTTGAGAATCTGGAAAAAATATCAACTTTTTCATGCAAGTCACCACAGCTGGCATAGTTTTTCTAAATATCATCCCAATCGCTTTGTTTGTATGACCAATATCCAAGGCAAGAAGGGCATTAGACTGATACCATTATTATTATTATAATGCTAAAATATGTATATATCACGTCAGGCTCACGTCATATATTATACAGATTTTAGCAAGGCGTTTGAGGTACTCGGACCTCTCCACTTTCCAACTTTAAAATTACTTATCTGTGGGTTCTCAGGTTCTCTCCTGCAATGGCTTTCATCATATCTTCAAGGAAGATATATTTTTTTTGATTAACGGATTTGAATCCAGAAGATATGATATCACATTAGGCGTACCACAAGGATCCCATTTAGGCCCTACTCTTTTTAATATTTTTGTGAACGACATTCCTGGGCATATCACTCATTCCAAGCCATTTATGTATGCTGACGATTTAAAAATACTTTTTTATGTTAGTTGGATAGGCAAACTGGCAAACGTGCCACCTGATGGTAAGTGGTCGACGTCGCCCATGAACAGAAACTAGTTTACCTGGAACGAGCCCAGGCAACTCATTTATGTGTTGCCTATCCTGAGACATAAGATGTTAAGTCTCGGTGCCAGTAATTACACTGCCTGTCTTGCCCTTCTTTCCGAAACACAGCAAAGCTGTTTCACGGGAGAAACAAGCAAGATGGTGGTACCCATGCAGCCGGTAGCAAGATGGTGGTACCCAGAAAAATGTTATTAATGTAATAACATTTTTCATGAACTCTGAAAAATGTTATTACATTAATTTTACTCGTAAGGTCAGTGGAGTAATAGGCGAATAGGCTAGGCTAGGCTTTATAGCGAATTCAATTGTAAATGAGGTTGACCACATACGGGACCTGGGCCTTCTATCTTGATAGATAGAAAACTATCGTTCATACAACACTTCGAACATACAGTAAAAAGAGCGTCGAAAACTCTTGGTTTTGTCCTGCGAAATATTAAAGCCTTCCGTATTATTTAAGGGTGCGAGGCCAGACGGGTGACCAATCCTCATTAACGGGACCATTTCACCCAAAAAAAAAAGCCTTCTGTAACACACAAACCAAAATCGTCATGTACGACTTACTAGTCCGAAGTATTATAGAATATGGATCAGTAGTCTGGCGATCACAGGCCCAGAGGCGGGAGGGTTTTGGGCCATAGTTCGCCGATGCGCTGGTCCAATGCAGGGGGTGGTAAATTTCACAGATCTTTAAAAACTTTTAATCTCATCAGGCATGCAAGTTTCCTCACGATGTTTCCCTTCACCGGTAAGCAAAACATGTTCCCATGTTCAAGTGCACGGAGGAATTTAGCAAAACCCATTTCGGACGTCTCACTCAAGAGGCCGAGCCCATACCCACAATACCATCGTCGCGTACTGTATGCTCGTCTTCAATTCATGGAAAATGCAATGAACAGGTTTATTGTAAGGAACTAACTCCAAGCGTTATTTTAAGATTAAAGTACATTCAAAAGAACAATTAAAATTTACTATAAAATTGTATAAACAATTCAAATGCTTTTAGGAATACAAAAATGCAAATCAGTGAGTGACATTTTACTATAATGAACATTTCTTTTAAATATCTGTATGTCTAGGTTTAGTGACTTCAAGTCATAATTTAATTAATTTATTACAAAGACATTAATATTATTTGGAAACACCATTAATCTGTTTGGTATCCAACGATGCGATCCGTATCTGTAGTTCCTCCACGAGTTTGTCCCGAGGTACCTCATCCTCTTGTCTCGTGGTAATATTGCGTATCTTCACCAGACCTCTCTTGAGTTCCGACTCGCCCAAAACAACCGCCAGGGGAATACCGTTCTCCTCGCAATGTTGTAACTGTGTGAGCATCTTTGGATTCTTTTTGTACGATTGTTCCGTCTGTAACAATGGATGGATTATAAAAAGAGTTTTCCAAAAAATTTACAAGTACTTTACAAGTAAACCATTTTGTAGGTACTAAAAAAAACAATTGATATTTAATTATAAAAAAAGTACTTAATAAAAAAATTAAATCAATTGGTTGAGAATAACTGTTTAAAAATTCTGTTGCAATATTTAAACCGAACATACATGCAAATATTGAAAGTTAAATAAAAGCTTTTAAAAAAGGATAAACTATAATTGAAAGTTTCTCAATATGTCTATAATTATATAGGGCTTTTATATTAGTTAAAATAAAAGAATTATAATAATAGAACAGAGGAATTATTTCGTTACTAAATAGTCGACCTCTAAAATATCCCATATATTTTAGAGGTCGACTATTTAATATATATCGGAATCTCCATGGGGTATGTGATAACTGGTAAGTTTAATGCGAGCAGAGAAATGAAGAAATCGGCCTCACATGTCATAGGGTTAAAGACCCTGACCTCTTACTTGGAGTTCAGACTCAATCTAAGATGTATGTGTATGAGCCTGAGCACATACACACTAGATCTTAGATTCGGTCGACGATACGAGCTCTCAACATAAAATTATAGTTAAATTACACCCAAACAAAGATTCATGCTCATCACCACAAACATTTGTCCTGGGTGGGAATTGAACCCACGACCTGGTTTAGTAGACCACCATCCACCATCCACTAGACCAACAGGTAAAATAAATAGTATGCTTTATCACCAGTAAACATTACCTTAATCCCAGCGTTCCACAATTCAGCGCAGATCTTGAGCCGTTCTTCGAGAAAGTTCTTCTGCGCGGATGCGACGTACACGTCCACGTCTGTGGCGCGCACGCTGAGCTCGCCCGCCGCCAGCCGCGCCTCCAGCACGGAGAACACCCGCTCCACGCCGATACTCACGCCCACGCACGGCACCTGGCAACACAATTTTATTTTATTTTTATGTCATAGGTAAAGGCAAATGAGCAGTCAGAGCCTACTGGTACCGACGCCCATACACATTTCGCACTACTAGAGGTTATGCAAATGTGTTGGCCTCCCTTTCCCCATCCCACCAATGGGCCCAAGGTGAACCCAGCCCCTTGGGCGAAGCAAATTGAGCTGAGGGAGCTGCTCAGTACCCTACTTATAAGAAGAGGGGACAGGGGTAGGGGCGACGATGGGAACCTCACCCCATTGTACTGTCCCGACGTTGGGATGGTTGTTCTGTGATGCGGGACCAACACTCTGTGGAGGTGGCGTCGGTCCCTTGAGGGACTGACTAGCCGTCGAGGTGCCCTGTTTGCTCAACAGATTCGGGGCACCTCAACACAGGCGGTATTGGTGGCACTCGCCGCGTTAGTAGAGCTGCGTCAACCTTACCACCTTTCGAACTCAGCGAGTCCCACATACCCATCTGGAAGATCGACTGCCCCGCGGGATGGCTCAGAGCATTTCCCGGCGTAAACGAAAAAAAGGTAGGTTTAATTTAACATGGCTTATATACATTGTTTCTATATTATATTTATCGAGTTAAGAAGCCTAATTATTATGAACGAGATTCAATTTATATTTAGTACATAAATATTACCTGTTTGTTCTTTGAATCAAACATGCCAACCAGATTGTCATACCGTCCCCCACCAGCTATGGAACCAATCGTTTGTTCCTCCTTTCCGATTTTTATTGGTTCTGGAAAGATAAAATTATTGATATAAGTAAGATAAACGCAAAAATAACAGATCCATCATAGAGATTTAATCTCTGTCATGTCTTTAAATCTACATAATATGTAGTCATACATATGTGACATACAGAAGTCTACCACACTTCGTCGTCTCTGAAGTTGCCTTTGTTCCAAGTACCTACTGGCCATCTTTTAAGATGAAGTAAAGATTTCAGATTAGTTTTAAGAAGTTGTAACTATGTCTGTTCAGGTTGGGTTGTCATTTAAAGGCAAAACAATTCGTGCAATAACAGGCACCGATATTCCTTCCACCATCATAAGGATAAGCAGTGCATGAACGTGTTGTCTGGGCTAGTCCCTGTTGAAAACGTTTATTTTCATGGGCGACGCTGTCATCTTGGCTCAAACTAATATTTAAAAAAAAAACATTCTCATGTACCTCTACTACATATTAAATGAAGATTTTTACAACACAATTAACTGTACATAATTACAATATTTATTGCTATACATGCCCAACATATTGTCTAGATATAATATTTTTTAGTACACTCACCTGTCAACACTGCTTCATAAATAACACCTGTATAATAATCCAGTCCTCGAGCCAAACTCAGATCGAACAGTATCTTGTCTTTAATGCCGAGAATCTCACAGTATTTCAGCAGCAATATGATTCCCTCCAGTCCCTCTATCGCGCCTTTGGATTTTGATAACTTTTCGTCCTTCAACAGTTGCGCTGCGAGGTCAAGTCCGCCATTCAACCTCACATACTCCCCGATCCTGTCCGCTGCTTCAGGTGTCACTCCCTTCTCGTTTATCATCTCAGTCCTTACTTCCTCCCAAGTTGACTATAACAAAAAGAGGTAAAATATTTATTGTGTATGTTTCATGATTTATCGGCGGGACGCGCTTTGCCACGATCTCGTCATCATTGGCACCACCATCCTGCTTTTTATTTTTGTTTTGCTGTATTTCGGGAAGAGTTGGATAGCCATATACACCTCCTATTTTTTTATTCGATTTTTGGCACAGGGACTTAACTGGGCCCAGTTTATATGTTCATGGGCAACGCTGACTACTTCACATCTGGTGGCACATCTGCCAGTATGCAACTATCATAAAAAAGGGGGAGATCCCCTTACGACTTTTTAATGTTAGTAAGTAAAACGACTTGATCGTAAGAGGTCAATGTTGCCAAGTACGAGTTCACCTAAAACTAGCCCTTTCCTCACCAGCTTTCCATCTTTTGCAACAAAGGAATTCTGCTTTTTGGTGGATTTTATTTATAGCATAGGAGGGCAAAAGAACAGACGAAGCCTTAGACTACCAACGCCCATACACATCTGCACAACCAGAGATTATACAGATGTGTTCCCCTCCATTTCCCTATCCCCCAATGGGCCACCGGAAACTAACAAACCGCACGAAACGCGACAGTATAGCTGTTACTTGACGCCGGTGCTATGTGAGCGAGAGGTACCACTACAGTCGTCCCGGCCCAGTTCGGCTACAATGCAGCATGGTACTATCTCTTACAAGAATAAATAAAATTCTAGAATGGAATCTAGGTATAACCAAATTAGTTGACCTCTGTATGGTATAAGATCTGATGATAATGAGAATGTTACGCTAAATGCATACATAAACATATCCTGCAGGTCTTGTATAATGAACATTGAAGACTACTTGGTGGACTGTGGCCTTTAAACATATTTTACATAAATGAATGCTAATAAATCATATATTAGATTTTGTTTAATATTACTCTAATAAAACTGCAAGGCCAAGGTAGCAAGACAAAGTGAAAGTGATTAGATCACTTTTAGAAACCGGAGCGATCTGTGAACGAATCGATTACATAACTACCGTTTATTCTTCTTCAAAGATATTTAAGTTAGACCTAGATAATATTAAAAGTGAAAGTATTAGGGCACGTTAGTAACGTGCCCTAATACTTTCACTTTCGTTTGTGCAACTTTTAGAAACCGGAGCGCTCTGACAATTACATAACTGACCTTGTCGAGTTTGTCGACGCTGGAGCAAGTGGGTCGAAACTTGTCCTCGGGCACGCCGCACGCCTCGAACACTCCGTCCAACAGCCGGCGGTGGTTCACCTTGAGCGCGTACTTGCCAATGTCGAGGGCGTCCAATATCTCTGTCACCACTTTCAGACATTCCGAGTCGGGCACCATCAAGTCGTATTGACCCGCGATGTCGAAATCCTGCAATTTATTAAATTACTATCATACTTTTTATCATAATTGGCTTTCCTATTTTATTTTCGTTTAATTTTTTGTGGTTAGGCATATCACAATATATTTTCATTGAGATTAGTTCGCCAATTCTTCTCAGTAAGCTCGCCTTCTAAGGCGGTATTGATTAAATAAAATTTAATAACACATTTTAATCAATATCGCACTCTGGGCCGGTCGGTCGTTTATAACGACGAAACATATATAGATTATAGACAGAACTCACACTTATTCGAAATCGTATTCAGGTAAGTGCTGCTATCTGAATAAGATTTCGAATAAGTGTTCTTGTTCTGGTTTAAAGACGCAAATTTCTGAAGGAAATCGTTTAATAATAATCGACGGAGAGGACGGTTTCATACCAAATATGCTGCTGATGTTCAATGAAAATTAAAAAAGTGACGATTACCATATCAATATGAATGCAGGAAACTACACGAAATGCTTACAAACGCAATTAATCCCAAAACTCTATCAATTGATACTGCAAAACAAACAAAGATTTGTTGGATATAAAATTGAGACTTAGAGAACATGATTACAGCGTCCTTCGTCTACAACCCTACCACCCGGATTTCAATCCAATTAAAAATATAATGGGCAACGATAAAAAGATATGTGGCGAAAAAAATGTGTCAATGAATGTGGATACAATAAGAAGGTTAGCGAAGAACAAGTTGACTCTTACTTTTTTCGTTTACTAGGGGGGAGAGGGGATACAGAAAGACGTTACGGAGCGTTATATGGGGAGAGGAGGGGTCAAAAATCTCCAAAAATTGCGTTACGTAATACTTGAACGCTCCAGTACTCGTTTACTTTGCACATTTTATCATTACTTGTACACCTACAAAGAACTTACATAAATTTATTATATTAAACAATCGACAATCATAGAACACATTCATTTTATATATTATGTGATTTTAAGCCATTTTTAAGCTATAAAATCCGGAACACGCTCGTTTTATTATATCCATCAGTCGTATTTACAGTTACATAACACATTATTATAACACTGAATTAATAACGGTAATTATTGCATGTTTCACATTTTATTTTAAGTATCATGAGGATGTACAATTATGTTACTGCTCGTTTGCTGGCCTACATGAGAGGAAATGAACAAACAACAATAGGTTTAAGACCCAACATGACATAAAACAAGATTTTTAAAATACTTATGGATGGGAATTGAATTTTATCACATTAAATGCCCAATTTCATCTTTAATTCAATGTAATATTTTTTTTTGTTTACATATATAAATATAGATTACTTACACATTGATAGAATTCTCTATATCTCCCTCTTGTCATGGCTGGATTGTCTCTTCTATAAACTTTAGCGATGTGGTAACGTTTGAGATTATTTATTTTATTCATTGCCAAATACCGGGCCAAAGGAACGGTTAAATCATATCTTAAAGACAAAATTTCTCCGCCTTGGTCTTTTAAATCGTATATTAATTTGGAATCTTCACCATATTTCCCAGTTAATACATCCTGTAATTAATACATAATATATTTTATCATTTAATAAAAGTCACAATCAACAGATCTTAACTTTTAAATTGATAAATATTTTTGCAACAACCAAATAACTATAGGTTTACAAGTAATGGCTTTGTTTTCACATGTTGATCAAATTGCATTATGACAAAGGTCATATATTTGTGTACACTAGACTTATAATAAAAAAAAATCTATGTAAAATATACAAACAGTGGAATGTATAATGTCAGAGTTTAAATTTTCCGTGTAAAATAAATATTTTGATCAGAGAATTCTCAATTCAATTTTGGTGCAATGATCAAAATCTCGAAAAGGTAATCTGCTTTATGACTAGATAAGGTATGCAGGTTGTCACACATAAAGTATGACCTAATGTTAGATATTCATACTGCAGATACAAGATCAACAGCGGTAAATATTGAGGCTAATAATTATTGTATTCAACAAAAATATACTTCTTCCTATATATAGCTTAAAATTCTAAATACTAATAGTGAATTGTTGCTGGTCAGATTTTTCTTGGCTTTATATTCATTGAAACAGGCTATAAGAACCATTGAACATATAACCGGAATAGTGGTAATGTTATGTGTTTTGCATGAAAATATGAAAACACAGCAAAACAATTTCTGCCAAATTTGTGCTGTAACGCTGCACCGGTTCTGCGCTTTCACTGACAAA
The DNA here is from genome assembly GCA_963853865.1 of Helleia helle. NCBI lineage: Eukaryota > Metazoa > Arthropoda > Insecta > Lepidoptera > Lycaenidae > Helleia > Helleia helle. Next base: position 14,386,253 of record OY971423.1, on the reverse strand, counting down.
CTGGTGGCAATTGATAGATGTTTGGCCCATGGGATGTACATACAGATCACAGTTGGTTGAATTGCTATACGTCAGTGAAAAATCACTGACCAGTTTCGGCTCAAATTACTATTTATTCTATCCAGTTATATGCTTGATGATAAGAACAAATGGATTTTTATTTTTTATTTATTCTGAAAACTTGCAAGTGGTAAGGGTTCAGCCATCTTGTCATTCATGTTCCACAGGCCGTTCAGCAGTGGATGGATAGAAGCTGATGATGATGATGATGATTCGGAAAACTTACAGCTTATTACAACAATATAATTTAACTATATAAATCAAACAAAAAACCATTTAAAAGTTTTCACATAATATTATTATCACTTATTTTGTAGAATATAATTATAATATTATTTACCTTCAACTCAAACACAGGTGTATCAATACACTCGCCTCCATGTCTCTTAAAAACCGTTACAATTTTATCCAGCACATTATTCCTTATAGCCATCTGTTGCGGGTTATAATCTCTTGTACCTTTGGCGGTTTTGAGTGTAAACTTTTGTGGTGGAGCATTATCTGATACTAATTGTGATTTCAAGGCTAGCAATTTAGAAACTTCTTCTTGAATCTGTAAATATACTCAAATTAGCAAACAAATTTTCTTTCAAGCAAATGCTTTACATAAGTTACTCCAGATTAGAGAGAAATAAAAATAACTTTAAAAAATAAAAACACTACGAAACACGAAATAAAATTTGAATAATAATTTAAGCCACATATATAGAAAAACAGCAAGCCCTAACTCATCAAAATACCTGACAAAATTGTGTTGTAGCAATAGTTTTTGCACCATTGTTTCTAGGGTTAAACTTTTGCGACCAATGAAATGTGACTGGTGCATGCCTTAAAGCTTTGTACAACATGCTTCGACTGTTATATGTCCCTCTGATATGATTACTTGTCACCACTGATGTATGATTGAACCCGGAAAAAAACGGAAATATGAATCAACATTATTATTGATATAGTGCTTTCGGAAAATGTGGCAACAAAGTAAACCATATGTGGAGGTTCAAATATCATACGAATTTATAATTTTTTTGCAAATAAAATGTGTACCAGTGCAAGACTAATAATCTGTCTAACTACAACAAGGCATAATGACCAACCTGTTGGTTAATGTCACCCATTTTATTATAAAAAGACTTTATACGAAAATTTGATGGATAACTTTCAGGTAAAGAGGATATCTCAGAATCAGTGAAACTCCGCATATGGTACCACCATCTATTTAAATGTATGTATTTATTTTTTATATTCTTTTTGTCTAAATCTTTCATCACCTGTATATCACTTTTACTTGGAGTATAGCCACCTAAATAACTGTATTGAGATAGGTGTTTATTTATTTCTTCAAGATCTAAACATGATTTATCTCCATTTACTCCCTACAAAGTTAATCATATAAAGTAGACATTGCTATTGCATCATTATGTGAAGTTATCATATGCGACAATAAGCTTAGATTTAAATAAACATTTACCTTTTCTTGTGACTCCTTTGCAGCCTTTAAACTTCTCACAAAATCACCTTGTTCTTTTATTTTTAACAGTAAAACTTCTTGACTTTCTGCCATAACTACTCTAACTATATAAATTAGAACTATATATACAAAATTAGAGTATAATTGAACCACTCTCAAAGCTGAATCAAATGATAGTATCTACTATCTTGTGAGTGAACGTAAAATAATTGCACTTTGCAGGTTAACCTTTCCTTGTTGTTTTAAAATTTATCCCCAATGGGGAAAGGCAAAAGACTATAGTCTATACAGCCTAGTCTAAGTTTGTAACTTCCATTCTGGTATAACAAAAGGCCGGAGCCAAGTCTGAAGTAGCTTTATATTTCTTCTGAGTCCGTATATTGGTAAGGCCGAAGCCAAGTCTATTTTTTTTATATATTCTTCGTCTTTATCCATAGTTAGGTAAGGCCGAAGCCAAATCTGAGATTTTATATCTTCGTATAATCTTCTTTGTCCATAAATATATCAAGGTCGAAACCATGTCAATAATAGTCAGGCAATATAGTAAGGCCGAAGCCTAAAATGTCATAGTAAAATTTTCACATCCGATAAATTAAGTAGGTCTTTCCTGATTCAAATATCGTTCATAGTATTACAAATAAATTCAAATATACTAGTATAGTGATCCAAATTAGTCAGCATATCTTGTGTATTGCGCGGGACATTTTCTGGTCCAGACGTAGATAACAAGTTGGCTATCAATAAAAGGCGTTCCAAATTAAAAGCGGAGCATTCAAAAAATATATGATCTAACGACTGTGTACAGTTGTTGGTGCAATGTGGACAAACGGGCGATGAGATGATGCGCATACGATTCAAATGTGCATTAAATCCGCAATGACCAAATCTCAAGCGGCATAGTATTGTATAATATTTTCTGCTTCTGTAGTGATGTGATTTAGTAAACCAAGGGCTTTTTCCAATATCTTGATTTATCTGAGCATACCAAGAGCCTTTCCTTAACAAAGTTTGTCGCCAAAGATCACACCAATCAGATAGGATTTTCGATTTAATAATAATTAATAGATCTGTGTATGGTACGGCAACATTCTCATCAACACTCAACAGGGCTGCCGCTGTCACTGTCAACGATTGAACGTGCCAGAAAGTCCACATGTTCATTTCCCTTTACTCCTATATGAGAAGGTGTCCACAATAATTTAATGTTGTAGTTTCTTCTGGAAAGATTGTGAAGGAGATGTCTAATTTCTAAAATGATGAAGTTTGTGTTAGCACTGAATTGGTAGTTATCTAGAGCCTTTAAGACACTCATGCTGTCAGTAATGATCAACCAGCATTTATTAGATTGTTTTTTAATGAATTCCAGAGCTGCAGTAATTGCCAGAGCTTCGGCAGAGAATATTGATATCTCCTTTTTCAGATTGACGCCTTGTCCAAACTTCAGATGAGGTACATAATAAGCCATGGAAACCTTTATGTCAGTCTTTGAACCATCTGTGTAGACTTGTTTAAACTTATCAGAGTGCTGGGCTATGAGGTTGTATACTTCCTGACGGTCTTTTAGCGTGTGATCAATAATAATATCGATTTTATTGGTGAGACAGTCAAACTCCTTTTCATAGCACATCCAATTACTGGAACTGTGTATTTTGTGCTGGATATTTAAATTTAACATGTATGAATATTCGAAAAGAATAAATGGGTTGTTAGAAGTTAATGGAGCATTTACAGGATATTTACTATGTAAGTAATTAAGTTTTTTAATAAGAGGGTGATTACTAATGGAAAAGAGCTTAAGCAAAAAACGAAATTTCAAATATTTAAATCTAAGGTGTAAAGGAGAGGTGTTGCACTCAACCTGTAAAGAATTTATTGGGGTAGTTTTCATGGCTCCGGTGATAAGCCTCAGGCTGTGGTTTTGGACAACATTTAATTTACTAACCAACTTGTTATTCGCAGAAAAACACAGAAAACCGTAGTCAAAATGACTGCGTACAAGAGATTTATAAAGAGTAAGCAGAACTTTTGGATCAGAACCCCAATATGTTTTTGCAAGAGACTTTAAAACATTAAGAGCCTTAAGAGCTCTATTAGCTACACAATCAACATATTTATTCCATGTTAAGTTGTGCATAAATAAAACACCTAAAAATTTCACTTCATTTGTAATAGGAAGAGTTGTATTATTATAGTTTATTTTAATTCTATGAGTCCCCACTTTATTAAAAACTATGACTTTAGATTTTTCACTGCTAATGTCCAAGGCAAGATAATTAAAATAATCATTTAATTTAACTAAAGCTTCGTTTAACCTAAAATTTACGGTAGTTGTATTATGACTAGAACAATAGACTATCAAATCATCAGCAAATTGTAAATTATATACATGAGAGCCTAATATCAAGTTTAATCTATGTATATAAAGTGTGAAAATCAATGGACTTAAAATGCTACCTTGACATGTACCTTTATGAGAAAGCCTTGGACCAATAAGTCTATTATTATACTTGACAAATACCTTCCTACTGTGCAAAAAATTAAAAATCCATTGTATGAGTTTTACAGGCAAGCCAACTGCAGCCAATTCCATGGATAGAATGTGATGGTTAACATTATTAAAGGCTCCAACTACATCGAAGAAAACTCCAGCAAAAGCTTCCCTCGATTGTAGAGCATTATAAATATCAAGATGCAAGTGAGCAATGCTCTCCCTTGAAGACCTACCTCTTCTGAAGCCAAACTGATTAGAAGGTAAAATATGATTAAACTCTATAAAATGTTCCAGTCTTTGTTTCAACAGCTGTTCAAATATTTTTCCCATACAAGAAGTCAATGCTATAGGTCTATATGAATCAAAGTTAGACTTATCCATGTTGGGTTTTAAAATAGGTACTAAACAGTCAACTTTCCAATCCACAGGAATAAGATTATGCTCCCAAAGAAGATTCAATATGTCTAATAAAACTAATTTAGATAGAGTGGACAGGTGTTTTAGCATTTTGTATGAAATGCAATCAAGACCAACTGTTGAGTCTCTTCTGGATGAAATAGCAGAATTTAATTCGACAATGGTAAAAGGTTTTGTAATAAAATTTTGATTAGAAAGAGTATGACAGTAAGAATCGAGATTAAGAGCTGGCTCAACAGTATCTGGAGTATATTTTTTAAGAAAATCAAAAATCCAAGAGTAATCAGAATTACAATGAGAAGTTGGAAAATAGCTTTTGTTAAATTTTCGCATATGAGTCCAAATGACAGACATAGGTGTGGATCTGTTAAATTGTTCACATAGTTTTATCCAGCTGGTTCGTCTCTCATTTCTGATTACGTATTTTTTCGTGGCTTGTAATCTTTTAAAATCAATGTAATTAGCCTCAGTGGGATCAGATTTGAAAGTCAAGTAAGCATTTTTGCTATTTAATACTGCTTTTGTGCAATTTAAATTCCACCAAGGGAGAGGAAGTTTTCTTTTTTTGGGTAAATTAGAAGGAGGGCGTGAAGATGAAACTGAATTAACTATAGAGTGTGTAGAAATAGATGATTTCAACACTGCAGAGTGTAAAATATCTGTAAATTTGGTATAATTTTGAAGTAGATCTTGTGTATCAATAGAAAATTCTGTGAGCAATAGTTCGACATTTAAATTATATATGTTCCAATCAACATTTTTTAGGTTAGGCAAGTAGGGTAGCGAGCTACTGTTGGGAATAGAAAAGGCATTGTAATTATTATTATTATTAAGTAAAATTTTTGTGATTACAGGAAAGTGGTAGCTGCCTAAAGGATCGTCATGTACTGACCAGTCACACTCTAAAGCCAAGGAGGGTGATATTATAGTTAAGTCAAGGGCATTCTGTCTCCATATGTGTGAACCAACAGTGGTCATACTACCATCATTGAGTAAAACTAAATTATTGTTATCAATAGTTTCCAGAATGTCTTTGCCTCTAGAATTGGAACTAGAACAGCCCCAGGCTGAGTTTAGGCCATTAAAATCACCCGCTAAGAAGATTGGTTCTGGTAAACTTTTAATTAGTCTATCTAGCTTATATCTGCAAAAAGAAGGACTGCAATTAGTTGGACTGTAAAAGCTTACAATAGTAAGTTCTTTGTTGCTAGAGTATTTAATACGAACTACAACATTTTGGATAGAGTTGTCATAAAAAGTATCAATTTTAGAATAGGAAATAGATTTATGCAATAATATTGCTACACCATTGTGTGCATTTCCTGAATCAAGACGAACTATATTATAATAACGTAACTTAAATTTTTGACTAGGTTTTAACCAAGTTTCGCAAATTAGTGCAATGTGGATATTTTTGTCCATAAGAAAATAGTTAAAAATATGTTGATTGTGTAGAATGCTCTGAGCGTTCCATTGCACAATATTTAAAGTATCCATAAAATATTACAAGTTATTTATTATTGACCTTCTTTAATGTCTCCTGCAGGACATTTTTAATATTTTGAGAAGAAATGGATATTTCATTGTTTTTATTTAATGTGATTATTTTTACTAAGGCTTCTGTTATGGTTTTAAGTATTAATTCAGAATTTAAAAGAGATAGAAACTGATCTGTTTTGTTTAATGAGGGAAAGTGAGAGGTGTTTAAAGCATCAACAAAGCTTTTTTTCTGAAATTTTTCTTTGTTTATCTGAATTTTTTCTTTTTTCACAGGGCAAGCAAGCAGAGGATATGGCAATATGATTACCAGAACAGTGACAGCAATTGGCCGCAGTAGAAGGAGTCTGACACTCTTTAAAATAGTGGCCTCCACCACAAATGCTACATCTTTGAGAATTTTTACAAAATTTTGCGATATGACCATATCTTAAACATTTTAGACACTGCTTGACCGGTGGGATGTACTGCCGTACTTCGAACCGCCAGCTGTTGAGGTCCACACTTTCTGGCAGATTGGGACATGAAAAAGTTATTGAAATGGTTTTGGTGGGAATGAATTTCATTTGTCCATTTTCTGATATACGCCGCATAAATCTTCTAATTGAAACAATATTTTTTGTGCTAGTAAGGGCTGAATATATTTCTTTGTTTGATAATTCGATAGGCACATGAGAAATAACACCAGTGACCTCTGTGGCGGCAGCCGGAAGGGAAGCTCTTAGTTTGTAACTATCAAGATACTTTTTGTTACCTAAGACTGCGTTAGCAAAAGCAGGTCTATCAAAGATTACTCCAACTTTAGTTTTATTAATACGTTTTAATTGTTTCACACCTTTATTGTATTTTTTAATGCTATTAGCGAGTGTCATCATGTCTCTTGTTCCTATTGGCTTGTCAGCCTCCGTACTTTCCAGGAATACAATATATTCAAAATTACCCCCGTCCTCGGGGTAGTGCCGCACGTAGTCGGCTACCCGAAACGGGGCATACCTTTCGGCATCTGTTAACTCAACAGATTTTATGGACTCGGAGTCGGAACTCAACGAATCATTCTCAGCATCACCTTCCTCCTTTTTTTTCCTTTTCTTGGTTCTCCCCATCTCTTGATGAGGAGAATTAATTTGTAGCTATTAATTTATAGATATGTACCAATAAATTATCAATTAGATTAATAAAATATTTTTGAAAGAAAAAAGACCGCCTTTTCGCTTCGAAGTTCCCGCGCCTTTTTTTCGTTAACCTTTCCTTTCAACTCCAAGCCTTTCCATTTTCCTAACCATTTTTCTTCTTCTTCTTTTACTATTGGCAAACATTTCCAAATCATTACAATTTACGTCACTTTATGCCTTATCTTATTTTTAGTATATGATTACGTTTTACATAATTCTGCCAGAGTAAAGTATAAAATTATTTTAATATATTGTATAATATTAAATATGTACTTTCGTACAGATTCCAAAAAGAAGTATATATCTTATACATAATTTTAACATAAAGGTGACGACGTGTCTATGTCTATATAAATAAATAAAATTGGAGTGTCTGTTTGTAATATTAAAATGACTGCTTTTTTTAGAATGCATGTATACACGGTACAAATATCAAAACAACTTTTTTTATAATTTTTGTCTGTCTGTCCGTCTGTCTGTCTGTCTCTTTGTTCCGGCTAATCTCTGAAACTGTTGGTCCTATTTAGATGGGACTTTCACCGGCAGATAGCTGATGTTATAAGGAGTAACTTAGGTTATAAAAATAATCATAATCAATCTGCGTACGGCTGTACATCTTTTTTTTTGTTCCCGCTGGGGAATGCTCTGATGCATACCTCCGAGCCCGGGGGAGCCCGGGGGTTATGTGGGACTCTCTGCGCCCGAAAAAAGTTGGTAAAGTGGGCGCAGACTCTACCCACTAAACCCCAGCGGTGTTCTTCTAATCGTGCTGGCCCGGTGCGGGAACTATGGTATGGTCCGCACCGGCGACGGCGTGCCTGGAGGCACTCTCCTCTGAAGGCAGGGGATGGCGTTCCCTCCTTCTACTCCACTTAAGGCACCCCGAACACCTAAGGGTGCCTTATAGCACGAACCTTACGCGCGCGAGGCAGATCCCCCGACCGGCCACGCACAGGTCCCTCACGGCGGTGCGACCGCCTGTCGCCGCCGCGCTCTCCTGCGAGAAGGGGCACCAGTGCGCTCCCTCACCCGCTCCGCCTCCTCCTTCTGCGGCATCACGACTTCACAGAAGGAGAGGACTGCCTCCCATGCACTCTCACTGCCGGTCATCGCGCGGATGACCGCAGGGAGTGAAAGGTCGGCGCCGACCTCGGTCACGAGGTCCGCCCTTTCTGGCGCCCAAGCAGGGCATCATCCCTATTGGTTGGTGAATCTTGTGGAGGACTGGGTGGATGGAATGGGAAATGATAAAAATGATTGACGGGGACTAGAGGGGCGAAGCCGCGCTCCTTGAGGTTTTCCGCCATTTCTCCGTATTATAGACTAAAATTGTATTTTGTATGGCTGATAGCCTAAAAGCAATACACAAAATAATAATGCCTTTGAATGAAAAAAAAAATGTTATTGGTTAGCTGGATTTTTTTTTTGGTGAATGGTCTGTTCTGGGTGGATAGAATGGGAAGTGATTAGTGGTGGGTCGTCGACGATTTTACTGTCGACGCAACGAGACCGTTAATCGTCAACGATAGACTAGTTGAAAAAGTAGTCTAATTTTCGACTAGTTTACGCCATACACGCTTAGACGCTCACGTGCGTTGATCGTCGATCAGTAATCGACAAAAAGAAGAATTAAATAATAATATTAACGATTATATTTAAATGAACTTGCCTTTATACTTTTTACAGCCAACTAATAGTAATAAGAATAGAGTAGTTAAGTTAAATTTAATAAACCTGGCGTATTTAAAAGTTCATTTAATTTTATGTAGATACTTTTTTTCAATTTTAATATGATCATGTTATAACACGTAGTTTTTAAATCTATTTTCATCTTAATCTAAATTTCAGAACATTACCTCTTTTACTTTATTGTTTGTAAGTAATAATTTAAAAATAATGAAAACAAACATAATTTATAATAAACGCAATTAAAAACGTGTATTATCGTCGACGTTCGACGTCCACAAAATATGGTTCATACGTAAACCTGTTTAACAATGAACTATATTATATTAGTCTAAACTCTATTCGTTTACGATATAGAAACAGTTGAAAAAAACGAATCGTTCATTTAACGCTTGTCGTCGCATTCGTGTATTATCGTCGACGCTCGACGTAATGAAATATGGTTCATACGTAAACGTGTTTATCAGTGAACTATAAACTAGTTTATTCGTTTACGCTTTATAAACAGTTGAAAAAAACTGTTCGTTCATTCAACGCCCACCACTAGAAGTGATAGTTGATTGGTGGGGGTAGAGGGGCAAAGCCGCGCTCCTTGAGATTTTCCGCCGTTTCTCCAAAGCACAGACAAAATAATGTTAACACGACAGACTTGGCAGGCTCTGGTCTTAGCCTATTCCGACAGAAACAAAACTAACAAAAAAATAAAAGAAGAAGAAGAATCAGTATGTCAATTGCCAAATGGTCATAACCTGTCAAAACAAATACAGAACACCTTTTTAAGTATATAAAATGTCCTAATCTTAAAATTTTCTTTTTACGATTTCGATTGCATATTTAAATGATAAAAGTAATCAGTAATTATGGATAGATTTGAATACATGGAGGCACGATTATTTGAGGGAGAAAGCTACTTAAAGCGGGACAAGAATGTGAAAATATACGACGGTGACGATAAAGTGATTTTTATTAAATATCTTCCTTATAATGTACTGAATATAATCCACAAAGTAATTTAGTTGAAAAATGTTTTAGACACAATTCACAGAAGGCGAGGTGGTTCTTACTTCCCACAGGATCCTGTGGGGTAAACCTGGAGATATACCCAAGGGGCTTGTTTGTCTGTCTCTCCACTTGTATTACATATTTTGTATAGAAGAAGAAAGTGGCGGAGTATTTGGTCTTGGTGGCCCAAAAAGGATTATCTTACATCTTGGACCTGCACTTCCTGGTAAGATTCTGGTTTGTTCATTGTACATTTTTAAATAATGCACTGTTTCCTTAATATTTCGTTTTTCATAAGTGTCTAGTATTCCCTGACAGATATTTAAAACATAAAAACTTTATGGAGTCAAACTTGTTCAAGTATTATCTATAATTAATTGAAATCTATAAGTTGTCTTATTTTATATAAAACAAAAACTATATGGTATGAAGGCCACTTTTGTAATGGTAGATCATAATTAAAATACTAAAAAAAGGAGTTTAAACCAGAAAACATCGAACAACTTGTTTATTAATGTCTAATCTGCTCTAATTCTAATTCCAGGTAAAAGACCGGGACCTTCTGTTGCAAGCCCTTATCATTTCATAAAATTCTCATTCAAAGATGGCATAGATACTGCTTTTTATAGAGCACTTACTGATGCTGTGACTGTGAAAGCTTGGGAAAGTAAATCATTACCAACATCCCAAACTAGCCCTTCAAGTTTACCAACTACATCTAAACCAACAGCTCCTGTGAATTCTAAAATAAGATCAGGGATTGTGGGCATAGAAAGAAGCATTGAGGAACAACATCGAGCCACAGATGCCAGTATTACTGTTGCATTTCAGGATTTAAGAAAACTAATGGAGAAAGCTAAAGAAATGGTTGCTATTTCTAAAACTATTTCATCTAAAATAAGGGTAAAAATGTTTTATCATCTTTATATTAATAATTCTTCTGTGTGTGTATGTGACTGAACTCCTCGGAACCAGCTGGACCAATCTTGATTAAATTGTTTGTGTGTGTTCAAGTGGATTCAAAAACAGTTTAGAATCACAATTCATTCCACTACAGTATGTTTTTTACAGGACATCTCTTGGGACCTTTGGTATTATTATATAAAGGATAAAGATGATAAAATTATATTATGTTTTGTGCAGACAATTGTTTTGTTTGCGCAGAAAATTGTTTTCTATATAAATCTAATGTTTGTTGATTTGTATAGTTCGTCATGAATCCTCAGATACAACTGATACAATAAAAACAACTTAAGATCCTGACTTGAGTTTATTTATAGTTTTGGTATTTACTGACTAAGACTTGTAGTGGAAGATTACTTGTTAAACTTATTTTTATCTACAGGAAAAACAAGGAGACATTTCTGAAGATGATACAGTAAGATTTAAATCTTATTTAATGTCATTGGGTATAGATGATCCAGTTACGAGAGATGCTTATAGATCAGACTCAGAATATTACATGGGCTTGTCACAGCAAATATCAGATATGATGATAGCAGTGCTGATGGTAATAATTATTAGTAATAAATGTTGTAGTTATTGTTCTTTTGACTAAATATATATAAATTCTCTTAGGACTCTGGTGGAATAATGTCTCTTGCTGATGTTTGGTGCAGAGTAAACAGGGGTAGAGGCTTAGAACTCATATCACCCGAGGACTTGTTGAATGCATGCAAGTAAGTTTTGACTGTATAGTATTTTGAAAAACCATTCCTCAACCTGCAACCGCTCTGGGTATCTGACTGAACTTGATAAACAAATTTGGCTCTTCTAGAAATCACTGGAAGAATTTGCATGGATAAGTCATTTCCCTATCGTATCTTAAAGGCTTATATGCCACTCTTCAGTTCTTTCATCACCATCTTATATATCTTCATACTACTAATATCTTTATGGACTATTTTATGGGTCTGAAATAAACATATTTTATTTTTATTTTATATGCTTTACTCAACAATAAAGAAGCACATCTGTCAAGTTGTGGGTGTCAGTCACCATATTATGCTTTACCTACCCTTGGACTGACGAAATTGATGTTTTATACATTCCAGATTACTCCCTAGTATTGGTGCACCAATGAGTCTTCGGAAATTTCCTAGTGGTGCATGTGTTCTTCAACTAAATAGTCAGAGAGATGAAGAAGTAGCTAGAACCACAAGCACTGCGGTAAACTTTTTTCTTTTGTGCTTAAAGTGTTATTTGTGAACTATTACTAATTTATTTTTACTAAATAATGTTTTTATAGATTGAAGAAAATGGATTCTTAACACCAGAAAAACTGTCTCAACTTGAAAATGTGTCGATACTTTTGGCTCGTGAGCGACTTTTTACAGCAGAACGTCTTGGACTGGCATGCAGAGATGAATCTATTGAAGGACTAGCTTTTTATCCAAATTTGTTTTTAAGTCAAACATAACTAAAATTATAATATATTAAATATTATAAATACATAACCTTTTTTATTAGTAATTTGATAATTTAAAAACTTTTTAAGCATTGACAAAAACTTTATTTAAGCAAGGCCTTATTTTATGAAAGCTGTATTCTTACCCTACACAAGAAGGAATTGAAAACATTAAGTGATAGGAAAGATACACATTTAAATACTAACTACTAAATTTATCATAAAATATACTTCGTTTTACATTCCAGTTAGAGCCATCACACCAGTAAGCTTCATAATGAAAGCATAGATAGAAAAATTTATTATTGTATAAAAATAATTGTTTGTCATCTCACACACAGTGGCCATGATAAATTTATATAAAGTTAATTTGCAGGTTACAATCACAGATAAAAGCCATCCTTTACATAATTAATGTTTTATTTCTTAAACATCTGTGAAATTATTTAGGCAATATATCATACAAACATGACAAAACCTGTTGTCAAAGTCCTTCATTAATGTGTTTTAATTGGTTATAATCTCTTTGGTTCCATTATCAAATTGATGGATTTTGGGGTGAAAACACATATAATGTGATGAAAACGCATATGAGGCATGCAACCATAGTGTTGTGAATATAGTATAAAACTGATATAAAACCTTTATGTATATATATTTTCCATAAATATAAATTATTATTATTGTGCTAAGTTTAAACAGACTGTGTTCAGTGTGTGTATATTATATGAATTGTTCTTTATTGCTGTTTTTGTTTACTGTTTTTAATTTGTTACTAAGCTTACTCCTTATAATGTGATATAAAAAGATAACAATATCTTTATGACAAAACAGTATGCATTAATAATGTAAAGCTAACTCTATAATATCCATTACAGGGGAATGTTAATAGTCAATTGCATTTTTAAAATCTTTAGGCAATTGATGATGATTCACACACAGCTCCCAAGCCTTGAAATCATCACAAGAACGAAGATTTTCAATAAAGTATTCCACACCTCTTAAAAATGGTAACATCATTTCATCATTAATGACTTCTGATAGACGATGCAAGAAAGATATGTTTTTTGATAAATTCTCTTTTATTTCAGTTGATAAAGGTCTTTCAGTGCATTTAACAATATCCAGCTGAAAAAAACAATTATTTGTTTTAAAATATTAAAAAGAAGCATATTAATAGTAAATTAGAAAAAGCAATATATTAATGATAATTATAATAATAACAAAAATTCAAGTAAAAAGGTAATTTATTATAATGGTAAATCCAGAATAAAATCTAGATAATATAAATATATTATTTTACCTTTTCTTCAATGCTATTCTGTTTTAGTCCGAGATAGGTATTAAGACACTCGGCTAATGTTTTAACTTTGGTTGGGAGCCGACCAGTTTTATTTTTGTTAATAACAATGTCTCCAACCTGAATAACAAATATATATTATTAATAATCATAAAATAAATTAAAAAATTGTGGTTATCAAGTCATCAAATTAGAAAATATTATATTCGTAAAAGTGTGAAAGATAATAATAATAATATCTATGGACGCTTTCACACCACGTCAATCTGGTCCCGTGGTAAGTTCTAGAAGAACTTGTGTTACGGGTACCAGACAACGGAAATAAATTTAATACTTTTATACTATACATATATTTAAGATTTTTATTATATAATACATATATTTAATACACGTCCATGACCCAGGAACATATAAAATATTTTTGTTCCCTGGCGGGATTTGAACCCGCAACCTCCGGGCTTGAGCGCCAATGCGCTTACCACTGAGCCACAGAGGTCGTCAATAATTTTGTAGTTTTAACCAACTTCTTTTAGAATAAAATTTAGAAAGTCCAATTATCAATTGAACTGTCCGCTAAATTAAAACTAATCTTTTGAAAATTCATAAAGCCTTACTATAAAAACCCAATTTCTTAATTTATTTTGGTGGTCTTAATATGGCATGGTAGCTTCAGTTAAATCTTTTTCTTACCAATTGCAAGGGTGTAACTAACCTGTGTGTCAAATATAGATTTCAATTTTACATTGTGTTTATGAAACAAGCAATCAGATATTTTCCTGCAATCATGAATTATTTTCTTCGGAGTGTCACTCTCAAGGAGGTTCTTCAAGCCAGCATCAAAAGCACGGTGCTGCATAACTTGGACATCAAATATATAAATTTGCTCTGAAGTTGAGAGTACAAGAAATGGCAATTTGCATTTACGACCCATGTTTGCACCATCTGTACTGACAGCAATATAACTATAAGAATCTAAATCTTTAATTGCCTTATGAAAGTTTTCATCGACCTGGTTGATATATAAATACTTTTTGGACATCTTAACTATATCTTCACATTCTTTTTGTGATATCTTCAAATATGTGAGATCATTGGGTGCTTGCACCTTTACTATGTTTCTCACTTCTGAATCATAATAGTGACATACACCTTCATTTTTATCACCTTCTGGCAGTTCCTTGACCTCATAAAGAGAAATTTTCGATTTATCATTATTCATGCTAAAGAATCTGCCCTCTACTACTTCACTGTTTTTGGTGTGCAATTGCAAGAGTTCTCCTTTCATATAAAGATTTTCCATTTTGCCGTATAGCTATAACTGGATAAACTAAGATAATTTATGACTTAATCTTTCTTCACTGGTTTTGTTGGTTTGTCTGCTTCGCCATACGCCTTATATATGTATAATCCTAAGGTAACATGTAACACTATCACAGCAACAACGGCAGAGTATACGCTGCTTGTAATGGGCTCAAGTCGTAACAAACTATCGAATATTATGGTCTTCACTACGAAGAAAGAAAATACTGGTACGATTATGATGAATAAACAGTACTTTATCACCGTCCGAAATACTTGAAGATCGGGTAATTCCTGAAAATATATATAATAATCTTATATTTGCACGTTTCGCGTAGGTACAAGAAAACTTACGAACTCCATTTAATTTACACTTACATTTGCCTTCCCTTCAATCATTATAAGAAAAAAAAATAACTAAAAAGGAAATAAAACAAATATATGTTCAATTACTTTCATAAACGCAGAGGCTCTGAAAATAATGAAACTTCAAACTAATACAAATTACAATTATTACTTCAACGAATTGCCTGAATGACGAGAATCTTCAATCAATTCGCCTGTCGCCAGAGCCCAGAGACAATAGAAATTAGAATAGACTATAGAGTCAATAGACATGATAATTTGATAAGAGTAATGACGTTATGTTGCCACTTTATAATTCAATTTACCGTCTTCAAGAATTCTTTATTAAAATATCAAATTATTTTAACGCCTTTCTATATAAATAGTATAAATTAAATAATTATTCTTTTACATTTAGTTGAAATGATTACCAAACTGTAAATAACATAGCATTTTTTGCTCTTTGGCACTTGAATATTTTTGGCCTTATTAAGAATATTTTCCCATTTAATAGGCAAATAATTATTATGTGAAGTATTCAATTTTGGTACAGTCAGCAGACTCGACCATAGACCACTTTTTGTATCTTGTAGGTATCTGAAATTTCCGAACTTCATGTATCTGAACAATCATAATGGCAGTATGGACCAAAGAGATTATTATACTAGCTGTTGCTCGCAGCTTCGCTAGCGTTAACTTAGATTTACAGCCGTATACGGATTGTTGATGATTATTTTTATAGCCTAAGTTACTCCATAAAACATCAGCTATCTGTCAGTGAAAGTCCCGTCAAAATCGACCCAGCCGTTTGCCAGCAGCAGACAGACAGACAAAAATTGTAAGAAATGCTATTTTGGTATATGTACCGTGTATACATACATACACTCCAGTTTTATTTATCTGTATACATAGATTGGTATGAACTTCACATTCAGTGCCTTCCACTTGACGTTCACAACGCCCAAAACGCTCTTTTGCAGTGTTTCCACTTTAAAGAAATTTCCCCATTCTCAGGTCTTATTTCCCCTCAACAAAAATTTTACTGTAGTTCGTTATTACTATAGACCTTTTTTATTTATTTAAGTTCAAATTAAAAGATAATGCACGAAATTATTGTTTCTGGATTTCCCCTTTCTCTTCCCCTCTGGACCCTGCTTTCCCTTCAAAAGGGGAAGTGTCCACATGGCGACTAGATGTGGTCGCGGCGAATACGTCATCTTAACTATTTAATAACGTTATGACTTACGCTCGCGCGGAGCTCACGACGACCCAATTCAAGAGGTGGGTCCTGAGTGCTAAGTGCGAGTTTTATAAATGCGATCGAATAACTTTAACATCGCGTAAATCGAGGTAACGTCAAACCTATCGAGCATCGTTGACGAGCGAGTGCGAGTTATTATCGAAGCTACCACTTGAAATGCGTTAGCTCACGGTGAATCGCGTTACTTACTTCTCATAATGTTGGCAGAACGTACGCGTCACGATATTAACCTATCGAATTCAGGATGAAGTTTCTAATAAAGATCTTAGTGTAAGCAGCTGTCTCTTGAAATTGTGGTAGTAATAGCTTGATGTACTCGATACTGGATTGAAGTGTTTATGTTTTTTGTTTACATTTGACTATGGCAGTCAAATATTTTCGTATTTCTTGTATCTACTATCTTTCATTTTTATAAGGTCCGAAATAAAGGATTATTATTATTATTATTGTCGATATTTTAATAAATTTGTTAAAAAATGAAGACGAGTGCGTCGCAATTGAATTTGATGGTGACTTATCGCCGTCCCCGGGAAACAAAATGATAACTACCATTATCTTAGTTTTAGTGTTATGCCATATTTGAGATCTCAAGGTGCCAATACATCTGCTTAATTTTTTTCGTAATTTTCATACAATTATTCAAGGAATTACAAAATATTACAATACTATTCGGGAATTCTACCCATGCCTGAAGTTACAAGAACAAAGTTGTACTATAATATTATCAAAATGTATTCACACCTGTTAGTATGACAACGAGTCATAAAATTATGTTCGCGTAAAATATGTTCATCTAGATAATGACAATTGTACCGGTGGGAGGGAAGCGCTGTGCTGCGCTCCCGGCTGCATGGGTACCACCATCTTGCTTGTATCTCCCGTGAAACAGCTTTGCTGTGTTTCGGAGAGAAGGGCAAGACAGGCAGTGTAATTACTGGCACCGAGACTAAACATCTTATGTCTCAGGATAGGCAACACATAGATGAGTTGCCTGGGCTCATTCCAGGTAAACTAGTTTATGTTCATGGGCGACGTTGACCACTTACCATCAGGTGGCACGTTTGCCAGTTTGCCTATCCAACTAACATAAAAAAAATAAAAAAATAAAAAAACATCGCAGTTATCATTTTATTCTCGTCAAAGTTTGTCCACACGTTTTGTATAAAATGTTGTGAGTAAAAGTGAATCTTATGCAGCTAAACATAAATCATATTGCCATACTCTTATACATCTTAGATTTGACGTTAAGGGCCCTTGGTAGGTGAAAACGGCAAAATTTGCTGTTTTCTATTAGCTGCTATTTAACAAATTGAAGATTTCTGGCACTGAAATTTCCAATATGTATTACAGAACGTATGTATGAAGTGATGACAGTTTTCAAAACACGATTGGAATAATTTTGCTCGATAGAAAAAAAATCTGAAGTAACCTCTAAAATTTCATATAAATGAATATTACGACCGTGTTTTACAATAATTATTCCTATAAAATCACAAACACATAGGTTTTTACCCTGACGATGTGTTAACAGTTTTAGATTTCCAAAAACTAAAAAAAAATATTAACTTTTTGATAAAAATTCGAAGTTTCCATACTAACCCCACCCACGGACCCACGCATCACCTGTATGACCCAGTACCGCTTCGGCATTCGCATGCGGGGGTTGTGTCGCTCGTCACGTGGAACCCGCGAAAGTTACGAGTCCAAAGCAAGAGTAAACAAACTAATATTACCTTGAGAAATAAAACAAAGTCGACATTGACAGATTGATCAGATGTAAGTTACATCTGGCTATATGTTGTGGAATAATTATTTCTACAAGCAAGTAGATGGAGTGGCCATGGGCTCACCAGTATCCCCTGTTGTTGCCGACATATTTATGGAGGACTTCGAGGAGACTGCTCTGCAAACTTCGCCCATAACACCCAGGTTCTACAAGCGGTACGTAGATGATACTTTCACAATATTACCATCTGATAAAGTAACCATATTCTTAAACCATCTTAATTCCATTAATTCCAAAATTCAATTCACAATGGAATTAGAAGAAAATAATTATCTAGCCTTCTTAGGTTTATTAGTTATCCGTAATCCCAACAATACCTTAAGCCACACAGTGTATAGGAAGCATACCCATACGGATAAGTACCTAAACGGCGAATCTCACCACCATCCAACACAGTTAGCTACCGTGGATACCGAGGCACAAGGGATCTGTGATGAGCAACACCTAGAGACCGAACTTCAACATGTCAAGCAAGTACTGCGTGACAACAAGCTTCGGGTACCGCGTCTCCGTCACAGTGAACGTGTGAAACCAGCCACCGTCGAGCGAGTACCTGCAGTTCTACCATTTATTAAAGGCGTCACTGACAAGATTGGAATCCTAAAGCGAGCTTCTATAAAAACTTATTTCAAGCCGCCAAAAAAGATAAGCCAAGTGTCATATACCCTTACAAGATGCAGGAGTATACAAGCTTGATTGTGACTGTGGTCTCTCTCATATAGGCCAAACTAAAAGATACATTAAAACTCGCGTGAAAGAACATATAGCTGATTTAAAACACCGTCGCTGCACTAAGTCTACCATCTGTGAACATAGTCTTGACAAAGCTCGCCATTATATCAGATTTGATAAACCACAAGTCCTCGCAAAAGAACACAGATTCCAACCAAGGATGATCCGTGAGGCTATTGAAATTAAAAAACATCCTAATTTCAATAGAGAAGATGGCTGGCTTTTACCACCTGCTTGGGATCCCATTATTAAAATTATCAAATCAAAATCCAAGCATAATATGTCACAGATTAAAGATAATGTTAGCACTTTCTGCGTAGATAGGACTGACCAAAATATTGCTGTATCATAGGGTAGTTTCGAATAACTTTGTAATGATAGGACGTATGACACCTCAGTCCTCCCATGACCAGGGTTGCTGTAAAGTATCCGAAACGTCGGGCTTGTAAAAATCTTAATAAACCGCGATAAAATCCGTAAAAATTGTTTTATTATAATGAGTGAAATTCGCGTAAACATTAGAAAACAATAAGGTGTATGACAAAAAAGTTTTAAAGGCTAGTTGTAAGTGCTCAAAGAAATATGGCGAAATAATAAGTCACGAACAAAGAGATAGCATAATGCAGCAATATTATAAAATAGGAGATCACGAGCAACAGTGTACGGCTGCGAAACATGGGTTCTAAGGAAAGACACATGCAAAAGACTGCAAGCGTTTGAAATGTGGACTCTTCGAAGAATGTTTAGAATACCATGGACCAGTTTTACTTCGAACGTCAAAGTGCTGCAACGAGCAAACCGCAAACGAGAGCTGATGTCGACCATTGTTAAAAGTGGCCTTCTTTGGACACTTGCAAAGAGGTCCCGTCTTCGAATATCTACGGACAATCGCCTTGGTCATCCTCGAGGAAGACCAAGGCGAAAGTGGTTTGACGATATAAAGGACTGGACCGGTTTGAGCTACCACCAGATGAAGAGAATATCGCTTGATCGGACGGAGTACCAAGTGCTGACCTCAAACTTCAATATGAAGATGGATATGATAATGATGACCAGACAGTTAGCAAGCCCTAGTCCTGCTCATGTATTCGAATCACAAGGGCTATACAATGAGCCTCTTCCAATAAGTAAGGCTTTATATGATGATCTTATGAGTCTCTGTAAGACAGGAGATATTCCAAGCTTCTATCATGCTTTTTACGAATCCCTGACTCATGTCACTAGCCCTGTAGTGCTATTCTGTAAGAGTCATTTTCTAGGCTGTGCGCAGCGTCGAGCTCGTCGCTGCCACAGCTTTAAACTCGACGACGAGCGCAGCGCTGAGCACATCGGTATTCTGTAACTACGATGCGCTCGTCGACGAATTCGTGGCTGTGCGTGAGAGCGCCCTCTCAGCGCTGTGACGTCGTCGAGCTCTAGGGCTTGACACAAATGTCTTGACAAAATAATCGGTAAATATCGGTTAACTGTTTAGTAAGCGATAAAAATAGAAAATAGGGTTTTTCTTGATAATTAAGCACAATATATTGTTATTACTTGCTTTTGCATTAAAACGTAAGATTGAAGCATTTTTTATTCATTAATATGTCCTAAAATCTTATTTTCCAGTTGTCAATTGACATTTTGCAGAAAAAAGGTTTTGTTTGTTTTGTTTTTAAGTTTTAGGCGATAAAAGGTTACATTCCTTGAAATTTATATATTATTTTCGAATTAAATCATATTATGTCGTGGCTAATAATTGTCAAGTATAGGTATTAGGTAGTTCCGTAGTTATGAAACTCGTGTTTTATGGTATAAAATAATAAACATATGAAACGTAGGTACGCTTTCTTTATTTATTTTTAGAAGTTTATTTATTATAACAAGATCATAATGTCAAGAAATTGTGCAGTCTCATCTACGGCGCAAGTGGAGAAATCATTGGAGTGTCTGGAAGAGAGACGCTGTCTTGTCACAAGGTCCGCTCGAATCTCGCATACTCGAAATCGTACACGAGCGGCTTGGCAAGATGTAGCTTAATAGCGACGCTAGTCGCATATCCTAAATCACCTAGAATTATAAATAAAACTATTAACTTATTATTGCCTTGCATTAAAACAAAATAAAATATTTAAAATATTATTTAGTTCGTCTATGCTATAGGTTTTTATATTCTATACTATATAAGAACATTTTTCTATGATTTCGGCGACACATATTATTATTACATTAATAATTATTATAAAATTATTATAAATTATTACATACGATAAATTAAAACAAAATTGGGTTATATATTTACCAAAAATAATAATAAAAAAATAAGGAAATATTACCTGTAATAAGAAAGACGACATTAAATTATATTACAATGCCGATTTTATATATATTTATTTTGATAATATTATATTCTTTAGACCACAGAAACGTAGTGTTTATATACTCTTTACTTTAGACTGTTCACAAAATTATTTTCGTTTATCATGACACCTAACATTTTTTATTCCCCTATGCCAACTATACAACGTAAGGTTTTATATAAATTAAAGAAAATCATTTTTCTAAGTCGTCCCTTTTTTAGCTTCTTTCAATATATAAAGCATTGTAAAAAGTCACGTTGCCTTACTTACTAGTTTTATGTCTAAAATATGTTTAAATTGTAAATAAATAAACACTCTTTACATACTTTCACCCCGAAAAATGAAGCTTTTGGATTTGACAGTAAAAAGCGAGGCTGTAGGCGAGGCTGAGAGGCGAGCTCGACGCTGATTTTTGTTACAGAATACCAAAATGTATGAAGAAACGTCAAAAACTCGCCGTAGAGTAGTTCTTGTCCCTCCCGTCACAGCCTTGGCGGCGCTAGTATAATATGTTCGACATGGTTTGACGTACTTAGTGAATACCAAATTAAATTCACAGCGCTGTCACAGCGTTGCGACAGCGCTGCGTTTCTTACAGTAGTGCTATTCTGTAAGAGTCATTTTCTAGGCTGTGCGCAGCGTCGAGCTCGTCGCTGCCACAGCTTTAAACTCGACGACGAGCGCAGCGCTGAGCACATCGGTATTCTGTAACTACGATGCGCTCGTCGACGAATTCGTGGCTGTGCGTGAGAGCGCCCTCTCAGCGCTGTGACGTCGTCGAGCTCTAGGGCTTGACACAAATGTCTTGACAAAATAATCGGTAAATATCGGTTAACTGTTTAGTAAGCGATAAAAATAGAAAATAGGGTTTTTCTTGATAATTAAGCACAATATATTGTTATTACTTGCTTTTGCATTAAAACGTAAGATTGAAGCATTTTTTATTCATTAATATGTCCTAAAATCTTATTTTCCAGTTGTCAATTGACATTTTGCAGAAAAAAGGTTTTGTTTGTTTTGTTTTTAAGTTTTAGGCGATAAAAGGTTACATTCCTTGAAATTTATATATTATTTTCGAATTAAATCATATTATGTCGTGGCTAATAATTGTCAAGTATAGGTATTAAGTAGTTCCGTAGTTATGAAACTCGTGTTTTATGGTATAAAATAATAAACATATGAAACGTACGCTTTCTTTATTTATTTTTAGAAGTTTATTTATTATAACAAGATCATAATGTCAAGAAATTGTGCAGTCTCATCTACGGCGCAAGTGGAGAAATCATTGGAGTGTCTGGAAGAGAGACGCTGTCTTGTCACAAGGTCCGCTCGAATCTCGCATACTCGAAATCGTACACGAGCGGCTTGGCAAGATGTAGCTTAATAGCGACGCTAGTCGCATATCCTAAATCACCTAGAATTATAAATAAAACTATTAACTTATTATTGCCTTGCATTAAAACAAAATAAAATATTTAAAATATTATTTAGTTCGTCTATGCTATAGGTTTTTATATTCTATACTATATAAGAACATTTTTCTATGATTTCGGCGACACATATTATTATTACATTAATAATTATTATAAAATTATTATAAATTATTACATACGATAAATTAAAACAAAATTGGGTTATATATTTACCAAAAATAATAATAAAAAAATAAGGAAATATTACCTGTAATAAGAAAGACGACATTAAATTATATTACAATGCCGATTTTATATATATTTATTTTGATAATATTATATTCTTTAGACCACAGAAACGTAGTGTTTATATACTCTTTACTTTAGACTGTTCACAAAATTATTTTCGTTTATCATGACACCTAACATTTTTTATTCCCCTATGCCAACTATACAACGTAAGGTTTTATATAAATTAAAGAAAATCATTTTTCTAAGTCGTCCCTTTTTTAGCTTCTTTCAATATATAAAGCATTGTAAAAAGTCACGTTGCCTTACTTACTAGTTTTATGTCTAAAATATGTTTAAATTGTAAATAAATAAACACTCTTTACATACTTTCACCCCGAAAAATGAAGCTTTTGGATTTGACAGTAAAAAGCGAGGCTGTAGGCGAGGCTGAGAGGCGAGCTCGACGCTGATTTTTGTTACAGAATACCAAAATGTATGAAGAAACGTCAAAAACTCGCCGTAGAGTAGTTCTTGTCCCTCCCGTCACAGCCTTGGCGGCGCTAGTATATGTTCGACATGGTTTGACGTACTTAGTGAATACCAAATTAAATTCACAGCGCTGTCACAGCGTTGCGACAGCGCTGCGTTTCTTACAGAATAGCACTACAGTAGTGCTATTCAGTAGTGCTATTATATACAGAATAGCACTACTGTAAGAGTCATTTTCTAGGCTGTGCGCAGCGTCGAGCTCGTCGCTGCCACAGCTTTAAACTCGACGACGAGCGCAGCGCTGAGCACATCGGTATTCTGTAACTACGATGCGCTCGTCGACGAATTCGTGGCTGTGCGTGAGAGCGCCCTCTCAGCGCTGTGACGTCGTCGAGCTCTAGGGCTTGACACAAATGTCTTGACAAAATAATCGGTAAATATCGGTTAACTGTTTAGTAAGCGATAAAAATAGAAAATAGGGTTTTTCTTGATAATTAAGCACAATATATTGTTATTACTTGCTTTTGCATTAAAACGTAAGATTGAAGCATTTTTTATTCATTAATATGTCCTAAAATCTTATTTTCCAGTTGTCAATTGACATTTTGCAGAAAAAAGGTTTTGTTTGTTTTGTTTTTAAGTTTTAGGCGATAAAAGGTTATACATTCCTTGAAATTTATATATTATTTTCGAATTAATCATATTATGTCGTGGCTAATAATTGTCAAGTATAAGTATTAAGTAGTTCCGTAGTTATGAAACTCGTGTTTTATGGTATAAAATAATAAACATATGAAACGTACGCTTTCTTTATTTATTTTTAAAAGTTTATTTATTATAACAAGATCATAATGTCAAGAAATTGTGCAGTCTCATCTACGGCGCAAGTGGAGAAATCATTGGAGTGTCTGGAAGAGAGACGCTGTCTTGTCACAAGGTACGCTCGAATCTCGCATACTCGAAATCGTACACGAGCGGCTTGGCAAGATGTAGCTTAATAGCGACGCTAGTCGCATATCCTAAATCACCTAGAATTATAAATAAAACTATTAACTTATTATTGCCTTACATTAAAACAAAATAAAATATTTAAAATATTATTTAGTTCGTCTATGCTATATAGGTTTTTATATTCTATACTATACTATATAAGAACATTTTTCTATGATTTCGGCGACACATATTATTATTACATTAATAATTATTATAAATTATTACATACGATAAATTAAAACAAAATTGGGTTATATATTTACCATAACTAATAATAAAAAAATAAGGAAATATTACCTGTAATAAGAAAGACGACATTAAATTATATTACAATGCCGATTTTATATATATTTATTTTGATAATATTATATTCTTTAGACCACAGAAACGTAGTGTTTATATACTCTTTACTTTAGACTGTTCACAAAATTATTTTCGTTTATCATGACACCTAACATTTTTTATTCCCCTATGTCAACTATACGTAAGGTTTTATATAAATTAAAGAAAATCATTTTTCTAAGTCGTCCCTTTTTTAGCTTCTTTCAATATATAAAGCATTGTAAAAAGTCACGTTGCCTTACTTACTAGTTTTATGTCTAAAATATGTTTAAATTGTAAATAAATAAACACTCTTTACATACTTTCACCCCGAAAAATGAAGCTTTTGGATTTGACAGTAAAAAGCGAGGCTGTAGGCGAGGCTGAGAGGCGAGCTCGACGCTAATTTTTGTTACAGAATACCAAAATGTATGAAGAAACGTCAAAAACTCGCCGTAGAGTAGTTCTTGTCGCTCCCGTCACAGCCTTGGCGGCGCTAGTATATGTTCGACATGGTTTGACGTACTTAGTGAATACCAAATTAAATTCACAGCGCTGTCACAGCGTTGCGACAGCGCTGCGTTTCTTACAGAATAGCACTACAGAATAGCACTACTGAAAGCAATGATGTTGACACGGAAGATAATCAAGACTAATTAGTAAGAGTATACATAATTATAATAAAGGAGGGTTCCTTTATTATAATTATGTATACCTACTCTAGCATTATAAAGAAATATTATTCTAGGTGATCATTAGACCGTTTTATAGAATTATTTGATTATAATAAATAATATCTAAGGCTGATTTTAATTAGTACCAAAATAGGAAAACTATTAAGTTATATTAATAAAAATACTGTTGTTTTGTTTTTAATTTGTTTTATTTAAGTGAAGCAGTGTCATCATCATCATCATCATCATCATCATCATCATCAGCCTCTATCCGTCCACTGCTGAACATAGGCCTCCCTCAATGAACGCCAAGGTGGCCGATCCCTTGCCACTCGCATCCAACACGGACCGGCCACCGCACGGAGATCGTCTTCCCACCTGGTAAATGGCCGACCAACACTTCGTCTACCTAAACGTGGCCTCCACTCTAGAACCTTATTGCCCCATCGGCCATCCGTTCTTCTGAGTGTGTGACCAGCCCACTGCCACTTCAACGAGCTGATTCTTTGCGTGATATCGGTTACCTTAGTTCTCTGACGGATGTCTTCCTTCCGAATCCTATCTGTCAAAGAAACACCCAGCATAGCACGCTCCATAGCACGTTGAGCTACGGCAAACTTGCGGACCAGTCCTATATTTAGAGGCCACGCTTCAGCCCCGTAGGTCATCACGGTGAGAACGCATTGCTCGAGGGCTTTCGTCTTCAAACTCTGCGGTATAGACGACGTGAGAATATGGCTGAGCTTCCTGAATGCTGCCCATCCCAATTGAATCCTCCTATCGGTTTCTCTCTCGAAGTTATATCGACCTAGCTGCAAAGTGTGCCCAAGATAGACATACTCTTGCACGACTTCGAGAGTTATGCCATCAACGTTAACCGGCCTAGGGAGAACGTGTTCGTTGAACATGACTTTCGTCTTGTCCAAGTTCATCCTAAGACCCACACGTCGGGAAGATTCATATAGACTGTGCAGCATCTCCTGCAAGCCCTCCAACGACTCGGCCAGAATAACGATATCGTCCGCGAAACGAAGGTGTGAGAGATACTCGCCGTTAATGTTTATGCCACATTTTGTCCAGTTTAAAGTCTTAAAGACGTCCTCCAAAGCATTAGTGAATAGTTTCGGGGAAATGACATCCCCCTGTCTCACTCCTCGATGCAATTGGATTGGTCTTGTTTGACCTCCCGGAACCAGAACGGACATAAAGGCGGCGTCGTATAATCCTCTCAACACTTCGACGTATCGCCAATCGACCTGACATCGCTGCAGAGCTTCCAGAACAGCCCAGGTTTCAACCGAGTCAAAAGCTTTCTCATAGTCCACAAAGGCAAGGCACAGTGGCTGGTTGTACTCATGGGTCTTCTGTACAACTTGCCTTATAGTGTGAATATGGTCTATGGTGCTAAATCCTCTTCGAAACCCAGCCTGCTCCGGTGGCTGGAATCCATCGAGCTTTTTAGTGAGGCGGTTCGTCATGACTCTCGAGAACAGCTTGTATATATGACTTAGAAGTGATATCGGTCTATAATTTTTAAGAAGGGAGTTATCACCCTTCTTAAAAAACAAAACGATTTCACTTCCATACCACTCCTTGGGGGAAATGCCCCGTTGAAGGACGAAATTAAAAATCTTTTGTAACTCTCTTAAAACAGGTTCGCCACCTGCCTTAAGGAGTTCAGTCGTAATTCCGTCCCTCCCCGGAGCCCTCCCCCCTTTAAGCTGCTTAAGAGCCAGACTAACCTCATCTAGGCTGATGTTTGAAAGCTCGCCGGAGAGGTGTCGTGTTAGGCTAGCACGCGGATCGTTGTTTCGGGGATCAGGTTGAGGAGCATGGGACGCGTACAGTTTGCCATAGAAATCTTCGATCTCCGACAAGATCCCAGGCTTAGAAGAAACGGTCGCGCCAGTAGCGGTCCTAATCTTCGACAGGTGGCTTCTCCCGAGCTTTTCCACTAAAACCTTCGACCCTCTATTCTGCTCAATTGCTTCGGTAATCCGTTGCGTATTTGAGCAGCGAAGGTCTCGGCGTATTAGTTTGCGGATCTGCTTCGAGAGAAGCTTTACATCTGTAGAAGTGGCGTCTGTGTGTGCTCTGCGTTCCCTCATAAGACCGAGCGTCTCATCCGAGAGTTTGGATTTCCTGCCAGTACGCTTTCTCCTACAAAACCTTTCACCCACGACCCGCATGCAGTCCACCTCGGCACCCAGTGCCTCGTCAACTGCCATTGTGGTTTCCGATATGTTAAGGCTATCGAATCGGTTCTTTAATTCCAATTGGAATTTTTTGGAACCTACCACAGTTTGCCGGAAGTCAGGTCGGAGTGTAGACTTTATTAGACGGTCTCGCTCTCGCTGAAAGCTTGCATTCATAGATCCTCTTACTAGTCGGTGATCACTTCCGGTTTTGAACCTGTTGATCACAGAGACATCCCTGAATGCATGCCTTCGGTCCGTCATAATAAAGTCTATCTCGTTTCTCGTCACAGTATCGGGGCTTTGCCAGGTCCACTTCCTGTGGGGCTTCTTTTTAAAATATGAATTCATTAAAAAGAGCCCCTCTTTCTCGAGAAAGTTGACCAGCATTTGCCCCCTGTGGTTACGACTGCCGACACCATGTGGCCCTAAACACGATTCGATACCTGTTCGTACTCCTACTTTGGCATTGAAGTCCCCCATAACAACATTGAAGTGAGCCTTGGAGGTGTTGTGTAAGGCCCTGGAGACATCCTCGTAAGTTGCCTCTACTTCGTCGTCGGAGTGTGTCGAGGTTGGCGCATATACTTGTATCACCTTGAGGCTGTACCTCTTGGTGAGTTTGAGTACAAGATACGCAACCCTACTCGACACACTCGAGACTTCGACGATGTTGTTGACAAGGGACTTGTGGACGAGAAAACCCACGCCGCCTTGGGATGGAGTGTCGCCTTCCCTGAAGTAGAACAGATGACCCGAAGGCATAGTTATGGTGTCCTCTCCTTGTCTTCGGACTTCACATAACCCCAAAACGTGCCATCGGATACTTCCCAGTTCCACCTCCATTTCAACCAGGTGGTCATCGAGTCTCAACGTTCGTCCGTTATACGTAGCCAGGTCAAGTTGGTGGTAGCGATCCGTAGCCCGGGGATTCTTAGCACCCCCTGTCCCACCGTAACCTAGGCTGCTACCGTAACCAGGAATAGTGGGACGGCCGGGAACTAGGGGCCTTCTCTTGTGCCTGTAATTCATGAGGGGATTCATGCTCATAATTGCCACGCTGAGCAGGCGGATTGGCAATCGCAGATGATGATGAATTCGCATCGGCGGCACTGCTGCCTGCCGCCAATTCGATTGATGGTGCCGCCATCACTCGGTGCGATCGATGCTTAGTGATCAAGTCTATCTCACTGTCACGATGAGACAGACTGACACCAAGCAATCGATTCGCAGTATTAGCATCCTTGATGTTGGGGAGCTAAATGCCCTTTGACGACTTCTACGTCACCCTGGGCTGGTATTGGGGTAGGGGTATTCTTAAGCCGCCCCCACACAGCAAAGAAGCAGTGTGTATTTTAAAAATAAGGAAAATTAAGTCCTGATTTTTAAAAGTTTTTATAAAAAATCGAAGCTAATCTAGAAGTTGAAAGTTGCTCAACGTAGCTGACTGTTTGTTTCGGTTTATAAGATAATTATGGTTGATTTTTAATATTATTTTATTTAATTAAGCCATGGTAGCCCAGTTCTAATATAATAAATAATTTTGAAGAGGTTTGTCAGATAGCAAACACTCGACAACATATTTAAAAGAATAAAGTATTAGTTGATAACTACTACCATCGTTTTCTTTAATAGCACTTAACAGAATAATGTTAGACAATTGTACGCGAGAATAAGATTATATTAAGCTATTATCATCATCACTTCCACCCTAATAAAGCGTAGAATAAAATGATATGAGAGTAGTGCAATATTAAGATTTGGATAGAAAATACATGGAATAAAATGATAATCGACATTATACAACGTGGACGATTATTGATTTTGAATAACTTTTAATTTTTTAAATATCTCTATTTTGGCGTATCTTACGCGTGTGTTATTAAAACATTTCCAATGCATAAAAAAAAGCATTGCTTTAAGTTAACAATCATCTGTCTATGTCCAGTATTTACGAAGTTATCAACGAAAACATGTTTTTTATTTTTTCTGAAAAGTTGTGTTATTGTAGTTATCATTTTGTTCCCCGGGGACGGCGTTATATGGAGTAGTAAGTAATAGTCAAGTTATTTGGTTATTAAAAAAAGTGTATGTTTTGTTATTAGTGTATGTAAGTATAACGTGAGAGACGTCCCGTTTTGAACGGGACTGTCCCCTTTTTCGGTAGCCTGTCCCGTTGCCCGGAATGAAAGCACCGGGACGCAAAATTGTCCCATTTTTGCATATTTCTCGTACATGTTCATTAATTGATGAATAATATTACATTTTTTTAACAAAAACAAGAAAGTGAATTACCTATCAGCTTAATTATCAGTTCTTTTTCTCATTACTTAACCAAAAATAGAACCTTAAATAAATATTTGTCGAAGCGCCGACGCTCACACTGCGTAGTATCTAACCTTATTAACGCCATCTATCCTTCACCAGAGGAACTACCTATGTAATTTAACAGTTTGTAATGTTCGTTTAGGAACGTCAAGTTATAATAACTTGGGGATGGTTAGTGCGGAGTAATGGCAATACGAAACGAAGGATCGAGAATCGGTTTTTGAACGATAGTGGCAGTGTGCGGGGAGTGCGGGTATGAAGCGGCATTCACAAACTATATAGAGAATACTACGTATTCAGACGCACCACTCACCAACAACGATCGCAGACATCCCGCTGACAGGCAAAATAGAGTTTGAAGTTTATTTATCGTTCCGTCTTCTTCTTTTGGAATAGGCTAAGACCAGAGGCCATGCTGCCTGTTATTTTTTTTTCCGAAATTGCTCTTTAATATTGGTATTTTATATTAATTTAGGATAGAGAATCGGGGCAAAAAAAACCTTTATTTTTTTAGGTACTTATTATTTATTTTTAATTAAATAAATTAATTTTCACAAACTAGTTTCTTCCCAATTTTTCATGTTTCTTTATCTTCTTTATACTTTCCTCGTCCTACTAGCCTATTGATCTTTTTTTTGTAACTGCCAACCATCTGAAACAGAAAAAAGAATATTCAAAACATATCTACATATAGAAATAACTGGCCCTTTTTTTTCTTTGACGCCGGGAAACTCTCTGAGGCATCCCGCCTGGGGAGTGGGTCTCCACAGGCGGGTATGTGGGACTCGCTGCGCCCTGTTATAACCCTGACCTACCAACCTTATTCATTACTCAGCATCCCTATCCTACCTATCTAGCACTTCTATCCTTTAGTAGGTGTTAATACGTATCCGTCCCATCAGTCTCAATTCCATCTTCCATCCACGCTAGACGTGTGCATTAAAATTAAATATAGTTTTTTTTTTAAAAGACTTCCGCCTTGAGGCTCTTAACATTGGTGGCAGCGGAAAAGGGATCTGACGGGTCCCAGGAAAAACGTCTCTATCCTTCAAAGTTTAAACAAGCGATTTAATATCCAAAAAGTACGCGATTTAAGTGTTTTCTAAAGACGTGTGACAGACAATATATATTTAGTTCTCATTATAAATAAAATCATCAGTGCACACCTCATGAAGTAAATCCATATTCATATAATAAACATCGAACCTGTGACCGAGAGTATAACCGATCAACGCAACGTTTGGAGGCTTGGAAACACGATACGCAAGACGATGCGTGGGGCGAACAGCAATGATAAGGCGCATCGCTATCGCTCTAGCTGCATTCCTGTAAGTCAATTCTATTTTTGTCATTTGGTCATTGCGATTCATCATCATCATTAACTGTTATAACAATATTGTTAGATTATAATATAAGAAAACTTTTATACACATCATATTATTCAAATTTATTAAATATAGATTTTGTAACCCAATACATTTATACATACTATATACATTAAAAATGGCAAACAGCAGAGCTCCGAGCCCAAAATTCGAAAATCCTGACATATATTTAACTACCGAGCAGGATGGTGTTACTTGCACTCCTCCCGTGGAGTCGCTTCCATCTGGACCTGTTACTAGGTCCAAGAAAAAAACTGGCACCAACACTGCTGGCGCATCAACTAAGATAGAATTAGATCTTTCAACTTTATTAAAATTCATAAAACCATACGATGGCTCGAGGGAAACCCTGAACTCATTCCTAGTAAACTGTAGCAATGACCTAGCCACAGAACCACAGAAAGATATATTATTCAAATATATACTTTGCCAACTACAAGGTAAAGCCCAAATCGCTTGCTCGATTAAAGAATTTTTAAACTGGCCACAACTCAAAGAATTTTTGAAAACACAATTCAGCGAGCGGAAGCATTACGCTCACTTACTGACAGACCTTCAAGAGTGCAAACAGCTATCAAACGAACCTGTTAGACAGTATGCGTTGAGGGTTGAAACTTGTTTATCGCAACTCCTTACAGAAATATCAATAAGTCATGGTCACAAAAGTAGGGAAATGATAGGAAGGACAGCGGCCATGGAAGAATTGGCGCTTCATCACTTCCAAATGGGACTAACACCACGTATATCAAACATAATCCGGTGTAAATCCCCTAGAACTCTTAATGAAGCTGTCAATATAGCAATTTCGGAGGAAAAGATTCAACAATTTCTTTATAAAAATTCTCAGTCTAGCGCGAGATTAGAGAAACCAAAAATGAGGTCTAATTTTAACCAATATTCCTATAATCAACAAAATAATAAATTCAACCGTAATAGCCCAAACCAATCAAATTTTAAGTCATCTAGTAATTATCATAATAATCAAAATCAGGCTTCAACCAGTAGCTCGGAATTATTCTGCAGATACTGCAAGATACCGGGTCACACGCTAGAACAATGTCGTAAGCGACAGTATAATAATGAACGGTTTAAATTCAACACAAACAATTCTAAGACGCAACACCGTGTTCATTTTGTGACCGACAACCCTGATGAAGGTAACTTAATAAGTGTAGCTAACCCCACAGAGGGCTATGACACCGTAGACTTTAGCTCAAAAAACGAGTAAATGTCTCGTCCCAGAATCGTGCGGGACTTAGTCGAGTACAAATCGATACACTTACTCATAACCATAATGTTAAATCTATTGACTCTAATCACAAGGTCCTGACTCCGCTACATGGAAGTCAGATTTCTAAAATCCAACATAATTCTAAGCCTGCGTCGCTACATGATCGTCAGGCTAACACTTATTCTAAGTCCAATTACAAACAGGGTAACCAGCCCCAACCTTATAGTGGCTATAGTAATACTAAATCCAACATTTTTGAAATCACCAATGACCCAGCTATTATGCTCCTACCACACGTAATCGTAGAATCCTTAGTATCCGATATTCCTCTCTCCTTACTTGTTGACTCAGGATCCTCTGTGAGCCTAATTAAACATTCGTGCCTGCAAAATCATCCTATAAAGGAGACTATTCAACTTAAGGGTATTGACTCATCAGAAAATCCTATCCTTACACGAGGTCATTTTCAATTAAAATTAAAAATTGCTAAATCAAACGTTTCTCACAAATTTCATATTATTGACAAAATTCATTTACCCTATGATGGCATTATTGGCTCCGACATGCTAAACGCGCTTAATTGTAATATAGATTATAATAAAGACATACTTAAAATCGGGAAGGCGGCATTAAAACTACACTTCAACGATCCTGCTTACGTTATTCCCCCTAGAACTGAACAAATTATCGAATGCTCTGTTTTAAATCCAGAAATAAAGGAAGGATTGGTTTTGGATCAAAAAAATTCCGAATCATTATTAATAGCAAATTGCATAGTTCAGGTTAAAGAAAATAATAGAATAAATTTATCTGTAGTCAACACTTCTGAAAGAGAAATTAACTTAAAATCGAATTTAAATTTAAAATTGATTCTGATTGAGCCTTGCGAACTCGATGAATATCAATCCGCGACAGTTAACCATATAAATGCTTATTCTAATGCTACTAAACGCACAGAAGAAGTTCTAAAACAGCTACGGGTCTCTCACCTCAATGATAAAGAAAAGGGTTAAAATTATGCAATTATGTTCAGATTACTCCGATATTTTTCATCTCCCGAGCGAGAACCTGACGTTTACCAATGCGTTAAAACATGATATAAGGACAACTACAGACGCCCCAATTCACACCAAAACTTACCGGTTTCCTGAGGTGCATAAAACTGAAGTTCGGAACCAAATCACTAAAATGTTAAATCAAAATATAATTGAACCATCAAACTCACCATGGTCATCCCCAATATGGTTCGTACCAAAGAAACTAGATGCGTCTAATATCCAAAAATGGAAAGTTGTAATAGACTATAGAAAACTGAACGATGTAACAATCGGCGATACATATCCCATTCCCCAAATTACAGAAATTCTCGACCAATTAGGCCAAAGTACTTACTTCTCAACTTTAGACCTTGCATCTGGCTTTCACCAGATTTTATTAAATGAAGAGGATAAATCCAAAACAGCATTCACTGTCCCAGAAGGTCATTTTCAATTTCTTCGTATGCCGTTTGGTTTAAAAAATGCACCTTCAACTTTTCAGAGGTTGATGAACTCTGCTCTCTCTGGACTACAAGGTATACGTTGCTTCATATATCTCGATGACGTCATTTCCTACTCTCACGACATAAAGACACACATACAAAATTTAGAACTAATTTTCCAAAGAATGCGAAATTTTAACCTTAAGTTCAACCTGACAAATGCGAATTCTTACGCCGAGAGGTCGCCTACCTTGGTCATGTCATTTCTGCCGACGGCGTCAGGCCGAATCCAGACAAAATTAAAGCCGTACTCCAATTTCCTACTCCACAGAACCCTAAGGACATAAAATCATTTCTCGGACTGGTATCCTACTATAGACGGTTTATACCCGACTTCTCTAAAACCGCTAAACCTTTAACTAGTCTCCTAAAGAAAGATCAACCCTTTGTTTGGCAAAACCAACAACAGATAGCATTAGAAACCCTAAAAAATAAACTTACATCAGCTCCCGTCCTTTGTTATCCCGATTTCACCAAGCCTTTTACGCTCACGACGGATGCATCAAACTACGCCCTTGGAGCGGTTCTTTCTCAGGGTCCCTATGGTCAAGAACGACCAATCGCCTACGCTTCTCGAACTCTCAATAAAAGCGAGAGCATCTATAGTACTACGGAGAAGGAACTGTTGGCGATATTATTCGGATGCAAAACCTTTAGACCATACCTCTACGGCCAAAGATTCAAAATTGTCACTGACCATCGCCCTTTAAAATGGCT
Source organism: Helleia helle (assembly GCA_963853865.1). Classification (NCBI taxonomy): domain Eukaryota; kingdom Metazoa; phylum Arthropoda; class Insecta; order Lepidoptera; family Lycaenidae; genus Helleia; species Helleia helle. The sequence continues at coordinate 14,351,475 of OY971423.1, read as the reverse complement.
CTTTAATCATAAAGACCCGTCAAGTAAATTACAAAGATGGCGTCTCAAGCTCGAAGAGTTTGACTACGAAATAGTCTATAGAAAGGGTAAACTTAATTCAGCTGCAGATGCTTTGTCCCGTTATCCTGTTAATCCCATATATCCATTAAGCAGCGACCCAACACTTCTACCAGAACCCTCTATTAGCGATAATGAGCTAAGTGAATGGGCCAACGAGAATCCATTACCATTAACAAACGTCCCGACACTTTTGCCGGGACCACCTGTTGACGATAACGAACTTACTGATTGGGCCAAGGTAACATTCAGCCCTATGGATGAAAGGGATCTAGATTTTACACCCTTAACCCCTCCTATTCCTATCGAAAAACCAGTCACGCCCAATAACATGAATCCAAATCCGATCATTAATCCTCAACCGTCAACCAGTTGGCAAGTACCATCTCTACCCGAAATTCCTAACCCTCAACCACATCCTCAAATACCGGAACTGACGTCGATACCAACAAACATACCAAGTCCCAAGTCAAATCCAGAGCAACCTCTAATCACTTTGGAAGAACTATACTTGTCTGTGACTGAAAATCACGAAACCTTACGAACGGCCTCAAACGAGATAGAAAATTCTGTCGCACCACAAGTATCCTTACCTTCACCCGACGAAACATATAACAATTTCTTGAAATCACCTATAACGTCCTTTAACACACAAATAATAGAACACAATAATAGCCTGCTTAAGAACACCCCAAAATTGATAATAATACCTACCTCAGTAGACTTGGACGAATCAATGCCCTACGTCCAAGAAATAATTAATAATTGTCCGGAACCTACTCGCAACGAATTTTTAAATCTAGAGCGAAGTCTATATACCTGCTTACCTATAGAATATGAAAATAAAACTTACCTATTCACGTTCACGAAGGTTCACTATTTCGACGATCATTCATACCCAGATATATTCAGATCCTTAAAATACGTACGAGATGAGATTATGATGACTTATCCAACTGAAAACGACATATGTATATCCGATTTCAAAAATCCATTCGATAGGCATTCTTTCGTAAAAATTTATAATATGTTGAGCTATCTGTTTGATGGAACCAATATCAGAGTTCATATATATCATGACCAAATAATATATCCAACGTTGAATGAAATTCCAAAAATTCTTAAGGAAAACCATGACTTACCTATTGCTGGTCATCTTGGAACCAACAGGATGCTTAGCCGCATTAAAGAACGATATTTCTGGAAAAACATGCGAACCGAAATTGAATCCTATATAAAAAAATGTCAATCTTGTCAATCTAATAAAGACTTGCGCAAGATAAACCGAGCACCGATGGTTATAACGTCCACATCAACTTCACCATTCGAAAGATTATCCATAGACATTGTCGGACCTCTTCCTGAATCTGGAACGGCTAAGTTGAAATTTATCTTAACTATGCAGGATGATTTAACAAAATTTAGTTTAGCATATCCAATCCGCAGTGTCACCGCCGAAGAAACAAGCGAGTGCCTTCTACACTTTGTATCCCTATTTGGAATCCCTAAACACGTACTTACCGATCAAGGGACAAACTTCACTGCGGAACTGTTCCAAACAATGTGTAAATTTCTGAAAATCAAACATTTATTTTCCTCACCATATCACCCACAGACTCAAGGAGCGTTAGAGAGATCGCATTCTACCTTGAAAGAGTACCTCAAATCATACATAAATGACAACCAAGACAACTGGCCTCGGTATGTTTATACAGCCATGCTAGCATATAATACAGCCGTCCCTTCAACCACTAATTACTCCCCATACGAATTACTGTTCGGACATAAACCGCATATTCCAACATCGGTCTACGAAGAATCAGATCAGAGAATAGGAACAGCTACTTACCCCGAATACGTGAGGATGCTACAACATCGCCTTAAACTCACTCGTGACAAGGCACTAGAGTTTATACACAAATCCAAAACAACCTCTAAAGAATACTACGACACTCGCACTCGTGCTGTCGAATACAAGGTTGGCGATTACGTTTTACTCAAAAATCACCTAAGACTACGCAAAGCCCTATCCCCAGTATGGAAAGGGCCATTCAAGGTGGTAAAAATACATGGTAACCACACGCTTTCACTACTCATTAACAGGCGCCACGTCAAACACCATTATGACGAAGTAAAACACGTGGAAACCGAGGGTACATCTCATCCTGAAACATAAAATATTATAATTAAGATCACTCCATTGTAATATTTATAAAAAACCTATCTTTTCTTACAGCATGACGGCTCATGCTCTCCAAGAGTATACCCGTCTAATCAAGTCTGGCCCAGGCATTTACTTTGATCCAATCGGAGAACTTAAGATTAACGTTGGTCGTCTAGATATTGTTACTCCCTACGATATTTCCTACATTGAGCCGCATATGAAAAATATTAATTCTATCTTAGGTACGGTACGATTTTTATGTAATCAGATCCAGATGGAAACAATGATTAACCTAGAATGTCATAATATTTTAGAACCACTAAGTGTAAGGTAAAATGATATTGTCTCAGCATATTCTTCTATTTCACATTTAATTAGTAGTAAAAGATTTAAAAGAGCCTGGATAGGTGCCGTAGAAACCTTGTCTAAAACTATATTTGGCACTTTGAATGAAGATGACGCAATTAAATACGATAACGCAATACAAAATGTCCAAGATAATGAAAAAAGGCTTAGTTCATTGATGAAGGAAAATATTTTAGTCACAACTACAACCTTATCCAAATTTAACGACACTCTTCATAAAATAAAGATCAATGAAGCTAGCCTTGATGAAGCCGTCAACGACCTCTCCTTAAAACTTAAAAATATTTCTAAGATTTCTGTTGAATTAAGTTACAAATCAAACATAGATTCGATCTTGACCAGTATAGAAGCATCCTTGCTTACATTATCGTTTCAAATGGAGGATATAACCAATGCAATTTTGTTCAGCAATCGCAATACCTTGCACCCTGCTATATTACCTCCGAAACAACTGTATAAAGAGCTGGTCGACAACTATAGACACTTACCAACGAATGTTAAATTACCAATAAGTTTAGAATTAAGGAACATTCATATACTACTAAATGTATCTAGTATAGCTTGTTATAGTTTTAACGATAAGATAATATTTGTATTAAGATTACCATTAGTCTCTCCAAAGGAATATGAATTATTTCATAATATAGCATTGCCCACTCCACATAATGATGTAAACCTAAATACTTTTAGTTTTATAAGACCCAGCAATAAGTTTATCGCAATGACCAAAGATAAGACAGAATACTGTTATCTCGAATCGCTTACGGATTGATATTCACTTCAGAAACTAGTTTAAAGTTAAAATCTATGTCAAAAGAAGCTGATAAAATCTTAAACCAACACCAAATTATAAAATACGGGACTCACTACTCAATATCTATAATGCTAATGTTTTCTTTAATTTGTATTTACTGTATTTCTAAAATGTTTTTATGTATTAAATCGCAGCGTCTTTCCCATCGCTTTCCTAAACTCTTCCAATCAACCCAAGACCAAGACATAACCCTCGATCCTAATAATCCCGATAGAAATCCCAAATCCTCGGTGGAAGAATCTTCCCCTAACAAACTTACCAAACTCTCTTCGGGTGAAATTCCTTCTCCAAGCATTAGGGTCAAAGTGTGACCTTGCATTCTCTAAACTTCAGGCCCCTGAAGTTTATTCTACCCAGAGGTGTTATAACCCTGACCTGCCAACCTTATTCATTACTCAGCATCCCTATCCTACCTATCTAGCACTTCTATCCTTTAGTAGGTGTTAATACGTATCCGTCCCATCAGTCTCAATTCCATCTTCCATCCACGCTAGACGTGTGCATTAAAATTAAATAAAGTTTTTTTTTTAAAGACTTCCGCCTTGAGGCTCTTAACAGCCCGAAAGATGGTACGTGGACGCAGCTCTACCCACTAAAACCCGGGAGTGCCACCAGTGCCGCCTTGGTGAGGTTCCCCCGGATTCCCCGCAAGTGACCGTCGCCACCTCCACAGAGTGGTTGTCCCGCACCACAGAACAACCCCTCCCAATCTGAGGACAGTACAATGGGGTGAGGTTTCCATCCTCGCCCCTTGCTCTTATGTCCCCTCTTCTTATAAGAGGGGTATAAAGAGCCCCCTCTGCTCAATTAGCTTCGCTCAAGGTGCTGGGCTCACCCTAGGCTATTGAGCCCCACCGCCACGTCAAGGCCTGAATCATGGTGGGGGAAAAGACTGGCCTGTTGGTCTAGTGGTTAGTGACCCTGACTGCTTAACCAGAAGGTTGTGGTTTCAATTCCCACCCAGGACAAATGATCAAATGAAATGTGATGAGCATGATCATTTGTTCTGTGTCTAGGTGTAGTTTATCTATAATATGTATGTATTTAGAAATATATAAGTATGTATCAGTTGTCTGATTACCATAAGAACAGGCTCTGCCTAGTTTGGGATGAGATGGCCCAACATATTAAAAAAAATATTTTTTTAAATTATTGAAAATTTTTCATAGATACTGGAACTCTATGTAAAAACATCATATTTGTATTCATAATATTATTCTAGTGCAGTGGACTACACTATGTTAGATAAAGAATCTCATTCACTTTCTAAATACAAATTCAGTAGAATTAGAAACCGTTGTATTGAAGCATTCACATATGAAAATGTGGTTTCAAGTTAAGATCAATTTCTCAGTTACATTTACATTGGGGGCCATATACTTAACTATAACTTATAAAAAAAAATATAAAATTTATAAAGTAGCATTCTATACAGAGAAAATAAATTATTATTAATATTCACTTAAATCCATTAATAACTTACCAATAAGACTGACACACTAAATGGTTTTTCCTCTGAGCATCTTTAATTTGTCTGTCTCAACATTAGATATTCTATATTTTAAGCATCAGGCGGTCGTTATATTATTAACAAAATGTTCTCCACTGTAACGGCAACTGAAACAATTGTACTCACAATTTATTCCAACACTAGTTTCGTGCCTCGTTGCACCAACTAATAAATAAGAGATCAAATATAATTTAGATAAATATAAATACCAATTTAATTAAATTCTAACAAAAACTAGGTAAATATTTTTCATATATTATGTGAACGGAGATCCCTAAACGCATAAGAGAAGCAAAAAGGCAAATGCTACAAATGATTTTCCAATGTTATGGAAGTAATAACACTACTAGTAGACTAACAAACATTGGACATTAATAAATAATAAGGATTCCTTTTTAAATTTGCCAGTCAGAAAATAAATATATTATTAAAGTTAGTAAATTCTATAATGATTCTCATAATAAATTAAAATTTTTGATAAAGTTATGAAACCATCATTTTTCCTTTAATTTTATTGTATTGTATATTTACATATTATTATATTCATACTTACAGGATCAGTTAAATAGTTAAGAACTGTAGATACAACTTGGTCAAGCATTTACTCCAACTGTTTGTGACAGCCTTCTCCAGCTGATAATTTATTATATTACATGTAGGATCCAACAATTTGCAATGATCATAGTACATAAGTATATAAATTCTCTTGCAATTTAAACATGATCAAAGAGTGGCACAGATTCCGTAACATGAAAAAATATTTTTGGGTACATTAATATGTATGGAAAGTTTATGGATTATTAGTAGATTATATAGGGACTGTATGATAAGCGTAAAAAATTGGGGGTTATATTGACATCAAAAATTTTCGTAAATTTTCTAAGTCACCGCCTATAGCGCCCCTAAGGCTACACCTCAACCGATTATTGGTTCGTAATATAAAAATATAAGATTCATAACGAAAACAAGTTCATATTCACTCACCAGAAGTCACAAGAAGAGAATTTGTTGGAGACTGGAGTCCCGGTATTTCTGATTGCAGGAACAAAGTGGGACAACCAGAACTCATAATACGTGTCTTTCCTGTGTTTGTGGTATAAACTCGCCATTTCCATTTTCGAAGTCTTTCTCACAATTGGGCATATTGTGTAAGAAAATCCCCCCGCTTACTAAGACATTAGGTTAACAACTCAAGTTTTAGTTTTTTGTGATATATGGACCGAAAATATATGGAAATCACTTTCACATGTAAGTTCAACACAAAAATAGTAAACACAAACAAGTTTACCAAATACAAATATAACATTATTGTAATTTTGTAATACGACGTAATACTAAGACTAAAATATGGCAGCTATTTTTGACATAATATACTAATTGAATTTAGTTCCATAAATATTTCATAGAGGCGCTTCAATATTGCTCTCAGCCGCCATTCCTGCGGGAAGTCTACTTGTCAATGTTAGGTAGTTTGTAGTTTGTACCCCGTGGCGGCATTCTTGTTCGGACCGTGAACTGAGTGGTCGGCTGTTACTACGTGCTAAACTTCCCGCGTTCCTAATTATTAATCTGTTTGAATCCGAGGCATCCTTAAGTATTTTATGTTTTGGGTTCGCTGGTAAGTAATTATAAGAGTGAACCCAGGTTTTGTGGAAGCTATTTATGGACGTCGGCGATGTCTCAACCTCCCCCTGGTGACGAAACTTCGTCATATTAATTTGCAATTGTAACTCTATTTATACCTATAATAAAAAATACACAAGACTTTCACTGTGAAATTGTAAGTGACAACTTTTCGATGGAATTAGAGTTACTTAGCGTTTACTCACGTTACCTATCGAGCTGTCAAAATTGTAACTCGCACTCGCAAGAAGTTTGAAACAACCAATCACGAGCGCTAACGTTGTCACTTACAAATGCGAATAGACATTCGACTCTCGCGATCGAGTAAGTTTGATCTTGCACTCGGCGTTGGTGGTTCTGACGTTTGTCGCTTGGTGGCGCTGTTTCAATTCCATACAAATCGGAGTTAACGTAAACGCGATCGAGTAGGTAGGTGAAAAAACTCGCACTTAGCACACAGTATACTGTGAACTGACATCTACGTTTTTTGGGGTTGCAATATCAATATAATATTTTATACTCTATATATTTTGTGGGGTTGTTTTTACGTGAAAATATATAAAATTATATTATTGTATAATTAAGTTAGTAAATTAGTATACTTGTTAGTATTAAAGAAAATGTTGTTTTTCAAGCAATTTAATGTATAATATCTTAATAACCGAATGATTGAAATTAGGTAAGGTCAATAAGTGATGAACTTATTTACAAAAATAATTAGGTATTTATTATCTAACTGGAAAAATAGCTAATGGAACACGCAATAATTGCAACTGCAATTGCTGGTGCAGTCCAAAATTTATTGGAATCTTCCGATAATGACTCTGATGACGATGATGAAGAGCTCATGTCTTTTGTAATACAGTGGGTCAAAATATTATCCCTAGAACGGAATATTATGCACAGACAACTGTTTTCTTAATGACTGAATACTGATAGCGAGTTTTAAAAGTCATTTCCTGTTAGGAATCCATTGTTATTCGATAAAGTTATTCATACCTATTATAACTATCGAAATCGGAATATTTACCACGATTTTAATTACATATCGAAAGCTAATAATGCTTTTGATAAGTAAGTAGGTATATCAAAACTATTTACGGTCATTTTAATACCTGCTTCTTCATTATCGTCGTTTACAACAGAACCTAAATATCGAGAGTTGAAAAGGGGTTCAAAATTACCTAATATTATTACGTGGTAAAAATTCCGGTTTTAAGCAAATTCTAGTGTTGATGACCACGATATATTAAAATCTTAATTCTTATATCAGATAATTTCATAAAAAATAATATTTTTATTTATCAAGTTACTTTGTTAATGATTTTATTTCCAATTATAAAAAAGTCTCTTTCATATGGTCAGAAATCATTGATCACGTGAACGCAAACCGTTCGTTTTCGGACTTCTACTGAAGAAATAGTTTTTAGGTCTGACATATACATTTTCAATATAATATTAATTTTCACATAACATAGCAGTCATAAGTAGGTATAACCGATAAGAAGTAAAAACAAAATTAATTATTGCGTGTCTTAGAAAAGGTTTCTATTTGTGTCAATAGATGTCACTGTAACAGAATTAAATCGCGCTATCGGTTGTACTTCAACGTAATTTAAGTGTCGGATTATAAACTTTTGTAACTTTTGGTAAATTGCAACTTGCAACATCAGTCAGCAGTGATGTTTCAATTACTATGATGATACGCAGCGACAGTAGCTCTCTCGCTTTATAAGAATGAATAACAATTAACAAATAATGTCAAATAGTAGCGGCGAACAAAGTCAAAAGTTGTTAAAATAAAAATTACAATTAAAGATACTGTTCGCGATAATGACTAAATATTCGCGATAATGACTAAATCAGTGTAAATAAAAACAATCTGTGATTCGTTAAACAATAGAAAGTGATATAAAGACTCACAACCCATATAACTTGTGTCTTAAGTGTTGATTATTTTCGTGTTTATTTAATTTCGTTTTAATTTCGTTATGTTTAAATGTTCAATATATATTAAAATTGTATTAGAATATAAGGTAATATTGTAAGAAAAAACATACATGTAAAATATAATTTATTTAAATAAAGATGACCGACCAGGAGCACATCCTACGCACCCCCACTCGGTTGCGAGCCGCTCGAGTGCGCTAAATATACGGCCCGTCGGCCACAAAAATCACTTCGCTCTACGCATCCGACGGGTCAAGAACTAATAGTAGTGCTCTTGGGAGGCTTATTCACTAAATAGTCTTTCATTCAGTCTGAACCAGCGGCCAAGTTATAGTGAAATAGTAAAATAAATAAACGACTATACTGCCAGAGCCGTGCGGTATAGTCTACATCGTGGTCCTTCGAGTGTGCCGGATACTGAATGGAAAATAGTGAAGACCACATCGTGGTCCTTCGAGTGTGCCGGATACTGAAGAAAATAGTGAAGACCACATCGTGGTCCTTCGAGTGTGCCGGATACTGAAGAAAATAGTGAAGACCACATCGTGGTCCTTCGAGTGTGCCGGATAGCTGAAGAAAGTGAAACCTGAAGCCCCTAGAAGAAATCCTGAAAAATTGAACCCGTCGGAAGAAACGAACCTCAAGCGAATCTAGAGCGAAGTCAAGAACCCAGAGACGAATCGCTGCCCGAAAAATTAAAAAAGTGTCTCCCAGAGACGAATCGCTGCCCGAATTCAGAACGAATTAATCAAGATGCCTATAACCAGAAGCAGGAAGTCATACGCAATCCGACCGTCCGCCTCGCCAGCCACGCCCAACACGTCAAACTCATTAACCGACGCCACAGCCGGGACGTCAGATAACATCGCCACAACGACCGACGCCACGACGACCGACAACAGCGGCACCACAGAAGCAACCACCAGTACGGAACAAACAACGACGACTGATCCTCAGCCGAAAGCCCTCCCAGCTCCGAGCGTCTCTCGCTCAAAGGCATCGAGTATAAGAAGAAGGGAACTGGCAAAGGCCCGGGAAGAGCTTCTACAAAAAGAAGTAGAGTTGGCAGCCGCTAAAGTCACGCGTCTAATAGAAGAAATCGATTACGAAGAAGAAGATGACAACGAGACAATACGCAACGAGCGGACGGAAGACTGGGTGCGAAAAAACACACCTGCATTAACAATGGAACCATATGTGAATAATGAAGAACAAGCGATGCCACCACCAGAACCAGAGGCACCAAGTATAAAAGAGTGTGCGAAAGAGAGGGCAACATACAACTTCGAACAACAGCGTGCGACAGAGAAGGCAACATACACTGAACCATACTGTGCGAAAGAGACAGCAACAGCCTTCGATTATCAAGAACTTGCCACAGCTATAACACATGCCGCGCGTTCAATTCCAAACAATACGAACAGAAACATTGAACTACCAGCGTTCAACGGATCGTCAAGCGAGTGGCTACCATTCAAGACTGCATACGAAGAAACAGAGAACCTGCTAACGGAACAAGAAAACTTAGCAAGACTCCGAAGAAGTCTACGGGGTGCGGCAAGAGACGCGGCGCACTGCTTATTCGTGGGGTCTACAACATCCAAAGAAGTAATGAAGCTCCTGACCACCAGGTTCGGAAGACCGGACGCCCTAGTTATGGCCGAAATGAACAAGCTACGCACACTGCCGAGGCTAACTGAAAACCCTAAGGACATCTGTATCTTCGCATCACGAGTATCGAACATCACCGCTACAGTCAAAGCCCTCAACAAGCACCATTACCTATACAACGCTGAAGTGGTACGAGGTGTGGTAGAGAAGCTGCCGTCAGCACTGCGATATCGATACTACGACTTCGCAGCGGAACAACCTGAAGACCAGCCTGATCTCATCACACTATCGAAGTTTCTGGAACGCACGGCAGAGAGATGCGGTAGTTTCGCACCGGCCGAGACAATCGCAGCTGAAGACCGGCGGGAGCCGCCCAATAGAAGAATGCGAAGCTACGCCGCCCAAGAGCAACAACAACACGTCAACCTCGCACCGCAAGTATGTGTATTGTGTCGAAGAGAAGGTCATCGTTTGTCCGCCTGTTATACAATGAAGAATGCTGACGTCCCGACGAGATGGGAATTAGCTAAGAAACACCGCCTATGCTTCCGCTGCCTGAACGTCCGCAAGTACAAACACACCTGCAAGCCGAAACGCTGTGAAGTCAACGGATGTAGTCACCTACATCACCCGCTGCTACATGTGACACCACCGACGCCGACGCCGACGCAACATAACGAAGCCACCACGTACACCGCCGAACAGATACCTGTCGCGACCGTCACATCTACGAGGGAAACACAGAAGACTGCCTACCTGAAGATACTACCGGTGCAGCTCGATGGTCCCAAAGGTACCTACCAGACCTATGCTCTCCTGGATGATGGCTCGACGTGCACATTGATCGAAGCAGGAGTGGCAGAACGCATCGGAGCTCGCGGACCTACCGAACCGTTCTTTATAGAGGGCGTGGCTGGCGCACGTGTTGACGCGAATCAATCGAGGCGGGTCACCATCAAAATCAAAGGGCGCAACAGTGAAACACACGAAATATCGGCAAGAACCGTCGATAAACTGAAACTCTCGTCGCAGACAGTATCACAAGAAGTTATCGAGACCTGCATACACCTGCGGGACATTGAAGAAGAAATAACGTATAGCCGAGGACAACCTACAGTGCTGGTCGGTCAAGACAACTGGCATCTACTCCTGACACATGCAGTTCGAAGAGGGGAAAAATCGCAACCTATCGCATCACTCACCGATCTGGGGTGGGTGTTACACGGAACAGAGGTGGCAACAAAGAAGATACCGGTATACACCGTCAGCCATGCCACCGCTACATATGAAGATGAAGAACCCATAGAAAAATTAATGAAGGAACACTTCTCTCTGGACGCGCTCGGAATAGAACCCAGGAGGTCATACAACGATCTTGAGAAACGAGCCATGAATATATTAGAAGAAAAAACTCATCGCCTGCCGTCGGGGGGATATGAAACGGGACTACTGTGGAAAAGAGACAACATGTGCCCACCGAATAGTTACGACACAGCGTTGCGACGTCTTCATTTAATAGAGAAAAAACTAGATAAAAATGAGGACATGAAGCGTAGATACAATGAACAAATGAACATACTTATGCAAAATGGATACGCTGAAGTGGCGCCAACCCGAAGAAGTGAACAACACTGGTACCTGCCTCACTTCGCGGTCATCAATCCACAGAAGCCGGAGAAGCTTCGAATCGTTCACGACGCCGCCGCCAAATCACGAGGAACCAGCCTCAATGATATGCTGTTATCCGGCCCTGACCTACTCCAATCACTGCCCGGAGTACTGATGCGATTTCGTCAAAGAAAGATAGCAGTAACAGCTGACATCAAAGACATGTTTCTCCGAGTGAACATCCGAGAAGAAGATCGTGACATGCAACGTTTTCTGTAGAGAGGAGATCAACGTGAAGGCACACCAAAAGAATACCGTATGAAGAGTGTGATCTTCGGTGCCACTTCATCACCATGTACTGCTATCTACATAAAGAACAAGAACGCTGAAGAATATCGTCAACAGTTTCCTGAAGCCTCGACGGCAATAGTTTCAAACCATTACGTAGACGACTACCTAGCTAGCTTCGACACAGAAGAAGAAGCTATCAAGATATCGAAACAAGTCGACTACATTCATCGTCAAGCCAACTACTGTCTTCAACGCTGGGCATCGAACTCAAGACCGGTACGAATCGAGTTCAACACGAACAACACCGAACATGCATTCAAGTTGGATACAGAGAAGATACTCGGACTAGTGTGGCGACCGGACGAGGACAGTCTCAGTTTTAACATCAACACGCATAAAATCCCTCCGAACATAATAAGCGGCGAGAAAATACCGACGAAGAGAGAAGCCCTCAGAACAGTAATGTCCCTCTTCGACCCCTTGGGATTAGCCACACCAGTCACCATACAAGCAAAAAGGATACTTCAAGAAACATGGCGAACAGGAATAGAGTGGGATGAAGAGCTCCCCACAGCTGAAATAGAAAAATGGCGCAGCTGGATAGAACAAATACAGAAGTTACCAGACTTAGCCATACCAAGAAGCTATCCATACTTCACCACATCCAGATCGATCGAGCTACATACCTTTGTCGACGCAAGTTCATCGGTCTACGCCTGTGCCACGTACTGGCGAAGCATAGACCACAACAGCGGAGAAGTCCACGTCACGCTGGTAGCCGCCAAGGGAAGAGTCGCGCCCATCAACAAAGTAACATCGATACCGCGACTCGAGCTACAGGCCGCCGTGCTGGGATGTCGACTAGCCAGGACTGTCGTAGAAGAACACGACGTGAAGCCAGTCCAACGAGTGTTTTGGTCAGACTCCCGCACTGTACTCACCTGGCTGCGAACCGGACCACGCGCATACAAACCATTCGTCGCACACCGGGTAGCCGAGATATCGGAAGAAACCAAGACCAAAGAATGGAGATGGGTGCCCACCAGCGAGAACGTCGCCGACGATGCCACGCGTGACACACCGAGACACTTCGACGCGCAACACAGATGGTACCGCGGACCCGACTTCCTGTACTTACCTGAAGATCAATGGCCGAACGAGAGGTCAGCTGACACCACAGACGATCATACAGAAGAAGTCACCATAGAAGAGAAGGTCAACGTCACCGCGGCCACCACCTGCCTGTCATCGAGTCTGCCTGACCCGACGCGTTTTTCGAGTTGGTTGAGATTGATGAGAGTTACTGCAAGAGTTCTACAGTTCATCGACGAACTCCGTTCGAGACAAAAAACACGTTGTACAGCCATACGCAAGAGGTATAAGAAAAACGAAGAAGCTGACCCGACCTGGAAACAAATTAAGAACATTAGTAAAGCAAAGCCGAGAATTACATTAATAGAGAAAAACCACGTCACATACTTACCCATCGAGACACACCACATGCACCGTGCCCGCCAGCTATGGATACGATCGGTACAAGAAGAATCCTTCCGAGATGAAATAGTATCGCTGCGAAATAGCAAGAACATACCCACATCAAGTCGCCTGATACACTTATCGTTAATACTCGACAGTGAGAACAAAATACGACTACGTTCCCGCATCGCCGTCACCACGGATATTACGAGTGAACAGAGGGAGCCACCGGTAGTCGACGGCAATCATCCCTGGGTGAGACTCTACATCGCCTGGACTCATCGGAAGCTACACCACGGGGGATTCGAAACCACAGCGAACGAGGTACGGCAAAGCATGTGGGTTATACGCCTACGTCACTCCGTACGCAACGAAATCAAGAAATGCATCACGTGCCGCATAAGAAGCGCAAGGCCGGCACAACCATCGACGGGCAATCACCCGAGAAGCCGACTTGCACATCATCACCGACCGTTCGCATTCACCGGCCTTGACTACTTCGGGCCGATGAACGTCACAGTGGGCAGAGCAACGCAGAAGAGATATGGAGTACTCTTCACCTGCCTTACTACACGAGCTGTACACCTTGAGCTCGCCCACAGTCTCAGCACCGACTCCGCGGTGATGGTGATCCGCCGCTTCATCGGTCGACGCGGGTGCCCCACCGAACTGTGGTCCGACCAAGGGACCAACCTGAAGGGCGCCGACCACGAGATGCAGCATGCGGCGCAAGAAGCCATGAAGACAGAAGCTTCGGTCCGCTTCATCACCTGGCGCTTCATACCACCCAGCGCACCCTTCATGGGAGGTGCCTGGGAGCGCCTGGTGCGGAGCGTAAAGACCGCCCTCACCATAACACTACAAGAGCGTGCACCCAAGGAAGAGGTGCTCGCGACTCTCCTGATAGAAGTGGAACACACCGTGAACAGCCGCCCACTCACCCACGTGTCAACCTCAGCGGACGACGAGTGCGCGCTCACGCCCAACCATTTCTTGTTGGGCGGGCCGTCGCGCGTGCCGGTGCCGGGTGCCTTCACCGAGGGAGATGCTGCCGGGCGCAAAGAATGGCGCGCCAGTCAACGACTGGCTGACGCATTCTGGTGCCGCTGGGTGAAGGAATACCTTCCCGAGCTTCAATACCGGCGGGAGCCCCGTGCGAGAGGAGCTATCAAGCTCCACGATCTGGTGCTCATCGCCGACGGGACACTACCCCGGAACTCCTGGCCACGAGGAATGGTCATCGCCACCTATCCCGGTCCTGACGGCGAGGTACGAGCAGTGGATGTGCGGACCAGGAAAGGCGTGCTACGGAGGCCGACCAAGAAGCTCGTGATCCTGCCCATGGTGTCTACAGACGACGCGAACACCGAGTGACTTCAGCTACGAGAGCTGCGGCGGGAGTGTATGTTCGCGATAATGACTAAATATTCGCGATAATGACTAAATCAGTGTAAATAAAAACAATCTGTGATTCGTTAAACAATAGAAAGTGATATAAAGACTCACAACCCATATAACTTGTGTCTTAAGTGTTGATTATTTTCGTGTTTATTTAATTTCGTTTTAATTTCGTTATGTTTAAATGTTCAATATATATTAAAATTGTATTAGAATATAAGGTAATATTGTAAGAAAAAACATACATGTAAAATATAATTTATTTAAATAAAGATGACCGACCAGGAGCACATCCTACGCACCCCCACTCGGTTGCGAGCCGCTCGAGTGCGTTAAATATACGGCCCGTCGGCCACAAAAATCACTTCGCTCTACGCATCCGACGGGTCAAGAACTAATAGTAGTGCTCTTGGGAGGCTTATTCACTAAATAGTCTTTCATTCAGTCTGAACCAGCGGCCAAGTTATAGTGAAATAGTAAATAAATAAACGATTATACTGCCAGAGCCGTGCGGTATAGTCTACAGATACAAATTTTAATAATAAAGAAATGAACATCGAACAAACTATATTTTTGACGTGACTGTGCCTAATAAATCGATGAACGCCGGCTGCATGCATGAAAATGACCCGTAATACTCATTATCTCGTTACGCTCATTGTACGCTTGCGTTATGTTATGACGTTGTTATTTGATTTATCTATCGTCGGTAAACCACTTTATAGACAACCAATTTTTTTTCTCGTCAATCACCGAAAGTCGGCAAATAAACAAATTAGCACAAAAAAAAAACAAAAAGTTGATTTCCGTCAGGCGTTAACTTCAGTTAGCCAATTAGCCAATCACTGAGCGCATCGTGCATGCACCGTACCTCGAAACCACCAGTACTCACAGTAGAAAAATAGCGACGATGTATGATGTCATATATTACGACGTCATACTGCAACTGTATACTGTCAGTGTAAACGGAACGAATTTCTCCCAGTAAGAGCACTGTACAGTGCTCGCAGTGCAAAAATGGAGTCGGTTCATGACGTCATATATTACCTAGAGCACTGCGACAATATACTGTCAATCTATAACGGAACGAATTTCTCCCAGTAAGAGCACTGTACAGTGCTCTCAGTTTAAATCGGAACACGGCCCAAACCACAGGTAGAGTTGAGTTGACACTGACACTGATGTCAGTTGCCTACTTATAATAAACTATAAAATTTAAATAGAGAATTAAAATAATAATAATAATAAATAAAAAAATGTAACCCAAAATAAAACAGAAACTATACAACCACCACCGTAAACATATACACAATTATACCACCACCACACACATAAACACGTATTATATTATTTAAATATAGCATTAGGAATATTTATACTAAATGTAAGAAAAAATAGAAAAAGACTAGACATCATCAATTAGGTATATGGCTGAGGCATTCGCGATCATCTCTGTTTTTTGCTGTTCGCCAACAAGGAACTGCTTTAAATGCCGTCGGAACGTGTTCAAGGTGTTAAGAGCCCTTATTGGTTCGCTGCCGAGTAGCGAAAGCTTCCTCTAAACGCTGCAGTTTTATGTGGGTGTATCGAAAGCTGCTGCGAGCACTCCCTGCGTGCGGTCAGCCAGCTCAACCTTTCTTACAGATATGGTGGTACCTTATATTTGATGACTCTAAACAGTAAACACGCAAGGTGGAGTTTGCGCCGTGCCCTCATTTTAAGTACCGACCGATTATTAAAATAAGGCGTGACATGGGTTCTGCATGGAATGGAATAACAAAACCGAGCGCACGCGTTTTGAATTCTCTGGATCAGTTTCCTTGTTCGAGCCAGTAAGCGAGGTCCGTAAACCGTGTCCCCATATTTCAATTTCGAAAGTATAAGAGTCTCTACCAACTGCTCTCGCAGCTCCTCAGACAGAAAAGGTATTTATTATCTTATAAAGAACTCTGAAACGATAAAAGCAGTTACGTACTGACTCAGCCACGTGTTTCTCATATCTAAGGTGTCCATCCATCAGTAGCCCTAGATTTCTGGCTTCATCAGCTCTGTTAATAGGCTTCCCCAATAACTTTATATTAAGCGATGGTGGCAATTTTTTAATATGCGGTTGGGCTCCAAAAACCATATATTTAGTTTTTGTGGGATTCAAAAATAAGCTGTTTCTTTCTGACCACGCAGAAATACGGTCCAAGTCATCATTTAAATCTTTTAATGCCCTCTCATGATCTTTAACATTGAAGGATATGTATAGTTGCAGATCGTCTGCATACATGTGATAGCTGGTTTTTCGAAAGCAATCAGTTATATCTGCGCAATACAAATTAAACAGGATTGGTCCTAAAATTGAGCCCTGTGGTACCCCCCTCTTCAACGGTGCCAAGGTGGATGTTTTAGTCCTCCCATCACCAAGCTGAAGTTCTACAAGTTGTTCTCTATTTGTGAGATAACTATCAAACCACCGCAGAGCTGCATTATTAAAACCAAAATAATTCAGCTTAGAGAGGAGTAAAGGAACATTGATTGAGTCAAATGCCCGAGAAAAATCTAGTAAAACAAGCAATGTGCACATCCCTTTGTCTTGGGCAGCCAATATATTGTCAGTAACGTCCAGCAAAGCAGTTGCAGTACTTCGGTGCTTCCTAAATCCAGACTGAAATGGCGGCAAGATGTCATTTGTCTCCAGGTAATGCGTTAACTGCTGGCAAATTATTTTCTCAAGCACCTTTGAGATACACGGCAAGATACTTATTGGCCTAAGATCTCTGATATCTACCGGGTCATTTTTTTTGGGTATTGGACGAACAACAGCAATCTTCCACATATCAGGGAATGTAGATGTCGCTATTGAACAATTCACGATTGCGGTGATAGCCTCTAGGGTGCTTGGGAGAATCAATAATAACATATTTAAAGTAATATGATCATAACCTTCAGCATTTGATTTTAATTTATATAAAACTCTAGCAATATCTGAGGTTACTACTGGTTCCATTTCAAAACTAGCTGAGCCAAAACGATGAAATTCAAAATATGTTAAAACAGACATATTGGCAGTCAGGTTTCCCGGGACGTTTAAAAAAATGCTATTTATTACATCAGGATCCGAGAATTGTGGAGGGAGTTCTTGTTTATGATTTTTAGAAATTATAGATGTTCTTAAGTTTTTCCATAATTGTTTTGGATCTCTAATGTTATTATTGATATTATACCGAAAATATGCTGCTTTTTCGCTATGCAAGGAGTTTGCAACTAATATTTTTAACTGTTTGTAGTAATTTTTTTTGGAGTCGGTCTTGTTTTTACGATATGCAGCCAGTGCACGGTCCCGCAACCTCATCATTAGTTTAATGATGTCCGTTATCCAGGGGTACGAAGATTCCCTAATTGTGCGTGTCTTAATTGGAGCATGGACGTTAAAGAGTGCTAATATTTGACTGTTAAATGAGTGAACCATATCATTAACACTTCCTTGTGGTAGAGTATCTTGCCAAGATATCCGGGAGAGATGACTATAGAACTTGTCCTTACATATATTTTTAATGGGTCTGTATGTTACTACAATGGGAACAAACTTATCACGCCTAATATTGAACTCCGTTTTGACAATGCTATGACTGTTAATAGCTCGAAAAGCTTCGACTGAGGTATATTTAGCCGGGAGATTGCTGCAAATTAGATCGATTAGTGTTTCACTATTATCTGTAAAATGCGTAGGTGATGTTACTAGCTGAGTCAGATTAAAACATTTTATAAAGTCATAAAACTTCTTAGTCTTTGTCTCATTTACATTTATCAAATTTATGTTAAAATCGCCTAATAATATATAGTGATCATACTACCCAGGCTAGTCATTGTATCACATACAAACGGCGTCAAAAAAAAGGTCAGTGTCTAACCATGGTGGTCGATACGCATTCTTTACATTTTTGGGTAAGTGCAGGACAATATTTGCCGGGTTCAGCTTGTATAATATATATTTAATCTATATTACTTACAGTTACCAAATAAGTAGGTAACTCAATTTCATTGTTAAATTGTTGCATTATATTGTATTCCGCGATTTATATATATGTAATAACAATATACATAAAATATCAACTCATCTTTTGTGCATTTAATAAAAGGACTTTCACAACTTTTCGCAACAGTGATCACAAATAGTAAGGTACTGTAACACACGGATGACTTAATATTAGGGTTCCGATAGAAAGCAAATTTGAAACAATATATTCATCCATTTAAATTGATTTTTACTTCAAACTTTCGTACGTTTCTTGAAATAGGCTTTCTATGGGAAATGCAAAGCTATTTTTTTCTAGCTTATAGTGTCCCACTGCTGGGCAAAGGCCTTCCTCTCTCTTTCCCACGCATCTCTATCGTGAGCTGCACTACACCAGTCTGTTCGTAAAGCGTCGAGGCCATCCCGCCATCTACGTTGAGGTCTCCGAAACCTGTTTAATGGGTCCCAGTCTTTACAGCTATTGCACATACTGCAGTATAGTAGTAGTATTATAAGTATAATGCCTTTTGGCATTCAATGGTTTTATTAAAATCTATCCTAATCTATCCAATTTTATCTCTTAACAATATTTTGTCTCCCTGTCACTCAAATATGAGATCTGAGAGATATTATATTATGTGCGATAGGTAGGTCAAGCATAATAATATAAGGGTAATAGAGTAGTCATGTGAGCCATAAAATTCCAAAAACGGTCAGTGATTTGTCAATGACGTAATAGCAATTCAACCAACCCGTGATTTACGTCTCATCGGCCAAACATGCATCAATGACCATTAGTTGGCCAATCAGAGTGCAGAACCGCCGCAGCGTCGCAGCACAAATTTCGCGGAATTTGTTTTATAATATATGTATGTTTAATAATAATAATAACTATGGACGCTTTTACACCACGTCAATCTGGTCCCGTGGTAAGTTATCGAAAAACTTGTGTTACGGGTACCCGCAGACAAAGGAAATATATTTATTACTTTTATACTACACATATATTTAAGATTTTTATTATATAATGCACATATTTAATACACATCCATGACCCAGGAACACAGAGAACTTTTTTCGAGATTCGAACACGCTACCTCCGGCTTGAGCGCCAACGCACTTACCATTGAGCCACAGAGATCTTCATCGACCGAGCACCGTCATCATTACCGATCTATAATTTCGGTTACATGCTCGATGACGTAGGTATTATTAGAATTATCCACATAATATATCATGCGGAACCAATAACCATTATTTAGGAGTTTAAAAATAATATATAATAATAAACAGACATCCTCAACTACGCACAAAAGCATTGGAATATTTTTTTATTGAAATATTCGTGTTGTGATAATTCACAAAGTGGTCGAGTTTAGGTTTTATTTTCTTTTCGAAATGAAAAACATTCAGTACGGTTTTTTGTTCGTGCTACTCGTAAGTTTTAGAAGATGATGTGATTTTTCGTATATTATTGTAGATTACCACTGTACATTATTTTAACAGATTGGGATTTATGCAACTTTTCTTGATCTGAACGAAATCCAAAAAAATATTTTGAACTGGAAGAATAAAAAAATATTTAATCTTAGTGAGGTCAGGCTTAATTTTTACTATAATTGCTGAAAATGTATTCAGAGATATTTAGATATAGACTTTAGTTCCTTGTTATAGGTAGGAGTAGCAACAAATGGGATATTTGATATAAGTGACGTCAAAAATAAAATTTTACAATGGAAGAATCAGAAAATTGCAGCTTTATGTCCATCAAACGGGCAAGTATACTTGATATAACAGAACGAAATATTCAAAAATGCCAACACAAATTATATTTACAGCACATTTACCCCTCTGCCGATTTTGTACGGTAAATGGATATTTCGTGGTAATGATTATATTATTGTAACAATGGTAACAATCTTTACAGAGCAACTTTGCAAAATCTTCTTAACCTCGTTTGCAGTACCGCCCAACCAACTAATGTAACACTACGAGATGGATGTATAAATTGCTTCGCTAGAGTCACTTCGATGCCTGAGGTAAGGAGCTTAAATTGGCAATTTAAACTAAGCAGCGAACGGCGCGCGCGACGAGAAACTGGCTGGTCGTGAGGCAAAGAGTATGTTATAAACATGTTTTGTGGGCAATGTCATGGGCACAGAAATATATTATTATCTTGATTAGTTCTGTGGTTGTGCTTTTTCGTAAAGAAGCCAGTTAAAAGGATGTACCTACTTCTGGTGCGCGCCCGTGTGGATGCTACTATAATCCTGTTTATTTCTTCCGTAAAACAATGCTGGCGTGTTTCGATAAGAAGTGCAGGACAGGACAGGCAAAGCAAAATAGTTATAGCGGACTATTTCACATATGTGGTGAATATTATTAATATTTTTTTCTTTTTTTACGCCGAGAAATGCTGTGAGGCATCCCGCTGGGGAGGGGGGACTCCCCTCAATAGATCGAGCAAACAGGGCACCTCGACGGCTAGTGAGTCCCTCAAGGGACCGACGCCACCTCCTCAAAGGGGTTGTAGCTCACCACAGAACAACCCGTCCCAACGTCGGGACAGTGCAATGGGGCGAGGTCCCCATCCACGCCCCTTGTCCCCTCCTACTCTTCTGTCCCCTCTTCTTATAAGAGGGGTACAAAGAGCAACCTCCTCGGTTCACTTGGCTTCGCCCAAGGTGCTGGGTTCACCTGAGGCTTCTGAGCCCCACCGCCACGACAAAACTTGAATTACCGAGGAGGAGATATTATTCATGTTAATGTATTCTTTTGTTTTACATTACTATAATAATATTAAGAATGAGAGAAATGCAGGTATTTTTATTTCTAGGGTCCACAAGAACTAAACGGCCTTAGCGTGTGCGCAGTACAATACTTTACAAACACTTCATATGCAAGTTGTGCAACAACCGTGATGGTAAGTTTTTACTTCATTCATCGACATCATTATACATCGGTCTGTTGTGTGTAATCATGCAAATGCGAAATTTCATTTATATAATATATTGGCTTGTAGTTCCAGTTAGGATCTTATCATAATATTTTATTACTAGCTGTTGCCCGCAGCTTCGCCCGCGTTTATTTAGATTTACAGCCGTTCGGATTAATGATGATTATTTTTATGGCCAACGTTACGCCTTATAACATTAGCTATCTGCCAGTGAAAGCCTCGTCAAAATCGGCTTAGCCGTTTTAGAGATCAACCGGAACAAAGAGACAGACAAAATAGATTTTTTTATGTAAGTACCGTATATTATTTCATAGCTTTTACCCGCGACTTTATCCGCATGTAAGAAGTATTTTTTTTAAACTTATTTTTCAAATAATATGGTTCCAATTTACCACCTTATATTATAATTTAAAGAATACTATTAACTTCCCGATAATTTCCTTATAGGCACGATAGTACGTTTTGAAAAAATATATTTATTTAATTTTGAAGTACATTTTTATTATATTTAAATAACTTTTACGGATTTTATCGCCATTTATTAAGATTTTTACATGTCCGACGTTTAAGATACCTACTTTACAGCAACCATGGTCATGGGAGGATTGAGGTGTCAGGCGTCCTAACGTTACAAAGTTATTTGAAACTACCTATCATATGATACATCAATATTTTTCCTATTCAAATTAGTACCTACTACCAGCAAAAAAAAAACTACGAAAAAGAAATGTTATATTTTAACTTAAGAACTATATATACCTATAAAGAAAAGAAGGAGAAACAAACAAAAACACTAAACAAACTAATTATATTATTATCTAATACCTACTTTAAACATATATCTAAAAACTACGTATATCTATGTATTTTTAAAATCTGCAGCAAATATGAGTGAAGTCGGCGCGTGAGCGCCCTCGCGCGTTTATAAAAAGATAAACAAAAATCAACCGTATAGCCGTACCCATAAGTATGGGTACGGCCAGTATGGGCCATACTGGCGCGGCGAGATTTGAAAGTTTTATTTCATCTATATCTTGTGTGTTTATAAACCGATTTCTATAATATATTTTTTTATAAAATAGATATTAAAGTCTACTTTTTGAATATGGGAGTTTGATAAAGATATATCTATGTTAAATACAATATATTTATGCATTTAATACAATTTGAAGAAATGCTTACGATTAAACACATTATTGTGGCTAATTTATAAAAGATAGATATATACTATTCAGATTTTTTTTTGTAGATCTTTTGAAGACCATCATCTTTGTAATATATACTTTTGGTGTATGATCAACGTATGCGAGGATAACGGCTCGAAAGCGCATTTTCATCCGACTTGCTTCAAATTTATCGTCACTTCTCAGCTCCTATGTGTCTTAGCGTTATGTTAGCCTATAACCTGCCCAGGAGTATGGAATACAATGTTACCAAGTTTAGTTAAAATCCCTTCAGTAGTTTTTGACCCATGCGTGACAGACAGATACAGACAGACAGACAGACAGACAGACAAAAAATTTACTGATTGCATTTTTGGCATCAGTATCGATCACCATTCATCCTCCAATATTAATTTTGAATATATTATATTCAATGTACAGAATTGACTTCTCTACAGTTTTATTATAAGTATAGAAGATTACAAAATTAGCAAATTTTATGATTTAATCACAAGTTTTTTTGTTTAGGTACCTATTCAAATGAATTGTAAATTTTGATGATTTAATATATAGCATAAATAATTCTGAATAATTATTTCCCCTTTTTCTTATTTCAATTATGACCATGCACAAATTTTCAGGCTCTATCTACATCGGCGTTGAACGTTAAGTCTTCAGGATGTTATATGGGATATTGTGACTTCGTGCGATGCCTAAGACGCATCAATTCTGTTAATCTGGTAGGATAATTGACAAAAAGTTAGAGTGTCCTATAATGATGATGATATGAAACAATCTAAATGATGATGATAATATTTTCATTTCAGATAACTCAATGTACGAGGGAAGCTAGAACTGGAGTTAATATCACCTTGGACGCAGACAATGTCCGATTTTTTACAAATGTCACTTCTTGCATATTATCAAAAACCAGATGTGGAACCTTTAACCCAATTACTGGGGATCCCCAAACACCTGGATACACATCTACTGGCCAAAGAGTGAGCAATGCTCTACAAATTTCGGGAGCTGGAGAACTTAGAATTTTAGCTTTTTCTGCCATTACACCGGTCTCATCTTCGTTCTGTACCCAATCTACTAATTTAACACAAACAAGCTGGCTGAATAATGTTTGTTGATTGAGGTTTTTTCCAGAATAAACAAAAAAGCATATGATCGTGATGTTTCTTTATTTGTGTAAATCTGTCTACATCGTTAAAATATATCAACCCTCCGATAGACTTTTTTGTGTGGCTTTCAAATGGCTCCTCAGACTAAAAGATTGTGGTGCTTAATAAACCACAAAAACCCGGCGGTGCCCTTCTCGTCCTACTGGCCTGACGAGAGAAAAAAAGACCGCTACACCAGGCCAGTACGCAGTGCTGGGAGGCACTGTCTTCTGAAGATAGGGAGTGACGTCCCTTCCTACTCCGCGTAAGGCCCCTTATAGGGTGTTGTATAGCCTGGATTTTCGGGATTAGAGGGATTATTAGCCTGGATTGGAGGGATTCAACGCGCTCGCGTTGAATCCCTCGATCGGCTGCGTACGTGTTCCTCGGCAGTGCGACCTCCCGCCGGTGCCTCATCTCTCTTGTCTGAGGCTGGCCAATATTCCTCCAGAGCCATGGAAACCTCCTCTACCAGGACAGCGAAGCTGTTGGTCTTCGGGTAGACAGTCTGGGCAGAGGCTGCAGGGCCATCGCCAGCCCTTTTTTCCGACGCATGCAACGCCACCCATTATGTGATCAGCGAGATAGATGCCCCTTCACGGTGCAGATCGCGCAAGTCGGGGCAGCTGCAGAGCACTCCCGCGCTTTGTGCCCTTCCTCCCCGCAGCGGAAGCAATGGCCGCTCCTGTCCACAGTTGAGGTGCAGACCGCCGCCATATGCTTTCAACCGGATAAACACTATGCCGAAGTCTGGAAGGTTAATTTTGCTTTTCGCTTTCAGTATAACGTAAGCATTACGTCTTACGTCACCTGCTAGGAGGCGGTGAGGTATAAAGAAAAACGGCCTACAACTTGGCCCCGCATCCTGCTGGACATATGGATATGAACTTCGTAAGTCTGGTGGACCAACAAGAAGTGGACACCCACGTACACCATGCAGTACAAATTTACACCGACGGCAGCAAGATTGAGGGCAAGGATGCCGCATTGTCTGTAAGAAGCAATGAGGCCGAAACCAAAGCCATCAAACTTAAACTGCCGTCGTACTGCACAGTCTACCAGGCGGAACTTCTAGCCATATGTCAAGCAACACGGTTAATTTTACGGCAGGATGAAATGAGTTTCGCCAGCATAAGCGACTCACGCTCTGCCCTCGAGACAGTTGTCAATTCCCACTCCATGCACCCCTTAGCTGTGGAAAGCAGGAACAATATTTATGAGAGCAGACTCCAGAATAAGGAAGTATCCCTGTTCTGGATCAAAGCACATGCTGGACTGACAGGGAATGAACGCGCTGACCATCTAGCGAAAGAGGCCGCTCTCAAACAGAAGAGGAAACCCGACTACGATCAGTGCCCGGTTTCATACGTCAAGAGGTGTATCCGAATGGAGTCCCTTGACGAGTGGAACCGGCGCTATCAGTCGGGTGAGACAGCGGCCGTGACACGAATGTTCTTCCCCGATGTGATTAAAGCCCATATTTTTTTTTTATAGAAGAGGGGGCAAACGGACAGTCGGTTCACCTGATGGTAAGTGAATAGCGACATCCACAGACACCCGCTATACCGGGAGATCAGCAGGTGCGTTGCCGGCCTTTTAGATGTGAGTATGCTCTTTTCTTGAAGGTCCCTAAGTCGTATCGGTTCGGAAACACCATAGGTGGCAGCTGATTCCATATATTTGTGGTGCGAGGCAGGAAATGCCGTAAAAATCTAGATGTTGTGGATTTCCGGACATCAAGATGGTGTGGGTGAAATTTGGAATTCTTACGCGATGTCCGGTGGTGGCATTCTGCCGCAGGTATTAATCCGAACAATTCCTCAGAACACTCCCCGTGGTAGATGCGGTAGAAGATGCAGAGCGATCCGACATCTCTACGCAGCGCCAAGGAATCAAGCCGATTGGAGATCACATTGTCATCGACGATTCGAGCCGCCCGGCGTTGGAAGCGGTCAAATGGAAGGAGCTGATATTGGGGCGCTCCAGCCCAGAGGTGAGAGCAGTATTCCATGTGAGGCCGGATCTGCGCCTTGTATAATTGAAGGCGGTGTGAAGGCATGAAATACTGCTTCGCCCTATTGAGCACGCCAAGTTTCTTAGAGGCTAGTTTAGCCTTTCCTTCCAAATGACCACGAAACTGCACATCTCTCGATATGTCGACGCCAAGTATCCCAATGCTGGCTGCGGCAGTTAGGGGAGTGCGTTCAAATCGTAGAGGAACGACGAAGGGTGATTTTTTGGCGGTAAACGCGCTAAAAAATCACCCTTATATTATATTGTTTGAAAAATCAAACCAGCTGGTATAATCACCCAGGTTCTGACGGGACATGGTGGTTTTTCAGGTTACCTGCACCGGTTTAAGTATAAGGATACCCCATCGTGCAACTGCGAACCTGGAGTGGACGAAACTGTTGCGCACATCCTCTTTGAATGTCCCGTGACAGCAGGAGTGCGATTCGACACAGAGCAGGCTCTAGACTGCGAAATTAGTAAAGCAAATGTAGCGAAACTTATCGCAGATACTAATTTAAGAAATGCTTTTATAACTTATTGTGTAAAGACTGCAAGCCAAGTGATTTCGAGGAACAGTCAGTGTTGAGTGTATACTTTGCAAGTATACGCCTTCAACACTGTTACTGTCCGGATACGTCCGTAAATATTAAATATTTACGGACGTATCCGGACTGATGATGATCATTATTTTACTTTATTTTGTTGTTATATCTCTAAAGGAAATAAGGCAGTGTTTTCAATGTAAAAATGTTTCTGTCTGCCTGCCTGCCTGCCCGCCCGAAGCCCGCCCGAAAATTTACCAGGCCAACTATTAAATTTTGACCCGGTTAAAAAATGACGCATGACAGTTGACATTTGACAGTTGTCTATGAATCATGCCTCACGGAATCACACGATCACGGTTACTATGTGATATGTCTTTCTTTCAGTCTTGGTATAGATAAAGGTTCTCTGTTAGCAAATCAGCAATTTAACCAAATCGTAAACACATTATATTACAAAGACTGGTACCATTTATTCACAGATGCCTCTAAACTTACTGAACAGGGATGTATAGGATCAGCTGTCTGGATTCCAAGAGTTAATGTAGTACTGAACTGCAAGCTGCCTCCCGCTTCCTCAGTTTTTGCTGGGGAAACTTTAGTAGAACATGTTTTTTTGTGTTTCAGATTTTATGTTTGAACCCGCTACTTAAACATAAAATAGTTAAAAACTGGCAACAATCCCGACGTTTCTCCGATTCATCTCTTAGCCCTTTTGTTCTTTTACTTGCACTACCACAAAGCCTTATATATAGCAAAGTTTTCTGCCTCAACTTAATAATTATTAATACTTACCACATATACACATTGAGTTTCACTCTGATATTGGCAAATCCTTCAGGGAGCCATAGTAAAAGAAGAATTGGATGTGATATGTCAAAAGTAGGAAATTTAAAAACAAGTAGGTACCTGGTACACTTTGTTTTTGTATATGATAGTAAGAAAATTATATTTTTTTATTACTTATATGTCCTTTAAAGTCAACTAAATTAAGCAATACGTTTTTCTGAAGACTTTTAATAGAAGAAAAGAATTAGTAAGTATGTGCCTTTTGAAATATTTTGTTTACAAAGTTTCTATTAAACTCATTGCTTTATCAAACTAAGATTAAGATATTGTAAAGTATGAAAGTATATAGATATTTACAACTTTTAAAGTATTTTCTACATTCCTTAATAATTTTATGAATATTTGGTCAGGTTAGTTGGTTGTCAGTTATGTTGATAATATAATGCTAATAAATACAATTAAATTATAAGTTGCTCCCCTATTCATCTTTGGGAGAAAAAATTAAACAAATAGGAATCCTGACTGTCCCCTTTCTTAGAAAATTTACTTGTATGTCCGGAAAAACAAATGAATTTTGTTAGAAAAGATATTCATAGTAGGGATATACATAATAAACACAGGCTAGATGTACTAGTAAATAGACTCACAAAAGTAAGCAATTCTTTTAAAGGCAATTGTATACGTTTGTAAATAGGATTCCAGAAAACATTTAAAAGCTATCCAGCTGAGCGGGGCGAGGATTGCCATACACGCGCTAGCTTATAACTAAAGGATGTAAACAGCAAACAGTTTTTGGTACTATATTTTAAAAAAAACGATAATTTTAGATTTTCCTTCTACTATTTTAAAGAGCATGTATAGATTCATCTACGGATAAATCCAATGTTATATATTATATTATTTATTATTATATATCCAATATTATATATTATATAGGTGAGCTGCACTTAATATCTTCATTACTTACTAGATTTTTCTGGAGATATGTGACTTATGTTGTTCGAGCATTGAGCATATTATACTCTTCTGATTAGCTAGACTGTTGGCCAAGGATAGATGATTGGCCGATAGGACATACATACAGATCACTGGTTGGTTAAATTGCTATTATATCAGGGACAAATCACTGACCAGTTTTGGAATTATAGGGCTCATGTTATTACTCTATCCGGTTATATGTTAAGAGGGGTTAAAGCGATTACTTATTCTTTGTACAGTATATAATATATACATCTGGTCCTATCTCTTACCATTAGTATCATTTTTTTTATATATTTAATTATAAATTGATGATATACAATTATGAAAAAGGTCATATATGTATATATACTAAATATCTATAGTTGCATCTTAGGGAGAAATATTATGTTGATGATTTAAGTTTTTGACTTCACTGATTGTGATTTTATAAAAAGAATCTTTGTAGTTTTCTTGGCCTTCTTTTTAAATTTTTTTGTAGATTCAAAGTATGTATCTGAGTCAGAATTATCACTAACATGTTCTCGGTTCTTTTGAATTGGTTTCTTTGTTTGGATTGCTGTTGCAACTAAAGCTCCTTTTTTAAATGTTTTTATTGGTTTCCCTGATGTTTGCTGTTGATTAAATTTTGGTAAATCCGTAAAGCTCGTATTTGCAGTTGTTGAACCACCTTCTGTTTTTAAATGTTTAAGTCTGAAAGAAATAACATAAAAAGATTATTTTAAAGGAATTCTCAGAATTGACATCTTTTCTTAAATATTTATGTGGATCAATATATTAGATAAATATTATGTAATAACAATAATATAACTTTATTGCACACTATAATTAACACGAACAAAGAAAAAATTAAACTTTAAAACAAAGGAGTTGTACAATTAGGCAACCTTAACGCTTTAAAGCAATTTCTTCCAGGTATGTAGTAAATATATTGCCATTATACCTACTAAGTACTTACTTTCCTCTTTTTTTTGAAATTTTTGGGATTTTATTTGATGTTTCTACATTGGCTTCTGTATTTGCTACTTTACTAGAAATCTTTTTTAATTTATTTTTTTTCTTTTTCTTTCCTTCTTTGCTTTTACTTTCCTCTTCCAACTCTTCTAGTTTTTTGGAACAAGATCTGATAAATAAAAAAGTATATTTATAACAGAAGGTGATGTATATGATAACAGATTTAATTGAAAATATTTAATCTTTATTTCAAATTTTATGTCTTGAATTCCCCAAAGAAAATGGATAAAAATTTTAAATGATTTTGTGCCGATTGTCGAGCCATATTTGACTTAAGGTCAAATTATCTTTGAAGCACATTTCTTCTGTTGAACTTTGTAGAAAATATTTTTTTTGTCCAATGGACTGAATTTAGTATTTACTATGTCAAATAATATTCATTCTTGCCTTAGCAAAGCTTCACTGTCAGTAAAGTAAGAGTTCATAGCAAAGCTAGATATTCCCCAGGAAAGTGGTCCTTTTTCTTCATCTTGTACACCTGTCCATATGTTTTTCTTTAAAGAATTTAGTTTAACCTGTAGTTCTGTTGGTTGTGTGTTTTGTTTCTTTATATCTGAGAGACATCTGAAAGTTTTTAAATAAATGTACATAATATAGTAAAACATAACATACAAAAGTAGTACATAATGTAAATATATATACAATTTAAATAGGATATACTTTATAGAAATCTCAGGAACTAAGAAAATGGGGATAGATAGGTTTATGTTTTCCTCTTTGGTGTAAACTTGTGTTACAATACCATATTAGATAAGTTTAGTTTAAGATTTACATTGTTTATAAGGTTATTTAAATAGTAAAGATAATTTGTATTCATTGGTAAAAGAAACTTCGTACTTAGGTGGAGGTAAATGTCTAAACTGGTGCCAAGATGCGGGTTTCAGTTTCGTTTTTGTTATAATCTCATTGACTAACGAAACGCTCCGTGGTCTTCCGAACTTGGAGGATGTCTTTTCCTTTTCAGACTTATTTTGAAATTCGCCAGTCTAAAAAAATTAAATATGTTTTATTTCCTCATAAATGGGTAACCATTACTTATCGCAGTACTTATATTTAAGTGGTTATCTTTTATTTATTGAGGCTTCTTAAACATTAAATTCCTTAGTATTTAGTTCTGCAACATTTTCACTTACCGGTGCTCGGATTATATTTAGTTCTGGTGGCATTTTATTCTTTCTCCTAGGTTTTAATTTACCGGAAGAATAGAAAAGTTTATTTAATCTTCTAATAGGACTAAGATTATCTTCTAATGAATCACATTCGGATGATACGTCAGACATTGCGTCAGTTGTTAAGTCTATAGTTGGTCTAGACACCTGAAATTCATTTCGTTGTGATAATAGTTGTATATTAATGTTTTTAAATGCCTTTCAGTGTGTTAGTATTTTATACCTTTAATGTTTCCCGTTTTGTTTTCTTTCTTTCTATTCTTTGAATTTTTTCTAGTGTTAACCTCTGATTCTTTGGCTTCTGAAACATTATCTCATGATTATTTTATAAAAATCATATAGCATACATATGTTTTAAATATATATTACTTACTTCATCAACAACTCTACTTATATCCACAAAGTTTGGTGTTGGCGGAGGTGCAGGTTGAGTGAATATTTTATTTTCTCTTGGCGCTTCAGCTTCTGAACTACTACTTGATGTGTCGCCTTCATCACTGTTTATAAGAAATAATATATTGAATATCTTTTTCAAATAAAAATTACAGTGGTGTAATTGAACCTTACCTTGAATAATCTGATAGATCTATGTTAGTCGGTTCATCAGCATTAGAACCTTCCTTTAGTAGCCTGGTTACGATTTTGTTTCTGAGCTTCTCTTTGTTAGGATCTTCATCATAAAAATCAAGTAAAGTTTCACAGAAAGTTCGACCAATACTTTCATAGTCTTGAGAGGTAAAATGAGTGGACATTCTGCCACCTAATTCGGAACCACCAAATGAGGCTTCCATTGTGTAACTATTAGAAACACCAAGCATCCAAACTACTACTCTTGCTGTTCCCTCTTTGCTTCTTTGTATTCTAAATTTGCAATTTTCAAAAGAAAACTGGAAACAGTATTGAATGAGAATACTAAGAAATACAATTTATAGTATGAAGATAGTTTTCAATCGTACCTTATCCGCTGCATTTTTATGCAGCATTAAAGGAAAAACTTGCTCCTGTAAACGTTTGTCAGAGTTTTTTCGACTTTCACAGCCATATATGAAGATGTTATGTTTACGCGAGTGAGCGTGTAGATCTACATACATTGCTACTCCACATTCTTCCTGCAATCTAATTTTGTGTTTAGGTCGAAAAATTATAGTCATATTCCGTGAATGAATAACTGGGAATGCATTTACCTTCGAATCATAACTTTCGTATGCCACACGGGTGGGTAAGTTTCTCTAATAACAGTGCGATATTGTCTGTTGAGATCTTTACCAGTTAATGAACATCTATTGTTACCAACAATTACCTGAAATCAGTATAGTTTAGGGATATTTTAAAAGGAAAGTGTCTTATCAACAGTGAATCTGTATCCGTTTTTCGTCTTACACTATTAAACCTTTAACGATTAGACATCACGTCGGAAGGTTACTATTTCAAAAGACATTAATAATCTACACCTTGTCATCATTTCGTCTGGTGGACACTATTTACGCCTCCCCTCCACCAATGAAAAAATTGTAGCTATTTCAAGTTTCAGGAACTTGGTCGTGTTACATATTCGTGATTTGTTTGTAATCTTTATAATAATTAATGAGATGTAAATTAAAAATACTCACACCATCAGGATTTAACATCGGCACGAGTTTAAAAATAAATTTATCCCTCAATTCTCTGGCTTGATTTGAATCACCTGTCAGGAAATCTATGAACCCTTTCATCATCCACGAGGAGGGCGTTTCTCCTGGATGGACTCGAGCTGAGATTATAACAGCTTTCTTTTTCTGGAAAATATTATTTTCAATAATACGATAGATATAATTAATACGAAAGGCATTATTAAGAAAGAGAATTAATAGAGAGATAAAGAAAATACTTGCCTTTTGTTCTATCTCAGAGTTCTGAGGGGCGGTAATAGTAAGATAGTATACATTATTTCCTGCCAAAGTACGACAAAGGAGTCTCAATTTAGAAAATGTCGACTTGACTGGATGCGCTTGCAAACGTGACAGATATTCCTGCAGGTCTGAGTATGTATACGGATAACAGTGTGCAATGTACACGGCATCGTCTGTGTGAGGAAATTCTATATTAAAAGTCAGCGTGTAACTTGGAAATTGATCTTCTTCTTCACAACTGAAAATGTAATCCTTATTAGAAGGGTACAGTAAAAGTTTAGGGTAAAACTTGTTCAAGGAATATAACTGGTGGTCGAATTAAGTTTTTTAGTAGTCTTTGCCTCTAGGGATAGCTTCCAAGGAACTTACGTTTTTTTTTTTTTTTTTCGGAAGGGCTAGACTTTTCGGCCTGATGGCCTTTAAGCTCAATCGGTACAGTAAGTGAGCAGATGGCTCACTTAAGAAATGAAATAAAAATAAAAAGGAACTTACGTGGAATCGTTTTTGTAGTATGCAATGTTTTCTCCGCAACGGCGCCAACCTATAGAATGTAATTGGGCATCTTTCGTTGAATACAACAGTGGTCGCATGCCCTCATTATACAAACTTTCAGGTTTTGATAAGTTTACTATCGAGAATCTGTAAAGGAACGCATTGTATTAAAACCCAGACAAGCGTGAGTCCGACTTCAGAGTTTTCAGATTTTTTTCCTTTACATCTTGTGAGACCTAGCTTCTTACCAAGTTTCATGATTCTATGTCAATGGAAAGTACCATAATATTATATAGATTTTGGTTTGACAGATGGACAACGGTGTGATCCTATAAGGGTTCCGTTTTGTAATTTAGAGGAATGGAAACCTATAGATCCTAAACAATCCAAAACCAGAATAAAATTATCACTTACCTGTACATCATTTGTTTTTTTGTGTTCGATACTCTGAAATAGAACCATTGCATGTGTCTGTTCGTGTATAGATCAGTGCGAAGGTGCAGCTCATAGTAAGCGGAGGTGATTTTTATTGCTTTTGCTAGGTTGCCACTCTCGAAACGGGACTCGAACCGCAACTCGTCATTACCGCCGGCGCCTGCGCTTGTACACGCTGACAAATATAAGCGAGACCCTCCTACTGTAGACCGACTGAACTGAAAATATACAATTTGGTAGGAATATGCAATTAAATGTACATTTAAATATTGACAAAGTTCTACAAAAATTGTGGTTCATCATCATCATCATCATCATCAGCCTTTATCCGCAGCGTGTTCAGCAGTGAACGCACATTGAATGAAAATACATTTCATACTTTTATACTATACATATTATATGTAAGTTTTTTTTTTTTTTTTTTTTTTTTTTTTATAGAAGAGGGGGCAAACGGACAGTCGGTTCACCTGATGGTAAGTGAATAGCGACATCCACAGACACCTGCTATACCAGAGGATCTGCAGGTGCGTTGCCGGCCTTTTAGATATGAGTATGCTCTTTTCTTGAAGGTCCCTAAGTCGTATCGGTTCGGAAACACCATAGGTGGCAGCTGATTCCATATATTTGTAGTGCGAGGCAGGAAATGCCGTAAAAATCTAGATGTTGTGGATTTCCGGACATCAAGATGGTGTGGGTGAAATTTGGAATTCTTACGCGATGTCCGGTGGTGGAATTCTGCCGCAGGTATTAATCCGAACAATTCCTCAGAACACTCCCCGTGGTAGATGCGGTAGAAGATGCAGAGCGATCCGACATCTCTACGCAGCGCCAAGGGATCAAGCCGATTGGAGATCACATTATCATCGACGATTCGAGCCGCCCGGCGTTGGACGCGGTCAAATGGAAGGAGCTGATATTGGGGCGCTCCAGCCCAGAGGTGAGAGCAGTATTCCATGTGAGGCCGGATCTGCGCCTTGTATAATTGAAGGCGGTGTGAAGGCATGAAATACTGCTTCGCCCTATTGAGCACGCCAAGTTTCTTTGAGGCTAGTTTAGCCTTTCCTTCCAAATGACCACGAAACTGCACATCTCTCGATATGTCGACGCCAAGTATCCCAATGCTGGCTGCGGCAGTTAGGGGAGTGCCTTCAAATCGTAGAGGAACGACGAAGGGTGATTTTTTGGCGGTAAACGCGCAAACTTGTGTCTTGTTGGGGTTAAATTGGACCAGGTTAAGTCGTCCCCATTCCGAGACTTTGGTCAACAGAGACTCGATTTCAGACACAAGTTTGTAACGACACTCATCGACTTGTTCCCGAGAAATATTAGAGCGGCCAGTGTATAAGGCATCTCCAGTGCTGTCATCCGCATAACAATGAATGCCGCTGGTTTGCAGCATATCATTGATATGCAGAAGAAACAGAGTTGGAGATAGTACACAGCCTTGCGGAACACCAGCATTAACAGACTTGAGGTCCGAGCATGTACCGTCGACAACGACCTTGATGCTCCTGTCTGCTAACAAACTGGTGATCCACTTACATAATTTCTCGGGAAGCCCATATGATGGTAGCTTCGCTAGAAGTGCTTTATGCCACACCCGATCAAAGGCCTTCGCTATGTCCAAACTAACCGCCAGTGCTTCCCCCTTGCTCTCAACTGCCTCCGCCCATCGATGCGTTAGGAATATTAGAAGATCACCAGCTGAACGATTCCGTTGAAAGCCATATTGGCGATCGCTAATCAGCTGGTGCTCCTCCAAATACCGCCGGAGCTGGCAGTTAATTATGGATTCCATAATCTTTGAGAACAAGGAAGTTATGGCTATTGGTCTGTAGTTGGACGGGTCTGAGCGGTCCCCTTTCTTAGGGATCGGGTGTACCAAAGCTGTCTTCCACGAGCATGGGACGACGCCTAATGAGTATGAGTGCCGAAAAAGACGCGTAAGGACGGGTGCCAACTCAGGAGCACAAGTACGTAGCACTAACGGAGGGATACCATCAGGCCCACTCGACTTATGGATGTCCAGCGAAAAAAGCGCTTTACGTACGGAGCTCTGTCGAAAAATTATTTCCGGCATTGAGGTATCACACCGAGGGATCGTCGGTGGTATTTTTCCCTGGTCATCCAAAGTCGAGTTGGAAGCAAAAAGAGAACCTAGAAGATCGGCCTTCTCCTTCGCGGTGTGGGCCAACGAGTCGTTCCTCATGTGCAAAGATGGTAGGGATGGCTTACAGAAATTCCCTTGAACAGCCTTGGCGAGTGACCAGAATGCACGAGTTCCCGAAGGAAGTCGAACCAATCTCTCGCCAATTCTGTTCACGTACTCCGCTTTTGCCTCAGCAATAGCTCTTTTGAAGGACCTGGAGGCAAAGTTATACTCCTTTTTTAATGCGCTGGTCTTTACATCCTGTGACATCGATGCATTGGCCCAGGCTCGGTAGCTTAACCGCTTCTGGCGTGCAGCCATCTTACAAGTTTGACCAAACCAGGGCTGGGATTTGCCGCCTATAGGCACTGAAGAGCTTGGAATAAAAAGCTCCATGGCTTGCAGCACCACCTCGGCGACAGAATCGGCAACGATGTCTGGATCATCCAGCGAGAAGAAAATTCGCCCCCATAGGTAGGATGCGAAGAAGGACCGCATTCCATCCCAATCAGCTGACCTATAGTGCCAAACATGGCGGCAGCTGGCAAAACGTGGCCATGATGGGCGGGCAACTTGCACAGAACTCCGGATCAGACAGTGGTCCGATGAGCCAAGTGGAGCGTCCACGGAGACCACGTAATTGTCCGGGTGAGAGGTCAGCAGAAGGTCCAACAGGGAAGGCGTATGATCTTCCACATCAGGGATACGAGTTGGTGATACCACCAATTGTGTCAGATCATATGCTGAGGCAAAGTCGTAAACAGATCTTCCTGCATGATCGGTTGTACTTGAGCCGAGCCACTCGGTGTGATGGGCGTTGAAATCACCAAGTATCACGATCTCTGCAGATGGGATCTGTTGTAGTACGGAATCTGTAGCCATTTGGATGTGCTCTATGAGTCGATCGGTTTCGTCATTACCGCTGTGGGACCTATATAGGCAGGCATAGACGCGGGGATGGTCATCGCTGTCTATGCGCAACCAGAGGATGGAGAGGTCCCTACCTTCAAGACTGCCAAGACGAGAGCAGACATCCTCTCTGACGTACGCGCAAACTCCAGCCCGCGGTACAAAAAAGTGTTCTAATTTGTACCCCGGACAAGAGAGATAGGAAGTATCAGCCGGAGAAGATATCTGAGTCTCGGTCAAAAAGAGCAGGGCCGGCTTCGCCGTCTGGAGGTGGTAGTGAACAGCGTTGAGATTGCTATGAAGTCCCCTTATGTTACAGAAATCCACGGTCATAGTGGTAGGGGACTTCTGCCGACTGCTCCGTTTACCCCGGGCAGTTTTTGTCTTGAGCACAGATTCGCCCCCCCCAGAATACGCGGGGCTGCCCAGGTTTCCGGGTTCAGGTACGTGTCCTGAGCCCGGAAGCCTAGAGAATGAATAGTCAAAGTAAAACGTAGACATACGTTTTACTTTGACTATTCACGTATTTAAGTTCTTTGAAAAACTTTTTTTTTCTCTCATAAACTAGTTTTTTTATAGTTTCTGATTAACCGTAAGCATAATATGTAGAATATGTGGTTTAATTTAATGCCTCTCGCTTTTATCAACCTTGTATAATACACATATTTAATACACATCCATGACCAAGGAACACACAAAACTTTTTGTTCCCTGGCGGGATTCGAACCCGCTACCCCACTGGCTTAAACAAAATTAAAGGATAAAAC
The DNA here is from genome assembly GCA_963853865.1 of Helleia helle. Taxonomy (NCBI): domain Eukaryota; kingdom Metazoa; phylum Arthropoda; class Insecta; order Lepidoptera; family Lycaenidae; genus Helleia; species Helleia helle. The sequence continues at coordinate 14,314,170 of OY971423.1, read as the reverse complement.
ATTTTAAAACAATTAACTATATAGATATTATGAATCGGTCAATATGAAAAGATTCCGACAAATAAGTCCTCCTCTTTTAAGTTACAAAAATAGAAGGTAAAAATAAAATATAATTACATAGTTAACAGCGCTCATGGGATAATATTGGAATATGACAGTTCCCGCTTCCTCTCCCACCGGCTGAGGTTTGAGCTCCTTCCCCGTTGGCACGTAATACGGTTCTGAAGAGGCAGGGACCCAAGTTATATGGTGAATTCTTTCTTCCACTACCTGTTCAATTTAATGAAAGTTATTGAATTTAAAATCGCTTTTTGGACTACGATTTTAGAGTCGAGGTTTTTTTTTCTTTTTCTTTAACGCCGGGAAATGCTCTGAGGCATCCCGCGGGGAAGTGGGTCTCCCCACGTGGGTATGTGGGACTCGCTGCGCCTGAAAGCTGGTAAGTGGACGCAGCTCTACCCACTAAAACCCGGCGAGTGCCACCAATGCCGCCTTGAGTGAGGTGCCCTGGATCTAATAAACAAACAGGGCACCTCGACGGCTAGTCAGTCCCGCAAGGGACCGACGTCACCTCCACAGAAGGGTTGTCCCGCACCACAGAACAACCCCTCCCAACGTCAGGACCGGACAGTACAATGGGGTGAGGTTCTTATCCTCGCCCCTTGCTCTTTTGTCCCCTCTTCTTATAGGAGGGGTACAAAGAGCCCCCTCGGCTCAATTCGCTTCGCCCAAGGTGCTGGGCACACCCTAGGCTACTGAGCCCTACCGCCACGACAAGGCCTGAACCATGGTGGGGAGACTCGAGGTTAGTGTAGCATAGGCGTAACCTTATAATATGGAAGTATTGCCTATTAAGATTTTTCTTCACTTACTTGACATTCCGAAGGCCACCTGGGAGCTTGCTGCGGACAGTCTAATTCTTTTGGCAGTGCAAACAGTTCCCGAGGCTCTTTTAGTTTGGCGGTAGTGCGAAAAGTTTTTATATCTGTGTTTATTTCCAATTGGTTTGTTTTGATGTTGTTGTGTAGAAAATTTGATATAAAGGTCCCTAGAACAAGAATTTTCAGAATTGGTCGCTTTTCATGACCTTGTACCACTTTACCCTTCTTCGTGACATTCAAACATGATCATTCAGTTTACCTGATGTACAGTGACCATGAACATAGGCTGGCCTCATACATCCTGAATCTTAAATATTCCGATCCGGCATTCAGAACGCTCGTCGGTATCACTCTCACAGATGAATCTGAGAAATTCATAATCTGAGAAAATCAGAATGTGTGTGGAGCATACTGATATTGTCTGGTATTCCGGGCTTTCTGAATTAATAACATGAATTCAGATTATGAGTCCAGAGAACCATTCCGGATGTATGTGGCCAGCCTTAGAGTCGAGCACCTGTCGGGTAACACTATTTTACATAAAGGCAATGGTAGCGAATTTAAGTGTTGCCTTTTTTTTCCACAGTTAAATGCTCTTAGGCATCCAGCTGGGGAGTGGGTCTTGCGCCCGAAAGTTGGAAAGTGGACGTAGCTCTACCCATTAAAACCCGGCGAGTGCCACCAATGCCGCGTTTGGTGAGGTGCCCGGGATCTAATGCGCAAACAGGACACCTCGACGGTTAGTCAGTCCCTCAGGGGGACCGACGCCACCTTCACAAAGGGTTGTCCCGCACCACAGAACAACGTACCTCGTCGGGACAGTACTTACAATGGGGTGAAGTTCCCACCCTCGCCTCTTGCCCCCCGCTCTTTTGTCCCCTCTTCTTATAAGAGGGGTACAAAGAGCTCAATTTGCTTTGCCCAAGGTGCTGGGTTCACCTCAGGCTACTGAGCCCCACCGCCACGACAAGGCTTGAACCGTGGTGGGACCATGGCAGTGTTGCCTGGGATGACAATAATAAGATAATTAATAGTTTGCCAGTTTATCAATCTTGCTTATCTCTGTTATTAATATAATAATAACTATATTATTATAAAATTAAAAAAGAAATACCTATCTATTTAATGAAAAAACAGCCAGCAATATTTTCCGAAAATGTGTTTATCAGATAGGTAGCTAGTAGGTAGATAAGGGAAGGCCGTGCAATTAAGCGGTGCATCAAACATATCTAATATACAGAATGTATATACATTGAATATGTATGTTACATTGAATAGAATGTACTAAATATTGCATCATAGGATACGAGTGACGAAAAACGGCAGTAGTGGCTTATATAATATATAGATAAAAACTCTTGTCCAGCTATGGTTGAATACGGGCTGGATAATCATTAATTAATCAATATAGTCGAATTAGAATTTAGCGCCATAATAATTAATATTTTATTTTTATTTTCATCATACTTTTTTACGGCGGGGAACCATCAGCTCTCCATACTGTCTACATTTACATATAATATGTACGTATATAACATGTAAACATAATTGTATATTTTATCCGTTGCCGCATTTATATCTGTCATCATCCCTACCTGATGATCACCTGACATGAACATCATTGCTATCATCAGCATGTAACCTTCATCTACTACTAAATATGAGCTCTTTTTTTTTCTTTCGCCGGGAAATGCCCTGAGGCATACCTCTATTATTATGTTAGTAAAGACAATTAAAAATATTGATATCGATTTGTACTGAACTGATTATTTTGTGTTCCATAAAATTTACCTTTGTTACATATAGGGAATAGAGAAGCTTGTAATGTTTTAACTTGGTCTATATTGGCTACCAGCAAGTTGTCCTGTAACACGGGATCTCTTGTCGGTAGAGTGAGAGTCAGTGTAGTATTGTCGATGTAATCTCTTCTTTGTTCTTCTTGTTCTATCATCATGACGTTCTCTTGGACACAATGCAACTGTTTCCACCATAACATTGTTTTTTTATTTCCTAATTCGAATATGCCAGCGAAATATTTCTTATCGCACTAAGTAGAATTGTATACTCTGTCACCATGGCTGCAAATTGTTTGGATTGATAATGGTTTTGGTTCGTAACTGGCGTGTGGGGCGACGCTCGAAAGCTGACTGAGCTTTTGTCAGGGGCGTAGTTTTTGGGAGAACTTAACTGATATTCGGCTTGTTTTACTTCGTCAAGTTATAGTGATGACACGGAGGCTTATAACGAATTCTGATTCATAGCGTCCTTCAAATTATTCATGAGTTACAGTTTTCAGTTGGGATATTCTTGAATAACTGATCGCTGAACATTATATTGTTGATTTATTAAGAATGTGATTATTTTAGAGTAATGATGTGAATTTCCTGTTAGTAAGTTTATGTCGCCTGCTGTTCATATTTTTTATTATTTTATCTGACCTATCAAAACGTGTTTTTATAATTTTATATGCAAGGCATTTAAATGAATGTTTAATATGCGAGGAAAATTATATTTACATATAATTACATGTTTTAGTACTGCGTTTATTTACACTTTAAATAATACTACGAGAATTTAGTAAGAGGTAGTGCCATGCTGCTTTGCATCCGAATAGGGCCGTCAAGACCGCGGTGGTACCTCTCGCTCACATAACACCGGTGCCAAATGACAGCTATGCTGTCGCGTTTTGTGCGTTTTGTGAGTTTCTGGTGGCCCATTGGGTGGATAGGGAGGGCAACGCCTCTATAACATTTGGTTGTGCGTGAAGACATCACGCACAACCACATGCACGCACAAACATGGGCGTCGGTAGTCACCATAAGGCTCCGACTGCTCTGTTGCCTCCTTAATCCTTGACTTTAAAAAAAAACAATATCTCATTCTAAAAAATTATAACCTTCGCTTTTTATTTTTCGTAAAAGAGAACAGTTGGGTTAAAGTTCTCAAACTTGGACGGTTTCCAATGAAACTGCATTAATTTTATAGCGCCTTTAGATTCTTTTGTCTTTTATCTCGAAGATGGGAAAGTTTATTTACTTATTTGTTTACATTGTTAAATTACTTGTTTATTGCTAGCAATAATATTCAATTTTTTGTAGCATTTTTGAATTTGCGGCCATGTATAACTTTCTCTACTCACACAATTTTTTCTATTCTTTTGGATTGATATATGCGATTGATGTAAAATATAAAGATATAGTTTATTTTATAATATACTATTTTCATTATTTTTTGCTCTTCTGAAATATTTGCCACATATTTACAAAACATTATGTCAATAGTTTATAATTATCTGACAAACGTGTGATGTGTGATGAATAAGACATTAATCTACTTGGCTGAATACTGATTGTGTATTTAAGATCTAATACCTTAATGAATTTCTACAAAATATACTTGTATTTTTAATGTTAGTTGAAAAGGCAAACTGGCAGACGTTCCACCTGATGGTAAATGGCCGACGTGGCGTATGAACATAATTAGTTTACCTGGAAGTTGGAACGAGCCCAGGCAACTCATTTATGTGTTGCCTATCCTGAGACATAAGATGTTAAGTCTCGGTGCCAGTAATTATACTGCCTGTCCTGCCCTTCTCTCCGAAACACAGCAAAGCTGTTTCACGGGAGAAACAAGTAGTATGGTGGCAGCCGAGAGCGCGGCACAGCGCATCTCTCCCACCGGTAAATTGTACATATAATTATTGATTACAATAAAATCTAAATTATAATTATTAGTAATACAACAAATTCATTTCTTCTTTTCTTTCTTTTCGTGCTTTCTATTCTTCTGCGTATAAACCATGCAAACTTGACATAGTTCTGATTTATAGTAGTTTCGTATTTTTGGATACAATTTAAAATTACTTAAAAAAATTACACGCTGTCATTCAATTGAACATTGAAAATTTACCTTTATTGTTGTCGACGTCCGTAGAATTCTTCTTATGACCATCTGCAGTCACTGTCATGGTTTTTAGATTCAGAAATCAAGAATACTCAATTATAAGGAAGCAAGATTGAAAATGTGTGGTCGTAGCACTAGAGTCTGGCATATGAATAATTAATTAATACCTTTTAATGATATATTATATAATATTTTTTACAAAAATAATTAATTGTAGGATAATAGCTTATCATATATTATTATAAGATACGTTTATGTAATCATAATTATACTAGGTACTTTAATTTATATTTTCATAGAATTTTAGGAGCGTTAATTTGAGTAAACAGCTCTGCGAAAGCTGAAAGGTGACTGCACTTCGCTGAAATGTGTAAACTTGTGCAGAAACGTTTAAACTCAGCCACAAGCTCTGATTATAACGACCAGAAAACTTTACCGCCGACGCCTCGGGCTTGGGTTCAACACGATATCAAACAAATAACCTACATAAACCCGGTTTTATTCAAAAGGACCACAGGGCTCGGTAAACATGGAAGGACCATATTAACCTAGTTCTGGGATAACTTGAGAACTTATGGCGTTGGTATTCACTTATTTTAATAATATAACTAAGATTTCAATAATAGATTAATACTATAATATCTATACCCACGAGTGTATGTTCTATGTATGCGTTAGTGGGGTTCGAATCCGCGATTTGGTGCTGGTACTGAAAATTACTTCCCAGTATTTTTAACACACACCTTTTCTCGTATCATTTCATATAGTTAATACGAGAAAATGGGTACACAAAATTTTGACTAGCCCTATAGACCCTGATATCCAAGTAACAAAAATAACCCGTACAAATCAAAGCAAACCAAATCAAAATATCTTTTATATTATATTAATTTTGGTATATTGAACCGTATGAAGTAAGCTTAACAAAAGCTGTAAATCGTCTAGACTCTAGGAATACCCTCGACTGTCTATGGTCTCCATCATCAGACATGTAATGGCACTTATTTTTTTTTTCTTTAACGCCGGGAAATGCTCTGAGGCATCCCGCGGGAGAGTGGGTCTCCCCACGCGGGTACCTATGCGGGACTCGCTGCGCCCGACAGCTGGTAAGTGGACGCAGCTCTACCCACCAAAACCCGGCGAGTGCCACCAATGCCGCCTTTGGTGAGGTGCCCCGGATCTAGTAAACAAACAGGGCACCTCGACGACTAGTCAGTCCCGCAAGGGACCGACGCCACCTCCACAGAGGGGTTGTCCCGCACCACAGAACAATCCCCTCCCAACGTCAGGACAGTACAATGGGGCGAGGTTCCCATCCTCGCCCCTTGCCCCCTGCTCTTCTGTCCCCTCTTCTTATAAGAGGGGTACAAAGAGCCCCGTCGGCCTAATTCGCTTCACCCAAGGTGCAGCGGCTCACCCTAGGTTACTGAGCCCCACCGCCACGACAAGGCTTGAACCTTGGTGGGGAATGCACTTATAACCCAATTAATTAAGTCCAATTAAAAGGTAGCTACTGTAAACTGTTAATGAGACCATCATGGCCCCTAATGAGAGTCACAACCCATCTAAGTATAAAGTTCTCATCAATACAAGTTAATCAAGCCCAATCACAAGGTTACTGACAGAAAATGTCGAGGAGTTCCCTCGATTGTCTTTCAGCTCCAGCATCAGATCGATTCTAGACCTTTGTTAAATTGAAGTGCTTTAAAATACTTAATTTAAAAAATGTACACACTAGTCGCTCCTACGATTTTCGAAAGTTCCCCATGATTTCTCTGAGATGCCATCATTACTCTTTTGAAAAAAAACGATTTTTGAAAATCGGCCCACAATTGACGGAGAAATCGGTGAACATACATTAAAAAAATATATACAGGCTAGCATAGAACCTCCTCCTTTTTTGATGTCGTTTAAAAAATGATGATACTTTAAACTAAAACATTAAATTTCGTTTTACTTATATTAAACAGAAGTAAAAATCTTTTTACCACTATGTATAGTAATGTAACGAAGCTCGATCTAATACATAATGTTGGGTACGACAGTAGACCAGAAATAACATAACCTAATGCAATCTATACATTATATAGTAATCGTGATGCAGTCATGTGTTTCATATTAGTTGTCCTAGCAACCTGACTGTAAAATCGATACTATTCTGAATCTACGGAATATCGCTAAATAAAGGTATGTTATACATCGTATTATATATTTAATTTTGGTTCATCTCAATAATATTGTTTGACTAGAAATATGACGATGTAACTCGCTTTTTTTGGTTTATTTTAAAGTGCTTGTTTCTCCCGTGAAACAGCTTTGCTGTGTTTCGGAGAGAAGGGCAAGACAGGCAGTGTAATTATTGGCACCGAGACTTAACATCTTATGTCTCAGGATAGGCAACACATAAATGAGTTGCCTGGGCTCGTTCCAGGTAAACTAGTGCATGTTCATGGGCGACGTCGACCACTTACCATCAGGTGGTACGTTTGCCAGTATGCCTATCCAACTAACATAAAAAAAAAAGTCATAATATCACATTTAAGTCTACAACGTTGTTTGATAGATTTAGGAAGTAGTTGAAACTGAGTAGAAGTATTAGTAGAGTTGTGTAAGAGGCAGTCCCATGTTGCTTTGTATCCGAATTGGGCCGGCACGACCGGGGTGGTACCCCTCGTTCACATAACACCAGTGTTAAGTGACAGCTATGTTGTCGCGTTTCGTGTGGTTTGTGAGTTGCAGTTTCCCATTGGGGGGGATAGGGAAAAGGAGGGTAACGCATCTGCATAACCTCTGGTTGTGCGGATGCTGTATGGGCGTCGATGGTCGCCAAAAGGCTTCGACTGCTCGTTTGACCTCTTATGCTATAAAAAAAACTGAATCAGGAAGAATTATTTTTTATTTTAATAATACTAATAATAATATTTATGGACGCTTTTACACCGCGATAATCTGGTCCCTTGGTAAGTTCCTGAAGAACTTGTGCTACCGGTACCAGACAACGAATATATATTCGATACTTTTATACTATACATATATTTAAGATTTTTATTATACATATAATACATATTCATGACCCAGGAACGCAGAAAACTTTTTGTTCCCGGGCGGGATTCGAACCCGCTACCTCCAGCTTGAACGTCAATGGGCTAATCATTGAGCTACAGAGGTCAATTTAAAATAAGCATGTTTAATTCAATTCATATTCAGTGAAGTAACAGAAACTTGCGAATAACGTCGGTATAGATTCTCAAATGAAGACTGCCTTTATATCGCACTAGCTGTTGCCCGCAGCTTCGCCCGCGTTAACTTTGATTTACAGCCATACGCGGATTGATGATGATTATTTTTATAGCCTAAGTTACTCCCTATAACGTCAGCTATATGCCAGTGAAGTATAGTGCCAGTCCTATCGAAATCCGCCCAGCCATTTCAGAAATTAGCCGGAGCAAACGGACAGACAGACAGACGGACGGACAGACAGAAAATTTGTAAAAAATGCTATTTTGGTATATTCAATAAAAAGCGGTTATTTTGATATTACAAACAGACGCTCCAATTTGATTTATCTGTATAGATGTATAGATATAAACCATGTTGATTTTAATCTTTTCACTTGTCTAAAGGACTGAGGACAGAAAAATCGTGGCTAAAAGGTTATATCTCAACATAAAACGACATATATAAATATATATATATATATATATATATATATATATATATATATATATATATATAAATGCACTTCCCGGTGAATTAAAAAGGTTCCACAATAATTCTACAATTCTTTTTACACTTTTTCCACTTTTATATTATTAAAAAAAGGGGAAAATGATTTGTAGAATTATTATGAAACATGAATTTCCACCAAGAACCATCAGTAGAATCAATAACTTTTAAAAAGGTTCCATTAACTAATCCAAAGAAAGGTGAACGAACTATGCAGTTTTGAAGTCAGCGTAATTTTCCATGTTGAGGAGTGCGTCTAAAGTAATACCTATGACCTGGCCTCATTGTGCGTATACCTCTCGTACCTAAGGGCCATAGGGTGACTGGCCGGGACTCGGCACGACCTGGTACGGATCGATTTCATATAATACGTCTGTCCCATGTCACTCAATATGGAATTTGAGAACTTTGATGTCGGAAAACTGAAAATGTTTTACACTTTTATTAATATGTAGGGACTCGTATCATACTTTGCGTGACATTTTTTTTGTTTTTTTTTATGTTAGTTGGATAGGCAAACTGGCAAACGTACCACCTGATGGTAAGTCGACGTCGCCCATACCTGGAACGAGCCCAGGCAATTCATTTATATGTTGCCTATCCTGAGACATAAGATGTAAAGTCTCGGTGATAGTAATTACACTAGTAGTAGTACCCATGCAGCCGGGAGTGCGGCACAGCGCTTCCCTCCCACCGGTCACATCCCAAAAACTTGATAGAAGGCCGATGACTACTGAAATTTAACACCTGAGTACTTGCACTTGCTTTTCGCGAAGCGACCGCACCCATGACCCATTACGATTTTGAGTTTAGATGTTTCAACGTGTGCTAAATCAATTGTTATATTCTAATTATATTGCTGCCATTACAAATACTTTAGAAACGGGCACTTGAAAAGCAATAGTGATCTACATATTATGAACCTTATTATGAAAAATTATCGATTTCGACGTTTGAACAAAGAATTTTGAAAAAAGTCCCAATATAAATATCAGGAGGATGATGATTATATTACGAAAAAGTATTTTTCCTCTTTAACCCTCTACACAAAAAGGCGTATAAGTTAAAAAAGGGTATAAGTTTGACCGCTGTCTGTGCCATCGTAACGGGTGAACCGATTTGAACGAGGCTAGGTTTCCTAGTGGTGGTTCTTAGGCATATTTTATACAAAACCGTATAATTTCAGCGTCATCAGCTCTTTGGTTGTTGCGTTGGAATTTTTAAAGTATAACCTTAACATTTTGATTATCATAGGACACCACAATGGGGCGGAAGGTTGTCGTAGCGGTTTGTACGCTGAATCAGTGGGCGTTGGATTTTGAAGGAAACTTGAACAGAATATTGGAGTCTATTCAAGAGGCAAAGGAGATGGGAGCCCTGTACCGCACGGGACCAGAACTAGAGATAAGGTATTTATTGTGGGTGGATCGAGACTGCTGAAGTAAAAACCGCGACTGTAATCGGAATTTTAGAATGGGTAAATGTACTACCCTAAGCTAGATGAGAGAATCACTAATATTATACTCGTAATTAAGTACCTTATTGTCCCTAATAAACTTCTTTGTGATACTACTCCCCCAAAATAATTAGGCGCATGACAGGGACTGCCCGAACCCCGCATTCGCCCCGCGCTTATCCTAGCGCGGGTATGCGCGAGACGAAGGCGGGGTTCGGTTGGTCGCTGTCATGCGCCTCATTGTTGTGGTGGAGTAGTAGAAGTCTTGCCAAAAATGTATAAGTAGTAAATTCGATAACTATTTTGCTAGAGATCGAGTCGTTGGTTACATACTAATTGTTAGTTACATTAGTTCTTTTATTTCAGCGGTTACAGTTGTGAGGATCATTTCCACGAGCCAGACACATTCCTGCATAGTTGGCAGGTTCTGGCAAAACTTCTTAACTCACCGACATGTAAGGATATCCTGATCGATGTTGGCATGCCAGTACAGCACAGGAATGTATCATACAACTGTCGGGTTGCGTTTCTTAATAAGAAAATACTGCTGATTAGACCAAAGATGATTTTATGTGAAGATGGAAATTATAGGGAGTCGAGGTGGTTCTCTTGTTGGACAAAAGTAAGTTCTGAATATTTATGTATTAGATACTTAAAAAGTCATTGTTTTTGTGGCTCATGATCATAGAGATATGGGAAATTTCTTACTGTGAAAAATCTCTAAAGGTGCAAACACAAAAAACAATAAGTACTCCAGTCAAACACTTTCTGGTACAATTCAGATTGTTTGTATGTTTGCATAAGAACAATGAGCATTGCCGTTTAGCATTTGTCAGGAAAACTCAAGCTAAAAATTTACGCTCTAAACATTGCTGCAAAATCAGCTCATATGCTAACAGCTAAATGAACCCTTCATACATCGAGCATATAACCGGAATAGCGTGGTAATGCTATGTGTTTTGTATGAAACCAAACTCCGACAAAATTTGTGGCTCATGATCATAGAGATATGGGAAATTTCTTACTGTGAAAAATCTCTAAAGGTGCAAACACAAAAAACAATAAGTACTCCAGTCAAACACTTTCTGGTACAATTCAGATTGTTTGTATGTTTGCATAAGGACAATGAGCATTGCCGTTTAGCATTTGTCAGGAAAACTCAAGCTAAAAATGTACGCTCTAAATATTGCTGCAAAATCAGCTCATATGCTAACAGCTAAATGAACCCTTCATACATCGAGCATATAACAAGAATAGCGTGGTAATGCTATGTGTTTTGTATGAAACCAAACTCCGACAAAATTTGTGCTGCGATGTTGCGCCCGTTCTGCGCTCTGATTGGCTGACTTATGGCCATTAATAGGACGTATATACATATATATCGGTTGCCTGAATTGCTAATACGTTCGTGACAAATCACTGACCAGTTTCGGAATTTTATGACTCACATTACTACCCTATCCGGATATATGATCGATGGCTTCATACTATTTAGTGATTTTATCATCAGGAACGTCAAATAGAAGACTATTATCTTCCGAGGATGATATCCGCGATAACAGACCAGACCACAGTGCCCATAGGAGACGCAGTTATTTCCACAAAAGACACGTGTATAGGTTTTGAAATTTGCGAGGAGTTGTGGAATCCACAAAGGTGAGATAAAAATCAGATGACCTTACAATATTATGATGATTTTTTCTTTGAAAGTTAAATTGATATGAATTTATAAAAGCTTTATGTCTAACACGATGGTACGAAAAACTGTTAATCGATTATTCGTATTCGAATAAAATATCGTACACCTAAAGAAGAAGAAGAATTACTGCAAAAAGTGAAAATTATTTTTAATTTTTTTTTTTTTTCTTTTTCTTTTATTCAGGAAACAAACAGTCATATTATAATTAAAATAATACAAAGAAAGTATACAAGACGAGACTTTGAGTTCCATATAAACTAAACATTTGAGAATAGATGATATTAAAAAAAAGAAACAATGAATCTTAATGTTTAAATATAACATAGTCGGACACAGGAAAAAAAGAAATCAAAAACAGAAAAATAAAATGAATGCTAATTAAATTTAAATAAGACTGAACACATATAATAATTGAATACTGTACTCATATCCTTGAAATGATTAGTATATACTAATTAAAAGTACTTACTTATATATTAAAATTAATAAAACTTTTTCCATAGTTCTTGCCTGAAAACTGGTAAGCTGTTACTAAATATATCTATTTCATTAAAATCATTATTATATGCGTTCACACTGCGCCTAAAGAAGTCATTGCTGGTGTACACCGTTCTATATGAAGGAACCGAGAATAATTTCTGTGCACGAGAGCTGGACCTTGGTACTTTAAACTTTATTTTATTTAAAATCGTAGGGGAGTCGATTAAGTTATTTAATATTTTGTAAAGAAATATTTGATCAAATATTTTTCGTCTGTTCGTAAGTGTTGTAAGTGTGTGTCGGATCAGGGAATTGTCGTAAGAAGTATATTCTTGGTTAGAGCGGTAATCTAAATGTTTTATGAATTTCTTTTGGATCCTCTCTATTCTATTAATATGGTTGGCATAGTATGGACTCCAAATTATGCATGCAAAATCCAAAAGAGATCGTACATAGCTGAAATATAGGAGTTTTAACGTATGACCATTTTTAAAAGGTTTAGTTATTCTTAAAATAAATCCAAGTCTACGAAATGCTTTATTTAAGATGTGATCGATATGCAAATTAAAAGATAATTTTGAATCCATTACTATACCCAAATCACGAACTGATGTAACTCTTTTAAGTGTCATATTATTAAGGGAATAATTAAATATCAATGCATTAAAATTTCGTGTGTAAGTTATAACTGAGCATTTCTCAATATTAATATAAAGTTGGTTAGATGAACAATAATTACATATTGAAGCTAGATCAGATTGCAGTTTTAAACAATCATCTATTCTCGTGATAACTTTGAAAAATTTGGAATCATCAGCATATAGTAAAAAAAATGAATTATTAATAGTTTTATCAATATCATTTACGTACAAAGTGAACAGGAATGGTCCTAAATGCGACCCCTGAGGTATTCCCGACGGGTTTACTAGAAAATTGGACGAATACCCTTTTATAGAAACAGCTTGAGAACGATTTCTTACATATGAATCCAGCCATCGAAGAAGATCACCATGTATTCCAGTGCTCCATAGCTTTTTTATAAGTAGATCATGATTAATTTTATCAAAAGCCTTGGAAAAATCAGTATACACAACATCCACTTGCATTCTTTTGTCCATTGCTTCTAACAGAAAGTTAGTAAAGGTAAGCATGTTTGTTTCAACTGAGCGCCCCTTGCAGAAACCATGTTGGTTGATGGAAATATGATTTTGCAGGACACTTACTAATTGACGCGCTACAATCCTTTCGAACACTTTAGCAAATAAGTTAATTTTAGCGATAGGTCTATATTGCGTCACATCCGTCTTCCTATCATTTTTAGGGATAGGGGTTACAAGAGCGTACTTCCACAATGTTGGGAATATGCCTACGTCCAAAGATTTGCTAAATATATTACTTAGTGGTAGGGACAATTGATAAGCACACTCCCGGATGAAAATAGGATGTATACCATCACAACCAGCACCTTTGTAAATATTAATACTTTTAAGTTCTTTGTATACAGTTTCTCTGGTAATGTTAATGGAACTGATATCAATAGGAGCGTTTACAGGTGGGCAGTTATAATCGAGAGAAACTGTGGTTAAGGGGCTATCAACGAAAACCGAGTTAAAGTATTCGTTAAATAAATTACATGTATCTTCGCCCGAATTTGAAACGCGTTCATTAAACCGAACCTTCATAGGGACATGGCTAGTCGGTAACTTCGATTTAACGTAGGACCAGAATAGTTTAGTACATTTTTTAATATTGTTTTCGCTTAGTTTTATAGAATTATCATATGTAGTCCTTTGTAATCTTATTTCCCTTTTCCCCAGAGTTGAAAAAGTTTGATAATCTAGCGGATTTCCGTATCGCTTCCATTTGGTATGATATTTTCTTTTTTCTCTAGCTAATTTTATTAAAGGTACCGTGTACCAAGGCGGGTAGCGAGTTGTATTTATTATTTTACGAGTAGGAACATATTCATTAATTAGAGTATTAGTCACAAGGTACAGAGAATCAACCATAGAATCAATACTATCCGCATTAGAAACATTTGTATGCCAATCCGTGGATGCTAACTTTTCCCGAATAGTTTTGTAATCGGCACGATGAAAGAGCTTTCTGTTTATTGATTTCCGTGGTAATATTGGATAGGTATCCAAAATTAAACTGACCAGTAGTGTCTTGTGGTGAGCATCTTCCAGAGTAACAGGGAAAGGACAAGTAGCAACGGAGCACTTTTCGTTACAAAATATTAGATCTAATAATCTGTTGTTAAGATTAAATGATGAATTAAATTGTTTTAAGTTGGAGAAACTCATGAAATCTGCTGTCATTTGCACCAACGTGTTACTGCTCGAACGTGTAACCATCGAATCTGATTCATTACTAAAATACCATTCAGCAAAGGTAATATTAAAATCGCCGGCTATTAGAAATATATCATTAGGATTCTGTTCCATTAGGCGAGTAACGTGTTCGAACAATTGACAAAGCTCCGACTCGTGTCGCCGGCTGTGTGGTATATATGCGCAGCAGATATGTACGTGAGCGGGGCAGGCGGAGCGCGCTGGAGTCGTCGCGCGCGCGCCGAGCGGGATACTAACCCACAGATGTTCAGGTGAAGCGGGCGCGTTCCATTCATCACGTAGTAAAGGATTTTTGTCTCGGAGAACAGCTATTATCACACCGCCTCCCCTGTCCGCGGCCGTCGTAGTGGCGTCCCTATCTCGTCGAAAAACTACATAGCGATCGTCAAAATACTCGACACTATTAAAATTATCGTTTAACCACGTTTCAGTTATACAATAAATATCGTAGTCATTTAGGAGAATTTTATTTAAAAATGAGTGTGACTTGGTACGAAGTCCCCTTACGTTTTGGTAATATATCGTTATTAACTGTGAGAATATAGGAAAGTGATAAAAATAAACAAATTATAACTAACTATTGTGGTATTTAGAGTATAGTAAGTCAACAGCTCTGTTAAACATTTTATAGTAAATACGTAATATAAGTCTGTGATATTTCTAAAGTTGCACACAGCAATAACCTCAAAAGGCAGTAATGTGTAAATATTATATTGTAATGTATAAGTATAGCGTCCATGCAAAATACACGTATGAATTAATATATAACTAGTTTTAAACATTTTAATTGTGTTGTATATATCGGTTAAACATCGGTGAATGGATATCAAAATGTAGAAGTAGCATAGTCATTTAATATTATTCAAATCCCGTTCATTTAATATACGTATAATTTTAGAAGAATCTGATTTTCTTAAGAATATTTTACAATCGCGAACCCATAGATATGAGTATTCGTGTTGCCGCTTCAACTCCCGTACACTTTGCACAGTTACTCATTTTAATAAATATTTACTTTTGGTTATTTGGGTTATTATTAAATACTGTAAACGACTATGAACACACGACTATGAAATACGTATAAATCAGTAATTAATAATCATCTTCATCAATTAACTTATGTGTGTTCTCAGGTATACAGTTAAGTTAAAATTGTTATCTTAATTTGCAGCCGACATATTCCCCTAGGTTTGGATGGAGTGGAAATCATATCGAACGGTTCGGGCAGCTACATGGAGCTACGAAAGGCGTATGTGACCGTGGACCTGGTAAAGAACGCCACATTCAAGAGCGGCGGCGCTTATCTGTTCAGTAACCTGCGGGGGTGTGATGGTCAGAGGATATACTTTAATGGGTGCTCCTGTGTCGCTCTTAACGGTGAAATCGTCAGTAGAGGGCTGCAGTTCGCGCTGAATGATGTGGTGAGTATACAAAGACTGTACAGTTTTGTCTGCACTTGGGGCTAATAATTAATGATCATCGTCATCAGCCTCTATCCGTCCACTGCTGAACATAGGCCTCCCTCAATGAACGCCAAGACGGCCGATACCTTGCCACACGCATCCAACCACAGGCTTTTTTTTTTTTTTTTTTTTTTCGCAAGGAAATCCTTATGGTTGCAGCCAGGATCTTCGGGTAGATCCTGACCCAATGTGGGACTCGCACCTGGGAGTGCCCATCCTAACTAAAACCACTGCGAGCGACTTCAGCCGCTTTTTGAGGGTCCCGGATATGCAGGCAACAGACAGGATCACCTCAGCGACAGGCTAGCCCCGGCGAAGGCCAGACTACTCCTCGTAAGTGGGGACTACCCGGCCGCTACTAAGCAGTCCCCGCGACGTCGTATCATACTAGGCCCAGGTTCCCATCCTGAGCCCGACACGAACACAGAGGCGTTACTGGAGGCGCATTAAGTAGCGCCTCCTACGCACCCCCGTTCATCGCCTGCGGGGGGAGGCCTCGTCGGCGGCCTCCTCTCTCACCCGCTCGTCGGCCTCCTTCTGGGACATTACTGCCTCGCAGAAGGAGACCATCGCCGTCCAAGACTCGTCGTCGCCGAGCATCGCAGTGATGACGCTCGGCAGAGACAATTCCCCTTCGATGACTGATGTCAGACCGTGACGCAGCGCCGCCCATCTCGGGCACACCTCGAGTGTGTGCTGGGCTGAGTCCACCGCCGCGCCACAATCGTGACACACTGTCAACGGCTCCCTGCGGGCCGTCCGGCACAGGTAGTCACCAAAGCAACCATGCCCGGTGAGCGCCTGTGTGAGACGAAAGGTGAGGGGTTTGCGCTTACGGCGCATCCACCGCTCAAGGACCGGACGCAGAGCAACCGTCAGGTTTTTGCCATACGGCTGCTGCGCCAGGTCCTCCCCCCACCTCCGCATTAACGCCTCTTGCCCTAGTCGGCGAACCCGAAGGATCCCGTCTAGCGTAAGGCTCTCGCCAAGAGACCTCCTATCCGAGACATAGGAGTGCATCTCGGCAAGAACCTCCGCCACGAGCTCCCACGGGGGGTCACCGGCTAGGGCAGTGGCTGCTGCCCACGAAACCGTACGGTACCCCCGGATCACTCTTACCGCGATGACCCGCTGCGCCGACCGCAGCCGAGCCTTATTCCTCCCGGTAAGGTGATCCGCCCAGATGGGTGCACCGTACGTCGCCATACTACGGCAGACTCCGGAGTTTAGCTGCCTGCAGGCAGCGCTGGGTCCTCCGAGGTTCGGGAGGAGTCTGCCCAGTGCACTTGCCGCCTTCGCAACCTTCGGTCCCAACATGGAGAAATGTGGGCCGAAGGTCCACCCTCCGTCAAGGATGAGCCCCAGATATTTGATATGGGGGCTCATCCTGACCCTCACCCCTCCGACCTGGAGGGCAGCCCCCGGTGGGGGTCCTTTCCGCCCGGTACCGCGGAAGAGAAGGGCTTCGGTCTTCTCAGGTCTGACCCGAATCCCTAACCTCTCTATGCGGCTGATTACGAGGTCTAGCCCTACCTCGGCCAGCTGCGCCGCCTCCTTATAGCCTCGTCCCCGGGCATACACGAGGGTGTCATCCGCGTAGCATATGATATCCAACCACAGGCTAATAAATAGTCCAGTATATATTTAATTTTTTTTTTCTGTATTACAATTATAATGGTCGTAGGATGCCGCCAAAAGGAAAAGTGTATAATTTATAATGAGAATTTTACAAATGAATGGCGTTTTGAATATGAAAAATAAAAACTTCATGATTAATTATTAATAACAGAAACAAAAGGTGCAGACAGACAAAACAGAGGCTCATTTTGATCATTAGATCACTAGTTGTTTCTAATAATGATCATTAATATCAACAATAAATAAACACGATTTAAGGGATTTATATTGTCAGAGTTATTATCCGGTGGGAGGGATGCGCTGCCGGATGCATGAATACCACCATCTTGCTTGTTTCTCCCGTGAAACAGCTTGGCTGTGTTTTGGAGAGAAGGGCAAGACAGGCAGTGTAATTACTGGCACAGAGACTTAACATCTTATGTTTCTGGATAGCACATGAATGCGTTGCCTGGGCTCGTTCCAGGTAAACTAGCTTATGTTCATGGGCGACGTCGACCACTTACCTACCATCTGGCGGCACGTCTGCCAGTTTCTTTTTTTCGGAAGGGCTAGACTTTTCGGCCTGATGGCCTTTAAGCTCAATCGGTACAGTAAGTGAGCAGATGGCTCACTTAAGAAATATTCGAAAGGGGGACGGCCCCCTCCGCGCCCCGCAGGGGACGCGGTTCATCGCGCGCGCTGCTCGGGAGAGCAGGATTTGGACTAGTCAAATCCGATACGGTCGACGAATCTTTTACGACGTCTGCCAGTTTGACTTTCCATCTAACATAAAAAAATAATAATAAAAGAATACTAGCTTTACTAATCTCTTTGCGTTTGATGGCCTATTCATTGGGAAAAGTTAGAAGCTATTTATTTTAGAGCAGAGTTTATTGTTATTTTGTAGCGGGTAAAACCGCGGGGTCAGCTAATATTAATTATTAAGTAACATTTCATCATCATCATTATCAACCTTCATCGGTCCTTTGCTGGGTTTAGGCCTCTTTCAATAAACGCTAAGACAGCCGATCCCCTGCATCCAATCAGGACCAGCCAGGATGGTGATCGTCGCCCCTCTAGTTGAGCCTCCTACCCTCCATTTTCCTGAACGTGGCCTCCACTCCAGAACATGTAGTATTGTACAATTCCAGGAGGTGATAACGGCTACAATAGACCTGGAAGACATTAGGTCGTACCGCACTAAGATTCGGTCTCGTTGCCACTTGGCCGCCTCCAACCCGCCCTTCCCGCGGGTGTACGCCGACTTCGCGTTGTCCGATGATGAAGACCAGCATCTCACCACCTCCCCGCCCACCGAGTGGAAGTATCTCACACCGGAGGAGGAGATTGAATTAGGTAGAGTTACAAGTAATTTAATATCGGTAGTTCGACATTATCTACGAATGTCTAGTCTCGTGAACAAGACATTCGTAGGTAGTATCCGAAATATCGAGCTCCGCGGAATGAAAGTGAAAAACACGGTAAATATCCCGTTTTAAATAATTTTAATAATGAAAATAACCATATTAATTTAATACTGTATAAATTTCTAGACCAACAGCAATTGATTGTTAGAATACGCTCACTTAATCTTCTTAATTGAAAAAAAAAAAACAGCATTTCAGTGATTATTAAAAGTAACAGCTTTTCTTTTTTTTATTTAAAATGGAATATATATTAAAAATTCCATCCCATGCTGCTCATAAAAATTTGTGGTTATATATAATGGAAGTGTATTTTAGAGTTTTTAAAGAATTAATATTAATCCGTCTGTCCTTAGAGAGATGAGAACATTACAACTTCTGAGTGCACCTGAGGTCCCACCTTTTACCGGTGGGAGGGAAGCGCTTTGCCGCGCTCCCGGCTGCATGGGTACCACCATCTTGCTTATTTCTCCCGTGTAACAGCTTTGCTGTGTTTCGGAGAGAAGGGCAAGACAGGCAGTGTAATTACTGGCACCGAGACTTAACATCTTATGTCTCAGGATAGGCAACACATAAATGAGTTGCCTGGGCTCTTTCCAGGTATACTAGTTTATGTTCATGGGCGACGTCGACCACTTAACATCAGGTGGTACGTTTGCCAGTTTGCCTATCCAACTAACATAAAAAAAAACCTAGTAAATGTATACCAATAAATTTTACTACTTAAATAATTTTAATTGTCGAAATTAAGCTTGCAAAAATTAAGATAAAATAATTTCTGTAAAATAATTGATAATACCTAGTTAAACTTAAAAAAAAAATACATTCAGAACTATTATTTTGTTGCATTGAGGACCGTTTAGATTGAGTCTTCGAAGGTGTGTTAAGTTCACACCCCATATGAGGTACCTCATATAACTGTGGCCTAACACCCTCCTCGCCTGATTTCAAGGACCCGTGCCCTGCTCTGCGACATGTAAGGGTCGATGTTGATGATGATGATGATAATGTGCGTTTATTGTTATGTCTAGGACCAGCGTGTTGGCTATGGGACTACCTGAGGCGGTCTGGGCAGGGGGGGTTCTTCCTACCCTTGAGTGGAGGGGTGGACTCCACCAGTACCGCGTGCATCGTGTTCTCAATGTGCACACAGATATGCGACGCCGTGCAGAAAGGAGGTAATAAGGTATCCTCTTTCCTTTTTATCCTCTCGTAACTCCCGCTCCCTCGCACTTCCGACCTCTAGTAGACGTTAATGTGGTCAGATTTTATAAATAACATAGTAGCTAATTAAGATATTAAAGCTTTTAAGCTGGTATACCAGCTAATATAAGGCGGGTGTTTGGGCCTGCAAGTCACTTAACGATTACTAATCGTAGAGTCTACATCCTGAGGATGCCTCGGTGTCGGGCGAAACGTGCGTAGATTGTTTGGTGGTGGTCTTTTACTGTGGTTGTGGTGCATGTGGGGTGGTGGTGCATGCGAGTGTACGCATATGCAGTGTGGGAAAGGAGGGCGGTGCTATATGCATGCATATGCGTGCACTCACACATTTGCTGTAAAGACTGCGTTTTTCGCGGGATAATTGCTAATTAATATAATTAATTTAATATCTTATATAATGGATTTCCGCAAGGTAACGCCTGATTCTATTAACTATAGTAGCTATTAACGTGCTAGTTTTGTATGAAAAATGAAAATACCTTAAAAAAGGATACATAAATTAATTTTGGACAACAAAATACAAGAGTTTGTTTCGGAACATATAACTAACTGATATCGTCTGAAAAATCGAAAATATTTTACGCACTCCTGTGTCGTATAGCCTTACATTCTTCTCGCCTTACTTCTCGTTAGACGGCTTTGTAATGGTGAAAGAATTATTTTAATCAGTCATCCGATTTTCTAGTTTATCGACGACATTCAAGAACAGTTTACTTTTTATAATTCCTTTAGCTCTTGGCCACAGCGTCGCACATCTTAGGTTTACAACCGTATTGACGATGAATATTTTTATGTCACTCAGTGAAACGGTACATCCAAGGACTTTTGGGAAGAATTTTTCAGAATACCACCAATATTCACACTTACATTATCTCTTAACGATATTTTACTAGCTTTTAGTAGCATTTACAGTCGTATCCGGATTGATGATGATTATTATTATAACCTGAGTTACTCCTTAAAACTTCAGCTATCTGCCAGTGAAAGTCCCGTCAAAATCGGCACAGTCGTTTTAGAGATTAGCCGGAACTTCGTCTGCACAGGATTAGATTTCGGACAATTCACAAAATATCTTTATAGATTATAGCCTATGTGTTATTGTGATGTATGAGCTATATAATTAGTAAAGTTACATTGAAATCCATTGAATAGTTTTTGCGTGAAACAGTAACAAACGTCCGTACATACAAAATTTTCGCTTTTATATTAGTAGGACAGTAGGACTCACAGAGCAATTACAAAGGTAGGACTATTCTAATAAATATCATGTACATACTCCTGTAAACTAACGTCACTCTCACAGACAGTCAAGTCCTGTTCGACGTCCGTAAGATCCTCTGCCAGTCGGACTTCACTCCCTCCGACCCGATGGAGTTGTGTAACAGGCTTCTGGTCACCTGCTACATGGGAACTGAGAACTCCAGCCAAGAGACCAAGCAGCGGGCCTCACAGGTAAATATATATTTGACTTAGTATCTTTAATAATAATCTTTAATAATAATATATATGGACGCTTTCACACCACGTCAATCTGGTCCCGTGGTAAGTTCTCGAAGAACTTGTGTTACGGGCACCAGACAACGGAAATATATTTAATAATTTTATACTATACATACATTTAAGATTTTTATTATATATTTAATAAACATCCATGACCCAGGAACACAGAAAATATTTTTGTTCCCTGGCGGGATTCGAACCCGCAACCTCCGGCTTGAGCGCCAACGCGCTTACCACTGAGCCACAGAGGTCGTCGAGTATGTCATCATCATCATCATCATCATCTTCCTAGCCCATTTATTTGGGGTCGGCTTTGAATGTAAATAGTATAAAATACAGGTGCATATATAAAACACCTTAATGCGTGCAGTAATTGTTGAGATATGGATAAAAACTGGAAACAGGTTTAAGAATTATAAAATAAAATTCACGGAAGTATTTAAGAAATAAGTAGTCATTTAAACCGCAAATAATTGCTACAGAAAAAGAACTATCTATTAAATAGAAAACGATCCTATCTCTAAAGAAAAAATTACATAAATAAAAAATTTAAAAACCCGACCCGGATTAACGACGGACAATTAAATAATTGTAGGCTATGTCACCTGGACCATAATAAAAAATAGAACATCGCACTGACTACAATAGGATAAGACGCTATAGTGAAACATACGTAAATACAAACATATAAACTGATTCCCCGCAGCTTCGCCCGCGTCAACAAAGATTTACAGCCGTATACGGATTGATGATGATTATTTTTATAGCCTAAGTTACTCCTTAAGACATCAGCTATCTATCAGTGCAAGTCCCGTCAAAAAGTTTCCGAGATTAGTCGGAACAAACAGACAGACGGACAGACAAAAATTGTAAAAATGCTATTTTAGTATATTATGTGCCGTGTATACATCCATATGTATTTAGTAAAAAGCAGTTATTTTAATATTACAAACAGACCATCCAATTCTATTTATCTGTATAGATAAAATCGTATCCTTTCATATCGGTTATGTCTTAGTCGGGTATAAAATTCATTTCAAGCGCATTTCTGCAAAAAAGATGGACAATTTTCACACAAATATCCACTTATGACACTTTTTTTCAGCTCGCCAGTGAAATAGGCAGTTACCATTTCCCGATAATGATCGACTCTGCGGTGAGCGCAGTGATCGGCATCTTCACCACCGCCACGGGACTTGTGCCCAAGTTTAGGAGCAAAGGCGGCTGTCCTAGACAAAACCTTGCCCTGCAAAATATACAGGTGAGCTAGAATCGCTTGGCCGGTGCCGCTGATCCCTTGCCATCATGTGATCGTCCTATTTTTTTAATGTCACCAATTGAGCCTTATGGTGACTACCGACGCCCATAGACATCCGCACAACTAAAAGTTATGCAGATGCGTTGCCCTCCTTTTCCCTATCCCCCCAATGGGCCACCGGAAACTCACAAACCGCACGAAATGCGACAGCACAGCTGTCCCTTGACGCTGGTGTTATGTGAGCGAGATGTACCACCCCGGTCGTGCTGGCCCAATTCGGCTGCAAAGTAGCATGGCACTACCTCTTTCACAACTACAATCTACTACCCCAGGCGCGCCTCCGCATGGTGGTGTCGTACCTGCTAGCGCAGCTGATGCTGTGGGTGCGTGGGCGGCCGGGCGGGCTGCTGGTGCTGGGCTCCTCCAACGTGGACGAGGCGCTGCGCGGGTACGTCACCAAGTACGACTGCTCCAGCGCCGACGTCAACCCCATCGGTGGGATATCCAAGACTGACCTCAAGTCGTTTCTGCAGTATGCCAAAAATCGGTGAGTCAATAAAAAGAAAATAAAAAAAACATTTTTTTTAATTCAAAATAGTACATCTAAGCTCCGTGCTTGTTTCCCTCGCCTTATCCTGCATAGATAACTTTTTACTTATTTCTGGCGCAAGTGACTTCAGTTTCTGAAACTAAGGGCATATAACAATACACAATAGAGAGTGTAATTCTTGAGTCTTAGAGTAGACAATGCATGAACAGATTGTCTGGGCTGGCACAACAAGTGCTTCAGGTGGACTTATTAGTTGGTGATGTTAACATTTTTTGCGTTTACTTTATACTCCTGTAATTTTTATTTATGTAGGTATGTAGAGAAAAATGAATGAATGTTTCAGTATGGGTATAAAATATCTTTTTTTGTGAATATTATTATTATTATATTGCAGAGGTGAAGACATGGAATTTGATGAAGATATGTGTTTTTTTAAACTTTTCTCTGACGTTAACGTACGTAAAAATACTCTACGCTACCTAATATACACATACGTACATGTACGCTTACATCTACGTACTAAAAATACTCATATAATATTTGATGGTTCCCTATGTCAGGTTTTTCATACCATCCTTGTCGGAGATCCTCCAAGCCCCGCCCACCGCGGAACTGGAGCCGCTGACGGACGGACAGATCACACAGACGGACGAGCAGGACATGGGCATGACGTACGCCGAGCTGAGCGAGTTCGGCCGCCTGCGCAAGACGCACAGCTGCGGACCCTACAGCATGTTCCAGAAGCTGGTGCACGCATGGGCCGGGAAATGCACGCCCTACGAGGTAACGTAATTCATCTTGAATATTAATGCGCAAGTGGGCTTTCTTTTGTCTTTTTTTTCACGACACGAATAAAAAGGGACAAACAGATAAATTATATCATTAGTAAGGATTTGAGGTATCGAAATAATAATCATTGCTCCAGATGCGGCTGCATACACGGCTGAAGTCTCAAAATTTAGTAATAAGGAAGTTTTTATTTTTACAAAAATATAAAATTCTTATATAAATTGTAAGGCAAATAAATTATATTATACATTTATGGTGAAAGAATTATTTTAATAACTTGAAAAATGACAAAATGAATCAACTTTTACTGAATCCCGAACACACGCGGAGCATTTGCTCTGTGACGTCACTAGTCTCGCCGGGTCAACGGTGTGGGAAAGGCGGTAGTTAGACTCGAGCGAGCGAGTCCCGTCCGTGGGCGAGACATGTGATGTCAGAAGCCGCGCGCCGAGAAGTTTTAAAGCGAACGGGAAAAGTATCATAACTTCGTCATTTATGGAGATAATTGAAAAATAATTTCAATGGGCTTTATTGTGAGTTTAGTGTTATTTTTATAACATAAATAAAAAAAATGGAAACTTCCTTAAATCTTCCTTCCTAATAATTGAAATACTTATTTTTATAAATGTTTATATAATATTCACGTACACAAGCTAAGATACATTTCTATTTTATAGAACATGCCTGTGTCCACCGATTCATTGACCTTCATGGGTGATGAGGTCACTTACCATCAAATCGTTGAATGCAGGTGGCTGAGAAAGTGAAGCACTTCTTCCGTTGCTACGCGATCAACCGGCATAAGATGACGGTGATGACTCCGTCGTACCACGCTGAGACGTACAGCCCCGACGACAACCGCTTCGACCACCGCCCCTTCCTCTACCGCGTGCATTGGAATTGGCAATTCAGGTGCATCGACGAAGCGGTGGGTACCACTTCTATGCCTTTTTATACCGGAGCGGGTCTGATATTGAAATAAGCCGTGTCTTTGAATATTTTTCGTTGTTCCTTTGGGTTTTTATACGTGACCATCGAGCATATAACCGGAATATTCCGCCACATTTGTGCTGCGACGGTTCTGCGCTCTGATTGGCCGACTAATGGCCATTGATGGATGATTGGCCGATGGGACGTACGCACAGATCACTGGTTAAATTTCTATTACTTCAGTGGCAAATCACTGATCAGTTTCGGTTTTTCATAGCCAATAAATATTACTAGTCTATCCGGTTATATGCTTGATTTATCTGACTGTCTGTCGCACCGTAAAAGGGCGATCCGATTTTGATGAGTACTTTTATTTGAAAGTTTTTTAGCGGTAGTTCTTGGATATTTCTTATCAAAATCTGTTCAGCCGTTTTAAGTTCGTCAGCTCTCTTGTGGGTTTCTTAAAAGTAGTACATAAACTTGATACCCTTCAGGTGCGCCTGTTTGCAAGGATGTAACTACATTTAAAATATAATAACGCGATATATTATGTGATTACTTGTATACGATATACATACATATCGATAGACAAACGTATATTTCGGTTTAGGCAACGTATAAAACGGATTACCTGGGCCTCGAATAAGAGTCGTAATCTTTTTATATTCATAAGCGACATTGACCACTTACATCACTTATCAAATGCCAGTATCAAGCATCCTAAGACATGAAACCATTTCTGTTTATTATTTCAGGTCGCTCAAATGTCGAAGGATAAACGCAGTAGTCAGAGCACGCCGCAAACCAAACAGGATCTAGTATCGGGCTCTACGTCCAATATTGCAGCCCACTTCAACACGCGCTGTGAGAGGAAGGGCGTTTTAATATAAGACAATGTACGCAAAGGCGTATACGCACGTAAACACGCACATAGCCACGCCTTCATAAGAGGCGTATCCTTGTTTCCTATATATAGTGATATTTTCACAATAAATTAAAGGTTTTTTATAGCTAATCACGAAATAGTCCGCATGGTTTTCGTTGCAAATATTGCAAATATGCGGTTTATATTTAAAATAAAACACTCAATTCTGGGATAGTATACACTGTTTTATTTTTGTAAAATTTCATTTTATTCAATATTAATCTATGTGTATATTTAAAAAGCTAGTGTGCAAGACAAGATGCTAATTTATCTTGTATTAAAATTATATACCTTTTATATTTACGTTATTTTTATCATGTTTTTGTGATTTCGTGTATTTGTGAATATTTAGTATATCGATATGAATGCATTTGTGTTTAGATGAATCAATTCACTTCATTGAAATAAAAAATGATAATAGTCAAATTTATTATAATAGATTTGACTGTATTGATTATTATTTCTTATTACACTATGTTTCTGATTCGGTTATTCGACTGTTTACATACAGCACCTAATAGTACAAAATAAGTATTCGATATTTTTTTACGTATAAAAAATAGTCCACGCTTATTTGTAAAATAATTTTTCGACAATACTTATTTATAAGGTGTATATAAAAGACTTCTCGAATTCAAGCGAGGACGTTAAGCCTTTAATGTTTTGACGGCATCAATCGCAACTTGTAGTTCAACTTTGTTACCTTGACATCACATTAAAAAAATTATTTATGTATTATATAATAAAATTATGTTGATAAATTATCATTATATTAAGGTGCTTATGTGTAAAAATACAGATTCCAATAGTACTTAAAGTATGAGTACCTACTTGAGAGTGAAAAAGTGTTTTTTTCTCGATCTCGTGGCTAAGTAACAACAGGATGGATCCATCAGGTTAAGCTACGCTTTCTGGGGTTGTTCCGTGGATGGGTGACCATTTTTACATACCGAGACTCCTCCGTGTTCCGGAAAGGATGTTAAGCCGTTGGCACATAAGTAAATAAACAGAACAGAGGCAAAGCTTCATACAACCGCGCGAATCAACTACAAGCGTCCGACGCACGTGTGCGTTAGCACTCGTGGCTCGTCACGTACGCGTAGAAACCGGTCGAAACCGGTTCGACGAGTATTTGACCGCAGGGATGTGAGTGCATGTGTTAAGTTGCGTTGTATATTTAATATTTTTTTTCGCTTAGCGGGTATTTCGAATTATTATCATCGTTCTTAAATTTTTGTTAATTAAAAGTAAAAAGTCTCAATATTGTATACTGATAGATACTGTGTGTAACAATAATAGAGCAAATAAAAAAAAGAATCATATTTTATGACATCTTTCTTAAATAATTATATGCCATGATAAAAACTAATATGCCATGACAGTGCTTTCCATTAGAATTAACCACTCTATTAAAAGGTATAACAGATTATTGAAAATAAAAAATATAAGCACAAAATATTTAGAAAAAATATTTTGTAATAAAGATAGATATATTTACATAAATTACTACACAATAAATCGTTTTGTTTGTTTAATTTTATCCACCTGTGACAACCCTACCATTATAGATAACAATTTTACGCGTTATATGGAAGCTTAGCCTCTATTCCGTTTACTTACTCATGTGCCGTTGGTCCCGGCTATCATTTGTGGATATTTGACAGTCGTTACCTACGGGTCGTCAGAAGCCCGAAAATCTGACAACCAGTCTGACCACGGGGTATCGTATTACCCAGTTACTGGGTTGTGGAGGTCAGATAGGCAGTTGCTCCATTTAAAATACTGGTATCCAGCTGCATCCGTTTAGATTGGAAGTCGACCCCAACAGTTGGGAAAAGGCTAGGCAGAAGAAGAAGAGGGTGAAAAAGTGATTAAATACTTTTTATTATGATGTTGTGTTAGTACGATTAAGATTGATTATTCTTTAGCAATACATGTTGGAATAAGGCTGACGCCTTTGTTTACACATTGTTTTTGCCTTCACTCATTAGATTAACATTATGGTATGGCAAAACTATGGGTTGACTTGTTTTTTTAAGTGTAAGAAGATTTCGTTGTTACGGTAGAGCCGAACACGTAGATTGCTCGACTAATAAAATCGTTGCACAAACTGTTAAATAAAGAACTACTTAAAACTTACTAAAAACTTGTTGTATTGCTTATACTGTAATATAGTTTATATTTGTAAGCATTTGGTTAAGAAAATTATGTTTATATTTATAAACTTTCAGGGTAATTTGTTTGAAGCAATAAGTAAATGTTGTTTGTATGATTATATTACCGTTGTTCAAATAAAAAATGATAACTTTAATTGTTTTTCGGATACTTTTTTCAAAGGTACATCTGTGGAATGTATCTCGTCTTTCCTTTGGCAAAGAACTTTGTTAGACTCACAAAAAATCCAACATGAAGAAACAATATCAGAGTATAGAAGCTCGCTTAAAAAGTAACCTACACATGAGTCCAACTCCAGTCCAACTCGTTATCTCTCGAGTTTAATAGTTTGGCGGCCCAGCAATATAGTAGTATAAAATGAGTGTAGTATACAGTAAGTAGTTCCTAGTGTACATGTCTATACAATAATAAAGTAAATAAGCTAGAAAATTTAGTTTAACTTAAGAATCAACGCTGCAAAATCCAAACTAAGTCAAATATGCACAATGATACACACACATACACACACACGCACGCACGCACGCTCGCAGGCACACAAACACACACACACACACACACACACACACACACAAATATCTGTAAATTCTTTCATTGTCAGTAACATTAAATCAACTTATCGCACTTTCATACAGGGGAGCACTGTTTAACCTAAAACACAGGTTTTTACCCAAATTTAGGGAACAGTGGCAACCCATCATGCTATAAAAATTGTATTAGGACTTATTTAAGTTGTTTAAATAGTTAAAATTATTGATTGTTCATACTTCTTTTGGTGTTCTATAGGTATATATTATTATTATATTAAAAAGATATACTCCCATAAAATCTTAAACCGCTTTCAATATGTCTAAATAGATCATAAACTAATGTGACTGCTGCTTTGTACTCTTGCAAGTTGGCTTGCTTATGGAAGTTCACAAAGTTGTCGTGCTTTTCCTTCGTATCGAATATTAGATGCTTGGGGAAATAGTTTCGCTTCAAGTTGGCCATCTTTATCAAAGATATGTTCAAGTATCGAATGCTCATCGACAAAAAAGTGAACATTGGCAGGATTAATACATAATCATGCAACATGATATATGAAAAAAAAAAACAAATGTAGATGCAGCTGCAATTAGTGAAAAGTAAACCGCGTCCGTCCGCATGAGAAAATGTTATCGCATGAGAAAATATTATGGCACAAGTAAACACTATCATAACCGTACCGGCACTCGTGCGGTCTGGTTGTGTTTTTGTCGCGGACGTTTTCGATATTATTGTTTACTGAGTTGTTTACGCGCTGCACCTACACGTTTCTTAGGGGTGTGCCGGACCTACCTACGCCGCTACGTGTGCGTAGCACGATCGCACTATGTCTGATGACGTAACTATTTCACAGCGCTGTGATACACCCGCATTCAAGAATGATATTCAGAGCTTATTGAATGATTCTTTGGACATGGATGCCATAGATGATGATGCCAAGAATAAAGAGGAACAATCAAGACCAGAAAAGAGGGAAAGAGAGAGGCTACTAAAAAAAAGATCTGTCACGGAAGTAGAAATCCAAACTAAGGCCTTGGCCTCTTGACTCTGACTTGGCCAAAAACGCTCAAAAGCGTAAGGCGCAATCATCGAGGAAAAAAAAGAGCCCACATAAACAAAACTGGAAGTTTTGGACTGCAGATTCAGATGAAGAGGATGGTCAACAATTGCCTGTTGAAGAAGAGGGTAATGATGAATGCTCCTTCAAAGAGTTGTTGTCTAGAATTAAGGAAGTTATGTACCTCAAAAAGACAGATTTAATTTATAAGATAAAGTGTATTTACCAGTTGTGCCCAGAATGGTTAACCTTAGTGTCAGTGAGTTTTGTTTCAGAGTGGCCGTGGATAAAAGCAATGTTTAATTTCTTTATTTCTTGTGATGGCTAACAAATCAATTAATTTCAATATCTTACAATGGAATGCCCAAAGTTAGTATCGTTTCAAGAACTATTATGCCAAGAAAAAGTACATATTGCTGCCCTTAGTGAGACATGGCTTGAAACAGAAAATAATTTCAAGGTTAGTTGTTATCATGTTTATCGCTCGGATCGGGATGACTCACACGGCGGTGTAGCTATCTTAGTTCATACATCTATTAAGTCACAGTTGCGCCGCGTTCACGTAAATAACCAAGGTATTGAGGTAGTGTGCGTCCGATTATTTAATTGTGAGCCGTTCGAAAATATTGTTTCTCTCTATTGTCCCTCTAGAATAGTAACCTGTCAGCAGGACTGGGATAGTCTATTCTCGTTATGACCATCCAAGACCTTAATTCTTGGTGACTTCAATGCCCATCATACCAGTTGGTCATATAAAACCGATCGCAGAGGCAATCTTATTTACGACTCGTTAATAGACAGCAACTGTTTTATTTTGAACGATGGAACACACACGAGTTCGTTTAGTTGACAAAAATTTACAGCAATCTTCTCCAGATTTATCATTGGTTTCTATAGATGTTGCGCTTAACTTTAATTGGACCGTATTGAATAAAAATCTAGGAAGCGATCATTTAATTATTAAACTGTCAACATTGTGTACATCATGCTTACCTACGGTTATAAAAAGGAATTTTGGCAAAGCTGACTGGACATCATATAAAAATACCTGGAACATAAGTTTCGAAATTTATGTTTACCTAGTGACCTTCAAAACGCTTATAATTTATTCTTAGATATTCTGAACGATGCTGCAAATAAATTCATCCCACTGTTTAAATTTAATCAAAATCCTACTTCAAATTTCACCCCGAAACCATACTGGACTCCAGAACTATCACACGCCGTGGCACATCGTAAGTTAGCTTTATTCAAATTTAGACGTAATCCCACACCCCAAAACCTTAATAATCTTAACAATAAGATCAGCACATCTCAAAGGTTAATCCGACAAGCTAAAGGAGGGAATTTTCAAAAATTTTGTTCCTCTGTTGATCACGCTACATCTTCTAGTGACATGTGGCGCAACATGAGATGGCTGAAAGGTTACCGCTCGCCTAGACATTTTGTGGACGCCCAAAGTGCCTCCAATCTTTTAAATTCCTTAACACCTGATTATGTGTCCCCACCAACCCCTATTGTTCACCATAGTAACCCTACATTAGAGATTGAGATCTCTATTCAGGAGCTAGATAAATGTATCAAATCTAAGGATACATCTCCTGGATGCGATGATATATCTTATTCTATGGTTAAGAATTTACCCGACGTAGGTCAATCTGTCCTACTAACTTTATATAACAACTTTTTTAATCACAGTTTTGTCCCTTCTCAGTGGCGCGACATTTGCGTTGTACCTATTCCAAAACCTGGTCGTGCCCCTAGTAACGTTTCTTCTCTCCGACCTATATTACTGTCGTGCTTATGCAAAATTTTTCATTATATTTTATATAGAAGATAGGAATGGTTTCTGGAAAAAAATAACACATTTTCTGTTAACACAGTAGGCTTCCGTAGAGGTAGATCATGTTTTGACGGCTTGAGCTGCCTTATCTCTGCGATTCAGGCCGGTTTCTCCGAGAGTAGTTCTACTGTGGGCTGTTTTTTAGATATAAATAATGCGTACAATAATGTAAATAATACTGTTTTAATAAATGTTTTAGATAGCTTTAAAGTCGGATCACGCATTTGTAGATATTTATGGAATTTTCTACATAGAAGAGTACTCAAGATAAGATCTGGTAATAGCTTTATTAGTAGACATTCTGGTAGTGGTTTGGCTCAGGGCGATCCGCTATCTCAGCTATTATTTAATATAGTAACGGCTGATATTTGTAAGCGTGTGCAAAACAACATTTGTATATCCCAGTATGCAGATGATTTCGCCTTATATGTGCAGTGTTCTTCTGTTAGCGAAGGACAACGCAAGATCCAGGCTGCACTTGATCTCGTCAATAGGATGTTGATACACGTAGGATTAGACATTTCCCCCGATAAGAGTAAAATATGTTTGTTTAGCAGAGGTTTTCGTAGCCCAGTCATAGAAATAAGTTTAAACGGCACTTTGTTAGAGTTAGTAGACCATGTCAAATACTTAGGTTTATGGCTGGATAGGGGTCTTCGATGGAAGAAACATATTGGTGAGGTCCGAGAGCGCGTACATAAATTGATTAATGTTTTTAAGGTTTTAGTGGGACCTGGGTTCATCCCAACCACTTGAGAAGATTGTACATTTCCCTTATTCCTAGTCGTTCGACTACGGTAGTTTTTTACTGGACAATAGTGCCAACACTCATTTAACTAAATTGGACAGGCTACAAAACACTTGCCTGCGGTTAAAAGGTGGGTTTATCAAAAGCACTCCGATTCATGTGATGGAAGCTGAATTAATATTGCCTCCTCTTTTTATTCGCCGCCGATTTTTAGCTAATAAATTTTATTTAAAATCTAAGTGTTACGATTTACCTTTAATTGATTTACTGGATAAGTTACATGGTTTTTGTTACAATAATACTTATTGGAGAAATAAAAAAAGCCACTCTTAGTCTTATCACACGATGCTCTAAAGCAAGAAGATGTGTACTGCAGCAATAAAATCGGCATGTTCTCCATGGACACTTGGGTCAGCAATATGGACTTATCAGATATTGTAAAGCCTAGTTTAGATACAGTAGATAAACCTAAGCATTGTTATAATTTACATAACTTGAGATCATTATGTTGTAAGTCACTAAATGCACAGTATTCTGGCTTTCATTCTGTGTATACGGACGGTTCTAGACATGTGAACTACTGTGGCGCAGCCTTTTTCGATTCTCAACTAGGCGTTTCTTTTAAATTTAAAATTTTATCCAAAGTCTCAATAATGCATCTTGAGCTGATTGCTATAGCTGAAGCATTGGCTTATGTCGATTCTTTGGACGGTGACCGCTTTGTAATTTTCACTGACTCGAAAAGTGCTCTTCTCCACCTGATGAAATGTACGGGTATTTCACCATTTAGGGGCCTTCCACTAGCATACACTATATTAAGAACAATTACTGATTTTATTCCTAAACACAAAACAATTGTATTGCAGTGGATTTCTTCTCACATCGGACTGGAGGGGAACGAGATGGTTGATCGTTTGGCTAATGAAGCGGGGTTTGATGGGGAAAGGTATCCTTGTTCTCCTTGGCATACGGAGCTGGTACCCTTAGTTAGAGACAGATGTATTCAATCATGGTCGGAACATTATGACGAAAGGTCTCTGAGTAAGGGTATCTGGTACAAAACTATTCAACCATCTCTCCCACGTGTGCTTTGGTTCAGCGAGGGCAGGATGAGTAGGCAAGAAGTTGTGATGGCTCTGAGACTTCGATCCGGTCATATACCGCTCAACAGCTTCGGATTTATGATGCACAAAGTCGATTCGCCAAATTGTGAGGTCTGTGGAACTATAGAAGATGTGCATCATATACTAGCGGAGTGTGCTCGGATTGAGGTTCAAAGGCGTCAAGCTTTTGCCAATAGTTTTAATGTTGGCTTCTATAATAGTGTTCTGGCCTTTCCATTGTCGGATAAAGCCAGAACAATTTATCATATTACTAGCATGGGTTTAAAGGTGGCGGGTAAAATACTACTGAAAATCGTGACGCACAAAATCGATATTAATAATCTAATAATTTAATATAAATAAAAAAATAATTCATAATCTATCGGCATGTCCGTCTAATGAAATCATATTGACCGATTTATAATATCTATACTTATTGTTTTGAAATTTGCGGAAATCCATTATAATATAGGATATTAAATTATATAGTAATTGGCAACAATCCCGCGAACCACACAGTCCTTACAACAAATGTGTGAGTGCACGCATATGCATGCATATAGCACCGCCCTTCTTTCCCACACTGCATATGCGTACACTATGAATATATAAATTTAGCATTATTGTGTCGTCCTAATATACGAATACGACTTGCTGATATTTTTTTATTAATATTAATGTACAAACCAAATGCTAAAAACCAGTCTAAATATTAGAAAAAGTGAATGAAGTGATAATTTTATAGATAAAGTTTGGACTATTTCTGTAATAATAGTTTTCATCTCAGTAAGCCAATCGTTTTGTCTATGAAAAAAATGATATAATCGAATGATCTACATAAAACGTACTTTTAAAATCTGATAACCACGTGTCAAAGTATCGGTCGTCTTGGAGTTCATTGGAAGAGGCCTATGTTCAGCAGTGGACGGATAAAGGCTGTTGATGATGATAATTTTAAATTGGTCGTGGCATTTATATGAGACATAGATCATCGAGCATAGAGGACAGAGTAGTAATGTGAGGCATAAAATTCCGAAACTTGTTACTGATTTGTCACTGATGTGATAGCAATTGAACCAACCAGTGATTTGTATGTACGTTCCATCGGACAATCATCCATCAATGGCCATCAGCCGGCCAATCAGAGCGCAGAACCGCTTGGCTAGCTTGGTTATTTTAAAGTGAGTGTTTTATTATATTATAGTTAGCCAGATTGGTTTTAAATGCATTGAATGAGTGTACATTTTTTATGTGTGCAGGTATTTTATTGTAAAGCCGTGCTCCTTCATATGTTAGGATTTTTTTTTTATTATATTATGATGTCCTAGGTTTTAGCAAAACAAGAAAGCTAGCTCGTCGGGTGCTACGCTTACAATATTCTTTTATTTTAGAAAAAAATTATAGTAGTGAGAATGTTTTTTTTATAATTTTTCGGATTAACATGCATGTACTATATTTTTTTTTTTTTTTAATATCTATGGACGCTTTCACACCACGTCAATCTGGTCCCGTGGTAAGTTCTCGAAGAACTTGTGTTACGGGTACCAGACAACGGAAATATATTTAATACTGTTATACTATACATATATTTAAGATTTTTATTATATAATACACATCCATGACCCAGGAACACAGAAAATATTTTTGTTCCCTGGCGGTATTCGAACCTGCAACCTCCGGCTAGAGCGTCAACGCACTCACCACTGAGCCACAGAGGTTGTCATATAAAGTTGTATATTCATTATTTTGATTCCGGAGTAAAGATTTGTAGTAGATGTTCCAAAGGGATAACAGAAAAGAATTTTTATTAATTTATTTTGTGCAATCTGAAGGTTTTCTCAATCAAAATCAAAATCATTTTTTTTATTGAAAATAGTACCAACACAGTATATTTTTGAACGTCAATGAGTCTACCACCGGTTCCAAGGCAAGTTCACTGAGGAGAACCGGCGAAACAAACTCACTGGAACTAATCTTTTCAAATATTTTATAACAAATTTTACATGTAATTGTCCTGAAACGCCCTATTCCCAAGGTGTGGTATCTTCTATAAAATCTTTTACTTTATAATATCCTTTACCACACAAATGCTCTTTAATATTTTTTTGAATTTTTTAATTGGGAGATTTTGAACATTTTCTGTGATCCTATTGTAAAAGCGTATACAGTTGCCTTTAAAAGAATTGCTTACTTTTGTGAGTCTAATCACTGGTACATCTAGCCTGTGCCTATTCCGTATATCCCTACTATGTGTGTCACTTTTTTACAGAAATCCCTTAAGTTTTTCCGGACATACTATAAATTTTCTAAGATGTATTGAGACGCGACAGTCAGAATCCGAATTTGTTTAAATTTGTCCCTTAAAGATGTATAGGGGGGCAGCTTGTAAATCGCACGAATAGCCCGTTTCTACAGCATAAAAATATTGTTAATATCGGCAGCATTTTTCCATAATAGTTTGCCATAAGTCATAAAGCTGTGAAAGTAACTGAAGTAAACTATTCGCGCCGTATCTTCATCAGTTATTTATTATTATTTAATACACATCCATGACCAGGAACACTTTTTTGTTCCCTGGCCGGAACCCTCCGGCTTGAGCGCTAACCATTGAGCCACACAGGTCGTCAAATTTTATATAATTTTTTCAAAAATTTTACTGAATGTGTTATTAGGTCAGGAAAAACGTCACCTTCGATACATTTATTAAAAGTTATTGCTAAATGGGGTGCAATTGCAACTATGAACTTACTAAATTTTACAGATATGCCCCATAGATCAGTAGTATTTTTTCGTTTAGTATAATAATAATAATATGTTGGGATAACTCACACACGGCCAACTGATCCCAAACTAGGCAGCGCCTGTTATTATGGTAACCAGACAACTGATATATACTTAATATATTTCTAAATATGTACATATTATAGATAAATTGCACCTAGACACAGAACAAATGGTCATGCTCATCACACAAACATTTGTCCCGGGTGGGAATCGAACCCACGACCTTCTGGTTTAGTAGTCAGGGTCACTAACCACTAGATCAACAGTCCATAATTTAAAAGTATTCATAACATTTTTTGGACTTATCTTTTTAAATTTAAAGTCTACTTCACATTTTTTGCATTGGTTTAAGCAAAGATACAGCAATGGCAGGACATGAGATTAAATTTTTTGTTATTGAAACTGGAATGTCAGCAAAGTATTTTTCAAATACTGTCTCAACTTTTTCGTCAGACTTAATTATTCTATTGTCAATATTTAAATTAAATTCACAGCTACGACTATCGGCTCTTCCAGTTTCATAATTTATTATATTCCAAGTTCCAAGTAGTCTTGTTTTAGTGGAATTTCCCCAAACTTCAATAAGATATAGTAAATGGGGATTCACTAGAGTATTATAGATGGTATAGCGAGGCCAGGCGGGTGATCAGTCCTCATCACCGGAACCATTTCACCCAATTCTCCAAGTGCATTCAGAGTTATGTCTTCATGTAAGCAGAGGTCTTGAATTTTATTAATATAAATTAGAAAGAGCAATGGGCCTAAAATCTGTTATCTTAAAATGTCTTACTTTAATTCTACCCAATTTTAACCACTTGGTATCGATCAGTTAGATAAGACACGGACATTTTTAAAGCCTGGCCTGGACATGGACATACTTTCCAGCTTTTGAACAGCAATTTGTGGCTCACTGTATAGAAGGCCTTCTTTAAATCGATAAATATACCTAAAACTATGCTTTTAGAAACAATACTTTGTTTTATTTTAGTAACCAGGTCAATTACTGCAGTGAATGTACCTACTACTTTTTGGCTTAAAACCATAATGCCGTTCTGAAATAAAATTAATTGCTTCCAGATATTTTAGTAATCTATTGCATAATTATTTTTTTTTTTTATTATTATTTTTTTCGCGGGTAGGCGACATACGAGTAACACGCGTTTTTGGACTACTCTGTGTTCATAATTTTTAAATAACGTATAAAGTATATAACTAAATGAATTTTTAAGTTTACATAAATTACCTGTCACCACCGGCATAATTTCCTCAGTAAAAATATCCTGCAAACAAGTCATTTCAAATTTAGCACTTCACGTTTATAACACATTACGTCATATAATTTTATAATTAAGTATGGAAGCCGTACAGAAAACCATTGATGACTTGGCAACTGTATTCAAAACAGGGATGGATGAATTTCATAAAGACTTGCAAAAGGTTACCATTAACTCTATTACTGCAAGCTCTACAACGCGCATCACTGCAGACTTTGAAAACTTTAAATCCTTCATCCTGACATCACTACAAAATCTCCAGGCACAGGTTAGTCTTCTAGCTAAGCTTCATGACCACGAAGAAATGAGGAGCCGCAGAAAAATGTTACTACTGCATGGAGTTGCGGAAGAAAATAATGAGGACACTGCATCCATTCTCATTAACGTTATGATCAACCATCTAAAAGTC
The DNA here is from genome assembly GCA_963853865.1 of Helleia helle. NCBI lineage: Eukaryota > Metazoa > Arthropoda > Insecta > Lepidoptera > Lycaenidae > Helleia > Helleia helle. The sequence continues at coordinate 14,276,073 of OY971423.1, read as the reverse complement.
ACTAACATTGATCAAGCTTGTATAAAGCGGTGCCACAGAATAGGGCGAGCAAAGGATAATATTCCCCGGCCTATTCTTGTCAAGTTCCAGGATATACGTGTAAGAGATAACATATGGCATGATAAATCAAAATTAAAAAATATATATATATATTAATTAAGCGACTGGGAGCAATTTTCAAGCAGCCGCCAAAGAATCCAAGCGATCAAGACGACTTCCCAAGGGTAAATAATCGCTCAAGCTAAATGTAAACGCTTACTTATAATATTTAGTTTCAACTTCTACGTTCTTTCCCCAGCAAATCAATAAAAATAAACTTAGTTATTCATTTCTGTATTTATTTAAGTTTATACAGTTTTAGTGTATTAATTACTAATAGTAACTCTTATATCATAATCATCTCACAATGCATTATAAACTTGTTTGTGAAGATCTAATAGTTTTTGTATTTTTATTTCCTACAAAGTGAACTTTGTATTTTATCAACTATATAACCAAAATTGTTATAATATTCTCTTCACTAGATTTGTAGGTACATATTTTTCTCAAACGATTTTGGCTACTACATATAGCTACTATATATATATATAGTTATAGAAAGTATATTAATAATTAAATTTTGTTTGTTCTTATTTTATAAACTAAATATTGTATATTACATATGTCAAATGTCTTGCAAAATCATGCTGTCAAATGTCTTATGTCATTAGTTATGAAACTGACACTGACAGCAGAAACAACTCAAACGCATACTAGTATTTTAATCCGATTCAAAAAGTATGTCGGTTGGCAAAAGGTAGTGCATAGTATTTTATTACACCTGATTTTTAATTGGTGTATAAAAGAAATATATTACTTTATTTATTTATCTTATTTCATATTTCTTTTTTTAAGTATATTTTATTATTTTTTATTATATGTATTTTAAAGTCATTATTATTATATTTATAAGTTTAATTATATGTCTTAGGCACTCAGTATGTACAACGATAATGAAAGCGATGAAGAAAGTTTTTTTTCGTTATCTTCTTCAGGATCCACCGATGACAGCTTTCATAGTGTATCTTCGCTACCACTTCATACCACGCTTGCTTCTAACTTTTCAAGTAAAGAGAGAAATTTTAACGTAGTTCACATTAATGCTCAGAGTGTTCCGGCGCATTACTCAGATTTTTTAAACTCTTTTGAGTCTCAGACTTCTATTCACGCTATCCTTGTATCTGAATCCTGGTTTAAGCCTTGTCACTCTTCTGTCGCATTTTCCCTCCCTGGTTTTCAGCTCATACGGAATGATAGGCTCGGAAGAGCTGGTGGAGGTGTGGCCATTTATCTTCAATCTGCTATTCCCTTTAAAATTTTAAGCTCCTCGTCTCAACCACCACCTGAAGATGAGGCAGAGCACCTGCTACTTGAGGTTACGTTGGGGCTTTCAAAAATTTTTGCTTTTGATCGCCTTCTTGACACATATAGTCCCTCTTTCCAGCATATTGTACTGATGGGAGACTTTAATACCTGTTTGATAAAAGATGACAACCGTTCTAAAAAACTTACTTCCATTGTGGATTCATATAACCTACACATTTTACCCATTAACGTTTACGTACATAGTTACGTAACACATCATTACCCTAACTCTACACCCTCTCTCTTAGACCTTATGATAACTTCCTCGCCTATGTATGTAGATACATTTGGACAGTGCTCGGCAGTTGGTTTTTCGTACCACGATTTAATCTATTTATCCTACAAGTTGCGTGCGCCAAAAACCAAACCACAAATCCTAATGCAGCGTAGTTTTAAGAAAATGAATATGGATCAACTTAGATTGGATGCAGAAACCACGGACTGGTCTATAATCACTGCGGCCACTACTATCGACGAAAAAATTAACCTTCTTAACAAGATCATTATTAACATCTATGACAGGCACGCGCCTTTGCGTCCTGTAAAACTTAAGCACCTACCCGCACCTTGGCTCACTGATGATATTCGGACAATGTTAAATAAAAAAAATAGAGCCAAATCAAAATTTAAAAAATCTAGCACTGATTTGAATCGTGAAACTTATAAAAAAATCCGTAATCGCTGCAACACTATGTGTAGGGATGCGCAGCTGCGTTACATACACTCGTCTGTTGAAAACGGCGACCAGGCTAGAGTATGGAAGTTCTTAAAGTCGCTTGGTGTAGGTAAAACTCCAAAGGCATCTCTCCCTCAGGATTTAGATGTTGAATCATTAAATTCTCATTTTTCAATGTCCTTTCAGAATTTTGATGCGAATTTAAAATCTAAAACCTTAAATTATCTGGCCTCATTACCTAAACCCAAGTATGCTCCTTTTGTATTTAACCTACTCTCTGCTAACAGTGTTAAAAAATCCATAATGTTAATATCCTCGAAAGCCGTCGGTGGTGATTGCATTGGCCGTGATATGATTGTCCCGATAATTGATATCATAGCTTCTGTCCTGACCGATATCCTTAATTTTTCACTCTACACCAGTGCATTTCCAAGTTCGTGGAAAGACGCTCATTTAATTCCATTACCTAAAAAGTCCAATCCACGTTCATTTGCTGAATATCGTCCCATTTCTATCGAAAATATTAGAACGCATGGTTCAAGAGCAATTATGTTCTTTCCTTAATCAAAATCAACTTTTCAACACCTTTCAATCGGGCTTTCGTCCAAGTCATAGCACGGCCACTGCCCTAGTCAAAATCACCGATGACATTCGCCTTGGGATGGACAACAAAAAACTCACTATACTGACATTGCTTGATTTCAGCAATGCATTTAATACAGTTGATCACGAGGTACTACTTAGTTTACTAAGGTCTATTAACATCTCCCCAGAGGCAGTAATTTGGTTCCGCAGTTTTCTTCAGGGACGCCGGCAGCGTATTAAAGTAGACAATGTACTTTCCACCTGGAGTGACATTTCTGCCGGTGTTCCCCAAGGTAGCGTGTTGTCACCTCTTCTATTTTCTATATTTATAAACTCTATTTCTCAAAAAATACCTTCTCCCTATCACATGTACGCTGACGACTTGCAAATTTACAGCCAGACTCCATTGTCTTCCCTTTCAAGCGCCATAACCCAAACAAATAATACTCTAGAAAACATACTGCAGTGGAGTAAAGACTTTGGGCTCACATTGAATCCTCTGAAAACGCAGTGTATTATCATTGGTAGTCGGCAACTGATTGCAAAAATCATGTGGGATCACCTACCAAGTATTACAGTAGGGGGCACTATTATTCCACTCAGTTCCACTGTAAAGAGTCTTGGCATCCACCTAGACCAAACTCTTTCCTGGAATGTGCAGCTTAAAGAACTGCGTAAGAAAATGGCAGGTGCTGCAGCCTCTTTACGACGTTTGAGTAACTTTCTCCCCATACCAACCAAAATTTCTCTTGCACAATCGATATTACTTCCTATCCTTGACTATGCTGATGTATGTTACTGTGATCTTAGTGAAAATCTTCTTTCTGCCCTAGAGCGCCTTCAAAATCTATGTCTTCGTTTCATTTTCGGGATCCGTAAATATGACCACGTTTCGGAGTACCGTTCCAAGCTCAAATGGCTTCCTATAAGGCTGCGTCGAAATACCCACATTCTTCATCTCCTTTACAATATCTTCTTTAATTCAAATACTCCCAGCTATCTTAAAGAAAAGTTCTGCTACCTTGCCGATCACTCAACTATCCTTCGCTCTGCTAATAAACTGACACTTGCCTTTCCTATTCATAAAACTATCTTCTTTGAATATTCTTTTACTGTCTCAGCTATTCGACTATGGAATGCCTTACCCGAATCAGTGCAAAAATCACAATCCATTAATGTATTTAAGAAACGTCTCAAGGAGTACTATCTGACTTTACCCGCCTCATAGTGCCTATTTTCGTTGCTTACGTTGTGGCAATGAGATATATATGTATTTATGACATTATGTATTTGAATATGTATGTATGAGTGTATTTATTATATAATTATATATTATAATATATGTGTTTATATATTAAGTATAAGAATATATTTTATTATTTTAAGTATATAATATTATGTAATTTATTTAAATTTTTTTTACGATTATGGTAAACTCAATAATCTAAAAAAAAGAAAAAGAATGCTCGTACCTAAGTCCTACCTCACCTACATTGTTATCTCTTCATCAATGGTCGTCTGGAAGAGACCGCTTGGGGCGGTAAGACCGCCTTTTTTGTACTTAGTTAAAATATTGTACTGTATTATTATTATTATTGTATTGGTACAAAATAAAGCATTTTATTATTATTATTATTATTATTATTATTATTATGGGGAACTGTTTTTTGTTCTCAGCTCATGGCTGGTTTTAACTACATTTACGGGCCTAAACCAAGTAAATGAAGCATGTGGTGTGTTACAGTAGGGGAGTGTTGTGTTGTGTTATTTCGTTTGATTCTATCTGCATAAACTTTCTCACTATCCTGCAGGTATTTAGTATGACGGCTTTTTTTATTATTATTATTATATTCTTTTGAGTACTTTAGATAGGACTGGCAACACCGAAATATGCCGGTAGTTACCTAGGTCTGACTAAAGTCCATATTTAATATTACGTGAACTGCTTTCCGCTTCCCCACTTATGGGTGACGCTGAAAATCGGCGTTGAATCTTGATTCTCCAACAAATGCCGAGCGTCATCCATTTCAGTGCTCTCATAAGGCTTCGCTATGTAGATTGCCGCTTTCGTTCTTTTTTCTCTTCTGGTTTTTTATTTTGTATTTTTTTAAATTATTATTTTTGTAGGTATTTATGTGGGTAGGTATGTACCTAATATCATTATGTTTGTTTTAGTTGTGTATTCTGTTCATAGCTTATAATTTAACTATTGCTTTACATAGTATTGGTACCACCTACAAAGTTTTGTTACTTTTTAATTTTGATTTTTTTTTGTTGTCTTGTCTTGTCTGTAAATTATCTGTATACCGATGTGTGTATTACATGTGAGCCCGAATAAACGTTTATTATTATTGTTAATTCCTACAGTAGAGAAGTATTTGTTAAATATTTCACATATTTCTTTTGGGTCCGTAACCTATTGACTGTCTACTAAAAGTTTTGAAGGAGCACAGACAAGGTTTCACATTTTTTTCGGATTGTCGTAATATTTAGTGAATTTTTGATAATAATATTTATTTTTAGTGTTTTGAATTAATTTTAATTATGTATTTGTTAGATATAAGGCCGGGGTCGCCCGCTTTACTCACCGCTGTCCTCGGCAACGTGGTCTGCTCCGGAGACTCTGTAGGTGACGCGAACTGTTCCAACCCTCGTATCCAACACCACCATAGGGACACACTGATTCGGATCTCCAGCGTAGGATGAATGATGTTAATCCTCGATCGAGTCAAACGGGTTACGGGAGGCCTCCCGGTTTGTAATGCGCGCGCGGCAGTGGTTGAGTTCGTACTGGCTATAAGCGCACACTAGAGGGCGCATTCACGATCGCATTCGGATGGCGGTATATCGCAAAGCGACCCCTCAGTTCAAAGGAAAAAATAATAATAATATGTACTTAAACAATATTGTCCAATTTATGCTACCTTTCAGATGCACGAAAATACGAAATAACTCATATATCTATTTTAGTTTAAACAAATTATTTGTTCAGGTACGGAACATGCCGCCCACCTTAAAAGCACGTAGTGTCTTTTAAAGAAGAATAAAACTTATAAAGAAAATCATATATTAATTAAAACTAAACTTAACTATTAATATTGGTTGTATACAATCTGACTATTGTAGTGCAAGAGGACAAATTTTGACAACAGGGCGTTTGAAAAACGTATTGCCCATTTTTAATGTTACGACTCGCACAACCTGGTCGGAGCCGGGATGAAGCGCGTGAATGCGTGCGAGCTTCCATTGAAGGGGTGGTAGGTTCTCATCACGCACCATAACAACAGTGCCCTCACGAAGAGTGGAGCCGCGGTCTTGAAACCATTTATTAGTTTGTTGGAGTTCGTGAAGATACTTCTTACTCCATCGTTTCCAAAAATGTTGAACCGACTGTTGAATCCAGTTCCAACGAGTAAGTCGACTAGGATTTTCGTCTACCAAGGCGACGTCAGGGACCGCAGTTAGGGGTTTCCCTATTAGGAAGTGAGCCGGAGTCAAGGGAAGAGGATCCGAAGCATCCGAACTCAATACGCAAAGAGGTCGCGAATTTAAAACGGCTTCTATCTGACACGTAAGAGTGTGCATCTCGTCGTACGTCTGAATTCGCGTACCTACCACGCGGTGAAGATGATGTTTAAAGCTCTTTACGGAGGCTTCAAACAATCCGCCGAAATGGCTAGCATAAGGAGGTTGGAAATGCCACGTAAGGCCCTGCCTTAAAGTTTCTTTGTTTAAAATATTTAGAACTGGATCGCTACGTAAAAACGCGTATAAATCCTTTAAGTAATTATTACAACCAACAAAATTCCTTCCACAATCTGAATAGATATCCGTACAATAGCCACGCCGGGACGTGAAACGTCGCAAGGCGGCTAGAAAAGCTTCTGTAGATAACTCGGATACGAGTTCGAGATGTACGGCCTTAACTGACATACATACAAAAACTGCAACATAACACTTCACTACCTTAGCATTCCGAACCTTGTTAGCGCGAACATAAAAAGGACCCGCAAAATCCACTTTTTAAAGGCACGAGTTGGACGTAGCCTGGATTCAGGGAGCTGTCCCATGCGCGGTTGCATACACGCAGGGCGCGCCCGGAAGCAACGTACGCATCGATGTATTCGCTGACGCACGATATCACGACTCGATAAGATCCAATATCGCTGTAGAAGCGAGTAGCGTACTAACTGAGGTCCTGCGTGTAACTGGGTCAGGTGAGCGTCGTCGATTATAAGATCCGTCAAGGGATGTCGTTTAGGCAAAATCAATTGATGTTTAGAATTAAACGGTAAAAGAGACTTGTGAAGTCGTCCTCCCACGCGTAAATATCCGTCACTATCCAGAAATGGCGTAAGACGGCGCAAGCTTAACGAAACTAATTTATTGTTAGAAATATTTTTTATATCCTCATTAAAAACTGAATGTTGCGTCAAAAGTATAAGGCGATTAAGTGAAAAGTTATATTCAGGAACCGTGATGTAATTTGGAAGTGACTGTTTAATATGTTTATTTTTACATTTAAGGGGATACGTCACAGCTGTGTGGGAATACTTAGCAAGCCGTTCCTTTGTGTTACGCTTTTTTTCGCTGGTATTTAAAATCGGTTTTTGTATAGGCCAAGAGTCGGGATCTTGTTGGAGCCATGCGGGACCATGGTACCACAAGCCACTCCTAACCAATGCGGCCGGCAATAGGCCACGAGACGCTGCGTCTGCGGGGTTATCAGCAGACGGGACGTGGCGCCAACAGCTTGCGGGCACACGGGTCAAGATCTCACTGACGCGGTTAGACACAAAGGTCTTCCATTCATGTGGAGAAGAACGAAGCCAAGCCAATACGACCGAAGAGTCGGACCAAGCCTGAATTTGACCGGGACGGATCCTGTCTCCGTATATGTGGTTCACCCTCTCAATTAATTTAGATAACAAGAGTGCTGCCATCAGTTCAAGGCGAGGAATAGTAAGACACACACGCAACGGTGCGACACGAGTTTTTGCCATTATTAAATGTGTCTCACAATTACCACTCCTGCCTATGTGTCGTATATAAACGCATGCGGCGTAACCGATTTGAGACGCATCCGCAAAACCATGTATTTGAATAGATTCTATGTCGTCAGTATTAAAAATATAACGAGGAAAAGAAATCGATGATAAGAGCGGTAGCTCCTTACTAAAATGCATCCATGAATTTAATATATCAATAGGCGGCTGCCCGTCCCAACCAATGTTCTCCAACCACATCAACTGAATTAAATGCTTAGCGAATAATGTTACTGGCGACAATAACCCGAGGGGTCGTATATTTTTGCTATATCGGATAATATAGCACGCTTGGTACAATCGCGCGAAGTAACGTGAACCCTGAAGTTGAATGAGTCCGCTCGGGGGTCCCACTGTAATCCGAGAACATTGACACCCCTATCGCCCTCCATCTCTGCGAAAAGGACATTCTCACACCGCCCACCATGAAACTCTGATGGCTGGACTGCAGCGAGAATCGCGGGCGAGTTGCTATGCCACTTGCGCAGCTCGAACCCAGCTGTCGCGCAAATAGCAATCAACTCCCGCTGAAGAAGAAGAGCCTGGGCTTCGTCGTCGGCGCCCGTAATGACGTCATCGACGAAGACATTATTTAATAAAACGGCCGCGGCCAGTTTGAAACGCTCGGCCTCATCGTTAGCCAGTTGTCGGATGGTACGAAGTGCGAGATAGGGAGAGCAGTTGACGCCGAATGTGACTGTACATAGCCTGTAGTCACGTAAAGGTTCCTCTGGTGATCGACGCCAGAGAATACGGTGAAAATCTCTATCACTTTCACGTAATAATATATTACGAAACATCTGTTTTATGTCTGAACAGAAAGCAACACGATGCACACGAAATTTTAAAAGAACATCAACGATATCTAGGTGAAGTTTAGGTCCTGAGAACAGCACGTCATTCAATGAGTACCCGCTGGTCGTACGACAGCCGGCATCAAAAACAACTCGGGTGCGTGTTGTCTGGCTTGAAGGCTTAATCACACAATGGTGTGGGATATAGTAGTTGGCACCAACTGAAGACTCATCATCAATAAGCTCCATGTGATTGAGGTCAATGTACTCCTGAAGGCAAGCGTGATAGTCGAACTTCAGCTGGGGGTTACGTTCCAACCTATATTCCAGCTTATGAAAACGAGCAACTGCAATTTGTCTCGAGTCGCCGAGGGGCGGGGCGTTGACCTTGAAAGGCAAAGCGACCACGTATCGCCCTGTGATATCTCGATTATGCGTTCTTCGAAAAAAGGAGTCGCATAATTCGTCATCGGGAGTGTAACTCCGCTTCTCTGGTACTGACTCCAGCTCCCAAAATCTTTGAAGGTTGTCGTTGTCAAACGAGCTATAACAAACTTGGAGTGGAGTCGAAATGTTTCCATTAAATGTAAGCTTACCTAACAGTAAATAACCGAAGACACTACTCATCGCAATCGGTGTACCGGGTGGACCCATAATAGTGTTATTTAATAAAATGTGGGATAGTATATCCGCTCCTAATAACATCTCAACCGGTTGAGGTGTGTGAAAATGAGGATCGGCCAAGGTAAGGCCCTTTAAATGCGGCCACTCAGAGTAAGGCAAAGACACACTAGGCATTTTTGACATTAACTTAGGCAAGATTAATGCGTCAACCGGAATAACGGGATGATGTTTATCCTTTGGCGTAATCGAGCATGTGACCATACCCTTAGGTACCAATGGTTCCGTATCACCTATGCCAAGTACCGGTACTCGAACGCCAGTGCGCGGCAAACCCAGACGCTGTACGCACGTCTCGCTTATGAACGAGGCCTGACTCCCGCTATCAACCATACACCGAACGGATGAAATTTTATTATCTCCCATATATAAATCTATTACAGCGGTAGATAATAACACCGTAGAATGCGACGAATGCATTTTTGTCGCGTAATTATTATGTATGCGAGCGTCCTGTCTATCCTCCGTAGGAGGGAACGAGACAGCGCTAGCAGTAGTACTGTTTACAATCGTTAAAGACTGCGGTGAAATTAAATGAATAAGGCTATGATGTCTTTTTTGACATGTACGACATACAAAATTCGATTTACAATTTCTTACATCGTGTCCGACGTTTAAACAATTGTAACAAATATTTTTGTTTTGAATAAAGTTGTACCTATCCTGCGGAGAGAGATTTAAAAACTCGGTACATTTAGAAATTAAATGCTGACCGGCGCATTTTAAGCGAGAACGATTCCTATCACGTGTATTATAAGGTCCAGTTTGCTCTGTGACTGAAGCGACGCGTGCGGTGAATGAATTACGATGTACATTTAATTTCTCGCTACTTTTCTTATGATGCTTATTATTAATATTTTCTGGATAGTTTTTTATGGACTGTGTATATGAAGCCATAGCGATTTCGTCGGCTGAGATTTCGCGTTCTAAAAATTCAATTAAAGTATTAACATCCGGTATATCGGACGGTCTTGACCAATGAACGTTCATAATTCTTTCTCAAACCTGTGGGTATTTTACGCAGTAATAAGTTAAGTAATATAAAACTCCACTGATCAATAGGAAAATCCATAACCTCAAGCGCCCTAATGTTTTCCTGGTAGACATTTAATAAATTTCGTACACTTTGATAAGATCGCTCGGAACATGTTTCAAGGTCGAGTATACGATCTAAATGTTTAGATGCGACGATACGCCTATTTTCATATCTATATTTTAAAATATTTAACGCGATAGTATAATTATCACCTGTTATAGGGAGTGATTTGATCAAGTTATATGGTTCATTTTTAACCGAAAGTAGAAGGTATCTTAATTTTTCCGTCTCCGTGTAGGCTCTGTTGTGATGGACTAATGAACTAAATAAATCAAAAAACGATTGCCAATCGGTAGGATCACCGCTAAAATCGGGTAACGGCAAGACGGGTAGATTTCTTTTATGACAAATGTCGTCCTGATAAAGTGACCGACGCCGATTCAGGTCGTCATTTTTATGACTATTTATGTACGAAACAATGGCATAATATACGTCGTTAAAATCATTGCGTATTTTAATATGCTCGTCTTTATCAAAAACCTTGTGCTTTATGAGCGTTTTTTCAATTTTAGATTGAATTTTATTGAATTTTCTTTGATGTGAACTTAAATCACTAGCTCGCGAACGAAATTGTTGATCATTTGTGGTTGCAAGCTGTAAAATACGTTTAAGCTCGTCGAGGATCAAATCCCTTTCGAAAATATCTTGTTCACACAATATTTCTAATTGTAATTCGTCCGGCATTTTGCGTAGCAAAGATGGCGGCGAGATAAAATGCGAAAAGAAATACGTTTATTGAAAAATGAGTACGTAGTACTGCTATTAAACAAGATAGCACAAGCTGGACAATGATCCTGGTTCGAAGGAACAAAAAATTTATGTAAGATATAAGGTCGGGGTCGCCCGCTTTACTCACCGCTTTCCTCGGCAACGTGGTCTGCTCCGGAGACTCTGTAGGTGACGCGAACTGTTCCAACCCTCGTATCCAACACCACCATAGGGACACACTGATTCGGATCTCCAGCGTAGGATGAATGATGTTAATCCTCGATCGAGTCAAACGGGTTACGGGAGTCCTCCCGGTTTGTAATGCGCGCGCGGCAGTGGTTGAGTTCGTACTGGCTATAAGCGCACACTAGAGGGCGCATTCACGATCGCATTCGGATGGCGGTATATCGCAAAGCGACCCCTCAGTTCAAAGGAAAAAATAATAATAATATGTACTTAAACAATATTGTCCAATTTATGCTATCTTTCAGATGCACGAAAATACGAAATAACTCATATATCTATTTTAGTTTAAACAAATTATTTGTTCAGGTACGGAACAGTATTAAAATTCCTACTCTCCTAGCCTGAAAATTTGTTATCAATTCGTCATCATCTTGGTTCTTTTTTAGATCAGCCAATAAAGTATTTCTTTTATCTATCTCTATAATTACTTCCTTGTTGATCCAATCATATTTGGGGAGATTAAGTATTTTCGTTTTAAATATTTTACTTTAATTTATTATGGCTTTTAATTGATTGTCTAACTGGATGTAGTCAAAGCTTTGCTTGTCATGTTCTAACTTAGTGGCTAAAGCGGCCAGCTTTTCATAGTTAATTGCCTCATATAGTGCACGCTTTGGTGGTGGTTTAGTTTTCTTCAATTCAACGTAAAATTGTTTATGATCTGACACGGGGGAGTCAATTAAAGTTACATGGAAAATATCTTTTTTCAGATTGGTACTAATATTATGGTCTTTAATTGATTTCTTTGTTGGCGTTTCACTTGTACAGTATTTTGTGGTAACTTTATTTAGTAACATGTCCAGTTCCTTTTAATAGTTCCATCCTACATGGAACTATTAAAAGGAGCTGGATATGTTACTAACACTAACAGTACCTATACTGTTTAGTCTTCTTGTATTTGTTTGGTTAATAAATCAATGTTGAAATCACCGACAATGATAGCCCTATTTTTTGTTGCAATGATTGAAATTTTAAAGATTTTCTTGATGTGTGTGCGTCATGCGGCGTGCGGTGTATCAATGCATGAAAGAGTTAAAAAATAACAGCAGTTTTCAATTCTTTCTGATGATCGGATCCCAGGAACAAAACGAAATAATAGCAATTTTTTTTACATATGCACAATTTAAATTCACAAATAATTCAATTAATGACTATTTTGCAATGACAATTATTAATTAGCACACTTCTGCTCTGTACGACGACGAAACAAGTGCTTCGTCATTTAATTCGTAATTCATATATTGTATTATACATTTAATTGCATATTTTTACCTAAGTGTATATTGTCAGTTCAGTCGGTCTACAGTAGGAAGGTCTCGATTATATTTGTCAGCGTGTACAAGCGGGGGCGCCGGCGGTAATGACGAGTTGCGGTTCGAGTCCCGTTTCGAGAGTGGCAACCTAGCAAAAGGAATTAAAATTACCTCCGCTTACTATGAGCTGCACCTTCGCACTGATCTATACACGAAGAGACACATTCAATGGTATTTCGGAGTATCGAAAACAAAAAAACAAAGGTAACTAACAATTTTATTCTGGTTATGCTACTTTTTCAAAATTCATGCGGGCATCAGCTACTTTTTTATAAAGTTACAATGAACAAACAACTTAAATGTCTTGTTTTGGAGGTATTATAAAACTCTACATTAGGAAAATTGTTTTAGATTGTGACACGGTTACATTATTCGTTATTGAAGTCAGAGAAGATGGCGCCAGAGATAATTGGAGTTGCATGATAATGTACACGATGACTGCCTGGACGATTTTTATCATCAGATCCGTGTTGAAGTGGAACATGCCATATAAGGATATTTTGTACTCTTGACCGGCTAATATGTGAAGGATACTTTCCGCTAATTCAATAATTTTATCTAAAAAAAAACAACTATGTTGGATTACCATGCTTTTGACAAACAAACAAATAATATTAGAAGTAAGGGAATAAAATACAATTTATATTGATTTTATTTGATAGATATAACCTATATAAACATGAAAAAAATACTTTTATGAAGAAATATTATGTCCAATTTTAATAAAAAAGAAGTAAATAAAAATAGTTTTTAAATTCCCGCTAAAACGCCCCAAGCTGTCATGTGACCATGATTACGTCACAAACCAATATAAATGCTCTGTCAAAATTGCAGTTCGCCGATGATAACAAAGGTGATATCTAAAACTTGGTTATAACAGCTATGACGGTTCATTTACTGGTCAGTGACGTCATCAGGCGTTCGCACTGTCACGTGATAATGGGTAATAAATAACGCATTTTATATTAATTTTCTTTAATTGAAGAATAAATAGACTCTCAAAATGTTTTCAAATACTGTCTTTAATGTGTAAAACATAACTCTACATGAATTTGTAACATCCCTATTGCGAGTTGTAATGTATCCCTCGAGCGCAGATTCAAAATCAAATCAAAATCTAAAATGTTTATTCAAAATAGTACTAATACAGTATCTTTTTGAACGTCAATTGAATCTACCACCGGTTCCAAGGTAAGCCCACTGAGAAGAACCGGCGAAACAAACTCAGTGGAATTAATCTTTTCAAATAATATATATTATATAACAATTTAACATCTTATCCTGAAATGCCCGGGAGGAACGCCTTATTCCCAGGGTGTGGTATCTTCCATGAAATCTTTTACTTTATAATATCCTTTACCACACAAACGCTCTTTAACAACTTTTTTGAATTTATTTATGGAGAGCTTTTGAACGTTTTCTGGGATCCTATTGTAAAAGCGTATACAGTTGCCTTTAAAAGAATTGCTTACTTTCGAAAGTCTAATCGTTGGTGCATGTAACCTGTGTCTATTACGTGTATTCCTACTATGAATATCACTTTTCTTACAAAATTCAAAAAAAAAAATCTAACAAATTTTCCGGACATACAGTAAATTTTCCAAGATGTATTGAGAGGCGACAGTCAGAATTCCTATTTCTTTAAATTTTTCTCTCAAAGATGAATAGGGAGGCAACTTGTAAATTGCATTAATAGCCCGCTTCTGCAGCACAAAAATGTTGTTTATGTCGGCCGCATTTCCCCATAAAAGTATGCCATAAGACATAATGCTATGAAAGTAACTAAAATATACTATTCGCGCTGTATCTTCATCGGTAAACTGTCACTGCATATGCTGCTGAACTGAGTCTATTCGCCAATTTAGCTATGTGGGGACCCCACTGCAGCTTAAGATCTAGAATTATTCCTAGGAAAACTGTGGAGTCCACCAATTCCAAGTTTTCACTGTCTAAGAGTACATTGGTTTGGAGTTGCTTAACATTGATGATTGGATCAAGGAGTCCTTTGGTAGTTTTTGTCGATCGTGAATACAAGTAAAAAGGTATATTATCTTAATGCTTGTTAAACCTCGAGCATATAACCTGAATAAAGCGGTAATGTCATGCGTTTTGTATGAAAGGAAATTCCGCCAAATTTGTGCTGCGACTTATGGCCATTGGTGGATAATTGGACGATGGGACGTACACACAGATCACTGGTTGGTTGAATTGATATTACATCAGTGCCAAATCACTGACCAGTTTCAGAATGTAATGGCTCATATTACTTTTTTGTCCCAGTGGAAATGCTTACGCATTCACCCGGGGATTGGTTGTCCCCGGGGATATGTGGGACTCCCAGCGCCCCCCAATCTACCCCTGGTGCCGGTATAACGCACTAAAACCACTGCGAGTTGCCTTCAGCTGCTTGAAGGGGAGTGTCCCGGATCTGACTAACACAGGACACCCCTCGCGATAGCTCACATTACTACTCTATCCGGTTATTTGCTCGATATTGTGTGCTAGGCTGACGATATTATTAGATTACCTGGCATATTAGGTTTCAAGAATATGTATATATAGAATATGCACTATGTCTGCTTGATCGCCTAGAATGTATAAATACAGCCAGGGAAAGACCACCCATAGTGTGATAGCACCGGCGCGAGTACTACTTACATCCTGTAAATTAAATATGCTTTCATAATGGGAGAAATTTTGTGTTCGTGTTCACTGGTTGGAAAGTCCGAATATGTCTGAAATCATAAATATGTGAATACGATACAAGCTTAAATCAAATCTCATATATATATATATATATATAATAATTACGTTCCTAGTTTTTTTCAAATGTTTCCATGTAATATTTCCCACAGGTTATCCTTTGCATACACGCTGCCAAAAAAAACTACCACTTTCCGGTGGCCATTGGGGGGATAGGGAAAGGGAGGGCAACGCATCTGCATAATCTCCGGTTGTGCGGATGTGTATGGGCGTCGATAGTCACCAAAAAGCTTCGAATGCTCGTTTGTACTCCTATACCAAAAAAAACTTAGGATAATAGGGATGTTGACAGTATTCATATAAAAATATAATTTTGATGTTAATTGGTAGTTTCTATGATAGAATTCTGAAAATATACAATATTTTTCCTAATTTTTATTTGATTAAATTAATATTTAATAAATAAAATGTAACCAAATTTAAAATAATTCACGTGATAATAAACGGTCACAGAGTCTTTTTCTCGCTCTTGAGACTGCTGGAGTTGTTATACTAGCAGTAGTAGCTTTGAAAAATTTTTTTTTTCAAAAATCTGTTTACTTATACAGGCAGCACTAATTGAGCATTAAATTATTAGCTCATGTGCCTCTCGCTCCAACTGTATCATAGCGCGGTCACGAATGGTACACTGCTAGCTTAATTAAAAGTTAGCAGTGCTCTCATTTTTGGTCCACCTATCACAGCACCAAATATCTGTTATCAGCACTAAATTAGCACTAATTGAGCATTAAATTATTAGCTCATGTGCCTCTCGCTCCAACTGTATCATAGCGCGGTCACGAATGGTGCAATGCTAGCTTAATTAAAATTTAGCAGTGTTCTCATTTTTGGTCCACCTATCACAGCACCAAATATCTGTCACTAAATTAGCACTAATTGAGCACTAAATTTTGATATATAAAACGAGTGATTCTGCCGACATGACCTTTCGGCTTTCTAGCTTTACAGACGTGACGTAGGTACTTCTATAGACCATTTTCCGTACACAGTACATATTTTAAAAACTAATTTGCAGGCGTTTTGACAGTGTACACACACAAAGGCACATGGTACAACACTTATAAAAATTAGAAGCCATTTTTATTAACGACAACTAGAATCATTTTATCACTTTTACGATGTTTAACAACATATGACGTCACGTGACAAGTGTTAGCGTTTTAGAGCGAAAGTTAAAATGCATTATAAAATGCAAGATTTTATAGGCATTAGACGTATTTAAGCAAAAGTTAATAATATTTAGACCTCCATTAGATATTTATAAATGATCTAAAAACATTTCTGAAAAATGTCAACATCCCTGTACTTATATGCGAAAAAATAGGCAACCATTTAATTTAATAGGTATTTGTGGGTAGTTTTTTTGGCAGCGTGTATGCAAAGGATAACCTGTTGGAAATATTACATGGAAACATTTGAAAAAAACTAGGAACGTAATTATTATATATATGCTAACTTTTAATTAAGCTAGCAGTGTACCATTCGTGACCGCGCTATGATACAGTTGGAGCGAGAGGCACATGAGCTAATAATTTAATGCTCAATTAGTGCTGATAACAGATATTTGGTGCTGTGATAGGTGGACCAAAAATGAGAGCACTGCTAACTTTTAATTAAGCTAGCAGTGTACCATTACTGACCGCGCTATGATACAGTTAGAGCGAGAGGCTCATGAGCTAATAATTTAGTGCTCAATTAGTGCTAATTTAGTGCTGATAACAGATATTTGGTGCTGTGATAGGTGGACCAAAAATGAGAGGACTGCTAACTTTTTATTAAACTAGCAGTGTACCATTCGTGACCAAGCTATGATACAGTTAGAGCGAGAGGCGCATGAGCTAATAATTTAGTGCTCAATTAGTGCTGCCTGTATAAGTAAACAGATTTTTGAAAAAAAAAAATTTTCAAAGCAACTACTGCTAGTATAACAACTCCAGCAGTCTCAAGAGCGAGAAAAAGACTCTGTGACCGTTTATTATCACGTGAATTATTTTAAATTTGGTTACATTTTATTTATTAAATATTAATTTAATCAAATAAAAATTAGGGAAAATATTGTATATTTTCAGAATTCTATCATAGAAACTACCAATTAACATCAAAATTATATTTTTATATGAATACTGTCAACATCCCTATTATCCTAAGTTTTTTTTGGTATAGGAGTACAAACGAGCATTCGAAGCTTTTTGGTGACTATCGACGCCCATACACATCCGCACAACCGGAGATTATGCAGATGCGTTGCCCTCCCTTTCCCTATCCCCCCAATGGCCACCGGAAACTCACAAACCTCACGGAACGCGACAGCATAGCTATCACTTGACGCCGGTGTTATGTGAGCGAGAGGTACCACCCCAGTCGTGCCAGACCAATTCGGCTGTAAAGCAGCATGGCACTACCTCTCATATGCAATATCTTTGATCCTACTAATATAGAGTATAGATAGATTTTAATAAAACTTTCCAATAACATAGCTAACTAACTACCCCACCATGGTTCAGGCCTTGTCGTGGCGGTGGGGCTCAGTAGTCTAGGGTGAGCCCAGCACCTTGGGCGAAGCAAATTGAGCCGAGAGGGCTCCTTGTACCCCTCTTATAAGAAGAGGGGACAAAAGAGCAAGGGACAAGGGGGCGAAGACGGGACCTCACCCCATTGTACTGTCCCTACGTTGGAAGGGGTTGTTCTGAGGTGCGGGACAACCCCTCTGTGTAGGTGGCGTCGGTCTCCTGAGGAACTGACTAGCCGTCGAGGTGCCCCGTTTGCTCATCAGATCCGGGACACATCACCAAAGGCGGCATTGGTGGCACTCACCGGGTTTTAATGGGCAGAGCTGCGTCCACTTACCAGCTTTGGGCACAGCGAGTCCCACATACCCACCGGGGAGAGCCACTCCCCTGCGGTATACCTCAGAGCATTTCCCGGCGTTAAAAAAAAACTAACTAACTAACCTAAGAAAAAACATATAGGCTATAATTTATATACTCCCACGGGAATGGGAATTACGCGGATGAAACGGCGGGGCGTTGTTAGTTTGTCATAATTTAACATGGCGTGCTTTTGTCTATCCTAGGCTTAGAGTATACATAATATATCCTAGACAATAATAGTTACGCACAATATTAATTTGGCATATTGCACAGTTTTTTCAAGTATAATATTTGGAAAAACTAAGCTTAGAGATTTTAATGTGTTTGCATTTTGTAAAATAGTCTCCGTATATAAAATAGTCTCCGTATATAAAATAGTCTCCGTATATAAAATAAACATGTTGGCGGCCTAGGGGTGGTCCAAGGGCCCCGTCGCGGCGCACCCAAGACTACTGTGAAGCGTAATCCTTATGCCTAATAATTTTATGCAAATCAAAATTAGTATAAAAATGCCTAAATGATATTTGTGCCTACTGAAATAATATGCTAAAAACAATTATGTCAGAGTATTATTGTGACATTTTTTTTATTCCTAATTTACCGGTGGGAGGGAAGCGCTGTGCCGCGCTCCCGGCTGCATGGGTACCACCATCTTGCTTGTTTCTCCCGTGAAACAGCTTTGCTGTGTTTCGGAGAGAAGGGCAAGACAGGCAGTGTAATTACTGGCACCGAGACTTACCATCTTATGTCTCAGGATAGGCAACACATGGATGAGTTGCCTGGGCTCGTTCCAGGTAAACTAGTTTATGTTCATGGGCGACGTCGACCACTTACCATCAGGTGGCAAGTTTGCCAGTTTGCCTATCCAACTAACATAAAATATATATATATATATATACTTACTGTTGCTTTTATGTAACACACAATCCATTGAACCGCGGCGAAGAGACCACCGATGGATATTATTAGTGCAATAAAAATCTGTAACGTAAAATAAATTATTTTAGCTTTTATAATAGTATGCTTGGCTTTCTAAATACTACATAATAATATTATTATTGACATATATTAAGGGGTTGGACTACAGAGACAGCATTTTTTTTATTGAATTTTACAAGGCAGAGGAAGCATTGATTGAGTATGGGGAGGAAAAGGGCAGAGCAAAGATTAGAAAAAAGTTAAAAAGGTGTGATATTAAACTTATTCATAGAATGTGCAATTAATAAAATTTATAAAAAAACTTGAAGGAGGTGTCAAAATTAATGGGGTTAATATTAAGTTCATAAGATTCGCACAGCATTAGCAGAAAACGAAATACAGTTGCAAAGTGTGATCAACAACATGGACAATATATTTAGGGAATATCAATTACAGATAAACGCAAATAAAACCAAAACAATGATAACATCCAACATTTCGACTAACATTAGACCAATTAAACTAAATAACAAAATATTAACATACACACAACAATGATATAAGAACAAGTTAATAATTTCAAATACCTTGGAAGCATAATAAATAGTAACTCTCGATGCACACTATTGCGAATAATTACTAGAATAGCGATAGCGAAAGAAGCCTTTAACCGCAATAAACACATATGCAAAAGCATCCCCAACGTGGGTGGACCGAGCGTTGGCTGCCGCTGCCTATATGCGGACAGTCCATGGTACTGCCTATGTACGGCGCGTCGATATGGGCGAGCGCCCAGATGACGGAGAACGTGGCTCTTCTGCGACGTCCACAGAGAGTCATGGCCGTTAGTGCCGTCCGTGCGTACCGTACGACCTCGTGCGAGGCTGCGTGCGTACTAGCGGGCTCAGCGCCGTGGGACCTGGTTGCAAGGACCCTGGCGCAGACGTGGAGGAGACGACGAGGAGAGGAAGAGGAGAGGAAGAGGAGGAGGAGACCTCCGATGAAGAGGAGTCCTGGCGGAGCCGCCTACGAAGGCAAGTGCTCCGTCAGTGGAAAGAGAGGCTAGAGGAGCCTAGTGCGGGACACCGCACCGTGCTGGCCGTCGGTCCAATCCTGGAGCAGTGGATTGACCGGCGGCACGGCATCATTACCTTCCACCTTGCGCAGATCCTGACGGGGCACGTATGCTCCGGAAGGTATCTGTGGAAGGTGGCATGGGCAGAGGACTCGCCAGGGTGTCTTCACTGCTGTTGCAGTGATGACACCCTGGCGAGTCCACTGCAGACCACACCCTGGCGGAGTACCCAGCTTGGGCGGAGGCAAGGGCGCCCCTCATCGTTGAGGTTGGCCCGGACCTGTCGCTCCCTGCGGTCATCCGAGCGATGACTGTCAGTGAGAGCACATGGCAGGTGGTCCTCTCCTTCTGCGAGGACATGATGTCACAGAAGGAGGAGGCGGAGCGACAGGTGGTCGCACTTCCGTGAGGGACCTGTGCGCGGCCGATCGGGGAATTTGCTGCGCGCGCGTAAGGTCCGAGCTGTAGCGAGCTTGTGTGATCAGTGTGTCTTAAGTGGAGAACGAAGAGGGGATGCCACCCCCCGCCTCTAGGGAAGAGTACCATAGGGCACACCGTTGTGTCCTGGTACGGACGTCCATAGCTCTCGCGCCGGGTCACCCAAACGATGAGGAGAACACCGCTAGGGTTTAGTGGGTAGAGTCTGCGTCCACCTTACCACCTACTCGGGCGCACAGAGTCCCACATAACCTCCGGGTCCTGCCGGACCCTGTGGTATGCCTGGACGCATTCCCAGCGAAACCAAAAAAAAATATGCAAAAGCAAAAACATCTCAATAAACATCAGAAAAAGATTTATCCGGTCATATTTGAAGCATTGCACATTACGGAAGTGAATCGTGGACAATTACCCAAAAAGAGAAATATTGGAAAAATTCTAAATGCGGTGCTTGAGGAAGATGGAAGGGATAAGTTAGACAGAAATAGTGTCAAGTAAAAAGGTCTTAGAAAGGCTAGAGATGAGAGAAAAGAAATATCAATAATACCATAGAGATCCGAAGAAGTAATAAAGTTAATACATAACTAAATATGCTGTGACTATTTTAAGAGTCTACCTGTTGCCGTTATAATTATCGAGCAAAAAACGGCAAAAAATCACGTTCCCTCCCTAAATATTGATTCCATTCTATTTTTATTATTTGTTGTTATAACAGTAACAGAAATACATCATAATTTCAACTGTCTAACTATCACGGTTCATGAGATACAGCCTGGTGACTACGATGTGATTAGTTTTTCAAAAATATCATAAGAGTAAGGATTGAGGGAAAGAGACGACGAGGTAGACCGAGAAGAACTTATATGGAACAGATAAAGGAGAAGGTACAGGTCATATCGTATCAGGAGGTGAAGGTGCTGGCGGAGAGAAGGAAGGATTGGCGACTGCTCCACCGACAAGAGCAAGGCTCTTAAATATATATATAGAGAGAGAGATTACAGAGATGTTATACTTACACAAAATCTAAAACCGCTTTCAATATGTCTAAATAGTTCATAAATTAATGTGACTGCTGCTTTGTACTTTTTCAAGTTGGCTTGGTTATGGAAGTTCACAAAGTTGTCATGCTTGTCCTTCCAAAATAACGAATCGAATATTAGATGCTTGGGGAAATAGTTTCGCTTCAAGTTGGCCATCTTTATCAAAGATATGTTCAAGTATCGAATCCTCATCGACAAAAAAGTGAACATTGGTAGTATTAATACATAATCATGCAACATGATATATGAAAAAAAGACAAATGTAGATGCTGCTAGTACTAAAAAGTAAACCGCATCAGCATGAGAAAATATTATCGCACAAGTAAACCCTATCAAAATAATAAATAAACATATGACTTGTACCCCATACATTTGCGATATAAATATTCTCATAAATTTTGTGTGGTGTATTCCAAAAACAACATCAAGCTTCATGCACGTTTTCATAATCATCAATCCCGATTTTCGGTTAGGAAACATCACGTTTAAGCAAATCGAATTTTGAGATAAAAAGAACTGTAGTAATACGAAAACTTCAGATAGCAATATGTCGCTACTTCTGAGGACGGTTGCTGTGTACAAAACATATAAACCACACAAATTCCATATCAAAAGGATGATAGTGCCTCGGAAAATCGATCCTATCGATTTCTCTACCAACGTTGAATCTTTGGTTTCAAATCTTAGTATACCGGTGATTTTAAAAGGCCACATAAAATAACTTTCTAATTTGTTCACATATTCTCGGTTTATAAGATTTTGTTCGGTTTCCATGTTTAGATATGAAATGATTTAATGTTCTAGAACGACTAAATAGAAATTGTTTAGGTATTTATTTCCATCTAATTTTATTAGGTAGTCTAATTATTTTAAGTAAAGTAAATAGCCTTGTAGTAGTTTGTCTCCAGGGAAATCGCATAAATACTTTTTATATTCTTATCGTATTAATTGACCTTGATTGTCTGTTGATGATATGGAAATCTAATAATGATTTTCTAATTGGTGTCTATTAAAACTTAATGTAGCATTTCCATAACGATTAAAATGCTATTTATCAAAATTATTCTGCAAGTCTATTTGAAAGAATATTTACTAATTGCTAATTACTATTAAAATACTTACAAAAATCCCAATACAAAAAAAAGCGAACATTTAAAATTAAAGAAGTTTAAAAGGTAAAAATCTTGAGTCATCGAATTCTATAATTGATGAATGGTACGGTAAGTTTTCCTCGGTGAAACGACGCTATAATGTCCTAAAATACCTAGGTATATTAACTTTATGGTCAGGCCTTTATGTCATTGACTATCTAGAATTTTACTTAAGTTGTGTTTATAATAATTGTTTATAATACGACCAAATATTTGTTGCAAATTTAGTTACCTACATTTGGTGTTAGGTAAATTGTTAAGCCTAGGAGCGCTAGGAGTTTGCAATTTCCCCGTTTTTAATTATTGCTTCAAAATTAGCGGTAGGTACCCCGAATCGACCAAATTTAATAGCTCATGATGAGGTATTATTTATGACTTTTTAAGCTGCTTAAATTTTAAATGTTCGCTTATTTTCGTTGGGGTCTTTATAAATTTTTAATATTTTTTTATTTTTAAACTTATTTGTTGTTGGTGTGTAAATCCTAGTCTGCATAATATAAAATTTCACCTATTTAGGACAACTGAAAGCTCCCTAGTTAAATACATTGATCTGCCTTCCCCTTCTAGGGGATAAGGGCAGATAAGGGTTACAAGTTTTATAATGTTTTGTCGTTTGTGTCTAAATCCTAGCTTGCATACCAATTTGCTTCAAATTTAAAGGTCACGTATGTTTGCAAGTAAACTAAATAAATACTCATGATGCCTGTGACATTATGATGCCGCACCAGCACCCGCGCCCTCCTGGGCGCCCCCCCGCCCGGCTACTGCACGTGCCGCGCGCGCTCCGTGCCCCGCCCCGCTGCCCGCGCCACGTCGGGATGAAGATGGTTTTGAGGTGGTGAAGAGGAAGAGGCGCCATCCCAGAACCGTCCAGAATCGCTGCGCCAAAGCCCCACTGGAGCCCAATCTGCTCGTGCGTGCCGCCAAGCCGAATACGCCGGTGTATATCTCCCGCCTTCATTACACCACAAAGGCGGAGAACATCGCGGAATACGTGCGCCGGAAGTTGCAGTACTGTCCGAGGATGCAGGAGTTGGAGTCGCGCCGCAACGTCAATTTCAAGGCGTTTGTGGTGCGAATACCGACCTGCTACCTGCAGGAAGTTTTACGAGAAGACTTCTGGCCTCAGGATGTGGTGTTCCGTCGCTTCTGCGGAACAGTACCACCGGAACGCACGTAGACGTAGCGCTAGGAAGTTTACTAACATAATTTTTAGGTTTTATACTAACCCTTGTGTCATATAATATATGTATGTTAGCGTGTAAGGTATATATCTATGGGCCATATCGTGACTGAGAATAAATGATTTACATTATTATTATTTGTGGTTTTTTTTCTCAGCCTATAGCTGGTTTCTACTACATTAACGGGCTATTGCCAAGTGAATGCAGGTGGTGTTTTGGTGTATTTATGTTATGTAGTGTGTTTATGTTGAATGTTCTTGTGTGTTTTCTTCTATTTGTAGGAATTTTCTAACTATTCGGCATGTATTTAAAATAGCAGCTTTTTGTAGGTTGATGTATTATGTATATAAATTCTTCGAGGTTTATAAATTTTAGGCTATGGAGATAATGGTTGGGTATAACGCCGGTAGTAGAGAGAACTATGGGAATAACATATATACTTTTTCTTGTCTCCATATTCTTACGACCTCTTCTCTAAGTTCCGTATATTTGCTTATTTTTTCTGTTATCGTTTTTTGTAAGTTATTATTATTATTTATTACCCATTATGCATCTGAGATTCCTACTGCAGCTGACAAAGAAGATGATAACTTTCAAAAAACTCAACCGATTTTTATGGAATATCCAAATCGGATTTCAATTTGATCCTTTTCAATCGGATCCAAATTGACCCATTTCAGAGCTTCGGTGCCATGGATAGATACACAGACACGCACAGAGCGGTCAAACTCATAACACGAGGGGTGTTATGAGTTTTTGCTTCGGGGATTAAAAAATATAACACATTAAAAAAATTAATTTGTAAATATCATTACACAAAAAAAGGTTGTGCGAGAATATGGTAAACGTAAAAAAATTATCCCTATTTCTGAATTGAAATTTGATTAGGTAGTATTCATAGCAACACGATCACTTGCGCCCGTGGGCAGGGTGCCATGTAATGTTGGGATCCTTGTTTTTTATTTTGCGCCGAGAAATGCTCTTAGGCATACCTCGAGTGAGGGGGGTCTCCCTAGGCGGGTATGTGGGACTCTGCTGCGCTCGAAAGATGGTAAGGCGGACGCAGCTCTACACACTGAAACCCGGTGAGTGTCACCAATGCCGCCTTAGGTGAGGTGCCCTGGATCTTTTTAGCATAGGGCATCTTGACGGCTAGTCAGTCCCCCAAAAGACCACCTCCACAGAGTTGTTGTCCCACACCACAGAACAAGCCCTCCCAACGTCGGGCCAGTACAAAGGGGTGAGGTCCTCGTCTTCGCCCTTTTGCCCCCTGCTCTTTTGTCCCCTCTTCTTATAAGAGGGCTCTATACCCCATAGAGCCCTCTCGGCTCAATTTGCTTCGCTCAAGGTACTGAGCTAGGCTACTGAGCCCCACCGCCATGACAAGGCTTGAGCCATGGTGGGGATATGTTGTGAGATATAGCTTCTTACCAAATTTCATGATTCTATGTCAATGGGAAGTACTCTATTGGTTTTAGTTTGACAGACCGACAGACCGACAAACTGGCAGACGGACAACGGTGTGATCCTATAAGGGTTCCGTTTTATCATTTAGAGGAATAGAAACCTATAGATCCTAAACAATCCAGAACCAGAATAAAATATTTAGTTACAAGGGACCGACGCCACCTCCACAGAGGGGTTGTCCCGCACCACAGAACAACCCCTCCCAACGTCGGGACAGTACAATGGGGTGAGGTTCCCATCCTCACCCCTTGCCCCCTGCTCTTTTGTCCCCTCTTCTTATAGGAGGGGTACAAAGAGCCCCCTCGGCTCAATTGGCTTCGCCCAAGGTGCTGGGCTCACCCTAGGCTACTGAGCCCCACCGCCACGTCAAGGCCAGAACCATGTTGGGGAAAGAAAGAAAAAGCCTTCGGACGTGATGTCTAATCGTAAAAGTTCTAATGGTTTAAGACAAAAAACGGATACAGATTCACTGTTGATAAGACACTTTCCTTTTAAAATATCCCTAAACTATACTGATTTCAGGTAATTGTTGGTAACAATAGATGTTCATTAACTGGTAAAGATCTCAACAGACAATATCGCACTGTCATTAGAGAAACTTACCCACCCGTGTGGCATACGAAAGTTATGATTCGAAGGTAAATGCATTCCCAGTTATTCATTCACGGAATATGACTATAATTTTTCGACCTAAACACAAAATTAGATTGCAGGAAGAATGTGGAGTAGCAATGTATGTAGATCTACACGCTCACTCGCGTAAACATAACATCTTCATATATGGCTGTGAAAGTCGAAAAAACTCTGACAAACGTTTACAGGAGCAAGTTTTCCCTTTAATGCTGCAAAAAAATAAACTATCTTCATACTATAAATTGTGTTTCTTAGTATTTTCATTCAATACTGTTTCCAGTTTTTTCTTTTGAAAATTGCAAATTTAGAATACAAAGAAGCAAAGAGGGAACAGCAAGAGTAGTAGTTTGGATGCTTGGTGTTTCTAATAGTTACACAATGGAAGCCTCATTTGGTGGTTCCGAATTAGGTGGCAGAATGTCCACTCATTTTACCTCTCAAGACTATGAAAGTATTGGTCGAACTTTGGTAGTAGCTAGTAAAATATTCACTCAACCTGCACCTCCGCCAACACCAAACTTTGTGGATATAAATAGAATTGTTGATGAAGTAAGTAATATATATTTAAAATATATGTATGCTATATGATTTTTATAAAATAATCATGAGATAATGTTTCAGAAGCCAAAGAATCAGAGGTTAACACTAGAAAAAATTCAAAGAATAGAAAGAAAGAAAACAAAACGGGAAACATTAAAGGTATAAAATACTAACACGCTGAAAGGCATTTAAAAACATTAATATACAACTATTATCACAACGAAATGAATTTCAGGTGTCTAGACCAACTATAGACTTAACAACTGACGCAATGTCTGACGTTTCATCCGAATGTGATTCATTAGAAGATAATCTTAGTCCTATTAGAAGATTGAATAAACTTTTCTATTCTTCCGGTAAATTAAAAAAAAAATTGAAAAAAATGCCGAAAGAACTAAATATATGTGGTTGCAGAACTAAATAATAAAGAATTTAATGTTTATAAGCCTATGTTCAGCAGTGGACGGATAGAGGCTGATGATGATGATGATGATGAAGCCTCAATAGGTAAAAGATAACCACTTAAATATTAGTATTGGGATAAGCAACCATTTATGAGATAATAAAACATATTATATTTTTTTAGACTGTCGAATTTCACATTAAGTCTGAAAAGGAATGGACATCCTCCAAGTTCGGAAGACCACGGAGGGTTTCGTTAGTCCCCACCATGGTTCAGGCCTTGTCGTGGCGGTGGGGCTCAGTAACCTAGGGTGAGCGGTGCACCTTGGGCGAAGCTAATTGGGCCGAGGGGGCTCTTTATACTCCTCTTATAAGAAGAGGGGACAGAAGAGCAGGGGGCAAGGGGTGAGGATGGGAACCTCACTCAGGATGGTGGCACTCGCCGGGTTTTAGTGGGTAGAGCTGCGTCCATTTACCAGCTGTCGGGCGCAGAGAGTCCCACATACCCGCGTGGGGAGACCCACTCCCCCGCGGGATGCCTCAGAGCATTTTCCGGCGTTAAAGTAAAAAAAAAAAAAAGGTTTCGTTAGTCAATGAGATTATAACAAAACCGAAACCGAAACCCGCATCGGTGCATCAATTGAAAAATTTACCTCCATAAGTAAGTACAAGTTAACACCAAACACGAAAACATTATCCTATTTATCGCCACTTTCTTAGTTCCTGAGATCTCTATTATATCCTTTTTACTTTATAATATATATTTGAGAATATTACTACTCGCAAAAAAAATTCTTAGCCAAATGTACGTAGGCACATAGGAATAGAAATATGTACATTTATTTTAAAACTTTCAGATATCTCTCAGAGATCAAATTTGTTAGTAAGGCGAGTCATCACAGGCGAAACGGGAACCCTCGTGTATACCCAGGGACGAGGTTATAAAGAGGCGGCGCGGCTGACCGAGGTTGGGATCGACCATATCAAATATCTGGGGCTCATCCTTGACGGAGGGACACGACAAGGACTTATTTCTCAATGTTGGACCGAAGGTCGTGAAGGCGGCGAATACTCGGGAGTCTGCCGAAATATGGCAGTACTGTGTTCTCATCCTACACGTAGGATGGGAACCTGGGTCTGTATGGCACTGGCAGGGATTCTGGCAGGGAAATCTTTAGGGATGCACCATAAGGATTTCTCTGCGATAAAAAAGGCGTTTGGAAAAAGCGTTTGCGCAATAAAAAAAATTGAGATACTTACTATTGAATAAAAATGCTTAAATACAAACTAAAACGAATAATTTACTTCAATTTGTAATAACTAATTTACTAAAATATGTAAGTTTACACATCATTTTATATGGAAATATTTAATTTTCAATACTACAGAGAACGTGCCATTTTTTTATATCTTAAGTTCTATATTTTTTTTATTCAAATGTAGTCCAAAACTTGAATGATATCTAGCGTTTTCACAAGACGCGACGAAAATCGTGGAATACTATAGCTGGAAATAAAAACTGTTTTTTATTTATTTACATTACAAGAAAAGAATTAAATCGTTCTGTTATATTGTTTGACAAAAAAATTACTGGAGTGTTTACAAAAGACAGTTGAAGTTGCATGATAATGTACACGATTATTGCCTCAAAAATCTTCGCCATGAGATCCGTGTTGAAGTAGAACATGCCGAAAATAGATATTTTGTATTCCTGACCATCTAATGTATGGAGCAGACTTCCCGCCAATTCAATGAATTCACCTAAAATGATTATTTATTTATTATTAAAGCATATTAATCTAAGCATTCGTGGTTGCCAAACTTTGGGAAGAATCTTTGACGACCAGCTTGTCAAGCGGTCAGGCTTCTAGACACTTTAGATGAATATATAGATTTTTTTTATGTTAGTTGGATAGGCAAACTGGCAAACGTACCACCTGATATTAAGTGGTCGACGTCGCCCATGAACATAAACTAGTATACCTGGAACGAGCCCAGGCAACTCATTTATGTGTTGCCTATCCTGAGACATAAGATGTTGAGTCTCGGTGCCAGTAATTACACTTTCACGGGAGAAACAAGCAAGATGGTGGTACCCATGCAGCCGGGAGCGCGGCACAGCGCTTCCCTCCCACCGGTAAATGTCTGCACCGGGTATTTATATATTTTATTTCCGTTCCTAGAACCCTTAACACAAGTTCTTACGAACATACCATAAGGCTAGGTTAACGTGGTGTGTTTGTTGGTTAATATTTATTATACATATAATATAATATTTATTATTATTAATCACTTCCACTAAATTTGCTTCGCCAGTTCTTCTCAGTAGTTTTGCTTTGGAGCTATTTCTAGTTTTGATTTCACGCTCAATTACTTACCTTGTAACAATATTGAAAAATAGCATACCTACATTTTGTCAAAATTAAATAATTTATCCATTTTTTGATAAGGAAATATCTTTCTTCATTTTCATGTAGATTTTTTTAATTAGCCACTCAACGATTTCTTACTGAATTTAGAATAGAATATTTTAATTTTAATTATCTATCGTTTTATATTACGTTATTATATTAAAAGTATACGTTATTTAAGTTTCTAATGAAATTTTAAAAACTTCATATGTTTAAGACATTCTATTTAATTTTCAATAGATTATATAGAAAAACAAATACCTGGGATATGAGGTTTTAAAAATATATAAGTGCAAATTAATTTTGTATCTTCTATTTGTCTTTTGACTATATCTGCTTGAACACCCAGTACATAGTAGAAACACCAGCCAACGATGATCCATGCAGTGACAGCACCGGTTCGAGTGTTATTTACATCCTGTAAATATGAGGTGAAATAATTATACGAGGGCGGCACTGAAAATTTCGGGAATCAAGGAAATTACACAACATTACTATTTAAAAAATGTATTTATTGCTTTTCGAAGTATTCTCCGCGAAATTTGACACATTTTTCCATACGATGGAACCAATCATTGAAGCAAATTTGACACATTTTCCATACGATGGAAACAATCATTGAAGCAACCATTCCATTCGGAAGTTGGGGTCTCCAAAATGGCCGTTTTGTAGGCGTCCACAGCTTCTTCAGGCGATGAAAATCTCTGACCACGCAATTTATTCTTTATTTTAGGGAAAGTATACAAATCATTAGGTTAGGTTAGTACGGCGGATGGTCTAATAATTCTATGTTTTCTTGCTCTAAAAACTCTTTTGTTCTGTGCGCGGTGTGAGAACTCGCATTGTCGTGATGGAGGATGGTGTGGCGGTTGCAGTTCTCTTTACGGAGTTCAGAAACGACCTGTGGCAAACAAATGCTAGCATACCATTCTGCATTAACCGTTCTTTGTCCCTCAAGAGGAATAGTCGCAACATGGCCGGTTTTGGAGACAAACGTGGCCACCATTTTTTTTGCAAGACTCCGTGAATGAACAATTTTTGTTGGCTTTAACTCATTTTCGAACACCCAAAATCGTGACTGGTTTTTTGTTTCGGGTTCGTACGCGTATATCCAGGATTCGTCACCTGATACGATGTTGTATACAGCATTTGAGGATCCTCCGTGGAATCTTTCGAGAGTTCTGACGCACCAAGTAACGCGAGCCGCTTTTTGCTCTTCACATAGCAAATGCGGTATCCATCGGGAAAACAACTTTTTTACACCTAATTGTTCATGCAAGATTATTTGTATTTGACTCATGCCAATGTCTAAAGTTGCCTGAATTTCGCGGTATGTCACATGTCGATCTTCCTCAATCAGCTTACGCACAGCATCAACCTTTTTCTTGGGTGACTGCAGTTTTTGGACGACCTTGACGGGGATCATCACTGAGCTTGACACGTCCACGCTGAAATTCAGCAAACCAGCGATAAATTGTGGTTTTGGATGGGGCTTCATCACCAAATGCAGAAATCATCCGGTCAACACACTGTTTTTGTGTTAAACCACTTCGAAAGTCATAATAAATCATCGCTCTAGAATTTTCTCGAGTCAATTCCATTTTCTCAACGACTAAACAAGTTTAACAAGACCTTGTGACAAGACCGAGAATCTTTTTTTAAATAAATAAATGGTATTCTATTTTTAAAACCAATGAGTTTTCAATTAAAAAAAAAAATATGACAGGTACAGTGTCAATATTCCATTCCCGATACTTTTAGTGCAGCCTATGTATTACCACTTTGGTAATATGAGCCATAAAATTTCAAAACTGATCAGTGATTGGTCACTGACGTAATAGCTATTCAATCAACCAGCGATTTGTGTATACGTCCAATTGGTCAAACATCAATGGCCATCAGTTGGCCAATAGAGTGGAGAACCGGCGCAGCGTTGCAGCACAAAAATTTGTCGGAATTTGTTTTCATACAAAAAACATAACATTACCGCTCTGTTCAGGTTATATATACTCGATGATATTAGCTAATACGGTAAATCAAAAATCAAACAATACCACATCAATTTACAAAAAAAAAGTCTACATGACCTGTGGGAGGGTTGTGCTTGTTCCGTTTGCATGGGTACTATTATCCTGCTTGTTTCTTTGAAACGGAAAAAGGGCAAGTGAGGTAGTGTAATTAATATCACTGAGATTGGCTATCTTACTTCTCAGGATAAAACACGTGAATGAGTTGCCTGGACTAGATTTAGGATAAGTTGTTTATTTTCATGTTGAATATGTGGCTCCTCTGCCTATTTGCCTATCCACTAACTTAAAACAAAATGATGGAGTAGTTCATGCGTAAGCTATGGCTTTATATAAGAATTTAAATGAACAATAAGTGATCAATGAAAGCGGAGTCTTGTCTGTTTAGGTACAAACAAGCTTATCTTTTTTTGTACATTTTCGTCGGTTTTCAAACATATAATTTTTTTTCATCATATCTTATGGTTTTGTAAACAAAGATAGGCTAGCGTCTAGCAGGGTTGGCATCGAGACTAGTCCATGGCACAAGGTTAATACCGAGACTCCGGGTGAACACAGAACAGTGTAAATATAATATATTTAATTATTATACTCACGACGCGACGATGGCCTAGTGGGTATGGGCTCGGCCTCTTGAGTGAGAGCCGAGAGGTACGGGTTAGAACCTGACCCCCGCCCCCCCCACTGTGATGCCTAGAAATGGGTTTTTCCTAATTTCTACGTGCATTGAACATGACACCATCGCTTGCTCACCGGTGAAGGACACATCGTGAGGAAACCTGCATGCCTGATAAGATTAAAAGTCTTTGAAGGTGTGTGAAGTTCACCAACCCGCATTGGGCCAGCGCATCGGTGAACTATGGCCCAAAACCCTCCTCGACTGATTTCGAGGAGGAGACCCGTGCCCAGCAGTGGGACATAAAAGGGTTGATATTATTATTTATTATACTCACAGTTGACTTCAAGTAAGCCACAATCCATTGAACCATAATAAAAAGACCGCTGACACATATAATTAATCCTATTAAAATCTGCAACAATTTGGAAAAAATAATTAATTTATGAATTAATGTATGATCTAAGTACATGTTGTTGGCAATTGCTTCAGAAATTTTCCTTGGCAATTTTTTTAATGTTTTCAAGTTTAAAGGTAGCTTTCGCTCACTAGACAACGTCTTGCCTACGCCAGATTAGTCTGACAGACGTTCACAGGTAAGTTTGATATAATCAGACGACTTGAGGGTCTGTATCTCCAGCAATAAAATATATTACGTGTTTCACAATTATAAACTAAAAGATAAAGATTTATATTTCGATTGTTATTGGAATCAGCTACGACGATGTTAATCCCATATCATCGAGCATATTTTAACTGAAATAGAGCGGTAATGTTATGTGTTTTGAATAAAAACAAATTCCGCCAAATTTGTGCTGCGACGCTGCGCCAGTTCTGCGCTTTGATTGGCCGGCAGATGGCCATTGATGGAAGATTGGCCGATGAAACGCACATACAAATCACTGGTTGGTTCAATTGCTCTTACATTAGTGACAAATCAGTAACCAGATTCGGAACTTTATGCCTCACATTACTCTATCCTCTATGCTCCATGTCTCATATAAACGCCATGACCAATTTAAAATCATCATCATCATCATCAGCCCATATCCGTCCACTGTTGAACATATGTCTCTTTCAATGAACGCCAAGACGATCCCTTGCCATTCGCATCCAACGCAGACCGGCCACTGCACGGAGATCATCTTTTCACCTGGTTAGTCTACGTTGATCAATTCATCGTTCAATTTAATAATAAGGTACTTACGCAAAATCTAAAACTATTTTCAATGTGTCTTAATAGTTTATAAATCAAAGTAAATGCTTCTTTGTACTTCTTTATGTTGGCTTTCTTATGGAAGTTCACAAGGTTGTCGTGTTTGTCCTTCCAAAATAACGTATCGAATATTAGATGCTTGGGAAAATAGTTTCGCTTCAAGTTGGCCATCTTTATCAAAGATATGTTCAAGTATCGAATTCTCATCGACAAAAATGTCAGTATAGGCAATAAAACAATGTAATCGTCAAACATCGTATGCAACATAATTATGAATATTGTTTCGGTTACGACTATTGAGAAGAATATCGCATGAGAAAATACCACGCCCAATGCAATAGTTGTAATAACTACAGCCACGAATATGCTCAGCATCACGTATAATTTGCTCGGAACACTTCTCATGAATTTAGTCTCGTGGACTCCAAAAAGAACATCAATGTCCATAAGCGTTTTGATAATTTTTAGCCCCGATTTTCGATTTGGAAACATCACGTTTATACTAACACAATTTTGTATAAAGAAGAACTGCAGTAATACTAAGAATTCAGATAACAATAAATAATTGCTTCTCAGGACTGTTGTGTCATACAAAACGTATAGACCACACAAATTCCATATCAGAAGGATGATGGTGCCGCGTAGGACTGACCTAAACGATTTATCCACCAACTTCGAATCTTTGGTTTCAAATCTTCTTAATCCCGAAATTTGAAAAGGCCACATAAAAAAACTTTCCAATTTGTTGACATATTCACGGTTTATAAGTTCCTGTTCCGTCTCCATTTTTTTAATTTATTTTGTAATTATTAGTTATATGCAGCAACGTGTCACCCAGATCGTAGATCCAAACATTTATGATAGGAACTTTTATTTTATAAATTATTCAACCAAATCAGGAAGTAATTGAGATCGAAGCAAGTAATAAAGTCACAAGGGACGTAGTCCGAAAAATAATTAATCATTTTATAAATCGTATTTCGAACGTTATTATTAATTATTGATTTTATCAAATAATGATAAAACGTAACGATACTTTAATTTGTTTTCCCGGAGTGTCATTAGTATATTTCATTTGATAATTGATAGTAAATATTAAATAATAATGCTAACTAATAAACGTAATATTCTTTAACATAGACGAGTGTTCATCTAAAATGATTATTTGCTATTCAAAACTTAAAGGCGTTTAAATATTTTTTACTACGAAAAGAGATAATTTCGTAAATAAGTTGAAAATAGAGCAGTAGAAGTAGTTACGAGTTTTATCTGAAACTCGTTAAATATAAATGGAGATCGAGTTTCAGGAGTTTAGATTTTTATAACTTAGAAATATTCTCTTCTGGAAGGATATATTTTTTAATTTATCTACTGTTAGAAGGCTCTGAGATTTTTCAAAATAAACTAATGCATTTCTAGTACAACTTCATTCCTTTATAGATAAAGAAAATGGTGTGCTGAAAAACCTGCCAATATATTTGAATTTATTCCCTATCCAATGAGCTATCAACAAATACTTTTAAGAGCTTTATCTCTATTTTCCACGTTTTAATTTTTATTTTTGTTGTCCATACCACAGGTGAACCAGTAGACAAGTAGACAAGAACCTTATATACCCTGACCTATAAGTAATAGGTTACAACTACGTTACCAACTAACATCTTAGAGTCCACCCGGAGCGGCCCCATGTTGTGTATAACACCTTTCTATTCGGACCGCAGTGAGTTTGGTGAATTGGTGATTTTTTAAAATGTTACTTGGATAGACAAACTGGCAGACGTGCCCCATTTAATTTATAGAAGAGGGGGCAAACGGATAATTGGTTCATCTGATGGTAAGTGAAAGACTGAAAAAGTGAACAGACACCTGCACCAGAGGATGAGCAGATGCATTGCCGGCCTTTCAGATATGAGTATGCTCTTTTCTTGAAGGTCCCTAAGACGTATCGGTTCGGAAACACCATAGATGGCAGCTTGCGCCACGCGCAAACTTGTGTCTTGTTGGGGTTAAATTGGGCTAGGTTAAGTCGCCCCCATTCCGAGACTTCGGCCGACAGAAACTCGATTTCAGACATAAGTTTGTTCCGACACTCATCGACTTGTTCCCGAGAAATATTAGAGCGGCCAGTGTATAAGGCATCTCCAGTGCTGTCATCCGCATAACAAGGAATGCCGCTGGTTTGCAGCATATCATTGATATGCAGAAGAGACAAGGTTGGAGATAGTACACAGCCTTGCGGAAGACCAGCATTAGCAGACTTGAGGTCCGAGCATGCCCCATGATAGTAAGTGGTTGACGTCACCAATGAACATGAACTAGTTTATTTGGAACTAGCCCAGGCAACTCCCCACCGCGGTTCAAGCCTTGTCATAGCGGTGGGACGCAGTAGCCTAAGGTAAACCCAGCACCTTGGGCGAATTCAAGTGAAATCTGGGGGCTGCTCTTTGTACCTCTCTTATTAGACAAAACAGTAGGTGGAGATAAGGGGCGAGGATGGGGACCTAACCCCCATTGTACTGTCCCGACGTTGGGAGGGGTTGTTCTATGGGGCAGGATAACTCCTCTGTGGAGGTGGCGTCGGTCCCTTGAGGGTCTGACTAGCCGTCGAGATGTCCTGGTTGCTCATTAGATTCAGGACACCTCACCATAGGCGGCATTGGTGGCACTCGCCGGGTTTTAGTGGGTAGAGCTGCGTCCACCTTACCATCTTTCGGGCACAGCGAGTCCACCTGGAGGGTCCCCCTCCCCCGCGGGATGCCTAAGTACATTTCCCGGCGGAAAGAAAAAAAGCCCAGGCAACTCATTTATGTGTTACCTCTCCTGAGACATAAGATGTTAAGTCTCGGTGCCAGTAATTACACTGCATGTCTTGCCCTTCTCTCCGAAACACAGCAAAGCTGTTTGACCGGAGAAACAAACAAGATGGTGGTACCCATGGATCAGGGAGCGCTGCACTGCGCATCTCTCCCACTGGTGAGATGGTATTATCAGTATAGATATTCTATTTATTTCATATCTACAAATAGTTTATGATTAATTATTACTTAGTAGTATAATATTATTTTTTGAAAATAGTTAACAATATTCTTATTCATATTTTATTCAGGAAGTACAATAAAAATAGGCAATAATAATACATAAGCTTTTATAAAAGTTGTATATATACCATTTAAAAAAAACTTTAAAAGTTCTAATAGGTTTTTTTTGGATCACTGAATTTAATATAAAAGAATTCCAGATCTTTTGTACGAGCAGGTATGCAACCTTTTTTGTGATATTAAAATACATTATAATACAGATAAAGAGTACGGCTTTGGAACCGGCAAAAGAGTTAATTTGACGTTTAATAAGATACTTTTGTGTATAAAATTGGTTTTTTTGTTTTTACTTTAGTTACTTTATTACATAAAATTGTAAGCAAGAAGAAAATTAAGATAAAATAAAAGCTAGTACGGTTTTATGAAAGCTTGTTTACGTTGAGTGAATGAGTGAAAACGTAAGTGAATTGTGTTTTTTACTACTAAGGTAATGAAGATTTGTAATTAGACGCTGTCCTTATTAAGTGCAATTGGATTTTTTATTTAACTAATTAATTCTATTCAAATGTTAAAATTCTGGAATATTCTGTGAGAATTTTGTATATTTTTGAACTTTCTCAAGTATGTCCACGTATATTCATCATAGATCTCCAACTCTGTACCTACAACCGGTGCGCAGTATTAACTAAGCCAATTCCAGTCTGAACCTTTACTAAGATCGCTGCTCTGATCGCCACTGCATCTAATCACCTGCTTAGATGTTTGGGTGAACACAAATAAAACAATTGCTAACCATTTTAATTTGTATATATTGCTTATTAGTACAGTAACAAGAGTGTCTCTAAATACGAAACTACAACTTGACAATCGATTTAAAGTAATAAATGCAAAGGACAAAGTAGAAAAAGTCGGGGCACTGCGCTATCACATCACACGGATACGATACCGTACCATAAGCGAATATACATCAGATCTATGAATGTCATCCAATTGTACAAAATACTATAACAATAATTAAAAATCTCATAACTCTAATTAGGTACTAAATATTTAGACATTGTTGTTCCAATTTTACTATTTACTTAATTTAGATATTTACAATTTATCATAATATCCACAGATTCCGCTGTGAAAGCGCAAATGTACCAAAATTGAGCATACATAATCGAAACTAAGGTTTTGTTTGGGCTATAACAAATGTTTTAAATAACTTAATACGTAAGATTCTCACACACACTCACAGAACAAACTGTACCTGATCGAGTTTATAATTTAAATAAAATAAATTATTCTAGAAATGCATTTTAACTTGGTACGACTTAACGTGCGCTCGAGAGAGCAATCACTATACTTTTTTTTAATTTTGTTATATAAGTACTAACAACGAACAAACATAACATTAAGTACATAACACATATAACTTGTGACATGAGTTATTCGGAGTCGATTAGAAGCTAATATCACTAAACGAGGAGAGATTCCCTATTATGGAGTTAATTTTTACAGACTTATTGCCTTAGACTTGGCTCTAACATTTTCATGATGCGGACAAGAGATGTCATCCGAATCATAACGATTTCATTTCAAGTCAGCGAAACTTATAATACTTCCATTTAGCACCAACACGCATTATCCGAATATACGCTGATTTGAAATGAAAACTACATAATTTTAGATAAAAAATAGCAATAACGTAAATTATGCGCTAAGATAATCTTAAGCTAACTTACAAGTAATCCCGTACCATCACCAAAGATTGCACATAATACCCGATACTTTGATTTTTTAATTGCAGTCGCGCCTCTATAAGGCAGATGTTTCACTGGACCATTAAAAAATTAAGGTATTTAAAATTGGAACTAAACGTTCCTACTTTAAAACGAATTGTGTTAACACGCAGGGAAATGTTTTTTATTTACTGATTTTTAAATTATATGACAATATATAGATCAAAAATATTATTTGTCTGACCTAACCGGTCTCTAACAAATGTATCTGACTGTTTTAAATTTCTAATGGAGTGTATGTCGCTAAGATACTGTGGGCTAGAGAACAGCAAGGTTAATTTATATACAATGAATGTCTATATTTATCTATTCTATGATTTATATCTTTATTATAAAGGACGTATTTAAGTAATAATACTTTCATTAAAAATAAAAAGCACATCCCAATCTGAACATTTCCGGCCATTATTTATGGTAATAAATAAAGGAAAATCATATAATTTAAGTCGGTCAATGATTCTGCGTGTAAACTATGCTGATATTATTTCAAATACGCGTGATCCCTAAATTAAGTTTGGAAGACAGCATATATTACATTTACTTTCACATACATAAGATTTATCTAGTATGCACTGGGATTAATAGGATCCATTTATTGTTACGGACGGAATAAATTCGTATATTTTTTACAAACACTTCTTTCTTATTTTCAATTATGGACTGGCATCGGCAACTGGCCTAAAAGCTGATTGGCAAACGTTGCGTTTGTGAATTTGAAGTGCCGCTTATCGTAAAATTTTAGAAGCGCGGGAGAATAAGGGTGTTGCTTCTTAAGGTGCATGTAATGTTCTTCGGGCTCCGATGTAGTGTGTCCACATTCTTCACAAACGTACATCTGAAAAAGAAAAAGAAAGAAAATTATATGAGGAAAACGAACAATGTTTGTCATATTTATTTAAATAAAATTTTTGGTTAATTTCAAACATTAAATATTAAGACCCTGATTTTATCTATAAATATAAGAATGAATTATACCTTAGTCCTTCGTTCCTTGTAGGCGTAAGTATGTTGTACTCCATGAACTTTTAAACAATGAGATTCTAATGAGCATCTTTGGGTAAATGACTTTTCACAAAGGTTGCACTTGTAAGGTCGCACGCCAGTGTGTGTCCGTGTGTGTCTTTTCAAATCAAATGTATCATTAAAACCTTTTCCACAAAATGTACACAGATAACGTTTCACATCTGAGTGGCATTTCATGTGTCGATTTAATAGCCTTTGCAAACTAAAGTTTTTAGAGCATATTCTACACACAAACTTCGTAGGATCGTCTTCACTGACTAAAACTTGTTTGTTTTTCTCTTCTTCCCTTTGCCTTGCGTTTGCTTCAGTCGCCAAGGGATTCTTTACACCGTGACCACCATTAATAAATTCCAATGGAAGTTCTGCCGGTAGACCCAACTGTAAAAAAAAACCTTTTGTAAGTAACGTTTTGGTACTAAGGACAGCCAGAGGAAGATTATGAATGATAATTTAATTACACTGTTTAAGCTGAGCATAATCAATTATAGCTGTCCTCTTAGTAAATAAATAAAAACATTTAAAATAACAAATAATTGCATTAGGTAAAAGCATAAGTTGATTCAGGCTCAGCGAAGTATTATGATTTTTTAATTGATACATTCGCTGTCGTCTTTTTTATTTTACGATCGATGACAACGAAGACGTAAAAATTTAAAGCCTCGCCTTAAAATCAAATAATGCTTACCCTTTGTTGCAAAATTTGCACTTTGCTATCGGAGACAGAGCCTTTCTTCAAACTTACAGCAGCTGCAGGACTGAGTGAGGAGTTTTCGATGTGCGTGTTTCCATCTAATGAGCTGTTGCCGCCTGGTGATGGTAGAGACACACCCGTTGGAGAATCCAATTCCAAGGAATGACTAGTGAATGGAAAACCCGGAGACAATATTTGTTGCCTTTGTTGTAATTGGACGTGAATTTGTAGTTGTTGCATTTGTCCATCATTATGTTGTAACAGAGCAGGATTCAATTGCATCAATAAATCTGGTCGCTCTTTTGCAAAATTATAAGAAGAGTTTTGTTCTTGACTCGCAAATGCCGCCAAGTAGTTTGCTTTCTCATAGTATTGTCTGTTCAGATTTACTTGTTCAGCCAGTGACTCAATATCTACAGCGTTATGAACAGAATCGGGAGTTATAGATGAGGACTCTCGTAAATCAGGATCATTAATGGATTCTACGTGATTACTTAATAAGCTTGCAAAATCATCAGTTGAGTCTGAAAGGTTTCCTAATATACTTTCATTAGGGGCAAAGGTTAATGTGTTATAAAATTGATTGTTATCAATGACGTCTTCACCCATGTCTACTACCATAGAGTCATCAAAATTACTGTTATAATTCCCAACAGTTCCCAAATTTTCTAATTTATTTTCATAATCAATTTCTTCATCCTTCAAAGCTAAGCCATAATGTGCATTCTGCATCAAAGAATATTGTTTACTTTGTTCTGGGAAATTAGTGTTAGGATTTTCAGTATTTTCACAGTCCATATTAAATGAATTTATAATATTAAATTCATTTGAAAAGTTACTATTGGCGTTAAAAGAATTCTGTCCATTTTTCGTTGAGGGTCCTAGTGTTTCATAAAAGGGGGGAAGGCTACCGGTAGGTGGACTGTTGGGGCCATAATTCGATCTTCCATCACGACCATTTCCACCACTACCTGAGCCACCTCCAAGCGCTCCACCTCCACCTGATGAGGGAGCTGCACCGCCATTCCCAGAGCTAAAACTACCAGACCCGCTACCGGCTTGAGAATTTCCATTAGAATTGCTTCCACCTGTAGATCTCCCGTGTCCGGCAGCAGCACTCATTATTCCCGGAACTTTAGTTCCTGGGCGATTACGAAGAATAAATGCAGGACGAGATAAAATACCATTAGCAATTTTAGAACTGCTTGTTCGACGCTGTTCTCTGATTTTCTTTTCTGTTTCTTCATCTTCAGCTTCACCACGCTTTTTAGCTATTGCGTAATCGATTGGTTGATCTTGTTCGGGTTCTGATGTCGGTAAGGTGGCCGGAATACTTACATCAGATAATTCTTTCTTATTATCACGGAATTGCGACTGAGATGGCGTTCTTTGTATAACTGAGACTTTTTGGCATGTGATATTGTCAATCGTTGGAGAAGGTATGGATTCTGGGACAGGTGAATTTTGTGTTGGAAGAACTACTGGATCGTTGTCTATTAAATCTTTTTCCTCTTTTATAAGAGGCTTATCTTCTGATTTCTTTTCCTCTGTGACAGGAAGATATTGTTTGCGTTCAGCTTGTGTGAGGACATGACCTCTGTGGCTTCCATATGGAATTTCACCGCCTAATATAGACGATATAAATCTCCTAGGTTCTTTTGACGGACGCTCTACTGCATTTCTTCTGTTATTACTTTCATCAAAAACGTCGCGATCTGAAATGAATAAAAAGTACAATTAAATTCGTATATCTTACACATAATAATGGTCTTTACACTAAAAGTAGCTTTATATCCAAATTATTACAAAAAATTACAAAAAATTAAAAATTACAAAAAATTATAACACATTACAAAAAATTCAAACCGTCTTCAAAAATACACTAAAAAGTAATTTTATAACTGTTTCTTTAATATTTGTGCTTACAACTTATAATCAACTTAACCTTCTACTAATGTACAAACTTTGCCTTTACCTTTATTATTGTTTCTTTTGGAGTCGGTGTCAGCCAAGGTAGGTAGGTATATAAATAATATATAATAATAATATAGGCA
Source organism: Helleia helle (assembly GCA_963853865.1). NCBI lineage: Eukaryota > Metazoa > Arthropoda > Insecta > Lepidoptera > Lycaenidae > Helleia > Helleia helle. The sequence continues at coordinate 14,234,181 of OY971423.1, read as the reverse complement.
ACATATACGACACCGTCTCCAAAAGTAACTATAATGACTATTATAGTTTTTTACTATAATAGTCATTATAGTTTTTTACTATAATATATTATAGTATTATATATTAAGTTGATTATAAGTTGTAAGCACAAAAATTAAAGAAACAGTCATTTTATTACTTTTTAGTATTGTATTTTTGAAGTCGGTTTTAATTTTTTGTAAAAAAATTTTTTTTTAATTTTTAGTGATTCCAAAATTCGCCGTCTTGACGTTCATTGAAGGAGGCCTATGTTCAGCAGTGGACGGATAAAGGATGATGATGATGATGATGATAATGATTACGATGACCGCGATATACTATGGTGTGCTGCCAAAGCAATTGTTACATCGACAAGTAATAAAAGGAGCACAATATCATCGAGGTACAGAAAACCAACCAAATAGGCATTATTGGGAATAACTAAAAAACGACTTGTCAGATCTTAATAAAATTAATATGGGACCAAATAGAAAACACCAGCTTTCAAACAAAAAACAATTTTTCAAATCGATCCAGCCATCTCCGAGTAATCGGGGAACATACATAAAAAAAAACTTCCGACGAATTGAGAACCTCCTCCTTTTTGAAATCGGTTAAAATAATATTCTTCTTTAACAATAGACAATATTGCTTAGCACTGAGTAACAACTAAAGCCTTTGCATCTGTTTATAACGTATTCGTGAAGCGTCTCAGGTATAAGGCCTCGTTGACGTCACTGGTATGCGCCTCCATAACGGTTACCCGTTTCTTTACTTACACACTTATAACAAATGTGTGTGTCCACAATAATTTATTTCGTCATTTAATATATATATAAACGTATTGAATATAGACCAATCGATTTTTTATTGGTGGAAGAATACATTTTGTGTGTCTGCTACCTACTATTTGATTATAATTTAAACTCGCAACAGAAGTTTTAATAAGTTAAAAATAGGATAAAGTGATTTTAATTTTCATGCAACGTCTTCTAGTATTAGCAAAATGTGCGTAGGTAGTTAGTGAAAGTCCCAAGGTTAGTTAAACAAGTTCTTTTGCCCTTTCCCGGCTTTTGTTAGGGACCCAAGGACGAGGCCTGCATTGTTGGGATTTTTTTATCGTGTAATTGTATGCGTCTGCGCAGCTAGGCGTGAACACTCCGACCCATTTTTATTATCTTTTCGTATTGCGCCGAAATGTTATTTGTAGGTACGAAGGACAAAACAAATTGTATTTGCAAAGCCCCCATCAATATTCATACATCCTTATTGTTATTCATACATACTTAGTTGATTTTGACACTTTAAAACTGATAAACACGAGTATATCAGTATAATAAATACGAGTATAAATACGATATGATGAACAATGTATATAATGTATACACTACGTGTCTAGTTACGTACCCATGTAAGAAATTACGATTTTTCATGTTTATTTCCATTACTTTTTCTTCAGTTAATTTTAAATCTATAAAATTATTTACTGAAATAAAGAAAAAAAATCCAGAATGAATATAAACATGTACATAATTTTAATAAAAAAACCTCTACGTCTGTTATTAAGCCCTCCACATTCGAGGCTCGTCGTATTCGACAGGTTTTTTACCTTTCTTTACATTCATTTACAGTAGATATCCAGTTTGAGTTTTTGATCATCAATTGAATTTAGTTAAAAATGTTACTACATTTATAAATGGGCTACTGATTTACCAAATTATATTTTTATGCCATACCCACACTGCTTCATCCGTTATTAACTAAATACAAAAATACACATACGGTAGTATTTTTTATTAACTATAATAACATTTTAATTAATGAGAATAATTATCATATTATAAAATATGAAGTTTGTGTTAGGGATGCCTCGAAGCCTCAGAGCATTTCCCGGCGTAAAAGAAAAAAAAGGATATATCGATACACCTTTTCGCCGATACAATACCAATGCTCTTATAAAAATATCGGCGATACCCATGCGCATATTGAATTCAAAAATGAAGGTAAAATAAATAAAACAAGTTAAGTTATTTTGTAATTAATATAAAATAACAAATAACAGGATACACTAAATAAAACCGTTTAAAACTATAGACAGGTTTTAATAATCGGTACATCGATGCATCCCTAGTCCGTATGTATCGTAGACGATGATAGCTTCCGACTTCATGATGATACTTATAATTAGCACAATCAGAGAAATGACGCATGAATATTTATATCAAATGATTAATTGTTAACGGTTTTTTACGTAGAAACTTGTATTCCTTAGAAGTGACACTGCTAAATATTGTCTAATAAAATCCTCGCAAGTGGCAACACCTATCTAAATAAAATACCTACAACTTTCCTTACTTAATGAATTGTTAATGACAAATAAAACGGTTTCATTTAAAACAGTAAGTCAAGGTCTTGTAACAACGTCCATATCTATTCTACTCGGCGTTTCCTGGCGAGAATAAAAAAACCTTGAATGCGAACACTCATTTGGGCATTAGTAACCATCTCGGTTTTGGCAGTAATTAGCATCGTACAAGGCGACGACTATGAAATTCACTTCGCTTCATTAATTTCATATTAAACAGTGTATAAACCGGTATTTACGTAACAAATAACCGTTATTCATAATTAATTTTAAATGGAAATTTGTGGATGACGCGCATTTTAATGGCGTACCGAATTTTTTGAACAAAGTTGCCAATTTATTAGTTGTTATTGAAGAGTATGCTATACCATTTTTATTTTTATAATTGACAACGTATCAAATACTGGCAGGCTGTTGCTATGCAAAGCTTGAAAGTTACGAGAACCTTTTGCAAAGCTAATTTCATAAAATATTTTATTATGAATTATAAATGTCATTTTTTAATTCAATATGAGCCAAGGCAGACATATTTGGAATATAAGAAGAGCATTCTAGTTTGATAAACGAAACTTCGTAACACCAAAATATATTCATACCTATTACCTACCCGTGTACAAATGTGTGTTAGTTTCATTATTATATTGTCGACAAACTTCACATGTATTCAAATTTGGCCATTTTGGCAGCCAACTGGAAAGGTTACAACATGGAGGTTCTGTTTGAATCAGGTTTTACGCTACCATCGTAGTTTATCACTAAATATGGATTCAAAAAAATCTTTAAAATGAGTTATGTCTCTTTGACATAATATCATGAATGCTTTTAGTTTCTAAATGTTTTTATTTTTATTTTTTATTTGATATTTAAAAAAAAAGTTTGAAACTTCCTACCAGGAGCACATAAATTTCAATAGGTATAAAAAACCACCCGACATCGACTACCATGTCCTTGCGGTCGGGGTTATCGGACGCCGCTAACATTTACACATTAAGTCTTCGAAGAACCGCTCCGAACAGACATTAAATTCCTTTGAAGCCTTTTTTGAAACAAACCGAGTAACGATAACACACGGTACATTCGGTATCCGCTAAGTATTAGAGGTCATGTGCAAGGACATTTTTTGTTTGGAATGTTCAAAGTTTGTACGTGTAAGTAAATGACAATTGAGGACACGAGAGGTTAGCCAAATGTGATTTTTGATTTGGTTAAAATATCATCATCATATAAAACGGCAGAATCGTTTACTTTGGGTTTCCGATCTTACATTTGTTGCATGTCTTTGTTCATTTAATTAAACTAGGTGACAACCACAGTCATTGTGATAAGCAATGTATACTGACATTGAATAGCGAGCTTAGTCTTATTATCATAAAGGTAAATCTATTAAAGTAATAATTATAATATATTAATTACTTACTGCTAATCCATTTTGTAATTATAAAATTAATTAATAACAATTTGCATATTTAAATACCCAAAAATAAAGACAAGTCATTATCATACTCGCCGTTGAAGCATTCAGTCTAAACCTGTTTCGAACTATATTTAGCGGACGGAGACAGGCTGATAATGCTGAGGTTCTAAGTTCTAAAATGAATAGGTAATACGAGTATTATATAAGTTTTGGCAAGAATATTGTGACGCCATTTTGGCGGGCATGTGAACATGTATAGAGCCAAAAGGCACTGGTATAAGTAGGTAATATTGAATAAATAAGTACGGATGTAACTTGTTAGGAACAAAACTAATGAAGAAAGGGACCATGCGACTAAGCGAAAGCAAATACTGTACTGGAAGGGCGCCTTTTTGAAACTAATATATTATAAAGAGTTTGTATGTTATACTTTAAATATGGAAATGTGAATTTCCCTAATTTTTTTCTCATTTTCATATTTTTTTGTCTCGCCACGTTGTATAGCCGCAAAGCATATATTATATCAAGTTATATTGATATCACTAGGTATTAGGCGCGCTAGCAATATTGTCACCTTCTTGACGATGCGAGTAATGACGCTAGCAACAATCATATTCAAATTTGCTTTTGATGTATTATAATTGAAGGCGTAATTCATAAAAATATTCTCAGCGAACAAGTTACAAAAACTGTTGCTTTATAACTTTGAGCACGCAGTGAATCACAACCAGATTTGGCGAGGGTCAATGACCTAAATATGTTTGTCGAAGTGTTCAAGGCTAGTTGTCTAATTTAGTTTCGAATGCAAAAAAAATCCGGTATCTACAAGGCGAAGTATTTGTTTAAAATGTTTGAATAGAGGCTTACGTGTAGGCCGATCGTAGCCGTTACGACCGTTACCACAATCATATATGTATACCTACTAGATATATTTATTTACTAAAAAGTTATAAATTTTAATTTTCATACTTATTATCATCGTCATCATCATCCCGTTACTGCCCATTACATATTCAAGACGGAAAGATTTGCTACCTTACTGTAAATTAATCGCTTTTATACCGGGAAGTCGATCACTGTACCAGTACGTGGTGGATGCAAGTAGCAATTGGTCATCTTGACGTTCATTGAGGAAGGCCATGTTTAGCGGTGGACGGATAGAGGATGATGAGGATACCAGGAGGGATGCACATTCATAAACACTGTAACTAATTAGCAGGTTGGCTATGTTCTGAGAAGGTCAGGACAGGTAGTGTTCTTTCTGTTTCAGAAAAGAACACATTGTCCTGGCAGAAAACAGGATTTTTTCCATCGTGTATCATCTCAAACATATAAATTATAAATCCTACATAAATGTCACTATAAAACATTTATTTTCCTAAATATTTCATAGAACATAATTGTTTTAAACAATTTTTCAACGAAATCGCGTCGAAAAATAGACAAACACTTCAGTCCTTGATTTTTTGTCCTTCCTTTTTTGTTGCGATCAAAATTGCAAACATCAAGGTTTGTGTTGCGAGGTCACGTCGTTAGAAGTCACTATGTATATCATTTGTTTTATTATGTATTAGGCGTTTAGCGTAACATTTTGACCTTCCTCTCGGGAGTTGGGTCGAATACGTCACATGTGATACCGTTTTTGACTTGTAACGATGAGATCATTTTCGAACAATCGGTACATTCTAAACTTCAAACTGTTTATTAGAAATATTAGCCAGACTACTAATTCGAAAATAAATATCATAGTTTACATATAATCGTTATTAAAACAAATGTTAAATTTAACCTATGATTTATTGTCTGAGAAACAATTTACAAGGTTTTATTTATTAGCCGACTTCTAAAAAAGGAGGAGGTTCTGAATTCGGATGTTTTTTTATTAGTTTGTTTGTTGTGTTTGTATTTGTTTTCCATATCCTTTCGTGCGATTTTTTCTATAATATTCTAAGTCAGGAGTAATAACAATTTTGGCATTTTTTGGTTCTAGCAAAAAGAAAAATCATAAAATACCCGGTGGGAGGGAAGCGCTGTACCGCGCTCCCGGCTGCATGGGTACCACCATCTTACTTGTTTCTCCCGTGAAACAGCTTTGCTGTGTTTCGGAGAGAAGGGCAAGACAGGCAGTGAAATTACTGGCACCGAGACTTAACATCTTATGTCTCAGGATAGGCAACACATAAATGAGTTGCCTGGGCTCGTTCCAGGTAAATTAGTTTATGTTAAAAAACTGGGTATATTTTTCCGTTATCGTGGAAAAAATAATAACTACTGCGAATAATTTTAAATACAAATGTAAAATAATAATCTGATGTTCTATCATGATTTGGCATTTTTTTTACGACTCCTCAAATCTGTTACAGATTTGTTGAATTTAAGCATATTTTTAATCGGTGCTTGTGTTTGTAAATGGAATGAATGGAATAATTAGATTGAATTACTTGCCTAGTTTCTAGACGAAAAAATTTATGAAGATAAAGTATATTTTTATATTACAAAGAGGCAACCGAGCAGTTAGAGCCAGATATGTAGCCTTCCTCTTCCCTATGCCCACCAATGGGCCACCGGAAACTCACAAACCGCACTAAATGCAACAGCACAGCTATCACTTGACGCCGGTGCTATGTGAGCGAGAGGTACCAACCCGGTCAGGCGTTTTTTTTAATTGTTTTTGATATAAAATTACTTACCTACTTTTATAACTCTTAAAATTTTATACAATTCCTTAATGTACAAGATAATACACCTTTTTATATCAGATTACGATTTTTTATGAGTATTCTATTTTTAGATATCCCGATATTATTCTAATCCCTATTTTTTTAGATATCCCGTGAAGTCACGGTAAGTGCCCTTTTGTTTGTGTTTTCTAAGAACCAAGAACAGGTAATCTCTACGTAGAGCTCTTTTTCACAATTCAGACACATAATTATAGAATTTAAGTTCTTCAAAAATGAAATGGGATAAGTATAATTTGGATATAATTATTTTCTCACTAAAATTTTTAAGTAGAAATAAGCTTTTGAAAATATTGTTTCGGATTCTAACCGCGATTATGAGGTCTATTGAGTTCCATTGAGGTCCCGATATTTCGGCATGTTTCAATCGCCATGATTACGGGGAATTTGACGTACGAGTCTACTGCTAGTGGATGGGGATAGATCAAAAAATCTCTCTACCCTCTTTCTTCTTCGTTTTAGACGACAAGTTTCAGCACACGGACGCACTTGTTCACTACGACACTATAATATGTATAGTGTCGTAGAGAACAGTGATACGAGTTTAAAACTATTAGATTTTGCAAATGTAGTGAAATGGCGCGTAATTATTGGTGTTTTGAATTGCCTAAGTCCAGCAATAAGGCTGATAAAGGTATTGAAATACAATTAAGCTCTATAAAGACGGCAGATGTAGTTGCAAAAAAAATATGTTTTTTTATTTCTTGGCAATTAAGAGTGCCCGTATAGTTTATCGCAAACCGGTGCCAGCCACCGGCGCATGTGTGACCCGGCCATTCCTAGAACGATCACGTGCAGCACATCTTGTCCGCTGCAAAAAATGGAGAGTCCTTGTTGACGCCATCTTTGAGACGAGTTCAATATCCAGTTTTATACAAATGAGCGGCCAGCCAACGGCAAGTGACTTTTTAAAATATAAGTACATAATATATACTTTTATGAGTATAGCTAATGTTAGAATGATATAGTTAATAATTGTTTTTCGAGCATGGATATTGTTTTATATTAAGGTTCTACGTAGCCGTAGAATTTGTTGTACCGTTTTATAATTTAAATACTTTATTGACTTTAATAACTTTAAAATGTTTTATGCAGTACGTTTATTGTTTGTTTTATGTATGATATTGTAACATCAACATAATGTTAAATTTAATAATAGCTTATGAAAGGATATCATTAACGAGGGGGATTTAATGTAATTGTTTAGAAGTCATTCCAAGAACCGTCCGTTTGTATGAATGTAATCAGTTTATTTTTATGACTGTAACTTGTGAAAAGGCATAATGTTTGGAAGGAACAAACAATGGACCGGCTGAACAATGGGACTACCGACTTAAAAATTCTTCTTTTCTTTTTAAACAAAACTTTTCATATGAAAATCTCGCTACTTTAAATATACGTTTTCATATTCAGATATTTGAATATATGTTTAACGTTTTAGTGTACGTACCAAATGCAGTAGGGTGTATCTAAATAATCATATTATAAAGAAGCTTAATGCATGGGAATGTATAATCTCCTCCACCACTACTACTCTATAGATTCCTCCCGTGACCATGGTTGCTGTAAAGTATACGAAACGTCGGGCTTGTAAAAATATTAATAAACCGCGATAAAATCCGTAAAAAATTGTTTCATTATAATGAGTGAGATTCGCGTAAACATTAGAAAACAATAATGTATAATCTGCAAAAAAAAATTAAAATTTCCGAAATTTGCTTAATTTGGTATGTGTATGAATAACCCTTGGATAATTGTTCGACTCCTCAGTTTTCGCGTGACTATTGTAGCCATAGTCAAATAACTTGTTTAAAATGTTCGCAAGAAAAGAACACTATAATAGTAAATATAATGCGGCAGAAAGAAGTTACATTGTATGTCATGCAAGGTGCAAATTGCATGCACTGGAATCCCGCATGCCACATCCCGAATTTACAGCTTAATAAGTACATCATGCACCTTGCATACATAGTACATGCACTAATGTTACCTGTATTATTTATTTTATGCGATAGCTGGTTATTTAGTGAAATAACAATTTATATGTAGGCAGTGAGTTCAAATACGAACGAGCGAATTACCGGTGAGAGATATGCGCTTTGCTACGCTCCCGACTGCATGGGTACCTTCATCTTGCTTGTTTCACCCGTGAAACAGTTAGCTGTGTTTCGGAGAGAAGGGCAAGACAGGCAGTGTAATTACTGGCACCGAGACTTAACATCTTATGTCTCAGGATAGGCAACACATAACTGAGTTACCTGGGCTCTAGCCTGAATCTATTTTAGTTAGTAGTTAGTTATTTTAGTAGTTTGCCTATCCAACTAACATTAAAAAGCCATATTAATTTTCAGAAATACTTATAAAACGTTACTAGAAATTAAAGTATCAAATCGCATAAATTGCATGGCTGAAATAAATTAATAAACATTTCTAGAGCCTTTAAAAAATAAGGGCCCTAGAATTGTGTTATGATAGAATTTATAAGATATCGATAATATTAAAACATCAACACAATAATAAAATCATCAATTGTTATTATCGAATTAACATCAACACAATATTAAAATCATCAATTGTTGTTATCGAATTAGATACAAATGTGAAGCGTTCACGCTGCCTTACAACTGTATCTCACGTTATGACATAGATAAAAGGATGATCTCATTCTTCTACGTGATCAATATATTTATAATTTGATTTCGCGGTCACTGTTTTGAGCTGGATCGATATATAAGAAATTGGGAGACTTTGTATCCAAAGTATAATGTGCTAAATATGCTTATTATTAATATTAATAAAAATTTGAATTGTTATACTTCTTGATGAACCAGACTATCGAAGACAGCATTTCTGTGATATTATTAAAATTGTACCATTATTTTTAACAGGAAGCCGATTAAAAATAATCATGGAACGTACAATGATTATTATTAATCATAATTTAGGGGACGCGTCGCGTTGATGTCTTTTATATTAACAGATGGGAAATATAAGTTATTGTAAAAAATCAGTTTTAATATAATATTATATACTATAAATATATTATGTATTAGTTTTTAAGATAAGAAGATTAAGAGTATTAGTTTTGGAATGATTTGCATTTATAATAATTATTAAGTTTTAATTTTTCATTCACATCATTCGCATAAAGGTTTTTCATTCTCATGCGCATAAAGCTTTTTCACTTTGGCATATTATATTACATGCCATCGATTGGTTTGGAATTGGATAGAGCCATAATTGGATTTGCTATTACTTCTTACTATTTAACAAGTGGCTGGTTGGTAAGTCTCATTCTCAAGGTGTACCTACAAAGGGATATATATATATATATATATATATATATATATATATATATATATATATATATATATATATATATATATATATATATATATATATATAATAAAAAAACCCCTTAGTAGGTACACCTAGAGGACTAGAGTTAATAAAACATAATAATGACGTAAGTAGAGCCATCCATATAAGTGTATTAATGATACGATAAATAATGATCGTATAACATTAGAAAAGTTTGATAAATAAGAATATAAAAGTGGCTTGTAATACTTTATAAGAATACAAAAGAGTATGACTTTTTTTTACTTTTTAATATACAACCTGCCTTTTTATCGTAATAGTATTTACGTAATAGTATAATTAGCTTTGATGGTTATTTAAATATGTATTATCAAATGCTTGGATTTTCTCAACGAGTATGATAAAAATATTGTTAATAATATTTTTATTTTGTTCTAGATATGAACAATTTTTTCATAAGTTCTGTCTAGTATCTTTTCACTAACTCATCTACTCTTTCCGCAATTATAATTTGCAAATCCTTTTAACTCTAATAATAAAAATAAAGTACTAAAATTAAACTCTTAACGAATCTCTCAACTCCTTAATAAGCCATAATATAATAATTAACTCATCTGACATTTCGCCGAGTACATAATTATGCTAATAAAATATCATACTGTCCCTAACATTGCAAGGGTATTAACCTTTTTGCTCCAACGACATTTTCATATATGGCCCCTGACCTTCAATACCCTACAGGTGTTAATTCACCTGTAACTTCTAATTCGTATACTTGTATGCGTATGAAGTAATTAAGTTTTATAATAAAATATTTTAATGAGATATATATACCTAGTCTTAAAGTTTATTGTCCATACATTCTTTCTATGTGACCTTCATCATCATCATGGGGTGCCATCTTCATATTGAAGTTTGGAGATCAGTTTTCGGTAATCCATTCGATCATGGGATTCCACCACCAGATGAATATCTGGTGGTAGCTTAGTCCAGTCCAATCCTTGACGTCGCCAAATCACTTTCGCCATGGTCTTCCTGGTGGATTTCTACCCGGTATCTGCTCTCGAGGATTGTCCGTAGGGATTCTAAGAAAAAATCCTCTTTGCAAGTGTCCAAAGAAGGACACTTTTCTTTTAACAATGTCGACATCGGCTCTCGTTTTCGGTTTTCTCGTTGAAATACTTTGACGTTCGAAGTAAAAGTTTGAAGTTTTACTTTGAATGTCAAAGCTGAAAGCCGTAAGGCTAATATTGACTTCGTCTTTGTCTATCTATGTAGGCTATAGTATAATCATATATCTCATGTTAGAACTTATCTATCTCATAGCAGTGGTATTATAGACTTATTGTTCAGTGGATATTATATAGTTAAAATAATTTGTTTACAATATTTATTAGTATTTCTTACATTTAAACTTTTAAAAAGTTATTTCAGTAACTGTTTTTTTTTCTGATGGATCTATGCTAACGGTCCGAAGGCCCTAATGCTACATCGAATTTGGAGCCCATTTGGCTCACTTTTGGTTTGTAAAAGTGGGGGGTTGCCTCCCGCCAACCGTGCAGTCTGCGACCACACGGCCTCCTGGCATCGGGTTGGAACTGTTTCATCATGTCACAGCCTGTTGCTCATGTTATAACCTATATCCCTTTTAAATGTATTTTTTTAATTATTTCACTCTGTTGTGTAAATTGCTTGTAGTAATGTACTAGCTGTGTAACAGCGAGTCAATGAACGTAATATAACCTAATCAGTAATTTTATGTGAAACAAATCCGTCAAATTTGTGCTGCAACGCTGCGTTGGTCCTGCGCTCTGATTGGCCGACCGATGGCCATTGATGGATAACCGGCAGATGGGATGTACATACATATCAGTGGCTGCTTGAATTGCTAAATGAACAACGTTAAATCACTGACCAGTTTCGGACTTTCATGGCTCATATGACTACTCTATACGATTATATGCTCTATGTAATGATGAATGAGTCAAACACGTATGGTTTCGATGGAGACTGGTGTTTGAAAGATAAAATCAACTGAATCTGCCAGAAATTACCGATCTAGACCGGCTATGTGTAAAACGATTGTCTTCGCGTTCAGTTTATTAACACCTAAGGTCTTCTAGTTATAGTCTTTATTGCCTTGGTACGAGTCTCCACCTCAGCTATTCATAACTTTACTTTCTATATTTGAGGCATATTCTGAGTCCATACCTAGTCCTATAAAAGTGTAGTCCTAGTCTTTATTGCCTTGGTACGAGTCTCCACCTCAGCTATTCATAACTTTACTTTCTATATTTGAGGCATATTCTGAGTCCATACCTAGTCCTATAAAAGTGTAGTCCTAGTCTTTATTGCCTTGGTACGAGTCTCCACCTCAGCTATTCATAACTTTACTTTCTATATTTGAGGCATATTCTGAGTCCATACCTAGTCCTATAAAAGTGTAGTCCTAGTCTTTATTGCTTTGGTACGAGTCTCCACCTCAGCTATTCATTATTTTAATTTCTATATTTTAGGCATCTCTTGAGTCCATACCTAGTCCTATAAAAAGTGTAGTCCTAGTCTTTATTACCTTGGTACCAGCCGCCATCTCAGCGTCCGCAGCTATTCATTACTTTAATTTCTATATTTGAGGTATATTCTGAGCCCATTCCTAGTCCTATAAAAAGTCCACATCAAAGCATTTATAGCGCTCTCATATCTCATGTCCTTTGGCCAAGTACCGTTACCATTACCAAAAAGTAATTTGCAATTTCATAATTACCTTTGTATATTTTGTGAAAAAACCGTAACACATTACATTCGAGTTAATTGTATTGAAACGACAATCGAGATCGGTGACTAACCTAAATACAAAGCAGCGACGATGGCCGGAAGCGCGCCATTGTACTGCAATCATTGACACCTCGCTGCCTACATCATCCGGTCCTGTCTCCAATGGCCGTCCTATCGACTAATCTAATGTCGTCTATAGATAGAATACGTATTTGATAATGATCTTGAATTTTAAGTTTGCCATTTGTGACTATCATTAGTCCGTCTGTGATACTTTTGATGAAAGCCGCCTGTCACCGGCCCTCGCATAAAACTTGACCGGCTAAGATTTAAATCAATTTTTGTTGCATGGTGGTCTTTTCATCTAGGTTAATGTTGATTTTTATCCAATCTCATAAACGCAGTCTCCATTGCATCTTGTATCCGCCATTAGTTTTCCGGCATATAGGGCTAAGCTCAAATAGATAATGTGCATGTATTTATAGTAATTTTCTAAACGACTTCAAAAATAGAGCAGGTTCTATGTTCGTGTGTATATTTTTTTGTAACTAAAGAATTTCCGTTCCCGTCCACTATTCTACAAAATTTGTGCAAATGCTATCACATAGGACAATTGCAAACGCCTAACAATGCTTGACCCCAGATAAAATTGGTCAACGGGAGTATCTGGAGAACGTTTATCAAGGGATGAAAACCATGCTACTTTTACTTTTTATCATTAATATAAAAAGGACCTATCGAAACGGAGGAATTGAATATAAATACAACAACGAATAAAAAACACACGGATAAATGCCAAATCAAATTTTAGATTCAAGTAGAAGATAAACATTAACCAGCCACTAGATGTTAAGCATTTTAAACACAAACAAAATCATCACATCGTAAAAACATGAGCAAAATCATCAAAAACACGACAGTTATGATTCATTGTAACTACCCGGCACCGTTATCGAGTGACGTCCTCTGTATTTGCAATAGCAATTGTCCACAAACCAACACGCTACACACGACCAACACGCTAAACACGTCGCTAACAAAACTATAATAAAAAATGTCACGCAGGACCTAATGGCAGGTAGACGTTTTGTGGCACCAACAAGGTTGTATACCCGAAAGTAATAAAAATAAACACCAAAAACTCCATCCTTTGCATACATCGTTTAATACATACTTTTATTAATATAAAATATGCCTTATATAATAAAGGTAGCTGTGTATAAATATACGTATGCTTGTCCGGAAAAATACAGGTGCCAGGTTTTAATTCGCTATTGGGACTTTTTCATAAATCCTTATAAATTCTTTTATATTTTGGATACCTAAATAATGCTATCATCATCATCATCAGCCTCTATCCGTCCACAGCTGAACATAGGTCTCCCTCAATAAATAAATTGCTATACATGGGTTAAAATAAGAAATAAGTTCGACTCACCAACGCATTCCTTGTCTTTCTTCGAGAGGAGTGGGACAGGTCCGTCATCTAATGGGGATCCTGTGCAAAGCGGGTCAGTTTTACTTGCAAGAAGCTCCTGACCCTCCTGCAATCCGAGCTGCTGCTCATACAGCCGCTTCTTAATAAGGAAGATCTTCGGCATCTTTACTAATCAACACTGCACTTGATCCTACTGTCCGTCTGTATCACCAGGTCTATAAAACAATCACCTCGTCCAAAAACCAACACAAGTTTTTCATCATAACACTGCACGGTAGGTTTCCTCGCGTGTCTGTCTAGCGGCTCGCGGCACATGCGGTACCGTTGCCTGCTGCGAGAGGACTGAGTCCGTACTCCGTAGGTGTGCGCCTGCGACACCGTTGCCCCAACAGGTCCGCCCGCGCCCGCTCGCCGCCCGCCCGCCCCGCCGCGTCCGAACCCACCTTTTATGCCATCACAAATACAGATTCCAGTAAAAGTGCTTACATACATACCTCGTATTACGGCATCGCTCTTAGACTTATGTTCTAGCATAATATTTATATTACTGTATTTCTCGTAATATCATTAAATACACGTTTGTTTTCAAAGAAAATTTTGGAATTAGAATTATTTAATACTGTATGTTAAAAAAAGGCTGTACCGATTGAGCTTAAAAGCCATCAGGCCGAAAAGTCTAGCCCTTGTTGTTAAATTTTAATGTTAAATGTTAAAAAAAATGTTAAAAAATTAATCTTCTTTATCATTTAAGTAATATCTCACTAGTTTTCACTAGTCTAGGATAATTTTATGCCACGAAATATACTTTTCAGTAAAAGTGCTTATATACCTTAAGCCTTAGATATACATATTACGGCACCATTTCCTTACACTTATATTACTGGATTTTTATTTTAAATAACTCATAAATATGTTTCCAGTATTTTAGTAAATATTTGAAAGCTATTTCCTTATTTAAGCTCTAATGTTAAGTTTTTTTTATGCCATCACTAATATAGATTATAAAAAATAGCGTAGTTATACTGTTATTTTAATACATAACACACCATTAGTTTTAAAGTAAATATTTGTTTTTAATATCATTGTGTTTTTATAAACATTATAACTAGACGCTATTAATTGAATTGAATTAAATAGACAAATTCAATGAATTTATACAGTTAATGTATAATATTAAATTACCAGCGCTTACCTTAAGTATCAGTATTAATTTTCTCAACTCTGGGAATTTATTTCTTTAAATCTGGGTCAATTTAATCATCACATATGATTCATAATGTAAGCCTCTGTATTATGAAGAAAGGAAATGATAAATATTTTGGAAATGACTATAAAGAGTCTGTGGAAGCGCATGAGCAAAAGTACTTACTAATTATGTTAACTTTTACTCATACAAAATTTTGGTAAACTGAGTCCTCATTTTAAAGACAAAGGAGAGAAACGAATAACTGAATAATAGGATAATAGAAAAAACTAAACCCAAATAAAGTTTACAAGCTGTATTGGTTCTAAATAACTTTCATCTTTTTTTTTTCAAACTTTTACGACGCAAAGAAAGCTTTTTGATTGTAAAATGCCGCCTCAACGCACATCCTTCGTACTGTTATTGTATTTGGCAATGTTAATCTTTATCTATGTTTCTAAGAACTGTAATTTTAGATGGAGATGTAAAAGAACCGCGAAAACGGTTTAACACTTATGACCGTTCATTGTGATTTAGAAGCCTTGAAATGTACCGCATATATTTAAGCCTCGGCTTGGTTACACAAAATAAAACAATATCTTTTAGCCAGGACCATTCTATTGATCCTTGTAAATAAAATAAAAACTACCGTAGATGTAAAAAAATGCATTATAACTCAAAGTATCATAAACTAAACTTCTACTCTAATTCGTCAATTCTCTATAGTTCTATAGTTTAATATAATTGACTGAGACACATATAATATGGTTCCTTTATATAAAGCTAAAGGGACTATCTTTGAACGCGCTCCTTTTTTAGCCTTCTTGTTAACTGGGAACGACTGGTCCAGCCAGTTAGATATCCGTTTGTTGAGGAAGGTTGTACAGTATCATGTACGAATACAAATTCACGAGACAACCGCACCATTCATCATCATTATCATCAGTCTCTATCCGTCCACTGCTGAACATAGGCCTCCCTCAATGAACGCCAAGATGGCTGATCCCTTGCCACTTGATCCAACACGGACCGGCCACCGCACGGAGATCGTTTTCATTTTTAATGTCATATTTTCTTGCTTACCTATTATTTGTATTTCTATTAATATTATAGTTTATGTGTTAAAATACTACGTGAGCAATTTCATACTGATATATCAATGACAAATTTAAAACGTAAAAAGTATAAATGTCAAACCGTTTTAACTAAAAAATACAAAAACAAGTCTAATATTGTGAGAATATAAAAGTAATTCTATGTAGCTTTTACAGAAAAAGCTTATAAAAAGAAATAAGACGTATTTATAATGAATATTCAAGGTTTTTATGATTCTAAATAGCAATCAATGACAATCATACACAGACCCTTCTTCCATGGACTGAAGTGTGTCACTCCCACAATTACATGCCCTAACGACGTCTTGCATGCCACGCCAGTCGTGAGTTTTTTTAATCTTCAAATATGGGCGCAGTATTTATACAAGAAAATATGAAGTATATGGTAGGTACTTATTTATTAGCCTCCTATCAAAACAATTCAATTATGAAGAAAAAATATTAGGCATGATAATATTACCCTAAGGAATATTTGCACAGGTGAAATAAATGCACCACAACTTCTTGCAGGGCTTACTTTCCCTGTTGTAAAATATAAACCTCATGCTCTTAGTGAGACTTAGGGGGAACCATTTCTATTTTTCTGTTTTATGCTACGTTGTTATTCTTTTAATTGTTTCTGTACCGTTCTCCAAATTAATAAATATTGATAAATAAAATATTTTACCATGTAATAAAACGCTTATTTCAAAACTTAGATTAAATTAAGATACTTTTAAGAAATTTTTGTTTCATCATATTATTAATTTTGTTTAAAGAGATACTAAATGGATATGTAACTAAAACATATTTTTATTTTAAAATGACCAAGTAATTTTGAATTTAAAATAATGCCAATTCTTAATTCATTAAAATATTGAGAGTTAATAAAAACAAGAGCAATAATAATGAATTGTTCTATATCTTTGGATCGACCATCTTGGCTTTTATATAAAGTGTCTTTTTTAAAGCATAGGAGGAAAAACGAGCAGTCGAAGCTTTAGACTACCGACGCCCATACACATCTGCACAACCAGAGATTATACAGATGTGTTGCCCTCCTTTTCCCTATGCCATGGGCTACGGTCTGTTGAAAAAAAAAATCGAGATAAAGTATACTTAAATGATCTGTAAATACATATAGGTACATTCTATATAAAATATTAGACCGTCGTACGGTGCGTACATTGCGCAACTATTACCCGTGCAATGTCGGCGCGCGGCGGTTACGCGCCGTCGACTCCGCTCAAGTTCTCGGCAACTAACCTCTTTCAAGTTCAGTCGCCAACTCGGTAACCAGATTCGTACCTACCGGATACATGAAGTGAATATTATATCAACACTGTATATTTATCATTTACAGTTTCGCCACGTGTTTTGCGCGAACACTAGGTTTAATATTGTAAATAACATACATTTAGCCTTACAACAAACAGTCTACAACATTAGCATTCTGTTAACGCTAAATTATTGAAACAATACATAATAAACTGTATATTTAGATTTGTAGATATTGTTAGTACTAGAAATTATGTAAATATTCCATCACCAATGACTTGATAATACTGAATGTATCATTAATATTTTTATCTTCTCAATATGTAGTATACTTGATAGTCACGAAATGATTCTTTCAATTTCCTAAACACTCTCAAAAGTACCTCAAAGAACGCAATACATTTTAAGGGCAACTTTTAAAATAATTAGTATTCGTTTACATAGTAAATAATAAAAATTATCTTGTAAAATGTGATTCCTTAAATTATTTCTAAAACATTTTCGTAAGAGGTTTTTAAGCAGTCTCCTTCAATTTCTTTTGAACAATAAGAAATTAATTATTACGTACACTTTATAAATACATAATGATTTTATACCTTCAGAGTTTTGACTATTACTTTTTGTTGTTCTTTTAATTATTATTTCTTAAACATAAATAAATACTTTTTCCTTTCATTAATAGAATAAGTAACGTTCACGGAATATTATAAGATAAAACAGATAAAAACAAAATAATTATTCATGTTGTAATAATAACGGTGGATGCTAAGATTTACATCATTTATTCGCGTATAAAAATAACTAAACTAAACAGGTTTTTTGTATGTAGCGTCGAGATGAAAGAATAAACAAATTTTGCATTCCCCAAAACTTAATATAGCTTATGGACTATCTACTGTTTGTTACTTTTTTTTGTTCGAGGACTAATCCTACACTTCCTTTTTAGACAAATAACCAAATATTTACAATCCGGATGTATGTATATTTTTGTTTTCTTGTCGGTACTACACTTATACTTGAGGTACAGAAAAGAATAAGATCTTTCTTCCGTTCTATGAAGTACTTAATAACGCTTAAGGAATGTATTGTGGAACGGTGTTTGGATTCGAAGAGAGTCCAAAAGGAAACGCGTGCCCATTTATTATATTTTAAGCCTTTGGAGTCTATGCAGGTTATTATGACTAACGAAAAAACTGGAAGGACGCCAATAAAATAATTTAAAATATAAATTTGAACATATATATTTAATAATTTTTGTTTTGTTGTTTTGTTTTTTTTGTTTTGTTATGTATATTTAATAATTTTTAACCCAAGGAACATCAATTCTAAAAAAGTTTTAGATTTTTTTATAATCTTTATTTAAATAGGAGTTTTTGTCCAACAAGGTACGTCAACTCTGAGTTGCAAATAAATGTATGTTCATGGGCGACGTCGACCACTTACCATCAGGTGGCACGTTTGCCAGTTTGCCTACCCAACTAATATAAAAAAAAAACTCAGAAGCAACATTTTATAATCTTATGTCTCAGGATAGGCAACACATAAATGAGTTGTCTGGGCCAGTTCCAGTTAGTTAGTTATTTACAGCTTATGTTCATGGGCGACGTCAACCACTTACCATCAGATGGTACGTCTGCCAGTTTGCGTATCTAACTAACATAAAAAATATGCACTAATAAATGACTAACATCAAGTGTGTCATTTATAGAGATGCAACGGTATACTTTATGAATTTCCGATCAAGTCCGAGCACGCGCGCTGTAATAGTATGAGAAGTAAATTGCAGTAATATCGACGTATATCTGATGGTTTAACTCAATCGTACGATTTAATTTAATATACGATTCCAGTTTTTCTAATCGTCGACTAGATTGAAATGTTCTTTGAAATCTTCGTTTATAAATGCTGGGCTTTTAAAGTTCATATTTATTATATGTTTTAGATTGTCATCAAATTCTTAACATGGATAATTTATTTCATCATCATCATTAACATCAAGAGCCTTTATTCGTCCACTGCTGAACATATGCCTCCTTCAATGAACACCAAGATGGCCGATCCCTTGTCTACCTAATCTATAATTTGTTTAAGAAATTGATATTGTAGTAATTGCTCTCTTTTTAAATTGTTCATTAAATTGACTTGTTTGAATTTTTACACCAATTTTATATGACTGTTCAGCAACAATGGCAGGTATAATATTAAATTTATAAACATTAGTATTTCCATTTTAGGTTTGTTTATTTAAGTATATTTTTATTTAGGGTTACACTGAAAAATTTCTTTTTTAGATTCAACCTAACTTTATCCTGAAAAAGTAATGTAGGTACTCCTTCGTGCGTGGTAAATATTATGTAGTATCAAATAACTTTATTTTATAAGTTATTTAACGTCAAAAATATAAAGATAAACAAAATATTATATTTAGACTAGAACTAATCCTTTTTTACTAATAGATACTTGATTCACTTAGCTCTGTGACTGTAAGTTTTAAATGTAATTTACTAAAACATGACCTCATATTTAAAACAAATTCATATAGATTTATTTTATAAGTTATTTAAATATATTATTTAAATATAAAGATAAACAAAATATTATATTGAGACTAGAACTAATCATTTTTTACTAATAGATACTTGATTCACTTAGCTCTGTGACTGTAAGTTTTAAATGTAATTTACTAAAACATGACCTCATATTTAAAACAAATTCATATATATTTATTTGATTTTGGAACTACGAACTTTAAATATTAACTAACAGTTTTAGTGATAAATAAAATTCTTACTTGTTTGTAAAAAACAAAAATATATAAATGCTCCATTTAATGTGGGTTACCTCTTCGTCAAATTCTATAGAGATCGGTGAAAACTTTGAGGCGTGATTGAGAGATACACATCTAAGCTGCAAACTTTTTGGTTTTTATTTTTGGACCATCCTTGGGTATTAAAATTTAGTATTTTTTACACCAAACTGTATATCCTTACAGGTTTACTTACAATGTAGTGTAGCTAAAATATATATAGTAAAAATAATGTGATAAAATTCCTATCAAAGATCTCAAGATAGTATCCAAAAAGTAAACGAGTTCTGTTATCAATTTCATACAGTACCATCAGACATTGATATCGTGCTATAGGAATTAAATGTCAGAAAACTCTTGAACGATCAGTGTATTAAGGTACCTATACCGGTTGTCAAAAGGCTTTAGTAGAGGGAGCCGGCGGGAGCGCGGGTTGCGGGGCGCGGGCTGGGTACACCGACCGCAATACACACGCCAATATTAATATATCCTAACTTTTTAACACACGCTAGAGGAAATAAAGTTTTATTCCGTTATAATAGAGGCTAGAGTTAATAGCAAACGAAAATAGGATGTAGCGTTTTATATACAGGTTGATGTTGAATAGCGTTGTAGCGCCCAGCATTGCCCATTGCCAAGATCACGGACCGCACGGCGAATGTCAGCCACGTCACGATCATGCTTTGTGCTGTGTATGAATAGAACTAATTTCAAGCCCAGAATGTGATAATTGATCACAACTCGATGAGTGATTATACCACTTTTGTAGATTCTAGGAATTTCATTTGAGCTTTTTTGGACAATCATAATATTGCTGATATAGCTTTCAATACTGGCTAATGTAAGAATTGGCGATAAAATTACTAAAAGTTAATAATGGTCAATCTATGGGAAATAACTTATTTTTAAATTAAAACCCTTCTAAAACGTTTGAGTGTATTTCCTAATATGGTATAGTATCCACGTATAGAACGACTCCAAAATTATTTCCGCCATCATTCATTCTTTAAGTCGTACACAAACGCCCACCAATAAGCAATGGAAGAGTCCCAATGCACGCATTACTTATGGAGTCATTTGTTTACTCATCACGCGTTCATTCGCTTCCCAAATGTGTCACTATTATGCAATCACCTCACAAACAAATCGGATCTTTTTTTGCCGCATCCCCACGGTAAATGCTGGCTGTCTCTTGACGAGTTTTACCTCGCACCGTCACCACATATAATGCCTCGCTCCATCTTTATATGGGCCGAGCCGTAGTCTCCCGCGATCCTCATTCAATTCACGTAAGGTAGCGGCTCTAAGGACCAGGTTTTTGTAATAGCGCAACAGGTAGAAAGGAAAGGATTGCGAGCGAAGTGCGAGCGGGATAGTGCGATGCTGTCTTCGGAGGTCTCTTTCTAATGGCAACGCGTAGAGGCGCGTTGTGAGCGCAGGAATGCCGTACGATTTGAGCGGACTGTTCGTACACAAATATATGTATAATACAGCTTTTAACCAACACACACTGCCCTAATGCGTATGGGTCATGTAGCGGGATCCACAGAGTTTAGTCAGTGAAATTATATTGAAAGGGAGTCTGATCATTTTTATCAATTTTTAAATATTGATCTTTTGTTATATTATTATCTTAAATTTTATAGACTATTAATTTATACATTGTTTTATATTTTTAAAGGGAGCCGCATATTTTTTGTTTATTGCATGTTCTTCTTCAATCTTCAGCATTTTGTTGTAGTTCTGAGAATGAAGAATCAAAAGTAAAATATAGAAATTTACTTTATGTGAAAAACTAAAAATGGAATATAACAAAATCTACATAAGTATACTAGATTTTCTTATATTGTTATAGAAATTAAGCATTAAAAAAGTACATTTATATATACGTACATTACTACTTGAATAATGTAATTCCATTATGTGTTCCCTTATATATTATCGTAGGTAAAGTAATATTTGCTAAAGAATCGCAAATAAATCCGAGATGTAACGTCGGTCGTGTTTCTTGTGTAAACATCCAAACGATGGTCACATAAAAACCTCGAAGCCGGTCACACTGGTCCGCAAGATCGACGACCTCTGTCTTATGCCAGTATTATAATAAGTATTATATTAAGTATTATTATAATTATATTATAATATGTATTATATTATTCATTCGACGGAATATATCAAAAGTTATATTAAGCGTAGCACTTACATCAGTAATGTTACGCGACTTATCCGACTGGTTAGCTACAGACGTAGCAGTACGGCTCAATATAAAATGTTCATATTTATAGTTTTATGATGTAAGGTTTACAGTTCTTTAGATTTTGCGGTAGATATGCGAAGGTTACGTTTGTAATGTAGCAAAAAACTTCGTCGATACATGTATGTTTTAAGGTAAACAATAAAACATTTTGAGACCAAATAGTCTGATTTTAATATTATAGTAAACTCTAGGCAGCGGTTTTATCTTGTCTAAATTATTTTAATCGTATACATATCCATAATATTTGCTACGTAATATATTTTGAGATATTCTGTTCATTTAGATTATACCTATAGAAGAGTTTTGTTTCTTTGTAAATCCATAGCAAACGTCTGTACAGCTTATGGTTATAATAAAATGTGTTACAATGGCGATGTTGCAATGCAAGACTCGTGGCTGCTTTAGCGGTCGCGCTCGGCGGTGCAGCACGATCTAGCGTTCCGCTCTGCGCCGGCGCACATCCACGACCCCCTCCCCTCCCCCACCTCGCTCACCCTCCACTTGAACTTACTCCCATGCCTCCGCTGGCCCTGACCGAGACACAGTCCATCCACAGCCATTAAGAAATCTTGCAACATTTCTCTAGCATCCCACGAATGGTTTTATGAAGCTGTACAATTGTACATAACTAATGGTTATTATTTCTAATTTTGTATTCGAGTTAAGGAAATACTGGTATTAAATGTACCTCCATTTTGGTTTTTCAACTTTTTTCGGATATCGGCATGTTTGTGGCGAATTAACGAATAAAAGTAATTATAAGCTATAAACGAATGAATCTTTAATTAAATAAGTATATACCTTTTTTGGGAGCATTAAGCATTGGTTTTCGAGTGAAAATTGTACATTATAGAAGCAGCTGTTTGTGTATAATTAATCATAAAATATTATCTTAATTTAAATCTATAAAATCACTTTAATGAACGCAAATGCAAAGTATCCATCAGTGGCGTCTTGTCGTTTAAAGATGATTCGCGTGCAAACTTATCGCAATCAGAAATCGTGGGGCAAGGTGTCCATGGGATTTTGGAAGTAAAAAAGATTAGAGCTGAATATTTGACAGGCACCTGCTTTAATTAAATGATTTTTAAAGGTAAAGTATCATCTTTTTTAATTTGAATATGGAATACATTCCAATCACGATACGTTGTGTTAATGTCAAATGTCGTTTTTTTAACATTAGAGATTGGAATACAGGCAAACGACATCGGATGGTGAGTAAAGCTGTTTAGGATTCTCATCCCAGCTGTACAATATGTCCTTCATTTCGAATCGGCTCCAGTCAAGTCTTCAGGTAATATTAGCTTTCACGTATGTCTTTCTATCCCTTGTATTTTTATTTATTCTTTAGGTACATAAATTATTACAACTAATAAAATAATATTTTATTATTTAAATCTTGTGATGGTGCTTTATCTCAGGTACACATACGTAAAAGCAAAATCGTGGGGGTTAAGTTTAAATTTTAGCTAGTAGTTTTTTTAGTTATATGCTCGATGAGGTAAAATGAATTCTAAGAAAATATATTTAATTAAAATACTAATTAATTACACTTATCTTAATACAAAAATGGTTTTTTTTTTCGGATGGATCTTTGCTAACGGCCCGAAAGCCCTAATGCTACATCGGATTAGTGTGAGCCCATTTGGCTCACTGTTGGTTTGTAAAAGTGGGGGGTTACCCCCCGCCAACCGTGCAGTCTGCGACCACGCGGCCTCCTGGCGTCAGGTTGGTATGGTTAATTTCGGTTATTCTTATACCTATAACTCTCTATATATCTTATAATTTAACTGCTTTTTTAAAACCAAGTTTACTGTAGAATATCTGGAACGTCGAAAGTATAAAAAGCTTAATAATCCCTGCTTGGTATGTTATAAAACACTCCCGTTAGTTCTAAATTTTACATATTTGTACTATCTCTATTTCATTGTAAATATAAAAGGTTGGTTGTAAATTAAATACAGTATGGTTTTATTACACCACATAGACTTAATACATATTATGAACATCTTTTTTTGATTACTGTGAACGAAAAGATGGTGGCTGATTCTATATTAAATGAGATATTCGTGTAACAAAAATATTAATGTCACCTAATACATACCGTACAGCTTCACTGTTAACTGTTTAAATTTTTCAGTGCAGAAACATGAGAAAATCTCATGTATCAATAGCGACATCCACAGACATCCGCTATACCAGGAGATCAGCAGGTGCGTTGCCGGCCTTTTAGATGTGAGTATGCTCTTTTCTTGAAGGTCCCTAAGTCGTATCGGTTCGGAAACACCATAGGTGGCAGCTGATTCCATATATTTGTAGTGCGAGGCAGGAAATGCCGTAAAAATCTAGATGTTGTGGATTTCCGGACATCAAGATGGTGTGAGTGAAATTTGGAATTCTTACGCGATGTCCGGTGGTGGAATTCTGCCGCAGGTATTAATCCGAACAATTCCTCAGAACACTCCCCGTGGTAGATGCGGTAGAAGATGCAGAGCGATCCGACATCTCCACGCAGCGCCAAGGGATCAAGCCGATTGGAGATCACATTATCATCGATGATTCGAGCCGCCCGGCGTTGGACGCGGTCAAATGGAAGGAGCTGATATTGGGGCGCTCCAGCCCAGAGGTGAGAGCAGTATTCCATGTGAGGCCGGATCTACGCCTTGTATAATTGAAGGCGGTGTGAAGGCATGAAATACTGCTTCGCCCTATTGAGCACGCCAAGTTTCTTAGAGGCTAGTTTAGTCTTTCCTTCCAAATGACCACGAAACTGCACATCTCTCGATATGTCGACACCAAGTATCCCAATGCTGGCTGCGGCAGTTAGGGGAGTGCCTTCAAATCGTAGAGGAACGACGAAGGGTGATTTTTTGGCGGTAAACGCGCAAACTTGTGTCTTGTTGGGGTTAAATTGGACCAGGTTAAGTCGTCCCCATTCCGAGACTTTGGTCAACAGAGACTCGATTTCAGACACAAGTTTGTTCCGACACTCATCGACTTGTTCCCGAGAAATATTAGAGCGGCGAGTGTATAAGGCATCTCCAGTGCTGTCATCCGCATAACAATGAATGCCGCTGGTTTGCAGCATATCATTGATATGCAGAAGAAACGGGGTTGGAGATAGTACACAGCCTTGCGGAACACCAGCATTAACAGATTTGAGGTCCGAGCATGTACCGTCGAAAACGACCTTGATGCTCCTGTCTGCTAAAAAACTGGTGATCCACTTACATAATTTCTCGGGAAGCCCATATGATGGTAGCTTCGCTAGAAGTGCTTTATGCCACACCCGATCAAAGGCCTTCGCTATGTCCAAACTAACCGCCAGTGCTTCCCCCTTGCTCTCAACTGCCTCCGCCCATCGATGCGTTAGGAATATTAGAAGATCACCAGCTGAACGATTCCGTTGAAAGCAATATTGGCGATCGCTAATCAGCTGGTGCTCCTCCAAATACCGCCGGAGCTGGCAGTTAATTATGGATTCCATAATCTTTGAGAACAAGGAAGTTATGGCTATTGGTCTGTAGTTGGACGGGTCTGAGCGGTCCCCTTTCTTAGGGATCGGGTGTACCAAAGCTGTCTTCCACGAGCATGGGACGATGCCTAATGAGTATGAGTGCCGAAAAAGACGCGTAAGGACGGGTGCCAACTCAGGAGCACAAGTACGTAGCACTAACGGAGGGATGCAGTCAGGCCCACTCGACTTATGGATGTCCAGCGAAAAGAGTGCTTTGCGTACGGAGCTCTGTCGGAAAATTATTTCCGGCATTGAAGTATCACACCGAGGGATCGTCGGTGGTATTTTTCCCTGGTCATCCAAAGTCGAGTTGGAAGCAAAAAGAGAGCCTAGAAGATCGGCCTTCTCCTTCGCGGTGTGGGCCAACGAGTCGTTCCTCATGTGCAAAGATGGTAGGGATGGCTTACAGAAATTCCCTTGAACAGCCTTGGCGAGTGACCAGAATGCACGAGTTCCCGAAGGAAGTCGAACCAATCTCTCGCCAATTCTGTTCACGTACTCCGCTTTTGCCTCAGCAATAGCTCTTTTGAAGGACCTGGAGGCAAAGTTATACTCCTTTTTTAATGCGCTGGTCTTTACATCCTGTGACATCGATGCATTGGCCCAGGCTCGGTAGCTTAACCGCTTGTGGCGTACAGCCATCTTACAAGTTTGACCAAACCAGGGCTGGGATTTGCCGCCTATAGACACTGAAGAGCTTGGAATAAAAAGCTCCATGGCTTGCAGCACCACCTCGGCGACAGAATCGGCAACGATGTCTGGATCATCCAGCGAGAAGAAAATTCGCCCCCATGGGTAGGATGCAAAGAAGGACCGCATTCCATCCCAATCAGCTGACCTATAGTGCCAAACATGGCGGCAGCTGGCAAAACGTGGCCATGATGGGCGGGCAACTTGCACAGAACTCCGGATCAGACAGTGGTCCGATGAGCCAAGTGGAGCGTCCACGGAGACCACGTAATTGTCCGGGTGAGAGGTCAGCAGAAGGTCCAACAGGGAAGTTGAAATCACCAAGTATCACGATCTCTGCAGATGGGATCCGTTGTAGTACGGAATCTGTAGCCATTTGGATGTGCTCTATGAGTCGATCGGTTTCGTCATTACCGCTGTGGGACCTATATAGGCAGGCATAGATGCGGGGATGGTCATCGCTGTCTATGCGCAACCAGAGGATGGAGAGGTCCCTACCTTCAAGAATGCCAAGGCGACGAGAGCAGACATCCTCTCTGACGTACGCGCAAACTCCAGCCCGCGGTACAAAAAAGTGTTCTAATTTGTACCCCGGACAAGAGAGATAGGAAGTATCAGCCGGAGAAGATATCTGAGTCTCGGTCAAAAAGAGCAGGGCCGGCTTCGTCGTCTGGAGGTGGTAGTGAACAGCGTTGAGATTGCTATGAAGTCCCCTTATGTTACAAGAAATCCACGGTCATAGTGGTAGGGGACTTCTGCCGACTGCTCCGTTTACCCCGGGCAGTTTTTATCTTTTTTTGATTCTCCGGTGCTTGTGCGACCGGTACCCTCCTGGGGTAGTCTTTGCGTAGTCTGTGCTGTCATGTATGTTGGGGGGGGGGGGGGATGGGCCACCGGATCTCTCACAAACCGAACGAAACACGACGACATTTGCCGCCATTTGACGTCGATATTATGTGAGAGCGAAGTACTTCCCCGGACGCGCCGGCCCATTCAGCTGCAAGGCAGCATGGCGCTACTTCGTAAGAGATATGTTGAATTAATGACAATAATAAATAATCTACTACCAAATAACTTAGTATACTTAAATAAACGAAAACTTAGTACTACAAAGTAATAAATAAGATAGTATCAACATACAATGTATTCTGCCAAACGTTACTGCCTTTTTGGAAATCCTTTATGTATGTAGCCAGGATCTTCGGGTAGATCCTGACCCCTTTTTGGACTCACATCTGGGAGTGCTCTACCCTAAACTAAAATCATTGCGAGCGCCTTTTTGTGGGTACAAGATCAGCAGGCAACAGCCAGACTCGTAAGAAGGGACTACCCGACCGCTACTAAGCAGTCCTCGTGACGTCGTGCCATACTGGGCCCAAGTCCTGCAGCCCGACACGAACACAGGGGCGTTACTGGAGGCGCATTTAGTAGTACCTCCTACGCACCCCCGTTCGGCACCCATGGTGGGAGGCATCGTCGGCGGCTTCCTTCTGGGACAGTACTACGTCGCAAAGGAGACTATCGCAAACATTATTATATCTGACGTTAATAGCAGATAATTTCGCGCAAACTTTACTTTAAAATATACATTTCAAAACTATAGAGATTGCTGAGCTACAGCTGCAAGACCTGCTATTGCTTTGCTGATGTTATTACCAAGAGAACGAATTACATGAAGATTTTTGTCTTTATGTGTATATTTTGACTCTATATGGATGTCTTTGATGACGTAAGAGTATGACTGAATTACATTAGTCATACCGCCCGAAGCTATGTGTATTAAACTGCAATACAAGTACAATCATGCGTATTTAAATGATTACATACTAGCTGTTGCCCGCAACTTCACCTGCGTTAACTTATAATTACAGCAGTACCCGCACTGATGTTTATTATTTTTACAGCCCATAGGCTTTCTATTAGTATAATAACTTCAGTTCAGTGGATTCAAATATTACCGCCTAGAACCTCACAAACTTTACCTTCTTATAATAATAGTATAGACAAATATTTTCATATATGTAACATATAATATAATTCTTAATATACATAATATCAAGCACACGTTTTCTAAACATAATTTGTAGAAGAGGATAATTGAAATGTGTGTAATAGACAACAATAAAACAAGTGTAACGAACGAGGGTTCAAGACTTGGCTCCGACAAAGGCATGCATATTCATGATGTCCTCCTTACAAAACGTCTTGGTTAATGTGACACAGTTTTGTTCTTAGTTTTTGTATTTAATACTAGCTATGAATACCCGCTTCGCTGGGTCATTTTTAATTGTATACTTATTTGTTAATGTTAATAATCTATCACTACTTACTTCACAATTTTTTCACATAAAAGACACATTTTCATTTTTCTTATTAATTTATTGATCTTACTTATTTTTACATTAAAATCTTACGACTAAGTAGACATTAATATCTTTTATCATCTAACATTAACTGATATACTAAACAATATTATTGAAATACATTCTTATATACTACGTTTACAGTTTTGCATTCTGGTGCATAAACAAATAAATTTTCTTTCAGTCCCACGCGTGAAAAAGCTACGTAGAGTTGACCATGTGAAAAACAGGATTCTTTTAAATTAACTCCACAAAATCGGAACGTCTGACCTTGCGCCTTATTGATAGTCATACTATAAGCTAATCGTACAGGAAATTGTAACCGTTTAAAACAGAATGGTAAATCATTCGAAATTATTGGAATTCTTGGTATAAAAACCAAGTTTCCTTTTTCTTTGCCAGTGAGAACTTCTGCCTCAATGATGTTGTTTAAAATTTGTTTTACGCATAATCTTGTACCGTTGCACAATTTTGGCGTATTAAGATTTCGCATTAATATGACTGGTGATCCAATTTTTAGCTTTAATTCATGAGAAGGCATACCAAGAGGGTTTAATGAATTTAAAAATGCCGTTGGAAAGTTTAAACTTTCATCTTGATTCATCATTGTATCTATTGATTTATAGATTTTTTCCTCTCCCGGTATCATTTCCTGTATTTTTTCATTTATTCGTTTTACTGCATCATTTTTTTACACATGCGAACAATTTTGTAACCAAAATTTTTGTCTGAGCGAACAATTTTGTGACCAAAATTGTTCGCTCAGACAGCCATGTTTTATTTAAATAATTTTGTTGTATCGATGGATAAATTTTGTCTATAAGGTGTTCTTCGGTGTCTACCACATGACATATCTCTTTAGTTAAAATTATTTTGCCAGACTGTGGATCTAGTGGGTAGGTGCCATTCCCAATTTTCAAAAGATTGTCGGCAAACTTTTGTGCTTTTGGATCTCCAGTAATTAACGCTCGCATATTTTCTGTCAATGATAACTTTTCAACATT
Organism: Helleia helle; assembly: GCA_963853865.1. Classification (NCBI taxonomy): domain Eukaryota; kingdom Metazoa; phylum Arthropoda; class Insecta; order Lepidoptera; family Lycaenidae; genus Helleia; species Helleia helle. Next base: position 14,203,940 of record OY971423.1, on the reverse strand, counting down.
GTTCCAAAAAATTGATCGCTTTAAACACGTATTTATTTCGTCAGCTGGTGTTGATTTTTATTCTAGATCATTCTAGAATTTTCTAGAACATTTTCGATCGATCAGAACATTGGTATACATATTAAAGCTTTCTAGAACATTCCAGAAGTTTCCTGAACAATCCAGACCATTTTAAATCAATAATAGTCACATTTTCAAAGTTAACATCTTTCAACCCCCGTATCTTTTACACCCTTATAATTATCGACTTGCAACCACCATAGTGCACATTGGGAACCTTGTACCTATTGCCACACACAAACACTTTTCGTCTGCAATGCGAAGTTTTGGCTGCAAAGTGAAATATACACACACCTCCAATTTTATATATATAAGAGATGTTTGGTTCTCAGCGAGGCAAACTTATTGATAGTGAAAATTCATTAACATCACCTCCAAATAACAGACGTTGGCTTTCTTCAACGTCTGAATTCAAATATGAAAGGCCTATCTTATAATGACAGATCAATCGATTATTATCTAGAATATCTTGATTTCATTACCATTCATTTAAATGACATCTCTACCATCTTTCTTCAACAAGTGGTCATCTACATCTAACACCTTATTTGTTTCTTATGCTTTTTTCATTAAAAGAATTGGGAATACGTATTCCACTATTTGTAGGTAAGTACCTACCTATTCCTTTATTTATTTATTATTCATAAGTCAGATAACAAAGATCCATATTATTAGTGAACTATGATAGTAACAAACATCGATTTTAATTCATCATTATATCATTTTAAAAAATACATTAATTATTAAATTTAAATATTATTCAATCTTTATATCAAAACATTCGATTAATTTTATATACGGACTTAATGTTGGAATTTATCAGGGCGGATACCCAATGCCTTTGTAAGACAGTCAAGTCTGCCTCCGATCGAACTTATGATGCTGTTGGGGCTACCCAGCATTCTGTTTCTGACAGATGTTCATTTATTTTCTTTATTAAAGCAGGATAATAAGACCAGGTCTTCCGAGTTACATCAGGAAGGTACAGCGAATCATTTCGACGCTTGCAGTTACAGTAAGATTTACTTTACTTTACTATTGTAATTCTATTTTTATGAGAAAATTACCTCTTGCGTATCCTATGGTTCAAATTTACCTATACTATATTCCCATATAATGTAAACGTGTAAGTGCCTACGTGATAGTAAGTGCGTAGTTGATAGTGCATGAAATAAATGCACACTTGACTCCCCTTATACTCGCTCATCTAGTAGGCTATCCATGTATATCTAAAGAAATGAGCAATGGCCCTTGATGCTTATATAGTTGTCTTCGATTAGACGTAATAAAAGCCTTTTTTATTTTGGTTGTTTCTGGATAGGCAAACTGGCTGACGTGCCACTTGATTTGTAAGAGGTAGTGTCATGCTGCTATGCAGCCGACGTGGGCCGGCACGACCGTGGTGGTTTCTTTTCCTCACATAGCACCGACGTCAAGTGACAACTATGCCGTCGCGTTTCGTGCGGTTTGTTAGTTTCCGGTGGCCCATTGGGGGGATAGGGAAAAGGAGGGCAACACATTTGCATAATCTCTGGTTGTGCAACCCTGGAAGGGTTTCGCTGGCACTTCACAGCGAGAGAGAAAGAGTAATAAATTGATTAGGTTATTCATGCAAAAAACATTTTTTTTGTAAAAATGCATTTTGCAAGTCTATTGCAAAAGCGCCTATTTAAAACGAAATTTAATAAAGTTTTTAAATATTTTATGAGTTCAAGTAAGCAATTTAAATATGCGTAAAAGTTAAAAAATGATTCTCTTAATCAAATCCTAGAATAATAATAGCAAGTTAGTATAAAACTCCCACAAACCCCGCATAAGCCCTGATGGTAAATGCATTTACGACATCATGGTAAAAACCTTTTTTTTCGGAGGGATCTATGCTAATGGCCCAAAGGCCCTAATGCATCGTCGGATTAGTGTGAGCCAATTTGGCTCACTATTGGTTTGTTAAAGTGGGGGGTTGCCCCCCGCCAACCGTGCAGTCTGCGACCACACGGCCTCTTGGCGTCGGGTTGGGGTAAAAACCTTCATTTAGGTATAATATATATGACCACTTAGACACTACCATATCATGAACAAAGTAAAATATAAATATTTTAACTGCACTGTAATTATTTTAGATATAGGTGACTGTTAATGTATTCGAATGTGAATGAGGTTAAAAATACAATACTAGAGTCCCTCTGTTGTATGTATGTAATAGTAGTGCAATAACAGATTCATAGATTAAATTCAGTGTTTTTCAATCTTGTGAGCGACGATGGCCTAGTGGGTACGGGCTCGGCCTCTTGAGTGAGAGCCGAGAGGTCCGGGTTCGATCCTGACCCCCCTGCGATGCCTAGAAATGGGTGGTGGACATTTCTATCTGCACCTGACCATCGCTTGCTCACCGGCGAAGGAAACATCGTGAGGAAACCTGCATACCAGATGAGATTAAAAGTCTTTGAAGGTGTGTGAAATTCACCAACCCGCATTAGGCCAGCGCATTGGTGAACTATGGCCCAAAACCCTCCTCCTCCGGCGACCCCCGAATAATGCTTGGCGACGGATTGAAAAACACTGGTTTAGGTAATAACATACACTTAAAATAAAATCTATTAAAAATAAACGTTGTTTTTCGAAATTCTCATCAACTAATCAAAGAGTCGTAGTTGTAGAAGACATAAAAAAAATATTTTCATACATATATTCAGTGTGAATGTAAAAATACAATTCAATTTTTTTGACATTTAATATTCAAAACTAATTTGAAGAATGTTTGCGAATTTTCTACGTTACAGCTGTGAGAGCTTAACATATTTTTTAATGGAGAGACCTAATTCCACTTTTTAATTAAATATTTTAGATGAATCGTGGGTAACAGCTGGCTTCTAAAATTATGCTTATATTTGTATCGGGAAATACCGTTGTGTATCAACATCGCCAGATACCAATTTGGAGCGTGTCATGAGAGGTGCTAATTTTGTTAGTAACCAGTTAAATTAAATTTGAATTTGTCTCATAGACGTGTTATTCCATTCCAACACTGTGTACCATACGTATTGGCGAACCAACAAAGAAGCCTTTGATTGTAAACTTATCGCCTTTATAAATAGGATGATAATTAACAAACTGACTTCACTGCTTCCAGTAAAAATCTATGTCCTTTGAGTGAATAATGAAAAATTCTAATTTGTATGAAATATATTGTTCTTGGAAAGTTCCATGATGTAACAAACATCCTATATGTAAGGGTTTGTGGAGTAGTGTTTAGTACTACCTTAGACTTTTTTTTTCTTTAACGCCGGGAAATGCTCTGGGGCATCCCGCAGCTCTACCCACTAAAACCCGGCGACTGCCATCAGTGCTGTCTTTGGTGAGGTGCCCCGGATCTAATGAGCAAACAGGGCACCTCGACGGCTAGTTAGTCCACCAAGGGGACAGACGCCACCTCCACAGAGGGGTTGTCCCGCACCACAGAACAACCCCCCCACCCCCAAAGTTTTTCGAGTCTCGAGACTGAAAAATTGTGAACAAAACATAGGTACGTAAACAGTGAAAAAAATTGTACACAAAAGGCGGCTTTCGGTAGCGATTTCTACCAGACCACCTTAGGTAATATTGAGCAATGAATTAAATTAATTATAATCTTCATATCAAGAAGATTATCAGTTAATATTTGTCATACGTAATAATTGTAATGAACCGTGGAAAAAATGGCCATTAATATGAAAAACAAGATTATTATTATATACGGACTTATTCCATCCATAACTTGTATCATAGTATTTATTACCTGTCATGGTAACTATTGATTATAGTTATTTATTTTGCAAGTCGACCAAACGCAAAGTCGTATAAAAACTTTGGATCGCAGAAAACACGTCTGGCGCTCCAAAATTACTGTAATGACAGTTGTTATTTGTGACGAAAATATTACATGTCGTAGCTATTCGAAGATGCTCTGAAATAATAAAATACCTACTAGTACTTGTTTTTTACATCATCATTATCATTGGCCCTTATCGGTCCACTGCTAAAGATAGGCACCCCTCAATGAACACACACACTGACAGGCCACTGTACTGAGATTTAACGAAGACGTATCGCATATATCTGATTTTGTCAGACCCTAAGCCGTCTTTTCACTCTTTCCACCTAATCAGACTCTTCAAAATTAAAAAATCGAAATAGTTTATTTAACTGAAAGAGATACACATTACACTGAGGAAACAGTGATTCCCATACTGAAGATAAGCCACACTATGTCTCGTATTTAAATATCTTCCATTACTTTAAGACCTAAAGGCATTTTATCAAAAATTAAAAGTTGATATTTTTTATTTGATATAGAGAATTGAATTGAAATTAAAAGAAAATACTATTTTCTTATATGTTTATAAAAATTAATTCCATTGGTAAAGTATTGTGCAGTCTCTACCCGGATATAACCAACCCACTCATTAAGTCCATAGGAGTTATCCATTTCGTAATAAAAGGTAGGCAGGGCTAGGGTAACGGCTCACTTTACAGACTACGAGATGAATGTATAATTTGTGTGATTATTTATCACGAATCGACCGAGTTCGAAACAGATAGTGAAGTATTAATCGAATTGTTTTTAAAGGTGCCTACGGTTATAATTTTTGAGATTTTACTCGATAAGACATTCCTTATAAAGCTTATAGCTCATCGGAGTCCAATATTAAAATAGTCCATTAAAAATACTTAAGTTGAAATTATTTAAAAGTAGCTGATCGCATATTTTATTATATTATTTGCATTAAACGTTTTTGATATTTTGATAATAATACACTTATTCATAGATATTTATAATGAAGACTTAAAAAAAAGTAAAGTAAAATTAAGTTTAAGAAACAAGCTTTTATTTAAATGCGCTATAACAAGAAAATAAACTTTCCTAACTTTAATATCAGTCAGATCAAGTTATTTACGCTACTTGTTTATTTATACAGTTAAATCACGTGACAAGCTATCAGCGCTACCTATCGCGTCCAAAACTATCCTTTATGAAATTAGATTAAACTGCACATAGTGTAAAAATTTAATTAAAAACGGTTTGGTAATTTAGAAGTTTATCGTAGTTTATTGAGACGATTTTGATAAATGCAATAATGCCTTGCCCTGCAACGAACAAAAAATATATACGACTGTCTGTAACAGTAAATTAACTATTTTAAAGATATTATGTGACATAATTAAAGTGCTATGTGTACAAATAGTAACTCATAAGAAATGTATCATCAGTGAAAATGTTTCGATGCGGGCGCCCACACAAATCGACGGAAGTAATGTACATGCAGATATTAGAAGTAGGCAAAGATACTTGCATACATTGAACTACATATGTACGCGACCTGCATTCATGATAACGTTTATTACATTTTACAATTGGCTTTTGTTTGGAACAAAAGTTATGAATGTTGCTGTGAAAAATGAACGCGTTTGTAAAAGTGATAAGCAGAGACTTTCAAATTGCACTAATCAGCCATACGGGAGTGAGGTGATACTTCTCATACAAGTGCCAATTCTGGGAGAAATATTGTCATGTATTTGACCAAATGGCTACATAGACAATATTATGGTAGACTCAAAAAAGTTGTAAACGATATTTTCATATTCCACAGCAGTACTTAGTGTTGTTTCAGTACGTTTTCTGTATTAATAGAGATAAGAAACTAGGAAGTAGTTTACCGGTTGCGCTGTGCTGCGCTCCCGGCTGCATGGGACCTCTATCTTGCTTGTTATCCCCGTGAAATAGCTTTGCTGTACTTTGGAGAAGGGCAAGAACAACTGGCACCGAGACTTAACATCTTTTGTCGCAGGATAGGCAACACATATACGAGTTGCCTGGTATGGATTCAGGTAAACCTAGTTTTTGTTCACGGGTGATTTCAACCACTTACCATCAAGTGACACGTTTGAAATTTTAACTATCTAACTAACATAAGAAAAGAAATTTCATTTAAATTTTGTTAATCTCCAGTATGTATGGTTAAAGCTGGCTTACATACGTACTAAACTTTATTACGTACGAGTGTTTGTTTTGAAATTCAGCTTAAAAAAACCTGTTATTTGTTTGGTTAATTAATAAACTATTATTATTATTATTCGTAAAATTTTCGTGTTTATCCGGATACGAGAAAATACGATCGAGCAATATATGTTGTCATTATCTAATTTACCTTATAAAATGAAGCTATACTGAGTGGTAGAAGTAAAAAGAATGATGGCATTGATTATTATTATTTTTACCAGAAAATCTATGCTTATTGGTAACTTTTTATCTCATAAGTAATTAAAATAACGAAAAAGCCAAATATTATTTCATAATAGTAATACACGAAGACGAAATCGTGACGGTCATTAACAAGAATTTTCCAGCGGTTGGGCGCAAGTTCATCAACACTGCACGCGTAGTCATCCCTAATCAATTTCACAGAATTAAGTTTCTTATAACTAGCCATAACTTCGCAACCATGTAACTGTAAACTTGACTTTGCCTGAACATAGTAAAAACTTAATCGCTAACAACTGGAGCAAATCGGGCGAACGCGCTAATTGCGGCAATTAAAACAATATTGTGCAATATCCGATATTCATGTAAGCTTGTGATGACGTTTGGTGTGTGAAAATGTCACTGAATAATAAAAGACGTCATCGCCGTTATTTGTGATGATCACGGATGCAATGCAAGAACCTCGATAGTGTTATTACTGTAGTGTTACTTACTGGGTAAGTAACACTACAGTCTACACTAGTTATTCCTAGTGTAGTGTTATTTACAGGGTAGTGTTATTACTAGTGTAGTGTTACTTACTAGTGTAGTGTTATTTTACTGGGTAGTGTTATTACTAGTGTAGTGTTATATACTGGGTAGTATTATTACTAGTGAAGTGTTATTTACTGGGTAGTCTTATTACTAGTGTAGTGGTATTTACTGGGTAGTGTTATTACTAGTATAGTGTTACTTACTGGGTAGTGTTATTACTAGGGTAGTGTTATTTACTGGGTTATAGCGTTATTACTAGTGTAGTGCTATTTACTGGGTAGTGTTATTACTAGGTTGTGTTAATACTAGTGTAGTGTTATTACTAGTGTCGAGTTATTCACACGGTAGTGCTATTACTAGTGTAGTGTTACTTACTGGGTACTGTTATTACTAGTGTAGTGTTATTTCCTATTTATGTTATTCCTATTATTATCCCCTAAGAAAGGGGACCGCTCAGACCCGTCCAACTACAGACCAATAGCCATAACTTCCTTGTTCTCAAAGATTATGGAATCCATAATTAACTGCCAGCTCCGGCGGTATTTGGAGGAGCACCAGCTGATTAGCGATCGCCAATATGGCTTTTAACTGAATCGTTCAGCTGGTGATCTTCTAATATTCCTAACGCATCGATGGGCGGAGGCAGTTGAGAGCAGGGGGGAAGCACTGGCGGTTAGTTTGGACATAGCGAAGGCCTTTGATCGGGTGTGGCATAAAGCACTTCTAGCGAAGCTACCATCATATGGGCTTCCCGAGAAATTATGTAAGTGGATCACCAGTTTTTTAGCAGACAGGAGCATCAAGGTCGTTTTCGACGGTACATGCTCGGACCTCAAGTCTGTTAATGCTGGTGTTCCGCAAGGCTGTGTACTATCTCCAACCCTGTTTCTTCTGCATATCAATGATATGCTGCAAACCAGCGGCATTAATTGTTATGCGGATGACAGCACTGGAGATACCTTATACACTGGCCGCTCTAATATTTCTCGGGAACAAGTCGATGAGTGTCGGAACAAACTTGTGTCTGAAATCGAGTCTCTGTTGACCAAAGTCTCGGAATGGGGACGACTTAACCTGGTCCAATTTAACCCCAACAAGACACAAGTTTGCGCGTTTACCGCCAAAAAATCACCCTTCGTCGTTCATCTACGATTTGAAGGCACTCCCCTAACTGCCGCAGCCAGCATTGGGATACTTGGCGTCGACATATCGAGAGATGTGCAGTTTCGTGGTCATTTGGAAGGAAAGGCTAAACTAGCCTCTAAGAAACTTGGCGTGCTCAATAGGGCGAAGCAGTATTTCATGCCTTCACACCGCCTTCAATTATACAAGGCGCAGATCCGGCCTCACATGGAATACTGCTCTCACCTCTGGGCTGGAGCGCCCCAATATCAGCTCCTTCCATTTGACCGCGTCCAACGCCGGGCGGCTCGAATCGTCGATGATAATGTGATCTCCAATCGGCTTGATCCCTTGGCGCTGCGTAGAGATGTCGGATCGCTCTGCATCTTCTACCGCATCTACCACGGGGAGTGTTCTGAGGAATTGTTCGGAGTAATACCTGCGGCAGAATTCCACCACCGGACATCGCGTAAGAATTCCAAATTTCACCCACACCATCTTGATGTCCAGAAATCCACAACATCTAGATTTTTACGGCATTTCCTGCCTCGCACTACAAATATATGGAATCAGCTGCCACCTATGGTGTTTCCGAACCGATACGACTTAGGGACCTTCAAGAAAAGAGCATACTCACATCTAAAAGGCCGGCAACGCACCTGCTGATCTCCTGGTATAGCGGGTGTCTGTGGATGTCGCTATTCACTTACCATCAGGTGAACCGACTGTCCGTTTGCCCCCTCTTCTATAAAATAATAATAATAATAATATTTACTGGGTAGTGTTATTACTAGTGTAGTGTTATTCACTGGATAGTGTTATTACTTAGGTTAGGTTAAGCTTCATAATAATAATAATATCTATAGACGCTTTCGCACCACGTCAATCGGGTCCCGTGGTAAGTTCTCGAAGAACTTGTGTTACGTGTACCAGACAACGGAAATAAATTTAATACTTTTATACTATACATATATTTAAGATTTTTATACTATAGTATACATATATAATACACATCTTTAATAAACATCCATAAGCCAGAAACACAGAAAATATTTTTGTTCCCTGGCGGGATTCGAACCCGCAACCTCCGGCTTGAGCACCAACGCTCAAAAACACTGAGCCATTGAGGTCTTCCTAGAAACCCTATTTAAGATTATAGTAATAATTTACCACCTGATAATAATTTATAGTATCGTTTTATTCTCATCATCACCATCAGCCTCTATCCATCTACTGCTGAACATAGGCCTTCCCCAATGAACGCCAAGACGGCCGATCCCTTGCCACATTTTTACCACAAAAATATTCTCATGCTATGAAAGAAACGCGTACTTCCCGAGCACTTGTTCTCATATTACAAAAAAATAAATATTTTTCCCGAAAAATCTATAAAACAATTAACACCTTTTTTATATTTTACGAGGCAATTTATTGCAAAACTAGATGCGAAGACGATCTCCATGCAGTGGCCGGCCCTAGCTGGATGCCAGTGTCGAGGGATCGTTCGACTTCCCGTTTCCCGAGAAATAACGATAATGATGATGATTAAACGTGTTTCATCCCATATCCCTCCGGTTCTCAAAGTGTGTTGCAATAAAATTAGGTATTAATTCAGTTTTTTATTTTGATTAATAGTTTCATGTTTAAGCAAACAATAAATAGAGTATTGAACTTGATATCCTAGATACATTTTAAGTGTTTTCCGAAAACCTTCTATAAATTGATTCCCGTACATAATTACGTACCGTCAATTCATTCTCTTAACGTTCACCAAATTCTTCAGAATTCATTTGGGTCAAGCTGTCCATTACATATTTTAAAACAAAGAAAATGCGTCACTCTCAATCTATGTTACGAGTTTAACGATTTTCTTATTAAAAATGAATTCATTTAGCTTTTGAATGGACGTGTGAATTTAAAGTTCAGGTTTACCTGCTAATGTGAATGTTGAGAACAGTCGTGTCGGACGGCGTTGTGGTGGAAGGAGGTCGCGAGGAGTGGGGGGCGGCCGATGACCGATGACAACCTTATTGCGTAGCCAATGTCTAGGGTAAGGTCCCCAGGTGCGAAGTGGGACAATGGCGTCATCGCTATTTCTGTTTTACACGAGATAAGATTTATAATTAAATTAAAATTATTGTATGTAAGAAATTAATAATTTTACACAATCATTTATATTATATAGTTTATTATCATCATCATTATCAACATTTTCCCGTTAAATAAAGGCTTCTTCCAATAAACATGCTGGACGTAGGCGCATTTCGATGATAAAATTAAATAATATAGTTTAAATGGGTTTCGTAATACCATAACTATTTTATGAGATACATATAATTTGGCAGTGGACTGAATAAGTTTTAGAATAAATGTAAGGGGTTATAATACCATAACTATTTTATGAGATACATATAATTTGGCAGTGGACTGAATAAGTTTTAGAATAAATGTAAGGGGTTATTATTATTATTTAAGGGTGGGGACACCAGCGAGGCCAGACGGGCGATCAGTCCTCATCAGCGGGACCATTTCACCCAAATATAATGTAAGGGGTTTCTCATGAAACTTTTTCATATCTTCAAAATGTAAACAAAGAGTACCTGAGAGTGAAATATATACTGAAAGTGAACAGTGGAGCTCAAATCACATAATACATAATATAGAAAAATATCATCAAAAATATCAAATCAGAAGTATTGAAGTGTTATTTAAAAAAAAATACCAAAAATTATATTTACAGAAATCACTATACAAACGATGAAATATTTTACCAATCATTATAATACATCATTTGTAGTACCCAATGATAGTGTAAACTTTTTATGACAACAGTCATAGTTTGGCCATTCGCCTCAATGCTAGGTCTTTTCGAGTGAAAGAGAGAGGGTAATGCCCTCTAAAGTTGTTTGTGGCAAAAAATGGGGACACCGAGACCGGCTTACTTATTTCGGTTAGCTTGTGAATCATGAGATAAACAATATACCCAACTAATTAAAGGTACCCGCATTGGAAGTCAAATAGGTCATGCTTTAATTTTATCGCAAATATAATTAAAAACAACGAGGCTGCCATTTTTTTAATTTGGTTTTTTTTTCGACTGGTGGCAAAAATATATATCACTTGTTATCATTTAAAGATTACAAAGAAACTAAAACTAAAAAACCTTAAAAAATATAATATAATAACTTAATTATATTATGTAGTGTTAAGTATTAATATTGACCATCACAAAAAAATGTTTGTGTAAAATAACTGTAGAATAAAAAATATAAATAATATTTACATGTTCTTTTCACGGACGCATACTCTGATAAAACCATAATAAATAAAAATAAAAAACCTTATATTTCTTACCAAAAAAACAACAATAACAAGAGTAGAGGTAGAGCCATAGAAACAAATATTTAGTGCTCATTGAAAAGTATAATCTCAATCCTAAAGAGGTAAAAAGCAAAAGATGTGTAAATTTTTTTTCAGCATTCTGAAACCAACTCAAGGTCTTTGAGGTCAAAAATTTACATGGCTATCTACGTGCCAACAAATTTTAATATTCTTTGAAATTGAATCTATTGTGAACTCTTTTACCTTGACTTTGATGAGGTTTAAAGCATCACTTTCATGTCATGTATCATCATAAATTTTGATGATTAGTTGATAGAATGTGGCTCATTAACTTGTATCAAAAGAAACCGGAAAATATATGAGATGATACAATAAATAAAACATATATCGTACGAACGCTCCACGCAATCAAAAACCAATTTCCCGCTTGGTTTCTAGCGCGTTGAACTCATTTACTTTGTGTTATAATATACATGTTTAATATTAAATACATTTGAGCATATAATTAAAGATGGCTTGGTAGCAAGTTATAGGTAAGTGGATTTAGTTAAAATAGGAGTTTATACGAGGATCGAAATCAAGCAAAGCAAAAATGATACTATTATTGGTGATCAGTAAGAGTATCATTTATGTGCTGTAAATTTTAAATTTGTTATCAACCCATAATCTGGCCATGCCTTTTTTTCTTTTGCGCCGGGAAAGACTCTTAGGCATCCCGCGGGGGAGGAGGGATTCCCCAAAGATGCTAAGGTGGATGGTAAGGACGCAGCTCTACCCACTAAAACCCGAGGGACTTGATGTTTGTGGGGTAGACAAAGAGCAGCTCCCTCGGTTCAATTGGCTTAGCCCAAGGTGCTGGGTTCATCTTAGTCTACGAGCGCCACCTACACGACAATACTTAAACCAAGGTGAGGAATCTGGCCATGTCTGAATCTACTAATTGTAAACCCAAAAGCTTAGTCGGTACTGGAAAATTTTGAGGTAATTTTAAAGTAATGAAAATAATGTGATCATTTGAGAAAATATACGGGAAATCGTAGAGCTCAATAGATTTAACAAACAGCCTTCACTGATCCTGTATAGTGAACCATATTCAAATTGTATGTAGATAATACTGCTTGGAGGCTACAGACGAGGCCTCCACCTGCGGGTGACGAACGGTGGTGCGTAGGAGATGCTACTTAATGCGCCTCCAGTAACGATTTTGTGCTCGTGTCGGGTTCAGATTGGGAACCTGGGCCCAGTATGGTACGACGTGGCGGTCGGGCCGTCCCCGCTTACGAGGAGTAAGTAGTTTGGCCTTTGGCGGGGCCAGCCAGTCACTGAGGTGATCCTATGACCTGCAGAACCGAGACCCCCAAAAAGCGACCGAAGGCGCTCGCAGGTGGTTTAGTGGAGTAGTGCATTCCCAAGTGCGAGCCCCACATAGGTCCAGGAGCCTTATCTGAGGTGAACCACAATCATGCGAAACTGCTTGTTGAGACTGAAATATGTAATTTATATCATTATCGAGATATAGTTTAGCGGCGTTTTTACTAAGATTACATACAAAAAAAATACAAAATAATGAGATATAAAATTCTAATCTTAATACGATTTGAGAAAGGATGATAAACTATTAAAGACAAGTCCGGTTCGCTCAATCGTGTGACCTAAATTCGATGAATTTTCGGTCTTGTAGTTTGTATTTTGATGTAATCGAATATTAAGTCGATCAACTGATATTTGGTAGCCACATTAATCTGGCGGATTGGTAATATTTTTTTTAGATTTTGATTGCGAACGTTTGTGAATACGGATGGATGGAAAAATACTATTTTTTTAATAACAAATCACATAAAAACTATTCAATAATCTGTAAAGTGATAGCTCGACTGAGTTAAGTCGATCAATAAAACTGAAATTTCGTGAAAAATATTGTGTTAAGTGAAGAGAACATAAAATAAAGCTGTAAGCAACAGTGTTCAACAGTGTTCAACAGTGTTCAACAGTGTTCAACAGTGTTCAACAGTGTTCAACAGTGTTCAACAGTGTTCAACAGTGTTCAACAGTGTTCAAAAAGTTAGTACTGTAACTAACCTTACAATATATGGTTTGATAAATCGATATTTATATGATTTTATACTGCTTAGTGTTACGGAGAAGTATCAGTAATACTTTGAATTACAATACTATATACTCTGACTGGTTGCTAATGTAGTGATGATTCGCATATTTTTTAAACACATCAAAATACTAAAATAATCTTTTGGCCGTAGGTACGCATGAGGCCGGCTACTGGCTTCACGCGTACCTTTCGTCAAACACAGGAACTTTTCTTGAGCCTGACACGCTCCGAATCGCAACCTGTCTACGGCTTGGGGTTCCGGTCTGCACTCCCCATAAATGTCCCTGTGGTAGTGATGTCGACGCCATGCCAAAAAAGTGCATGCCGCTTCTCGAGATATGCTGCACTCAACGATATCATACGCCAATCCCTTGCCACCGTCAACGTGCCAAGTCTACTTGAGCTGACTGGTATTGCAAGAAACGATGGCAAGAAACCGGACGGTATGAGTTTGATTCTATGGAAGATGGGCCGGGTGCTGATGTGGGATGCAACCTGTTCAGACACGCTGGCCCCTTCCAATCTACATGGAACCAACAACAGAACTGGTGCGGCTTGAGAAGCAGCTGATCCCATTCGGTGTGTGGGGTCCTAGCGCGTTAAAGCTTTTTAAGGAAATAACAAAAAGGTTAGTCGACATCATAGGAGACCGAAGAGCTGGCAGCTACCTCGGACAAAGAATTAGTCTAGCAATTCAAAGGGGGAACGCTGCTAGTATCTTCGGAAGCTTGCCTCTTTATAATAATTATTTATTAGAGAAACTACCATATCACATAAAAATAGAAACATATTGGCTATAAATTACAAAGAACCTAAAACTAAAAACCTTAAAAATATAATATAAATAATATAATAGTTTTAGGTTCTTTGTAATTTTTTATATTAATATTATTATTATAAATCATTATATATGACAGTATATTCCATTCCAAAGATTCTCCTTTCCGTGTGTTGTGTTTCTACTAAATAAACTAAAAAAATGTTCTTCCTATTTTAATTCTTATTAAAATCCATATGCTACGATTATCATTGTAATATTGGTTCCTTATAAATCATTATCGGCAATTATTATGCTGACAGTATCTTCCATTCCAAAGATTTTCCTTTCCGTGTGTTGAAGGCCCTGGCGTGTGCAGGCTAACGGTACTGGTCACGTGTCTTCGAGAAGGCATCGACCCTCAGCGGCCTCTGCGCAATATTCTACGCGCACTTAACTACTTATTACAAGAACCGAATCAAACTCATTTGATTTTGAATCATATTTTAACATTAAATATATTGATTTTAAAGTGGTTTAATTTTGTCTTATTACGTTTAGTAATTATATTTTTTTTGCCATGGCAGGGAATTTTGAACCTAACTATTTATGGTATAAAGATGAAAACTAAATTATTACGAAAACTAACAAATCGAACAGCCATATATGCTGATTTTCCGCGCTGTGGGGAATATTGTTTATTTTTGTACCTGAAATGAATGATGAAATTGCGTTTGCTACGTAAATCTCTGAAATATGAAACAATATACGAGTTTTAAGCTCGTTACGAGTTAAAAATAACGAAATCCTATGTCTTGAATTGACACAAAATAACTTCATAAATACAGCAAAATACATCTTAACAGATAAGGATAATTGGACTGTCGGTTCACTTCTTATATGTTGTTTTTAAAGATAAAATAATATCAAATATTATTTTTATTAATATTATGTATTTGCATATAATTTCTCGCCCAATCACGTTTTTTCACTGAATAAATGTCAATATCACGTATTACATACGTTTTCACGTTTTTTAAAAAATTCTAATTCCTATTTAAATTGTAATACTCAATTTTGAATTTCGAACTGAATAAATTCGTAGTCACGGTTGTTTAGTCTATAAACAAATTGAATGGAAAGTTTTCGATTTACAGGGACATTACTGGGAAGGTATAATTTGTACGTCGCACTTGTTAACATGAGCACTTCGAGATTGTTTTGTCATGTCCGTAATATGTAGCGTGTCTAAAAGATTTTGAGTTTTTAAGTACTTATCGCATATTGACCTAAAATAGGAAATCGGTCCTTTTTCGTTGATTTAATATTAGGAACTAATGTATCATTCGTCGGCAGGCTGGTCTAGTGCCTGCGATATAAAAAAAAAGGCTGGTCTAGTGCTACTGGACACTCGCCAGGTGAAGATAATTTGCATGATGAATATAGATGTCTGCAGCGGGGATATATATGTATTTATATAAATTTATTAAATTTATTTCCGTTCCTAGTACCTGTAACACAAGTTCTTACGAACTTAACACGGGACTAGGTTAACGGGGTGTGATTGTTGAATAATAATTATTATTATTCCCCGGCAGATAGTCGGAAAACTAAAAGTATACTAAGTACATAACAAGGTCTAGGACAGACATTCGAGTCGAATGAAAGTCGAAAAAATATAAATAAATAAAAAAAATTTAAACAAAAATTAAAACCGACTTCAAAATTAAAAAAAAAGTAATAAAATAATTTCCTTAATCTTTGTGCCTACAATTTATAATCAACTTGTTCTTCTACTAATATACAATCTTTGCATTTACCACGTCATTATTGTTACTTTTGGAGTCGGTGTCAGCCAAGGGAGGTAGGTACATCAACGAATACGACACCGGCTTCAAAAGTAACAATAATGACGTGGTAAATGCAAAGATTGTATATTAGTAGAAGAACAAGTTGATTATAAATTGTAGGCACAAAGATTAAGGAAATTATTTTATTACGTTTTAGTTTTTTTTTTTTATTTTGAAGTCGGTTTTAATTTTTGTTTAAATTTTTTTTATTTCTTAATTTTTAGTGATTTCAAAATTCGATAACTCATTTTATTTGTCTGAAATATGGGTAGAACACGTTGCTCAGATTAGATAGCGCTGTATTAATGAGATGAACGTAGAAAGGGTTGAAATCATTACATAACAAATGAAAAAACCGAAATGGAATTGTGTAAAACTTTATATACATGTAATTGAAAGCAATCACGGCAGATTTGCTGCTATTCGTTAAATAATTCCATTATATATAGGTATAGAACATCACCAATATATAGGTATAGAATGGATATAATGATGGCCTTGAAAAACTATGATGCGCTTCCAAGCCACAGTTGTTTTTTGTTCATTTAACAACGACAAGTAATAAAATTACATGATTTTGGCATAATATTATTTACCGTATGAAGTAAGCCCAATTAAAGCTGTAAATCGTCGAGGATTCCCTTCGACTGTGTATGGTCTCCATCATCACACCTGTAATGGCGCTTATAACCCATATGGGTACAAAGTTCTCATCAATTTAAATTAATTAAGTCCAAACACAAGGTTAGCTACTGTAAACTGTTGAGGAGTTCCCTTAACTGTCCTTTGTCTTCATCATCAGACCCCTAATGACAGTCACAACCCATCTAGGTGTAAAGTTCTCATCATTACAAATTAATCAAGCCCAAACACAAGGTTACTGATGTAAATAGTTGAGGAGTTCCCTCAATTGTCTTTCGGCTCCAGCATCAGATCGATTCCAGTTCATTAAATTGAAGTACTTCAAAACACTTTATAAAAAAAATATCAAACGCACTAGTCGCCCCTACGATTTTCGAAAGTTCCCCTCGATTTCTCTGGGATGCCATCATCAGATCCTGGTTTCCTTATCATGGGACCATTTGGGAAGTATACCCTTTAGAACAAAAAAAGAATTTTTCAAATCGGTCTAGCCATCTTCGAGTAATCAGGTAACATACATAAAAAAAAAAAAAAAGATTCCGACGAATTGATAACCTCCTCCTTTTTGAAGTCGGTTAAAGAATACATCTACCTTTGCCGTAGTCTTAATTTAGTACAAAATTAAAATTAATATATCTTATTTATGTAATAACTGAAATAGAAACTAAGCGATAAAAACTGGAATGAAAGTTTCTGGCTGTCTATAGGAGGTGAAATATTTTTAAATCACTAAGTTGTGCTACAAAAAAATCAGAAATACAATTTTAATAACATTGTTGTATAAAAAATATTGCCTATATTATAATATTCTGGAATTATCTTTTATCTTTGAAAAAAAAATATATAGCTTACACGCTGAAGCAGAATGAATCAATAGACAATTCAAAGATTTAACGTTAATTTAGATTTAAGCGTTAAGCCATTAAAAATACGTAAAGTTCGCATAATCAGCGTAAAATGAAAAATATCCAAAAACGTGCTTAGTATCTGATAACATGACGTAGTTCTGTATACACAACCGACGCCAGGAGGCCGTGTGGTCGCAGACTGCACGGTAGGCGGGGGGCAACCCCCCACTTTATAAATCAAAAGTGAGCCGAATGAGCTCACACTAATCCGATGAAGCATTAGAGCCTTCGGGCCATTAGCATAGATCCCTCCGAAAAAAAAAAAAAAGTTCTGTATAAAGGCAACCATTACGATGTTCACATGTCACGTGGTCATTATCGCCACGATTTGTTTCAATTGAGACGAATATCTAATGCATCACTGGGCGGCTAAAACGAAACATGTTTCACATGTAATTGTTTTTTCTGGAAAACTCGGGATTTTTTAAGTTTTCAAGCGAAATTGCAATTTCTTTTATCGCGTGAGGAACAGAGATCAGGGCAATGGAAAATGTTTCATGATAACCGTCTCCTCTCCTCTGTAATAACATTGTCTTTCAGAAACATGTAACTGTTATTGCTTTATTATACTGCTCTTAAATAAAAAAGATGCAATTTTTAGGTAAAATTTGAAGTGATTTTTTTTATTAATGAATGAACAATAAAGAAATAAATAATTTTATATGGAGTTAATTAACAGGATTCTGCGGCCGAATATTTATGGTGAGAAGATTTTCCTCGCTCTTAGGGTCATAGGTCATTTTTAAACAACGTATACATTTTTAGAAAAATATAATGTGCATAACTATAATGACATCAATAAGCATGAAATATAACTATTTATATCTGGAAGTACTGTTACTTTAATATGAAAAAATAAAATTAAATGTTCTAAGTTAAACTTCTGTTTACGTTATACTCTTAAACGTTCTGCGTATGTCAAGGCTGCTTCAAAATTTCAAGAAAAACATCAATAGTGACTGAAATTTACACCTTTTATTTGTTTTGATTTAAAATTTTAAGAGCTTCATTTTATATGCCCACACTTTTAATAATTTGACTTGCAGAACACGTGTTATTCAGGAGATAGCGTAACATTACGTGTGGACTTAATGCCTTTACATCATCGACCTATTCGTAGTCAAAATTATGTAATGCTCTATTTGGTAAAGCGATTTTCATTTTTAAAATAGGGCGCATACGTGATAACGTGGAAAGGGAACATTGAATGTATAAATATTTAGTAGCGATAGTGACAAAAACAGTGGCTTTTGTCTTACATCTATCCATTATTTCTTTATGATGTTTAAGCAAATTTCCTTCATTATGTAACAACTTTTACGAATTTTTTCACTATTGAGATTACAATAGCAACGCTTATCACTTACCATCACCGGTGAACCGACCGTCTTTTTGCCCCCTCTACTCTAAAAAATATTACTTACCTTTTATTCCATTTTTCCTTTATTTTTTAAACTGGGCAGGTCTTTATATGTTAGGTGCTATATAGGTCGATTAGACTATCTCAATTTTGTTTCGCGAAACTATGATAACATTTGTTTTTCGTAAATGTTTTTTTAATTCTTTATTATTCTTTTTTTAAAGATATAAACTCATTTAGAAGATTTTACTTTTGTCAAAAATATAAAGCTGGCCGTAATAAATTTATCTTCAGAGCATATACCAACATGTTTACGAGATTCTGGTCCCATTATCAGAAGTCATGTTTATCACTTATGAAAATTAAACTTCTCTTATTAAACGTTTATAATATGAAAATATATATAGTTAAAACAATTCCACACATTATCTGTAATGTTAATCAGTATTTTCATGGTTGAAGTTCCACGTAACCGTTAAATGTTATACCTTTTGTATATTACATATTTTCATTTAATATCATACATTCAAAAGTAACTCATTTCTGTTACCTTTTTTCGTCTAAATCGCTGATTGGATATCGATAAGCCGGCAAAGAAAGATCTTTCATCAATATAATATATGTAATTATCATACGCCCGCACAGAGCGGTAAACCAATCCCCACCATGGTTCAATCCTTGTCGTGGCGGTGGGGCTCAGTAGCCTATGGTGAACTCAGCACCTTGGGCGAAGCAAATTGAGATTGCTCTTTGTACCCTTCTCATAAGAAGACGGTACAAAAGTGCAGGGGGGAACAAGGGGCGAGGATGGGAACCTCATCCATTTGTACTATCCCGATGTTGGATGGAGTTGTTCTGTGGCGTCAGTCCCTTGAGGGACTGACTAGTCGTCGACGTGTCCTGTTTGCTCAACAGATCCAAGACATCTCACCAAAGGCGGTATTGGTGGCACTCGCGGGGTTTTAGTGGGTAAAGCTGCGTCCGCTTTACCAACTTTCGGCAAAAAGAAAAAAAAGAGCTCTAAACCAAAGTTATGGGTGAAATGGTCACGTTTATGAGGACTGATCACCCGTCGGGCCTTGCTGGTGTACCCTTAAATAATAATAAACCAAAGTTATATCGACGAAGTAAAACATTGAATAAGAATACGTGGCTGAGGAAACAGGAGTCAAAAGGAACTACGGAAACTCTTAACAGGTGAGAACTAAGTGCACTGTAAAGTGAAATAAAAAAACTAAGTAATAGTAGTGCATAGATGTTATTAACAGCAAAACTAAATCAAACACTTGTATTATGTACCTTCACATTGTTACTACATGTGGTAATTGTATAGAAGAGTTAGGTGTATAGAATGTTATTAACAGCAAAACTAAATCAAGCACTTGTATTATGTACCTTCACATTGTTACTACAGGTGTTAATTGTATAGAAGAGTTAGGTGTATAGAATGTTATTAACAGCAAAACTAAATCAAGCACTTGTATTATGTACCTTCACATTGTTACTACAGGTGTTGTACCTTACTCCCGGTGATTCAGTTTGTTCCCACGGTCGATCATCGTATTGTGTTCAACCCCCGATTCATAAGATTTAAGGTTGGGGGTGAATCTGTCAGGTAGCGTTGGCGGTTGACCGTTTTTGTTAAAACCTCTCTCGTTTCATACATATTTGACTCTAATGTTGTGAGACTAAGCTATCTATTATTTTTTGTGTAGCACAGTAGTGTACCGGTGAATTAAAATACGTTATGACCGTTGGTTGTATTTAGAAATATAGCCTCATACTAAAGTTATCATCAAAATAAACCCATTATAAGCAATTTTTTTTATTTTCATTAGGGCGAACGAGCAGTCGAAACCTTTTGGCGACTATCGACACCCATACACATCCGCATAACCACAGATTTTGCAGATGCGTTGCCCTCCTTTTCCCTATCTCCCCAATGGGCCAACGGAAACTTATAAACCGCACAAAACGCTACAGCATAGCTGTCAACTTTACGCCGGTAATATGTGAGTGAGAGGTACCACGCTGGTTGTACTACACGTGCAAACAATATAATTTGTTCAAATGACTTATATTAGCGACCCAGGTCCCAGGAATTTCTGGTATTTTCATACTGTTGACATGTAGCATCGCTTTATTTTACTTATTAAAATTTTAAAGAATATTATTATCAATCGTCTTGGTTTTTGTTTTTTTTATCAAATTAAACAAATATATATTTATTTTAATTATATATTGAAATATATAAATCAGTTTTTTACATTAAAATAATAAAACAACATTCGAGTAATACATCAAGCATTATGCATACCAAACGATACTCCATTTTTTTGTATATTGTATAAGGAAGCTCGTAACAATAAAGGAGGAAACGGAAGCAAGAGGCTCGTTAAGTTTACCGGCGCGTCGTCTTGTAGTACATATAGAGCTCACACTTGACCTCGTTATAACGTCTATTTGTGACCTTATTGTCATGTTCAGATACTCGACTATCATTAAGAACTTTTGATTTGTCATGATTATAAGTTGGGAGATTAAGTATCTACCAAATTATGGGTAATATACTAGCTGTTGGACGCAGCTTTACCCGCGTTAACTTACTTATTTATAGGATAAATAAGCTATCTAATACTGAAAGAATTTTTCAAATCGGACCAGGAGTTCTTGAGATTAGCGCGTTCAAACAAACAGACTCTTCAGCTTTATAATAATAGTTTAGATTTGATTCAAAGTGTGGTTAATGATTAATTTGACTGATTATGAAAAAAGTATATATAAAATATATCAACGTATTTTTTCAAATACATTAAAATATAAACAAAGATGCATATTATAGCACTTTCTATCAATTCACAACACTGTATATATAGTGCATGTAACATTGATAATCTAACATTAGATTTAAAGTAAGAAAACCGAAGGTCGTACGGAAAACTAAGGTTTTATCAGCTCCTTGTGGATTTATTCAAGTGACGCGTGTCACGTTTTGGACTACGTTACCGTGATCAAGGCGCCGTTTCATATACGTACACTGCACGTGAATATTTCATGATAAAAGTTTTTGTACCCAATACATGTTTTATATATTTATGACTATTTTGATCAACATTATTTTTATATGTAGTAAGAGGTAGGTATGCTGCTATGCAGTCGAATTGGGCCGGCACGACGGGGTGGTACCTCTCGCTTACATAACACCGGCGTAAAGTGACAGCTACACTGTCACGTTTCCTGCGGTTTGTGAGTTTCTGATGGCTCATTTTTTTTTATGTTAGTTGGATAGGCAAACTGGCAAACGTGCCACCTGATGATAAGTGGTCAACGTCGCCCATGAACATAAACTAGTTTACCTGGAACGAGCCCAGGCAACTCATCTATGTGTTGCCTATCCTGAGACATAAGATGTTAAGTCTCGGTGCCAGTAATTACACTGCCTGTCTTGCCCTTCATCTCCGAAACACAGCAAAGCTGTTTCACGGGAGGAACAAGCAAGATGGTGGTACCCATGCAGCCGGGAGCGCGGCACAGCGCTTACCTCCCACCGGTACAGCGCTTCCCTCCCACCGCTAATTCATTGGGGGGATAGGTAAAAGGAGGGCAACGCATAGACTGCCTACCTTTCGCTTGTGCTGATGTCTATGGACGTCGGTAGTCACAGTAGTTCACATGTATTCAGTATAGCTAATAGAATTATTTGACAGTAGTCTAGTTGCTAGTAGATAGGTCTCAAAAAAAGCTGACCTTGATACTATTATTTCTTGATTCAGTCACCTGACTTAATCAATATCGATTTCCTATTGTTGAAGGAAACATCGTGAGGAAAACTGTATATCTAACAAGATTGAAAGTATTTATAGCCTCACCAGAAATATATAAACCCTGCATTGGTGTCGCCACTGTATCTTTTATACGGTAACACATAGCATAGCCCATACAGAAATTAGTTCCGAAATTATCCGCAATATGGCGAGGGTTTTTATTTTTCTGGTCAGACTATACCGGGTGTATTTGGAATGCTTGCGAAGATTAAAACCATCATGTCAGGCTATGCCAACTCTATCATACCGCTTCGTTTTCGCAAGCGTTCCAAATACACCCGGTATAAGAGAACACTATGGCGTCCTTTTAGTCTACTTTTGAGAAAGAATCATATATTAGCATTTTTTTTATTCTTCTGGTGTGCTTTTGTATGCACTATCAAATATAATACTACATGTTGGCTACATGTAGTTTAATTATGAATTTATCAATATCATATTCCATCTACGACGTATTTTAATTAAATCCTATATAAACGCGAAAGTTTGTAAGAATGTATGGATGTATGTTTGTTACTCTTTCACTACGAATGGATTTTAATGATACTTTACAATAACATTGCTTATACATCAGAATAATATATTATAAGCTATAATTAATCCATGTGATCTTACGGGAATATCATAAGAAAAGAAGTTCTTTGTGTATTAAAAAAATAATTCTTGTAATATCACATATTTTTGACTAAAGAAAAAATATGAAAATATTAAATAGAAAATATTGACAATCTTCAATTTTTGTAAAATAATAAAAAGGCAAAGTTATTCAACTAAAATAATGGTTTCAAATACCGAAAATTGTTAGCACACGTTTTATATATAATGTATTTGCTCATAATTATGAGTATGCTATATAACAATATTATAAGGTTGTAATAATTTGATGGGCTGCGGACGGTGTATATAGTTTTACTGCTGCCGTATTACTGCACTCATTATTACGGTAGAGTTATGTTTTATCACATATAATTTATGGAATCTTAAAATAGTCGACCGCTAAAATGGTTTTATTAAAAAACTAGCTGTTGCCCGCAGCTTCGCCCGCGTTAACTTGTTTAACTTCTCTACTGTTAGTCACAGCGTGATGTTGTATAGTCTATAGCCTGTCTTGATAAATGGGCTATCTAACACTAAAATAATCTTTCAAATCGGACCAGTAGTTCCTGAGATTAGCGCGTTCAAACAAACAAACTCTACAGCTTTATATTATTAGTATAGATATAGGACTTAATATTCTTAAAGTAACAATTTTATATTTTATATCATCATAATATTTTATTGCATTAGATGGTTGCAATGTTTCAAATATGTAATTCAAAAATTATTATTATTATAAATGGCATATAGTTTAAAGGTTTTTATAGGATACTTGTACCGCGTTTTCAAACAAAAGTAAAATTTGCTTCTAAAGGATATGCTGATAATAGGAAACGTGAATAAATCATGTATATATTATATAATAGTGGAAAGCTAAAAACTACGTTATCGTATAAGATTTAGTTAAAAACAAAGAAATAAACATAAGAGATTGATATGCACCGATTTAAAATTGGTTATTGTTGGAATAACTAGACAAAATATAGATCTAAAGCCGGACTGAACGCTACAGTCTCACGTCTACTTAGTTAAGGAAAATCTACTCGTAACATTAAACATATTGACCTAATCCAGATCTCATCTTTAAAAAGATAAATTAAAAGACTTATCTAAAGATATATAGAAAATATGGTCCTGAAAATCGGTGTTAGGTTAGTTAGGTTCCTAACTAAAGCTGAGGATTTACCTTTTTATGAGACGCGCATTAGAGAGTAGGAACTTATTATTTTAAATGTATCTTTGTTTCAATTTCTTTATTTCTCTTTTTTATTTTTACTCATTTATTTCGATTTTTAATTTACTATTTTACTTACCATTGCAATGTTCATTGTTGTGTGTTGCAGTGTGTCATCACAAATAAAGCATATACATACTTTACCTATTTGGGATTAAATTACAGTAATCGATCGCATCATAAATCTATCTCACAATTCCTTCGATCTCAGGCGAGTGGAGTAAAAAGAAAATGGCTTGTAATAAATAAAAATATAGCTGCATTTCTGTGAGGCGATAAATTTGATTTTCGCTTTAATTTATTGATTTCTGAACTACATGATGCGGAAGTCGTGAGCTTGATAGTGATTGTGATAAATAAAGTAGGAATGATTCGCACAGAACAATGGTTTCGGGTTATCGAACTGTAGTACCATTTCGGTGAAGGTCCCTAGAGCCGAGGCCGACACGAATCTCAGATTGTCTAAAAATATAACGTTGGGTATAAAAAGTCTTTCGATGTAGGTACATAAAAATATTTTGTTAAAATTCTAAATAAAATTTAGAGTTGATGTACTTCGTATGTAATGTGTATTTGTGTTAACTTCTGACCAAATTTTTTAAGCCATTTCGAATTTGAAAATTCCTTGGAATTTGTTTTAGATTTATTTTATTTAAACGACGAGTTTTAGTGTTTAGTTTGTCAATTAAGTACTAGTGCTTATGCTTAGTAGAAATAGCGTGATCTCAGCCGCGGTTTTTTATTATTTAGTATCTGCTAAGTAAAGTATAAATGTCAAAATCTGAAGTTGCAACTTTTTGTAGTAGTTCGTTTATACTGTGTACTTATTTTTTATTTTTACTGGGGTACACTTTCGACATCATTTAGCTTCTAATATCGTAATAAATTCGCATGACATCATGGCCAGGTCCCACAGGCACCAGAAAAAGAGGAAGACCGTTAACCAGATGGGCAGTCGACATTGAAAGAATCGCTGGAAAAAATTGGCTGGCACTAGCTCAAGACAGAGATCGTTGGGCAACTCTGGAGGAGGCCTTCACCCTCAGTGGATGTGGGGTTCATGCATGCAAAATTGTTTTATTACTTAATCAGATTTATTAAGAATAAAATGTAATTGAACTTATAAGTATATATATTTAAAAAAAAAAACAATCTACATAAATTTTAATCAATTGAATGTATGTACTTCAATATTCTAATTTAATTATAAAGAAATAAGTGGAAAACTAACAATACTAATAATAATTATAATGAAAATAACAATTAAATATAATTTTATCCTTTCTGTATTACCAATAATGTAGGTATATTATACACACAACGCCAGGAGGCCGTGCGGTCGTAGACTGCACGGTTGGCGGGGGGCAACCCCCCACTTTATAAACCAAAAGTGAGCCAAATGGGCTCACACTAATCCGATGCAGCATTAGGGCCTTCGGGCCGTTAGCACAGATCCATCCGAAAAAAAATTTATACATTGTGTTATTGAAATTTAAATATGCATGGAATAAAAAGGCTTTTTTATTTTATTTTTTTATTTTATTTATTTATCATAATAAAAAAATACATTAGCAGATCTATTACAATATTATTTAACGATTAATTTTATTTATGTTCTTTACTTTTCTTTGGCCGATGGGGCAATAAAGTTCAAGTGTAGAGGCCACGTTTAGGTAGACGAAGTGTTGATCAGTCATTGACCAGGTGGGAAGACGATCTCCGTGCGGTGGCCGTTCCGTGTTGAATGCGAGTAGCGAGGGATCGGCCGTCTTGACGTTCATTGAGGGAGGTCTATGTTCAGCAGTAGACGGATAGAGGCTGATGATGATGATGATGTTATTTACCAGACATATTATATAAAATATATAAAAAAAGATTCGCAGACGCTTTTAACTTAAATTTTGCGATATTAGTAAAAGATTTCTTAAAATATGTATATTGAATGTAAGCAAATAACAGGAAACACAAAAACTTATTTTTCATGTTTGTCTTAAACTTATCTTAATTTTATTTATTTATCTAAATTGGACACTCCCCTTTTCATCCTTAGGGATTAATTTAAATTTTTATTTATTTTATTTAATAATTTAACTAGGGATGTTTTGACTATCGTATAATTATCCAATGAAATTAGAATCTAGTGAATTTTTATTTCAGCGATCGAATAGCCTGTAGATATACTTAGGTACGAAAAAGTTGGTCTATTTGACCAATAAAAGTCAATAATAAACATTGTTCAGTTTTTTTTTCTGAAGCTGTTGTTTCTATTGTAGTTAACACAACCCTTAACACATATTCTATCGAATTTATCACGAAACTAAGTGTAAGTGATTAATTAAAATTTCCAAAATTTTTGCTTCATACTAATAATTCTTACTAATATGAAAAGTATGAATGTGAGTTTGTTTGTGACGCTTTCACGCAGAAACGACTTAACCGATCACCATGAAACTTTGTACACATATTTTCAAAAGTATTGCGAAGGGTTTACGACACTTTTTACTAAAAATAATATTTTTACGGACGGTTAAATTTTACAATAGGAACTGCTTCTACATGTGAAAAATTTTATATCTGTACCGTCGCTAGGGTATTCGGGTCTCTATTTTGAAGTGCGTTCAGTATTCGAAATGCTAAAAAGTTTTAATTGATTGTCGAATTAGAAATAATCTCGACGAAACATTAAACAGTTTTTGAAATCGATGTATCAATGCGCGAGAATTTTATAAATTGTAATATAATGTACTAAATATTATAACTATGTTTTAAAAATTCTCTATCCGTCACAAAGTAACAGCGACTTGATCTATTTCTTAATCTTCATTAACACGAGCGAAGCCCCGGGGAAAAACTAGTATAATATAAAACCTAAAATATACAAAAGGTATAAATAAAATCATCTGTCGAACATGCGCCATCTAGAACTCGTAGACAAACCACAAAGTATTGCCGTCGCACACAAACACAATGAGGTAATGTGTTCGCGCACGTTCACTTCTAACCACGCACACATATACGCGTGACATAGAAAAACGAACATTAAACCCACACTATTGCAGCATTACAGCCTCTTACGTGAAGAACGTAAGCAACTGCGGAACTCAAGATGGCTGACATTGGCAATGGTCATTGACCTAGCGCGTAGCCTTCAAAGCTTAGATCTGACATTAGAGAGGTTTTTATTTTTTGTTGAATAATTTAAGTAGCGAGTTATTATGGCCAGTTTATTGTGGCGGAGTTTATATACGTTTTTACTTGTTAAATTCACGTTTTTGTTTGTTTTATTTCCATGAATCTAGATTTCTGTTGACTGCTTTATTACGCAACAAATATATTTTCTAGATTTTTCTGTGTATTGTTTATAGAACGTATTTGAATACATTGGTGTAATAATGTATATAATTCAATGCATTTTGCGCAAAATGTAGGACGCCATATCTTGTTTACTATATTCCTAGGTATAAAATAGGACATCGCTGTTTTTATGATTAACCAAATTAATATAAAATACTAATCAGCTTTATTTTTAATGAATACAAACTTAATAAATTGGTACAATTTACTATGTCCTTTAATGAATTCGGGATAAGGAGATTTCACCTGTCTATATTTCGTCTTGGCGAGCATTTAACTCATATTTAATTTAAATCATAAAATATAATGTATTAGGAAATGCTATATCACAGCCTGTGGCTCCGCCAAGCGGCCGGCCGGGGTAACCGCGGAATGTAGCGCAAGCTAACGGTTCTGCGAAAAAACTCAAGTTCACTATCACGGAAGATTGCGCGCCGCCATTACGTTACGTTGTCGCCGCTGTATTATGCGGATGCCATGTTACAAAGTATTATATAAGATGCACTTGCATTATATATTATTTATTATAGCCGCTATCTATAAAATACTATGGAGAGGTTTGTTTGTTTGCAATTGACTGATTGAAATTACCTAAACTATGGTGATGATTAATTTATCATTAGAAAACAATATTTCGAAGTAACGTACGTTACGTACTTCCACAGTTCTCGCGCCGGGTCACCCAAACGATGAGGAGAACACCGCTGGTGTTTAGTGGGTAGAGTCTGCGTCCACTTACCACATTCTCGGGCACAGAGTCCCTGCCTCCCCGGACCCGGTGGTATGCCTAAACGTATTGCCCAGTGAAATAAAAAAGGGATAAGTCGATGTAGAAAAACATTGTAAAGAGATTTTTCAACATTGAATTCTTTCAGTTCGTTCGTTTGATCATTGAAGCTATATAGATAATATCTTATTCGGGCGAAACGAACGAAATAAATTAAAACATTATTTCCAAATACATAATATATGGAATCACATATAATAAATATCAAAACATATCCGTCACATTTGACGTGTAAATGTATCTTCATAGTAAATTTACTATCTAATATATATTTATAATATACTGTCATACAGTATATTATATGTTTATGGTAAATACCTATGTTTTATATAAACATATACAAGGTTCAATGTCTTATATAATTATTTGGGCCAAGCTATTTGGTTTCATCAAAAAGTTTTATCATTATAATGATAGATAAAATATAGAATAATCATTGCGTTTTTATCATTCAAGACATGTGCTCTATTCACAACATTTTCAACGATGAGTAATAAGTTATGGAAAAATCTAAGCGACTGTTATGACGTGGGACCTCATTGTTCCTCCCGACGTGGGTAAGATCTTAAATGCTAATTACCGTTGTCTTTGTGAGCATTTAGTTGTTCTCGTGAACGCTCAATACATGTGATCTACTATAATTACACCATAGGTTCCGCGTAATCATACTGTTCTGGGTATATAAATTATTTCCTGCTTTACTTGTGATATAAAATAAACTTAAAAAAATACATATATAATAATAACACAAAAATACTCATTCATATTATAAAAGTTTGATTGTTTGTCTTTTACTTGTACGCAGACATAATATCCAATCAATAAATGTAAAAGAGATTAAACATGAAACAATTAAAATATGATAAAACCTTAATAAGAAGCCTATGGTCGATTTCGCCTCTAAAACTTAGTCTTATTTATATATTGTTTTCTAATGTTTACGCGAATTTCGCTCATTATAATAAAACAATTTTTTTTACGGATTTTATCGCGGTTTATTAAGATTTTTACAAGCCCGACGTTTCGGATACTTTACAGCAACCATGGTCACACACACGTATATTTTTCACTAACGCCAAAACTACTGACGCCAAATACACAATAATATTAATAGTACAATCATATAAAATTTCATGTTGATATAATACATTCGATCAACACGTATTTTTTTGTCAAATCATTTTATTTCAAATCAAAATTTTACACAGGTCAAACCTCAATTATGCAAATTAAATAAGTTTCCTATATTTAATAAGGATTCTTATTCGTATCTGAATATCCTTTTAATTAACATAAAAACTGTTGACACTAAAACGCAATCATCATCATCATCAGCCTCTATCCGTCCACTGCTGAACAAAGATTCCTCAATGAACGCCAAGACGACCGATCCTTCGCCACTTACATTCAATACAATAATATATTTGATGTCAATATATCAATACATTCGATGTACACGTATCCTCTACAAGGTCGGACGCGCAGCTGACTGCGATCTGTTACTAAGTCCATTATTTTAGAGGTTCATAATTTGTTTTGTTTTTAGAACGGATTGCTGCGAGGGCTAATAAGGTGATCAATTTTTTTGAGTTTTGCACCTTGCTTCAAATCTTTTCTTCAATTGATTCATTATGAACAGGTGGTAAAAGGGTTTTATGGTTTTTTATTTCGATTTGGAATTTTGACATTAAGGGTCTTATAGTTCAAGGGCGATTTCTATATCATATTAAGTTATGATGCATTTTATTGTTTCTTCATAAAACTGTTAATTAATTGTTATTTGTGTGTATTAATTACGATGGTGTAAAATGTGTCATTTATTAAATTTATACTCGTATCTATTTTAATCGTTACACTCATGAATTTTAAAAGGAATGGTCTCTTTTTTATGAAAGTAGCCAGGTAAATGATCAAAATGGTAAGTTTTTAATGTCAACTATGAACATATTGTCTACATGGGACTGGTCCTTTTGAAACCCTGTTAACCAGGTAAACCAGGTTTTCTTTATTTAACGTACCAGCAATTCCTATATTATGATGATGATTGCAATACGAGTACGTATTGCAATCATCATCATCATCGGCCTTGATCCGTCCACCGCTGAACATAGGCCTCCCTCAATGAACGCCAAGACGACCGATACCTCGCCACTCGCATCCAACACGGACCGGCCATTGCATGGAGATCATCTTTCCATCTGGTTAATGGCCAACCAACACTTCTTCTCCCTAAATGCAATAATAAAATTAATAATACGGAATACAAAATCAGGATACAAGTATACGCCGCGCATTGCGCATTTATTGCACTAATGAAAATAGCTCAACTAACTCTTGAGACCAGATTAATTATGCTGTAACTAAAGGCTAAACGGAAGGCTTTAAAGACAAAAAACATTGTAAAGCTACAAATATTCTATAAATAATATTTGAAAATTCAAGACGTTTCCGTTACTTATTTATCCCGTGGCTCATCCATGCGAGCACGTAGCAGACATGTAAAAGACATCAACGCTTCATTAGCGTTCTCGTCATAATGACTTTCTTATACTTTCTTACCTTAAACTCGATACTGTATAAACAAATATATTTTTTTCGTGGAAACATAAATAAAATCTATAAATAACATTATCTAAAATTTAAATATTATTAAAGTAAATTTAACTTTTGTAAATAAATACAATAATAGGACATTAACATATTTTTTATTTAAATTATAACCAACCGATTTAGGTGGTCGCACACTTATCCAAATCATACAATTCCACACATAAATATTTAATCTTTATCTATTACATTAAATTCTCGTATTATTACAAAGTTATTTAGGTCTTATTAAATGATGGCCTATGTTAAGCAATGCACGAATAAAGGCTAGTGGCGAAGGTGATGATTATTATTGTTATGTATTCTAGTATCAACGATTACTCCCCTTACTTTAAAATTATTTCTATTAAACAGTTGCAATTTATCTGCGTATATAGTATTATTTCTGATAAAACTGTTAATTTACTTTACACTTACGTTTTATACACACTTCAAATCGATACGCGTATTCTACGACTACGTTTGCAAAAATTTGTTGTCTATTTTATAACGTATAACGCTGCGTACACAGCGCGTTCATAGAATTGTGCGACCGCCTTATAATACATTATATAATATTTTTAATTTAATATTTTTTTCTATGAAATAAATAAAAAAGTATATTATGTTCACAAAATTTATGCAACATTTTCATATTTTCGCTATACATTAACATATTTATCATTATTACAATCGCGTATATGTACCTGTAAAGGTTTTTTAAGAGTAAGTATTTTTTACGTATTTAGGTACATTATTTATGTTTCGATATGTCTAATAACGTATTGAATTGTAACGTACAGAAGGTTGTTACGGTGGCATCTATGGGAAGTGCATCTGCGGTGGCGTAGGAAATGCGATGGCTTTGTATCGTCGCACCTGCGTTGCTCTCCCACGCTCGTGCACTATTCATACAGGTCACAAACGTCACTTACTTCTAATTGTACGGACAAGTAATGTAAATTTTTACACATTTCGTAATTATAAGCAATAGTTTGAGGTAAGTAGATGGTTTAATAATTATTTACTTGTGCTATTTTTACACGCTTTTTATTAGCTTCACCTGTATGTATGTTTGTAACCGACTTCTTTGGGCGCGATTTTGACCCACTTTAAACGGCGAAAAAACCCACTAAAAACCTTGGGCGACTAATCAGATCCCGGGCGGCAGTTGGTACTGGCCACTGCCGGCCAAGCCGCTCCCCGGTCCATAGGATCGGGAGTGGTGGTCGCCATTCCACGTTGGATTGGGGACCGCGAGGAAGAAAACCTCTATAAAAAATTACCCTAATCCCAAAATAAGCTAGTGCGCGGCGAGGGGATGAATGGCTGGAAGGTCTCCAGTCCCTAGCGCACCACGTTTTTGAGATGATTACGGGTTTTGCTCAACCCTAATGAGTTGGAATTTTCAAATATGGAACAAAGCAGCATTGAAAATAGTCCCCGGGCGGGTCCCCGAAAGGGGGAATCCCGCACCACGCCGGAATCGGCGGAGGTCTGCCTCACGTACTACGGGGGGGGCACAAACTGCTTCGAGGGTTCGGTTATCCCGAACTCTCGCAACAACGACTTTGCATTCACAACGGACCATGAAGCACGCGATTTGGAGAATGATGATCGTAGGAGCGTGGAGGAGGAGTGTAGGAGTAGGAGTGAGGATGGCAAGCGTGGGAAGACGTCGTCGGTATTAGGGCGTGTGACGCGCCAATCGGTCGCTCGTGCGGGGGTAACCCTGGACGAGTTCCTTGGGACTGAGTCAATACCGTCCATGTCTGAGTCGGAGCTGGGGCGGAAGCGCCTATTCCCCGAGGCTTCCGAGGGTTCTGGCTCAGACACCGAGACGGGAGGTGAGGTGCCGAAAAACACGTTTCCACCGAAGCGCGGGAAGGCGATTTCTCTTTCCCATTCACGAGCGGCGCTTAGGGAAAGGGCGGAGAAAGAGCGAGAAGAAGACTTTGAGGCGGCTCTAAACAAACCGGCCTTCAAGAAGCCCAAAGAGGTCGGGGGAAATGGGGAACTGACCCCTGTTGAGATCGACGCGGAAAAGCTTGGGGCCGAAGAATTGAAGGTGGCGGCTGAAGCTAATTTAGATGTAATTCTGGGACTAACCGGAAAGTCCGTCAATCTCAGGGGGGGATACGCGGCCAAAATACGGAAGGCCGTTGGGGCCATCAGGGAGGCTATGGAGACCCTGGTGGTTCGAACAGAGACTGTGGAGGCCAGGAAGCTACGAGCCGATAACAATCGACTTCAGCGGGAACTGATTCTCGTAAGGGAGGAGGTGCGCTCATACAGGCGCGAATTTGAGGAAAGCCGCAAAAAGGCGGCCCAAAATAACGATGGAGGGTTGTCGGCCAATGAAATTGCACAGATGGTCGGCAATATTTTGGATGGCCGTCTGGCGGCGCTTCAGCTTCCGCCGGCTTCTTCATCTCGTCCCTCTTTGGCAGGGGAACAAGAGGGAAGTGGCGAAGGCCACGAAGGCCACAAGGGCCGTGACCACGGCTCCGAAAGAGAAGACGCCCGTGGCTGTCGAAAATACGGTGGGAGCGGCCGATCCCCACGAGTACCCTGCCCTAACCCAAGCCTCGAAAGGCAAGGGAAAGGGAAAGAGCAAGGGCAAGGGGAAAGCCCAGGAGGCGGAGTGGACGGCGTTCGGTCCCTCTACCTCAAAAGGATCGGCTTCTCAAAGGAGGCAGGAGGAGAGGGCCAAGGCCCCACAAGAGCCGGCTGAAACGTGGACGGAGGTTGTGCGCCGAAAATCGGCACCGAAGAGACCGGCGACTTCAGCGCCGGCGACGAAAACACCGACGGCGACACAGATGTCGCCAACACAAAAGAAGGCGAAGGCTGCAAAGCCCAAATTATCGCTCCCCCGCTCCACGGCCGTAATCCTTAAGTTACGGCCGGAGGCAGCGGCCAAGGGGGCGACGTATCGCTCGGCCCTATTAAAAGCCGAGAATAGCATTGACTTGGCGGAGCTGGGCATCTGCCCGCTCCGGATCCGCCAATCGGCGACCGGGGCGCGCCTGATCGAGATTTCCGGGTCCACGAGCGGCGAGAAAGCGGATGCCCTCGCCGGTCGTTTAAAGGAGATCTTAGCGGAGGAGGCGGAGGTGCTCAGGCCTGAGAAAAAGGCTGAGATGAGGGTATCGGGCCTGAGCGATGCAGTCACTGCGGAGCGTCTCATCACCGCGGTGGCTAAAGAGGGGGGCTGCAACCCAGGCCAGGTCTGCGTGCGAAACATCCGCATGGGGCAAATGGGCGCAGGTACAGCCCATATAGAGCTCCCAATTGTAGCGGCGAAGAAGCTGCTGCAGCAAGGGAGTGTCGCGGTGGGTTGGTGCCGAGCGCGCCTTCACCTTCTGCAGGCGCGCCCCAGGCATTGTTTCCGATGCTTGGGACTGGGTCACGTCGCTGGAGCGTGCCAGTGTGGCGTAGACCGCAGTAGCCTGTGCTATCGCTACGGTCAGGCTGGCCATAAGGCTGCCGGGTGCTCGGCCGCCGCACACTGTGCGGTGTGCGCCGATGCAGGAAGGCCGGCAGGCCACGTGATGGGGGGGTATGACGTGCAAGCCCCCATCAACCCGCGGGAAGTTCCCCTCCCAACAAGCGAAGGTGGGGAACCAAGTAGAGTCGGTAGACGCTGAAATGGCCGATAATGTCTAGGCATCTCAGCGTCCTCCAGGAACGTCAACCACTGCGCCGGGGCGCAGGATATTTTCCTGCAGTCCATGGCGGAGTGCATTGACGTCGCGATCGTAGCCGAGCCATACGCTGTGCCCCTCAGTCCACATTGGGCGGGAGACACCGATGGTTCGGTGGCAATCGTGGTGAGGCCTGGAGCCGGCTCACCCCTCGTAGTCAAAGCGAGGGGCCGCGGGTAAGTGGCGGCGGTTCGGGGACAAGTGGCTTTCGTCGGAGTCTACTTCTTACCGAACCGCGATTTGGCGGCCCTGGAATGGTTTCTCGACGTTCTGGGGCCGCTGGTGGGGCAGCTAGCTCCTCTACAGGTGTTCGTGGCTGGGGACCTCAATGCTAAGTCCACGGCATGGGGAAACCCGGTCACGAACCCAAAGGGGAGGGAAGTGGAGGAGTGGGCGCTAGCTGCCGGACTGTCCCTTCTCAACACAGGGACAGTCCAGACGTGCGTGCGTTGGTCGGGAGGTTCCGTGGTGGACGTCACGTTCGCCACGCCGGCCATCGCGCGCAGAGTGGAGGAGTGGAGGGTGGAGACGGGGGTGGAGACTCCCTCGGACCATCGCTACATAAGGTTCGAGGTGTCTCCAGCCCCCGTCCGTCCGGCGTCGTCGTCGTCGTCGTCGTCGTCGTCATCGTCGTCGTCGTCGTCGTCGTCGTCGTCGTCGTTCAGGGGAAGAAGTCAGTTTCCGCGTTGGGCACTCACAAAGCTCGACCGGGAACTGGCAGAGGAGGCCGCTATCGTCTGCCGGTGGAGCCTCCCACAGCTGTCAGATCTGGGGGTGGATGAGGCGGCTGACCGGCTCTGTGATGCGTTCACCGCAGTCTGCAGAGCAGCCATGCCGCCCGCGAGACGTCCACCCCAGCGGCGGGCGCTCTACTGGTGGTCGACCGAGATAGCGGGTCTCCGGGCCGCCTGCAACGGGGCAAGAAGGCTGTATACCCGGAGCAGGCGGAGACGCCCCCAAAACGTCGACAGGGACGACAGGCTGCGCAGGGTCTACGTAGAAAAGCGTAAGATCCTGCAGCAGGTCATTTGCCGAGCCAAGGAGGAGGCCTGGCTGGAGCTGGTTCAACGGAGACCCCTGGGGCCGACCGTATCAATGGGCGCGGAACAAGCTCCGCGCCCAATCGGCCCCAATCACCGAGACGCTCCAGCCGGGCCAACTGGGGAGGATCGTCGGGGAACTTTTCCCCGATACACCCGTGGGCTTCTTGCCCCCCAGGATGGCTCGGCAGACGCCGGACGAAGAGGGTGTTCCGCCACCTGTCACGGAGGCTGAAATGGAGGCGGTTCTGTCCCGCCTCCAGAGTAAGAAGAGGGCACCGGGTCCAGACGGGGTTCATGGGAGGGTCCTTGCGATCTCTCTCGCGCACCTCGGCGATAGCCTTCGGGAGCTGTTTGACCGCTGCCTGCGGTCCGGACAGTTCCCGAGGGCCTGGAAGAAGGGTCGGCTCTGCCTGCTACCAAAGGCAGGGCGGACCCCGGACTCGGCTTCGGCGGTGCGACCGGTGGTGTTGCTGAGCGAAGTTGGGAAGGCCTTGGAGAGAATAGTGGCCTCCCGACTCGATCAGCACCTGGAGGAGGGCCCGGGACCGGGACTCTCAGAGTTCCAATTTGGGTTCCGGGCACGCCGGTCGACCGTCGACGCCCTCAAACGCCTTCGGGCGGTGACGGGTGAGGCGGAACACGGAGGGGAGGTGGTGGTCGCGGTGTCCTTGGACATCGCGAACGCCTTCAACACCCTCCCTCACAGTGTGATACGGGAGGCACTGCATTTCTTCGGAGTGCCCCCGTATCTCAGGAGGCTGTTGGAGGCGTACCTCTCCGAGAGGAGGGTAGCTTGCGAGAACCGGTGTGGGTCCGTAGAGTGGTGGCGAGTCGGGTGCGGTGTCCCTCAGGGATCGGTTCTGGGTCCGATCCTGTGGGACATCGGCTATGACTGGGTCCTGCGAGGCCGCCTCCTCCCCGGGATGGGTGTCATCTGCGTAGCATATATGCATCTTGTGTATGCCCGGGGACGAGGCTATAAGGAGGCGGCGCGGCTGGCCGAGGTAGGGCTAGACCTC
Organism: Helleia helle; assembly: GCA_963853865.1. Classification (NCBI taxonomy): domain Eukaryota; kingdom Metazoa; phylum Arthropoda; class Insecta; order Lepidoptera; family Lycaenidae; genus Helleia; species Helleia helle. The sequence continues at coordinate 14,166,869 of OY971423.1, read as the reverse complement.
GTGATCAGCCGCATAGAGAGGTTAGGGCTTCGGGTCAGACCTGAGAAGACCGAAGCCCTTCTCTTCCGCGGGACCGGGCGGAAAGGACCCCCACCGGGAGCTCCCCTCCATGAGGGGTGAGAGTCAGGATGAGCCCCCACATCAAATATTTGGGGCTCATCCTTGACGGAGGGTGGACCTTCAGCCCAAATTTCTCAATGTTGGATCTGAAGGTCGTGAAGGCGGCAAGTGCGCTGGGCAGACTCCTCCCGAACCTCGTAGGACCCAGTGCCGCCTGCAGGCAGCTATACTCCGGAGTCTGCCGGAGTATGGCAACTTACGGTGCACCCATCTGGGCGGGTCACCTTACCACGAGGAATAAGGCCCAGCTGCGCAGCGGGTCATCGCGGTAAGAGTGATCCGGGGGTACCGTACAGTATCGTGGGCGGCAGCCACTGCCCTAGCCGGTGACCCCCCGTGGGAGCTCGTGGCGGAGGTTCTTGCCGAGACGCACTCCTATGTCTCGGATAGGAGGTCTCTTGGTGAAAGCCTTACGCTGGACGGGATCCTTCGGGTTCGCCAACTAGGGCTAGAGGCGTTAATGCGAAGGTGGGGGGAGGACCTGGCGCGACAGCCGTACGGCAAAAGCCTAACGGTTGCTCTGCGTCCGGTCCTTGAGCGGTGGATGCGCCGTAAGCGCAAACCCCTCACCTTCCGTCTGACACAGGTGCTCACTGTGCATGGTTGCTTTGGTGAGTACCTGTGCCGGACGGCCCGCAGGGAGCCGTTGACAGTTTGTCACGATTGTGGCGCGGCGGTGGACTCGGCCCAGCACACCCTCGAGGTGTGCCCGAGATGGGCGGCGCTGCGTCATGATCTGACATCGGTCATCGGAGGGGACTTGTCTCTGCCGAGTGTCATCACCGCGATGCTCGGTGACGACGAGTCCTGGACGGCGATGGTCTCCTTCTGCGAGGCAGTAATGTCCCAGAAGGAGGCCGACGAGCGGGTGAGAGAGGAGGCCGCCGACGAGGCCTCCCCCCGTGGGCGACGTACGGGGGTGCGTAGGAGGCGCTACTTAATGCGCCTTCAGTAACGCCCCTGTGCTCGTGTCGGGTTCAGGATGGGAACCTGGGCCCAGTATGACACGACGTCGCGGGGACTGCCTAAGCAGCCGGGCAGTCCCCCCTTAAGAGGAGTAGTCTGGCCTTCGCCGGGGCTAGCCTGTCGCTGAGGTGATCTTGTTGCCTGCATACCCGGGACCCTCAATAAGCGGGTGAAGGCGCTCGCAGTGGTTTTAGTTAGGGTGGGCACTCCCAGGTGCGAGTCCCACATTGGGTCAGGATCTACCCAAGATCCTGGCTGCATCCATAAGGATTTCACTGCGATAAAAAAAAAAAAAAAAAAAAAGGAAGGCATACCGCATTAGGCGCGCAAGTTACCTACATCACTTGTGTTGTTTTTAGTCTCTCACTCATTTCTAAAGTGATTGCCATTAGTTGAGTACTTTAAATTAATAAAATCTTTAATTAAAAAAATCGACACCAGAAAGTAAAAAATTAAGAACTATAAATTTGAAAATATTTTTTAATAGATGAATTAAATGGGTTAACAAAATAAATACATGATAATACTTATTGTAAAAAAGCGTGGTGCTTGTAACTAAGTTTTTATACTAACTTCACTTTTTAAAAATAGATACCAATGAAATATTTTTAACAATGAATATCGAGCACCTCACGCTTTTTTACAATAAGTAATATCATTTATTTATTTTGTTAACCCATTTAATTCTTCTTTTAAAAATTATTCTCAAATTTATAGTTCGGTTTGCTATTAAAGCGTGTTTTTTAGTTTCTTTTTTTTATTTCTGTATTCAGCATAAATGTTATCGATACATTAATAGGAGTATTAAATAATTAGTACCGCATATCTCTAAAATATCATATTCATTATTTTATGCGTATTGATGAATAAATAATTATAATAAGAGATAGTGCCATGTTTGTAACAGGTAGTGCCATGCTGAGCCGAATTAGGCCGGCACGAACGGGTGGTACCTCTCGCTCACATAGCACCTGGGTCAAGTGACAGCTATGCTGTCACATTTGGTGCCATTTTTGAGTTTCCGGAGGCCCATTGGAGGGAATAGGGAAAAGGGGGGAAACGCATCTGCACAATCTCTAGTTGTGCGGATGTGTATGGGCGTCGATGGTCGCCAAAAGGCTTTAACTGCTCGTTTCCCATCCTATGCTATAAAAAAAAACTAAAACTGTAAGATACAAATCCCATTTATTCCTTGATAATTAATATTTGTGATTTAAATATCAATCCTAAATAATACTAAATATTCCCTATAATAAACTATGACAGTTTTGAAACATCTTTCTATTGAAATATCGTCCATAGTAAATCACCTGTATAGACAGGCCCGGACATGTAAAACAAACCACCTATTGTGACGGGCGTCGTTATTGATGTTATGTTTATGTTATGGCTACATGTTTTTATCCAGCGTGTCACTAAAGTTAGGAAAAAAATACTGGGATACATTAGTTACCTTGGCCCATATAAAAAAAGACTGGCCTGTTGGTCTAGTGGTTAGTGACCCTAACTGCTAAACCAGAAGGTCGTGGGTTCGATTCCCACCCAGGACCAATGTTTGTGTGATGAGCATGATCATTTGTTTTGTATCTGGGTGTAATTTATCTATAATAATATGTATGTATTTAGAAATATATAGGTATTTATCAGTTATCTGGTTGCTGGTTATCTGGTTATCTGGTTGGTGAGTTATCCCAACACATATATATATTAAAATGAGTTTTGGGAACTTCATGGTCATGGGCGACGTCGACTTATAATCAGAATTATCTTTTAGGTTACAGTGAAAAAATTGTGAAATAAGTGAAACCATTTTTGATTAAAAACTTCTTAAGCCACGTTGAGCACTTTTCGTTAGGGGAAACTTTATAGATTCGCATCACCGATATGTGACATGTGTGTGTGTGTGTGACATTATGACGAAATTGTGAAACTTGATTTTTTTTAATAAATTTTCAATTCAATCGGCAGTCCCTATGACTGTCTATTTTTAACTATGGTTGATTTTTTTTTCTATTTATAATAATTAGCTAAAATTTCAACCTTTAGCTTATTTAACATACACTTTAAAATAAAATATAAATCTATTATTTATTGCTTAGAAATATATTATTTGTAGATATTAATATAATTTGTTGATTATTTGAACGTTTGACTGTAAAATATCAAAGTATGTTTACAGATAAAGTAAACCCTTTTTTCGTTTATCACCTTTATATCACTACTACATGTTTCCCACGAATTAACTCAAACTCATGCTTTCACTTTTTGAAAAAACCTTCCCATAGATTTTTTACTTCCGACGAAGTGAAAAAAATCCTTTCGATTTCCGCCCAGGAGGCGCCATCTGCTTTATTCTTGTCATGTGTTTATGTTTTTTGTTTGCCGGGATTTGAACGGAAACCTATTAATAAAAGTTGATAGAAAATTGATTTCAATATCGCATGTTTACCTGTCGTTCGTTATTGATAAGGTAAGACAAAATTAGATAGGTACTTATTGTAACTAATATCGAAAAGTTTAATTTCACTGAGTTTGTTTCGCCGGTTCTTCTGAGTGGACTAGTTTTGGAACCGGTAGTAGAGTCATTTGACGTACAATAAGATACTTTGATGTACAACATTGAATAAAAATAAAAAATAAAAACAATTTACTTTTTCCTTCTAGCTATTGCCTTAGTAATCTATATAATATCTGAAAGTGTTCATGCGAAGTTAAAATGTTATACTAAAAACCATAAAATATGTGTAAATTGCTATAAGTATAAAATAAATAAATAAAAATTTATTAATCAGCAAATTTCATTACGATAATCAAGTCCCGCGGTAGGCTCTTGATATCTTGTATAAAAAAATAAGTTTAAATTAAATTTCAATAAACAGAAATAAAATTTTAAATGTGTTGTAATGTTTTGTAAATGTTTAACACTGATAAAATTCGAAAGAAAACAAAAAAGTGCAAGAAAGCAACTAATTTTTATAATTATAATTAATTACATAAATTATAATACATATTATAATTAATAGATACGGGAAGTCAGCTGAAGAGTAATTTATCTTACTGCCTATTTCTTCTGATTCCAAAAACTTCTTATCATTATTATGTAACAGACATAATAGTATGGAGATGTGTCAAACGGTTCAGACGGTAAAAACATCGAGATTATGTTGTAGGATTACATAACAGTTTTGCGTATTTCACCTTAAATATCTGCATTTTACCCAACCATGTGGAATTTTCCATATCCAAATAAACTGTGATCGTAACAGTCTTTTAAAGTCAAATTTGCTTTAAACCGAGCGAATGCAGAATTCAATTCCCGCAGGAAATGCATGCTAAGTTATTTTATTAATAATTATAATATGTATTATTTAATGTTAAGTTAAAATTAGTTATTTGGGAAACAAAGTTAAAATACATGACATTAAATAAGAATTTGATAAAATTAAAATTAATATCTCAATTTAATTCACAAATTGTTTTCTTATGTCATAACGTGGCAACCGAGCAGTCGGAGCCTTATGGTGACTATATACCGACGCCCTTAGATATCTCCATAGCCAAAAGTTATGCAAATACGTTTTCCCTATCTCCCGGAAACTCACAAACCGCACAAAACACAACAGCATAGCTGTCACTTGATGCCGGTGTTATGTGTGCGAAAGGTACCACTCCGGTTGTACCGGCCCAATTCGGATACAAAGCAGCATGGCAATACCTCTAACTAAATTTAAATTTAATACTCGTTTCAATATTGATTAAGAACCTCGAATGAAAGAGCATGACTTTAAAAACGTAAAGAGTAAAAAGTAAAAATGTCGTAACGGGAAAAGAAGAAAATATATTAATTATAATAAAATTTTGTATAAAAGCATTGAATCGGGTTTGTCGGCGTTTGTTGAGCGGCAAAAGCTTAAAAGTTTTTACTCTAATTTCGAAAATGTATATGAATAGAATTACAACATACTTGTGACAAATATTAAAATCATAAAACTATATTACCTCCTTTGAAGCCTTGGCGCTTTAAACTATTAAAATAATATGCACCTGGTATTGTTTCTGTCTGTCGGTCCGTTTGTAGTTTAAAATATTCTTTTCTTTAGCAATATACGAGATAGGTTTATGGTAGGTAATTTTATACAATACAGATAACATTTACGTTAAACTTTCTTTCGGCATTTTGTTTTTATTGTTGCGGTAATAAAAGTTATCTTACTCTATTCAGTCGTATTGTTTAAGTAAAGGTTGTGTAATATTTCCTTTATTAAAATGTAGAGTAAAAGCGAGCTTTCTTCATGAACGCCTCGTAAAAACCTTTAGTGAAATAGTAAAAGAAATGTCCAGAAAAACATTAGGGTCAATACTTTTATAGCCACAATAGTTTAACATATTACATTATTTTCAAAGACAGTTCGGTGTATACGATTTAAAGTTATTAATAATTAGTACCTTTATGCATAACAATTTTAAAGCCACAAATCATTTAAAGTTCTATTAGTAAGATTGTTACCATAGCGGTATTGCTGATATGCATTTTTAATATGTTTAAATCACCTGTCAACTACTAAATAATATTTTCATTATTAATATTCATAGTAATTTAGGGAAAGTCTAGATGTTTTCTAAACACACACTATATTGTATGTATATACAAAAAGTATATAAATAAGTAGTATAGGAACTATTTTTTTGTTCATGACAAAATTCAGTAGATTGGCATGACTTAACAATATTTGTATTTGAATAAAGTTTAATTTATATGACCCGTGCAGGGGCCTACTTAAGTGCTGCTGACATATACCTAAAACTGGTACAGGTTTTAACATTCCATATTAACATACAAAAAAGTAATAATATTTCCCACCATAAATTCGCACGTATATCATTTTACCGGTTGTGTTTCCGAATGTACTTAAAATTACCTTTTTACATTTCTGAACTGAACAATCAATGATGTAAGTTTCCGGTGAGTATCGATTCAGTAGAGTTACCATAAAGCTGTACTTTCTAAAATGTTGTTACTAAAATTCCCAAAATATATTGTGTAAAAATATAATTTGTTTAAAAATATATTTATTGTTATTATAAAAAAATATTCATTGTTACATTATACATTTATATTATTTTACTTGATACTAAGTAACTATTTACATATGTATCTGTCTTTGCTTTATCCTAGTGATAAGTTCTAATAATAATCTATTACGGAGCCAATTTTTTTTTAATCGGATCAGTCCTTTAGTCATCGTAAATATTTAACAGGCAAACTACAGTTGGCTACATTATATTTATTATACTTAAAATATAACTTTGTTTGGAAAACAAGAAAAAATATTAAACGAAAATTTCACAGAGATAACTATTTAAGCTGAAGAGACAATATTAAAGAAGTTAGGATAAGTTAACTAACTTATAAGTTCAATTTAGTTTGTAATATTGACGCAGATTGTAAATTTACAAACTATTTTTACATGCCTTTATATACATATGTGGAACTTGGTATTACTTTACTTATAATGTAACAGGAACCACAATATTATGGCCTTATCCTTAATTATCATGATGTGTGGCCATACTATAAGAGGCATTAGAAAAAAGGCATCTCGGCTAGAGACGCATCTGCCGTTGTTCCCACGAACAGAAAAGGATTGCAACCTACCTAATGCATAATTAGCTTTTTTTCTAAGAGACAATTTGATAATTATTTATTTTTATCGGAATTAGAAAAATCGACAGTCAGAAATAGGCATCAGAATCAGATATCGGTAATTTCAGATTCATTATACAAATATCCTGAAGTTTCCTCAGAAGCTAAAGTTTAAGAATACTTTACTTTATAAATTATGATTTAATTATAATGTCGGAACTAATATGCATTGTTTTATATTCAAAAACAGTAAAAACAAGATATACCAGTTTTTACCTTGAGAGAGTAAAATGCAAAAGTGTATAAGGGAATATTTTAAATAAAACTAACATTACTCTAAATTAATATATTATTTTAAAATTCACAATAGTTTATCTTATTAGGTACACACTACACGATAATAAATACGATTTTATTAAGTTACAACCGAAGCCTAACTACTTAAGTGACTTTACTTTTAGTTTACTTTAGTTATTTGAAATAGTAAAACACTAATCAGTAATCTCACGGCTCTCACCAAAAAGAATTCAACGAGTGTCATGGCAGTAGGGACAGGATTCAAGACAATATGAGAATATTTTAGTAAGTTATTAGTGTATTATATTTCTTAAATATTATTAAAAAGACACGTTAAAGTTTAGAAAAGAAATTAATTTTGAGAACCCTTTTTTATTTTTCAGAGCATAATTGACTACAGTTAATTATGTCAATTTAAATTCGAGTATGAGTCTAAGGAAAATATTTTACATAATACAATATTTATATTTTTAAATTAACATGTGTATCTTTATTATTAAAACTGTTCAAAATGGGAAAACTATGTCCTTCACCTTATATCATTGGGATCCTTATATTTCGAGATGGTCACCGAGTGTTTGCAAGTCTTGGAAACATTGCAATTAAAAAAGGCAAACACTCATAAATGTCCTTAGCGAGGTTCAAACGATATAGAAGTCACCAGAGAGGTACTAATAATTATAATCTTAAGATAATCTCATTTTGATTAATGAAAATTAAAAGATAAACAGTTTCTGGTTAGTCTCAAGTTTTTTACGATAACAATAATGGATGAGATAACCCGAAATTGTTACATGAAGATAATTTCAGTCTGGTCTTGACCCTATAATTTTGCACGTTAAAACCGGATAGCATACACCGGGGCATTAATTTTAGTTTAACCACTAACTTGTGAACCAAAAGTGGTGTTTGAAAGAAAATTTATTTACAAAGCAGATGGAACCAGTCATACTAACCGATTAAGAATCATTATATTTGGGAATACATACAGTTGTCGGACAAGAAAATTTCTATTTATTTGAATTTTATTTAAAAAATAAGAATTTCAAGATTATATTATAGAAATCAGTCAAGCACAATGAATAATAAATTCATTTTTCTGACTGATTTCTGTCCTTGGGCGAAATCAATTGAACCGAGGCAGCTGCTCTTATATGAAGAGGGGACAAAAGAGCGGGGGGGCAAGGGAACCCCAGCCCATTGCACTGTCCAGACATTGGGAGGAGTTGTTCTGTGACGGGACAGTACCTCTCTAGAGGTGGCATCAGTTCCTTGGGGGACAAACTAGCCCTGTTCCTCAACAGATTCGGGGCACCTCACCAAAGGCGGCATTGGTGGTACTCGCCGGGTTTTAGTGGATAGAGCTGCGTCCATTTACCATTTTTCAGGCTCAGCGAGTCCCACATACCCGCGTGGGGAGACCCACTCCCCCGCGGGATACCTCAGAGCATTTCCCGGCGTTAAATAAAAAAAAATAAGCATTACTTTTATATTGCTAATAATAAGTGCATAATATAATATTAATTGTCTACACCTTGTCGAATAAAAAGATTTTATGTATCAAAATTTAACCTGTATCGTGTTCTTTTTTATACACATAACATAAAGATTTATACAGATAAAAAACATCTACTCACATATTAATGTTATTGCTGCAGCTATCATGTTATATAAAGTCCTGTTCGAGGCTTCTAGATCGCATCTCAAATTATGAAACATGAATTGTCGTCATCTGGACCATAATTCAAGAGGCGGTCTTAAAGCTCGCTTCAATAACTTATTTGTAAATGAAAACCATAAACGGGAATAAAGTTGGAAATAATGTTTATTTGCAGATATACTAGATATACGTATGGAATAGCTTGAGTAATAATCCCCACCATGGTTCAAGCCTTGACGTGGCGGTGGGGCTCAGTAGCCTAGGGTGAGCCGCTGCACCTTGGGCGTAGCTAATTGAGCCGGAGGGGCTCTTTGTACCCCTCTTATAAGAAGAGGGGACAAAAGAGCAGGGGCAAGGGGTGAGGGTGGGAACCTCACCCCATTGTACTGTACACCTGGTGAGACCCACTCCCCAGGCGGGATACCTCAGAGCATTTCCCAGCGTAAAGGAAAAAAAAAGAAAAAAAAAATGAGTAATAATAATATGAATACAAATAAACTTACAGTTTATAAGATTTATTCTTTATCATTCTTCTTTTTTTGCAATTCTTCTATATTATGATCAATAGGAAAAGAAAAAAAAATAGTTGGGTTTTTAGCATCAATTTGCCGTACAGAAAGAACCTAACTTGGGCGGGAGGTTTCAGAAGAGGCATTCAATATACGTCCTAGTAATATTATAAACACGAAAATTTGTATGGATGTTTGTTACTCTTTCACGCAAAAACTACTGAATATATTTTAATGAAACTTTATAATAATATAGCTTATATATCAGAATAGTACATATGCTATAATTTATCCCCTTATTCCAACGGGAATGGAAAGTACGCGAGCGAAACTGCGGGGCACTGCTAATATCATAATAACGATGAACCATGCTGGTTTTCAGACTAATTTAAATTTCACAGAAACAAGAATTAATTAAAATAAATATATTATAACACAAGAGCCAGTAGCACTTAATACATCTATTTAAGTAACGCCGGGCGGCTCGAATCGACGATAGCAAGGTTCTCTCCAATCGGCTTTATCATTTGGCGCTACGTAGAGATGTCGGATCGCTTTGCATCTTCTACCGCATCTACCACGGAGAGTGTTATGAGGAATTGTTCGGACTAACACCTGTAATAGAAACCTGTAACAGACATCGCGTAAAAATACAAATTTCACCCACACCATCTTGATGTCCGGAAATTTACAACTCGATTTTTACGGCATTTCCTGCCTCGCACGACTAACATATGGAATCAGCTGCCACCCACGGTGTTTCCGAACTGCTATGACTTAGGGACCTTCAAGAAAAGAGCATACTCATATCTAAAAGGTCGGCAACGCATCTGCTTATCACTTACCATCAGGTGAACCGACTGTCCGTTTGCCCCCTCTTCTATAAAAAGCAAAAGAAAAAAAAGGTAGGGATATTAAGTCACTCTACTAGGGATACTCAAAGTATGAAGTTTTTAACGCAAACTGTGTCACTTATCGACAAAAATATACAGCAGCCATTATAGACACAGCTACAATAAATTTCACTTACCATCCGCGCATCCTTCGATGTTCAGCTAATCCTTTCTCCGCAAACCGCAGCCGGTCGTTAGTTATGACATATGTTCCTACATTGTTCAAGGGCTGGTCATGACTTGCTGGATTTGTATTATCTGCGCAACCACATGATTGCGCTCAGGCCTCAGCTGAATTATCTCTTCATACATTGTACCTCATTTTTGTTTGTTAGAAATTACATACATTTTGACGCTGATGTTATTTGTTGCAACTTTTTAGTACTGCTTAAAGAATACTATAATATTCTTTTAAATGTAAGGCATGCTTTAAAAGTTAAAGAAAATAAACATTTACTGAATGGCATATGTATACATATTTTGAAACTACTTTAATATATAACTATGGAAATACTTAAATTAAAAAGCGCTTCTATACTTTTTTTTGTTAAGTACTTATTAACTTTTAAGACTGCTTTTAAATAGTCACCCGTTTATTTCTTTTCTAAGCATTTACATGTCTATAAATCAGATTATTTCATAAATTATCTTCTGCCTTACAAAATTTTAACATATTCTTTCAATTGTTATAAGACCGAACACCGACTGGAATAAGAGTTAACTTAGGAAATTTTATGACAATAGACCCAATAAAAATACATCATTTCAGTCCCTTGCTGTGACACAACACGTTATATCAAATATGACACATCATGCAACAAATGTAGCTAAATAGAAAGTTCAAAACGCAGATGTATTAAAGCTCGCAGATGGATTGTCCATCAATGAAAGGGCACTAATATTTCGCAATTGATGAAAACACATTGCATCGCACACTTTGCATGCAGTTGATGGAACAAGGTGTGTGATTCTCAATAGATGAAGCTATCAATCATAGACGCATGTGTTTATCAAATCATATTGATTTTATGCTAGGAATTTATCCGCTTATGTATTTTATGCAATTCGCAGTAAACATCTATGAAGTGTTATTATCAAATTGTCACATTTAAAACTACGACGCGCTTTTTTGTCACCGAATCGATCTTATAAAATAAAATAAAGTAAAAAATTATGAGACAAAACTAACGTACAGTAATAATGTATAGAATAAAACCAAAGAACACCGTAAGAGGATTTTTTCCTTATAATAATAATAATACTTAAAATAATATCTATAATTATATGTCCCACTGCTGGGCACGGGAAATCAGTCAAGGAGTGTGTTGGGAACAATGGAGTTCACCAATGTGCTGGCCCAATGCGGGTTGGTGGACTTCACATACGTTCAAAGACTTTTAAACTCATCAGGCATGCAGGTTTCCTCACGAAGTTTCCTTCACCGGTGTGCAAGCGATGGTCTTATGTTCATGTGCACGTAGAAATTTAGAAAAACCCATTTCAAGACACCACTGGGGGTCAGGATTGAACCCAGACCTCTCACTCAAGAGGCCGAACCCATATCCACTAGACTCTAGACCATCGTCGCTCATTTTTTTTCTTTTGTCATAAGAATTATTATAACTATAGTTGTATGTTAAGATATTCTGGACGTTGATCATTATGAGCAATATAAGGCGATTCACGACCCAGCAAACATCATGCTAAGTTGAAAGACCGATTGAATATTTGGTTAGCCTTAATTACCGAGCAAACACTGTTCACACTTGGACGGATCGTGTTGCGAAATATTTGTACTGCCTCCGCCTCTTATACTTATAGAAGGTACTCATTGTATTTGTTGTATTCTGTCCAGTATCTTAGAAGTATCAAACAAACACTGGAATATAATTTGAATTAACTTGAATAAAATATATTTTTATCAAATCCATATAATATTAACTGTCAGTTACTTAAATATAGTATTATGAATTTTATTTGCAATATAAAAGTTATTAATTATATAATATCTATTATATACATAATATACAAGTTGCCGAAACATCATTTTATGGTGTTTGAAAGACTTATGTACTTACTGTTAATTATGGTAAATAGTATTGTAATAATTGTTATCGCTTACTCGTCTCAGTTCAATCGCCAAAAATGTTATCAAGTTGTATTATCATATTATTTAAAAAAATTTTGAAATATATTTTATATTTAATGCTACATTACCATAATATAACACTTCTTACGGTCTGTTGCTTTGATTCCGAGCAGTCAGAGCAGTCGGACGTCGGACACCCAAAAACATTGCCACAACCAAAAGGCCTAACGGGCCACCGGAAACTCACAAACCGCACGAAACGTGACAGTATAGCTGTCACTTGGCGCCGGTGCCATGTGAGCGAGAGGTACCACAGCGATCGTGCCGGCCCAATTCCGCTGCAAAGCAGCATGGCACTACCTCTTACCAAATTCGTGATTGAAGAATACACACAATACAAGTATAAAAACCGCATTCGAATCGGTTCACTCGTTTGAGAGTTATGCATAGACAAACACACATAGTCGTCAACAACACCCCTCTTTTTACATCGAGTTAAAATACACTAAAGAATACTATTAGGTACTTACTACTACATAATCCCAAGCGACATTGTGAGTTTTGCTTTTCTACCTTTTGATTTTATCATTATACTCAATTGTGTGGCCTAAACGGAGCTATCTCGGCTTGTTTATGTGATTACATAGTTAAATAACTAATATTTTTTTTATACATTTGGCCCACTAATATTTCCCACCACTAGTGATCTCTTGATATTATCTTCGGGAAACCGAGGACATGCAAACTACCTTAGCATGAAAACAAAAAGAGGCGGTAAGAAGAAATATACATCATTTTCTGTCACAAAAAAAAGTTTTTTGTAGTATATTTAAAGTGCATATGTGCCCAGAAAATAAAATATTAAAAAAACAAATCTATTGAATAAAAATTTGACTGCTCTACCGATAATAGACAACATCCAGCTGGTGGCTCTAAAAAGTCGAAGTCTAAGCACATTATAGAATATGTTGCATCATCATCATCATCAGCCTCTATCCGTCCACTGCTGAACAAAGGCGTCCCTCAATGAAGGCCAAGACGGCCGATCCCTTGCCACTCGCATTCAACACTGACCGACCACCGCACGGAGATTAAAATAAATAAATAAATAAATAAAAATATTTTTATTCAATGTTGTACGCCAAAGTAGCTTATTGAACGTCAAATGACTCTACTACCGGTTCCAAAACTAGTCCACTGAGAAGAACCGGCGAAACAAACTCAGTGAAACTAATCTTTTCAATATTATACAATATAGGTACATAATATGATATAATTATACATAGAAGCCATGTAGGAAACGCCTTATTCCCAAGGTGTGGTATCTTCAATAAATTCTTTTATTTTGTAGTATCCTTTACCACACAAACGTTCTTTAACAGTTTTTTTAAATTTATTTATCGATAGGTTTTAAACGATTTCTGGGATCCTATTGTAGAAGCGTATACATTGACCCATAAAAGAATTACTGACCTTATGTAGCCTAAAATATGGCACAACAAGTTTATGTTTGTTCCTTGTATTTTTATTGTGATTATCGCATTTTTTTACAAATTCATTTATATTTTAGCGAACATACATCACGTTTACAAAAATGTATTGAGATGCTACAGTCAAAATGTCTATTTCTTTAAATTTCTCTCTTAATGATATTCTGGGACCCAGACAGTAGATAGCCCGTATAGCCCGCTTCTGCAGTATGAAAAATGATTTCCCACCTGGCTAATGGCCGACCAGCATGTCTACCTTCCCACCATGGTTCAGGCCTTGTCGTGGCGGTGGGGTAACCTAGGGTGAGCGGTGCACCTTGGGCGAAGCTAATTGGGCCGAGGGGGCTCTTTGTACCCCTCTTATAAGAAGAGGGGACAGAAGAGCAGGAGGCAAGGGGTGAGGATGGGAACCTTACCCCATTGTACTATCCCAACGTTGGGAGGGGTTGTGTTGTGGTGCGGGACAACCCCTCTGTGGAGGTGGTGTCGGGCGCAGCGAGTCCCACATACCCGCGTGGGGAGACCCGCTCCCCCGCGGGATGTTTCAGAGCATTTCCCGGCGTTAAAGAAAAAAAAAAGCATGTCTACCTAAATATGTAATATGTTGCATAGATTTAATTAAATCTTAATTTCTATGGACAACAATAATAAAATTTGGTCACGACGTCAATCTACTTCACTTTTGTTATTCTCAATTATAATCATACCAAGACGAATCTCAGAAAATCAAACAACTGTTTAATTAGTTTTGACTCAATTTTATTTAACTTTATTTCTAAATGAAACACAAAACAGTATTTTTTTTTGTTTTTGCTTTAGTTTGTAAAATTACAAATTAATTGAAATCAAGATAATTTAGCTAATTGCTAGTAACTTATTAGTGCTAACTAGCTGTACATATTTTAAATATACTAATTATTTATGTATATACCTATATATCAAAATTACTTTAATGATTCTAGTGGGTACTAGATTTAATGGAACCTACCAAATAGATGGAATATGGATTTTTCATTATGAAAACTATTTAATGTCATATTTACAATGTTCTTAACTTTTATTTATCCATATTACGACACATCTATAAATGCATTGTTCACGAGAATTTCTGAAACATGAATTAAAAATATGGCAAATATAAATAATATCAATAGTAAAAATAGCCATGTGATTTCAAAATTTTATATGGTTTTATATTTATTCAAAAAGTAGTTAATATTACCGGAGTAATGTAAAAAGTCTTGTATGGATTTTAATTCGTCTCAAATAAAGTAACGTATGCCAGAGTAAAGTAAAATAATTTCAAGAATACTTTCCAAATTACTTGCAAATGCGAGTCGATGTGAACGCCCTCCGTTGTCCTCTACTCTAATATCTGCAGTCCTCATTAATATTTTAAAGAGGATATTCTCACAGTTGTTTGAATATTTTTTGCTTCTTCGTTTTGACTAACGAGTAAATCAAGGTCGAGAGGACATGTTTAGAATGAGCTATAAATACTGTTACTTAGCATTTAAATAATTATGTAAATGTGTTTCTTTATAACATAAGCTTGAAGATATCTTGAACTCAGAGGATAAGATAAACATATTATACGCATCCTTTTATATCAATACTGAGTAGCCAACTGCGTCCACGAATAACGACAATGCCATATGACCAGAGTCCGGTTCAAGAGTTGTTGTTTCCTATATTCGTTACCTCTTAATACAAAAGATTAATAAATTTCCTTTCAATCAGGAACAGCAAAGCTGCGTATGGAAGAAACAACCAGGATTGAGTTTCTCATACAAACATGTGTGCTACATACGCAAAAAGCTTTATAACTAGAAGATAATTCCTTATGTTTTTATTTTATTACTAGCTGTTGCTCGCAGCTTCGCCCGCGTTAACTTAGTTCTTACCTGTTTTTACCCTCTTTAAATTTTCTAATGATTTAGAGATGAATAAAGATGTAATGATAAATTAAATCAAAATGATAAAATATTTGTAATGAATCACGCTGTTTTTTCAATATTCATATAAATAAATAAACCTTATACTAATTATATTACCGTATTTAAAAAAAAACCTAATTCATAGCACGTTTTAGTACCCAAAAATCCTTTCTTTATTGTTTTAAGAAAATTTACATAGTAGGAATTTTTTTCTAATTTTATATACAAATTCGATTAATACAGTAATAGTGCTGTTATTTTTTATTTCAGTGTAATAGTAGCCATAAACCATCGCTTGTATATAGGTATGGGATAAGCCTCTTAAATTGCAGATCACGATGAAACTGGAAAAGCCAGGAACGAGTCTGGGTTTCCGCCGTCTCATGGCTGACCTACTGCCAGATTATTGACCTCCACGCTCACTGTCACATTTTCATATTTGTGTAGTGCTTCTAGAACCTTCTCAAAGTGTATACAATTTAAAGTAACATTTATAATAGTTTAGATGATTGTATATAGCTATTGGAAGTTTCTAGTAGGTATATAAAGATTTTTAAAATAAATGTATATTTTTAAGGGAAGATTCATTTCTCAATAGCTTGGGATCGGGTGCTTAGGAGTTCATTGATGGTCTATAACGTATAATATTATTTTTTTCCTAGCCTATACTGTCCCACTGCTGGGCAAAGGCCTCCCTCTCTCTTTTCCACGCGTCTCTATCATGACCTGCACTACACCAGTCTTTTTGAAAACCGTCGAGGTCATAATATATTAAGAAACAAAAATTGAAATACAGTCTTGTTTAACGTAGTTTAACAGTGGATGGTTACGAAGAGATAGCGATGATGATGTTTGATATATTAAAGAGCATGCCTACCACATGTCTATATAGGTTGTGTCCTGTTTTAGTTAGATCCGGTACCAGATCAAGCGGCTGAAGGCAACTTGCAGTGGGCTTAGTGCGGTATACCGGCGGTGGGGTGGAGCGCCGCGCCGGGAGTTCCACATATCCCCGGGTAAATGCGCAAATCATTTCCATTGCGAAAAAAGGTCTATATAGGCTAGTTAGTTAGTGTAGGTTGTTGCTTAATGTATAAGAATTTTACAGTATTATATTATTGCGCAACCACGTTTCAGAAAAATATCTCGTCACTAAAATTTATGCTCATATTTATTCAAATTTTCAGTATAATCATATAAATTCAAGTAAATGAGTACAATGACCCCATTAAAAATAAAACTTGTATATTTTAAATAAATGTTACTTATATTTGTATTTTTTCAAATTATAATATCTTTTTCTCGCCTATTTTACAGAAAATTCAATAATACTCAATCAATGGGCTAGTACACCCATTTTATTAATATTTAGTTTGCCCACCTAAGATTTTTAAATTGGCTAAATCGTTATGTCAACAAATTACTTAAAAATTTGAATAGGTCAATATTGACACACATTTGTGCCGTCCGTGAAATAAAAACAAAAGTGTGTTTAATGTTTATTTTAACCAAAGTTCAAAGTATATTTTGATAAATAAGATAGTAGATCTTTTGAACGCAGCAAAGATACTTGGTAGAAGGAAGATAAGCTATGCCGGCTCTTTGTATATAGAAAAAATAAATTCCAACTTTATAATACTTAAGAGACCATCTTTATGACATGTTTCATAGTTTAAACCTTGTTTAAACAATGTGTTGTGGTGTCACTTGGAGGTTAACGCGGTACGTCAAATTTAGCACATTCAATATTCTGTGGTCGTGACGTTGTGGACATCCACCGCTTTGCTTATTCATTAGAGCGTTACATTTTCATAGAGCAAATACATCTTTAGCTTTATGCCATTGATATAGCTTGTTATTATGCCATAGAGTATGGTAAACTAACAAGTTAAAACGATTGCTCCGTCATGTGAAATTTGGGATGTTTTTAGAACATAACGCACACATGCGTTATCAAAGTTTCCTATTTCAATGGAAGCCTGGAAGAAGTTATGGACTATTGTGTAATGCTGATCGGCAAGAAGCAAGCGAACAAGGCAATAAATTATACTAAAATAGGTTTATGACAAAATTTGATTAAATAATAAAGTATACAAGTAAGAAGTTAGGTCTAACGACATAAATAAAAAAAAAATCTGGGAAACGTCAGTTTTTATGAAAAACACATTTTACGTAACGCACCAGTAAGATTTGCGTTGGCTGGTTATTTTTATTTTAATAAAATTAGCGCCTATATGAAAATTTAATGTTCTAAACTGTATGGTAACTGACAAAACTTATAATGATGTTTCTTAACATGCCGTTTCAAGACGTGAATTTATATCGGGAGTTAAGCAGCATGTTATCAATAAAAATGGATTTGTACGTTATGTTTTTTTTAAAATGTTAGTTGGATAGGCAAACTGGCAAACGTACCACCTGATGTTAAGTGGTCGACGTCGCCCATGAACATAAACTAGTATACCTGGAACGAGCCCAGGCAACTCATTTATGTGTTGCCTATCCTGAGACATAAGATGTTAAGTCTCGGTGCCAGTAATTACACTGCCTGTCTTGCCCTTCTCTCCGAAACACAGCAAAGCTGTTTCACGGGAGAAACAAGCAAGATGGTGGTACCCATGCAGCCGGGAGCGCGGCACAGCGCTTCCCTCCCACCGGTAAATTATTATGTCGATGGAATTGTTGCTTGTTTTTGTTTTCATGCCACATTTAATTAACTCGGCTGAATACAACTGATAAATAACTCGGGTATTTCGCTGTACCTCGATGTTGCGTTACTTGTTCCTGGCACGGGACAACCGGGACGATCCGGTCTTGGTGCCGTAAAAACAGACATTATGCCAGTCCTATTCATGTATATATGTAGCTTTATTAAAAGGTCTTAGACACACACAATACAGATTTCTTGTCTTCTGCGTCTATTTTAGATAAGAAGAATATTGGTTACGTGACCTGCAGTTAGAGGTGAACCAAAACAGGCTGATTGAGATACAGACGACACGGGAATACAACTTAGTAGTGCCATGCTGATTTACAGCCGAATTGGGCCGGCACGACCTGGGTGGTACCTCTCGCTCACATAACACCGGCTTTTCCGGTGTTTCGTGAGGATTGTGAGTTTCCGGTGGCCTATTGGTGGGGTCTTACTAAGGGTTTCCTATTTCATAATTTCCTATATCTGCATAACTTTTGGTTGTGCGGATGCATAAAGCTCCGACTGCTCGGTTGCCTCCTTGTGGCATAAAAAAATGCAAAATATACATTTAGCCCAATAATTACATAGTTCTTGAACTGTACTATTTTTATGTTGATAATAAGTGACTATGAAAAAAAGAAGTGTAACATAAAATTAGTTAAAAGTGAACTGAAGTGAAGCTTTTATCTTATTTATTTTGTCTCTGTGATTTTAAAATATTTAAAGATAATTCTATAATGTAACAAATTGTACAGAGCCTGTACATTTTTGGAAACAAAACAGTTAAATACTGGGTAGTGTGTGTTTTTACAACGAATAATATGTGTTTATAGCTAGGTTAAAACTTGGTTATTATAAATTGGTAAGTAGACCAGACTTTACGATTTCTTAAAAGTTGAAACTGTAATGGACATTAAGATATTTCCTAAAACCGACTTGGTATTTTATAGTTTTACTGTTTATTTTAATAGGCTGGAATTTAGATAGATAATTATTTTAAGACTGTCATTAGACACAAAATATATCAACCATCTCCTCCATCCGTCCACTGCTCAACATATGCCTCCTTCAATTAACACCAAGACGGCCGATCCCTTGCCACTCACATCCAATACGGAACGATTATTGCACGGAGATCCTCTTCCCACCCGGTTAACGGTCGACCAACACTTAATCTACCTAAACGCGGCCTCCACTCTTGAATCTAATTGACCCAGCGGCCATTCGTTGCCATTATAAAAATATAATAAATGATTATAATGAAACAATTTTTTTTACGGATTTTATCGCGGTTTATTAAGATTTTTACAAGCCCGACGTTTCGTCCCGTGACCATGTTTGACCCGTACCGGTTGCTGTAAAGTATCCGAAACGTCGGGCTTTTAAAAATCTTAATAAACCGCGATAAAATCCGTAAAAAAATTGTTTCATTATAATGAGTGAAATTCGCGCAAACATTAGAAAACAATATAATAAATGATTATAATTATATAAACGTACATTGCTTTTACATGCCACTGTGTTTCGACTAAAATTTTGCAGCTCTTTCATAATTATCCTATGGTAGGACTACTGGAAGAGATTCTATCATGCCTTTGTACCAGCAGTGTTTGTAAGTGTTATTTCCAATTATAGCTATCCTAGTGTACATACATAGTTAAATAAATAAATGAATAAAAGGTGAAAAAGAACAAATAAGTAACAAACGGGTCACACGAGACGCAACGCTTCACACCTCACAAAGATTCAAACATTTACACTAATATTTTATTTGCGAAAGTAATCTATTTGACTGTCTAGATTTACATTATCATGCCTAACCTAATTTCAATAAACATACGTGTTTGTAAAGACAGAATACCAATATACAGAAAATGGTTTCAAAATAATCATCAGACCGCAATCTGTAAACTAAGATACCGCATGCAAGGCTGCGGATAACAGCTACTTAATATTAAAGGTTTTATAATATAAAATGTAATATTGCGTTACAATGGAACGGATCGCCGTCGACCGTTCACGGTCAAGGTCCCGAGTCCGTATTAGCGGCGCAATTCTTGATTATGAACGCTACATGGCTGCCAACTCACAGTTATGCATACGCCTTACGCAATAAACAACTACATTTTATAAAACACGTCTGCGTAATAAAGTGTCTTTAAAATGTAATGAACTGAAACAACGGAAATGTGGTAATAGGTGACAGATGTAGAAATGTTGAGTTATTATAATGAAACAATTTTTACGGATTTTATCGCGGTTTATTAAGATTTTTACAAACCCGATGTTTCGGGTACTTTAGTATTGTATACTTATGCCCATGGTTGCTGTAAAAAATCCGAAAAATCGGGCTTGTAAAAATCTTAATAAACCGCGATAAAATCCGTAAAAATTGTTTCATTATAATTAGTGAAATTTGCGTAAACAGAAAACAATATATTAAGTTTATTTGAATATTGAGTAAAAGTTTTGATAATAATGATATTAGTTTTTACCATGGTTTTAATAAGGTACAATTTTAAGGAGAAAGAATGGACAGTTAGCATGAGTCTAATAAAGTATCCGAAATAAAGAAAACCACGTCTAAGTCCATAAACTTTATTACTATGGTGAAATTTTGTCTAAATATTAGAAAACATCGGTAGGGGTTTTTTTTTTATAAATAGGTAAAATATATGACCTAATTTGCCAAAAAAAATACAAATCTTTAAGTATCAAAAACTTTTAGTAGACTTTCCACAGCATTTTTTTTTGGTTTTAACTATTAAAATTAACATTCTAGTTTTAAGCCCTTATTTGGGCCGCTTGTAAATTATTATTTTTTCCTTTATTTATACTGTATTGACTTAAGTTTTTTTTAATGTATTCTGGCAAGCAATTTCTAGTATGTCATATAGACACATTGAGTAGAGTTTAACTAAATGTAGTGATTAGATTCTCTTGGAGCTTAACTTTTGTACCTTTTCGTGTGTAAGGAAACATATAAATTGCACTTTTTTATAATTGCATTGGGTAATTTCTTATTCAAAGTTATTATTTTGATGTGAGCTTACCTACTCCCAGTTCTTGAGTTCTAAGGAACTAAACATTCTTAAATATCACATAATTCGGCCGACCATGGCGAAAAATCTGACGTTTTATTCGACGAATTCATTTATACAATACTCATTTGTCTTTGTTTTTGAGGGTCCCGGATATGCAGGCAACAGACAGGATCACCTCAGCGACAGGCTGACCCCGGCGAAGGCCAGACTACTCCTCGTAAGAGGGGACTGCCCGGCCGCCACTAAGCAGTCCCCACGACGTCGTGCCATACAGAGACCCAGGTTCCTGAGCCCGACACGAACACAGGGGAGTTACTAGAGGCGTATTAAGTAGCGCCTTCTACGCACCCCCGTACATCACCCACTCGTCGGCCTCCTTCTGGGACATTACTGCCTCGCAGAAGGAGACCATCGCCGTTCAGGACTCGTCGTCACTGAGCATCGCGGTGATGACGCTTGGTGGAGACAAGTCCCCTCCGATGACTGATGTCAGACTGTGACGCAGCGCCGCCTATCTCGGGTACACCTCATGTGTCCACCGCCGCGCCACAATCGTGATAGACTGTCAACGACTCCTTGCGGGCGTTCGGGAGAATACAAAGCATCCATGCCCGGTGAGTACCTGTGTCAGACGGAAGGTTTGCGCTTACGGCGCATCCACCTCTACAGGACCGGACGCAGAGCATCCATCAGGGTTTTGCCATAGGGCTGCCACACCAGGTACTCCCCCCACCTCCGCATTAATGCCTCTTGCCTTAGTCAGCGAACCCGCAGGATCCCGTTCAGCGCTTACGATGGACGGGATCCTGAGCCTTATGCTCTCACCGAGAGACCTAGCCTATCCGAGACATAGGAGTGCGTCTCGGCAAAACCTCCCCCACGAGCTCGAACGGGGGGGTCACCGTCCAGGGCAGGGGCTGATGCCCACGAAA
This sequence comes from Helleia helle, assembly GCA_963853865.1. Classification (NCBI taxonomy): domain Eukaryota; kingdom Metazoa; phylum Arthropoda; class Insecta; order Lepidoptera; family Lycaenidae; genus Helleia; species Helleia helle. Next base: position 14,144,593 of record OY971423.1, on the reverse strand, counting down.
CCGTACGGTACCCCCATATCACTCTTACCGCGATGACCCGCTGCGCCGACCGCAGCCGGGCCTTATTCTTCGCGGTAAGGTGGCCCGCCCAGATGGGTGCACGGTACGTCACCATACTCCGGCAGACTCCGGAGTATAGCTACCGGCGGCGCTGGTTCCTCCGAGGTTCGGGAGGAGTCTTCCCAGTGCACTTGCCGCCTTCACTAGGAGGAAGCTCGGTTAGCCCTTTTGAGGGAAGCGACTGGGCACGGAGGGCTTTCTGTGTTCGTCAGATCCAGGACACTCCCCATCAAGCGGCTGAAGGCAACTCGCATTCGTTTTAGTGCGGTATACCGGTGCTGGGTGTAGTTCGGGGAGGGGCGGGTGCCATCTCCGTTTTTTTATTTTTATTATTATTATTTTTTTATAGAAGAGGGGGCAAACGGACAGTCGGTTCACCTGATGGTAAGTGAATAGCGACATCCACAGACACCCGCTATACCAGGAGATCAGCGGGTGCGTTGCCGGCCTTTTAGATGTGAGTATGCTCTTTTCTTGAAGGTCCCTAAGTCGTATCGGTTCGGAAACACCGTAGGTGGCAGCTGATTCCATATATTTGTGATGCGAGGCAGGAAATGCCGTAAAAATCTAGATGTTGTGGATTTCCGGACATCAAGATGGTGTGGGTGAAATTTGGAATTCTTACGCGATGTCCGGTGGTGGAATTCTGCCGCAGGTATTAATCCGAAAAATTCCTCAGAACACTCCCCGTGAACGCGCTAAGTATTTCCACTGGAACAGCAAAAAAGGTGAAGCTGCAGAAAAAAAAAAACTATTACATCACGTCATCTTTATAATTACAAACACACGTAAAAACAGATTTATATACATACATACATTCTATATATTTTGAACTAACGTCGTGAATTATAAATTATACATTATACACCTGATATCAAAGTTTCTTTTGTAAATGCAAACGACGCATACCCCCTTTTTATGATTATAAAATGTTCTGAGACATGATTACAATGTATAATAGTAATATGATCGTTATTTAGTACACACGACACCCGCTATAAGCAAGGTGTTTCAATGTCAAAACATTCATTCACCCTAACGTAATTCAAGTTAAAATTTAATGATTTAAGTAGTTCGTCTAAACGAATCGTAAAACCGTCTTTAATCTTTATTAACTCGGTGAAATACGGGTAGTTTTAGATGTATATAAAATAAACTAGCTGATGTCCGCAGCTTTGCCCGTGTCAACTTATGTTTAATATCCGGATTGATAATGATTATTTTTATAGATTAATTAGAGGGTATGTGGGACTCGCTGCGCCCAACAGCTGGTAAATGGACGCAGCTCTACCCACTAAAACCCGGCGAGTGCCACCAATGCCGCCTTTGGTGAGGTGCCCCGGATCTAGAAAACAAACAGGGCACCTCGACGGCTAGTCAGTCTCGCAAGGGACCGACGCCACCTCCACAGAGGGGTTGGCCTCGGCCCAATTAGCTTCGCCCAAGATGCACCGCTCGCCCTAAGTTACTGAGCCCCACCGCCACGACAAGGCCTGAACCATCGTGGGGAACTACAACTAGACCTAAAGTACTATAATTTAGAATACAAAATATCAACATTCAGTAGTAACAATGGTATAAGATATAATGAACCTTAACTCCACACAACTAATATAAAAAAACAAGTTTATGAGCCAAATATTAAGATGTCATTTAATTTAATTTTATACTTTCTTAACTTGTTATAAAAAATAACAACTGATTTGAGATAACTATTGTAGTAAGAGCAAGATCGCCTAAAGAAGGTATTTTTTTAACCGACTTCAAAAAAAAGAGGAGGTTTTCAATTCGTCTGTATGTTTTTTTTTTGTATGTATGTGACACGATTACTCCGCCGTTTGTGCATGAATTTCGATGGTTATTTTTTTGTTTGAAAGCTGGTGTTTTCAATTTCGTCCCATATTAATTTTATTCAGATCTGACAAGCCGTTTTTTAGTTATTCCCAATAATGCCTATTTGGTTGGTTTCGTTTACCTTGATGATATGATCATATTATTACATGTCGATGTAACAATTATATATGATGCTTTGGTAGCACACCATAGTATGTCGCGGTCATCGTAATCATCATCATCATCATCCTTTATTCGTCCACTGCTGAACATGCCTCCTTCAATGAATCGTATTTGTTGCTGTACACTACCTACCTACCTACCTTGGCTGACACCGACTCCAAAAGTAACTATAATGACGTGGTAAACGCAAAGTTTGTACATTAGTAGAATATAAGTTGATTATAAGTTGTAAGCACAAAAATTAAAGAAACTGTTATTTTATTACTTTTTAGTTTAGTATTTTTGAAGTCGGTTTACAAAAAAATAATTTTTGTAAAATGTTTTTATTTTCGTATGCATTTAGTTAATTTAAAATTACAAAAATACACTTCAATTTTATTTATACAAAATATATGTCGCAGGGAAATGAGGAAATTAGAGATTTCACGAAATGCTTAGATTTCGTGAAATCTCTAATTTCCTCATTTCCTCATTCCACGAAATCCCGGCAGATGTTGAATATTATTTACGACGTCTTCTTACTAAACAAATAAACAAATCTAGTGATATTATGTCGTTTCACTCAACTGTTCCGATTGAGCTTAAAAGCCATCAGGCCGAAAGTCTAGCCCTTCCGAAAAAAGCTCTATTATTCCGTTTTCATGCTCGATGGGTGCAAAAGACAACAAATATAAATTGAAATGTAAGATTGTCGAATATATCTGTGTTAACCACTTTCATCTCTTATTGCGTGTTCTCGAACTTCAAAAGCCTTTCATTTTAGCAAACATAAGTATCGCTATTCTTCCGTCCTTTGCTACACACATGCCTCTTTTAACAAACTACAAAATGGCCGACTCGCCGGCACCCGCACCTTACACCGCTTACACGGCACTTACACGGAGACCATAAACGAATGGGCGGCCTTCATTTTAATTCAATCAACTATATATTTTGCTATATTTAGGGTCGATCAATGTTTATAAATAAATGGTATTGCCATAATAACATAATTAACATTGTCATTGAAGTTTTTAACTGTTTATTGAGCCGGTTTGCTGAGCGCTAGGCCAAGGCCGTATGACATAACGTTACGTGTCGCACCACTCACCGTTAGCGAGCACCGCTACTTGAAGGCGCTATAGATAACTTGTCAACACATTATTGCCTTATTTGATACGTATATCACTTATACAATCACGGTTTAATTGTAAGATAAAAGGTATAATGAATAAGTAATATGCGAGTATAGAATAAAATGTAGATTAGATTTAAATAAGCTTTACAATCTATATAAAATAATTTATATAATCAGTAACTGTGCGGTGCCCAAGGAAAAACCAGTTTAAATTTTTGTGATAAGTTAATTTTATTATAGCTTAATTGTGTCACAGCGCACGTACGTCAATGGAAAAAAATGTTTTGCTAAAATCATAAATTAAACTATATGAAAAAATATAAATGGTTATCAGGTGTATATATACCACATCCTCATAGGCTTTATTTTATTTTGTTTATTAAGAAATAATTTTAGGCAATGGATTCCCATCAACATTTTCGTTAAATTTTATTGATGATTTGTTGCAGCTTCAGGTTCTGGAAATCTGCAGATTATATATATTTTCTGCTATCCTCGAATTATTCTCATTAAAGTAAATAAATAAATAAAGCCACGCTCCAGATTACCGCGAAATGACTTTTTTTACTCCTTTGTATCTCCCCCATTTCCTTATATCACTCTAAAATTGTCAGATTGTTGAAATGTATATATTTTTAGGATGTAATTAACTAACCCTACATTTAATCTAATGCGCTCGAGAATTTCCTATAATCTATTTTTTTTTGATCCTCGATCCTAGATGTATAATATTAAGGTAAATTTAGTAAAGGTACTCATATTGTTTTCTAATGTTTGCGCGAATTTCACTCATTATAATGAAACAATTTTTTACGGATTTTATCGCGGTTTATTAAGATTTTTACAAGCCCGACGTTAAAGGTACTCAACTAGGTGCAAGGTCTCCCCCCATATATTAATCTCCCCAGCTCGAGCAAAGAGCATACTCATATTTTAAAGACCGTCAACGAACCTGCTAATCTTCTGGTGTAGGAGGTGTCTGTGGATGTCGCTTTCATCTACCATCAGGTGAATCGACTGTCCGTTTGCCCCCTCTTTAATTAAAAAATCCCCAAATCCCTGCTTCGGCTCCTCTACTATAAGACACTTAGTTTAATAACAATATAAATAATGCATGCATATTTGAATTTTTTTTATTTTTTTTGAACCTGTGAGCAATGACAAGTGGCACTGAATTTATATATATAACCATCACCATGTGGCCCATACCCGTTTATTGTTACATATTATATAAATATTAGGTCTTTACCTATGAGATTGCCGTTCTGCTAATATTATATTGATAATAGAATATACTTTAGTCTGACCAAAACTGACGTAAACAGTCGTCCCATAATCAGGCCGCGACAGAGTCATATAAAATCAATTAAAAGTTTATAGCTACGATTTTATTGTAGTAATTAAATCTACGTCCTGCTAATTACTCGGGTACCTACGTCAGTAATACGGCGCTTGCATTAGCATGTCCACATTTACATATCTTTATAATTTATTATGACAGTCTTTATTTTGCTCTTCAACCATGATTTCTTTTTTTTCCGTCTCGGCATTATATGGATATTTCACTGCCAAGGCGCTCCAATAATAATAATATCTATGGACACTTTTTTACACCACGTCGATCTGGTCCCGTGGTAAGTTCTCGAAGAACTTGTGTTACGGGTACCAGACAACGGAAATATATAAAACTAGTGGCACCGACAGACGTTGTCCTGCACAAAATATTTTTTTTGTGAATCTAAACCATCCTCGAATCCCCTTGAACTCACACAAAAAATTTCATCAAAATCCGGTCCATCCGTCTAGGAGAAGTTCAGTGACATAAGCACGCACACAAGAAATATATATAATACTAGTGGCACCGACAGACGTTGTCCTGTACAAAATAAATTTTTTTGTGAATCTAAACCATCCTCGAATCCCCTTGAACTCACACAAAAAATTTCATCAAATTCGGTCCAGCCATCTAGAAGGAGTTCAGTGACATACACACGCACACAAGAAATATATATATAAAGATTTAAATAGATATTTAAGATTTTTATTATATAATACACATATTTAATACACATAATATATAGAACCCCGGAACATAGAAAAATTTTGTTCCCTGGGGTGATTCGAGCTCGCTACCTCTGACTTGAGTGCCAACGCGCTAACCATTAAACCACAGAGGTCATCAATAGATGTTTCACATTCAAAATTATGACGGTTCACTAAGTTAGTAAAAGATATTTAAGCTCATTTATTTTCACCAGAAAATTCATTTATTTAAATTACTAGATATACGGTGAGAATGTGCCTTCCGCGTCAAACCAGCAGTCACAGAAAACCAGGTCTGCGGTTTTTGCACTGAATACCGCACTCCCTCAGTACTTGATTTACCATCTAGGATGTTACCTACAACTATATTATTAAAATGTTTCGTAAAATTTATCCTTTGAAACATTTATAGTTCAAGTTTTTTTATCAGTAGGTACTTGATTTACTATTTAGGATATTATCTTAAACAACTATATTATGAAGATGTTTAGTTATTTGTCAGTTGAAATAGTAATTTATGATTTTTTTTTATCACAGCCTCGTAGAAAACGTATTGGTATTCCTAAATTTTATAAGGATTATTCAAAGTCTTTTCATCCTTTCATCCGAAACGGCAACGTCAAAGTTCAAACATGTTACAAAGACGGCAGAACGGATACTTAACTTGATGTCTTTTTTTCAAGTACACCGGGAAATGCTCTGAAGCATCGCGCTGGGGATGGGGGGCTCCCCAGGCGGGCGTGTGGGACTCGTTGTGCCCGAAAAATTGTAAGCTCTACCCACTAAAACCCGGCGAGTGCCACCAATGCCGCCTTTGGTAAGATGCCCCGGATCTATTGAGCAAACCGACCTTGACGGCTAGTCAGTGCCTCAAGGGACCTAAACCACCTCCACAGACGGGTAGTCCCGCACCACAGAACAGCCCCTTCCAACGTCGGGACAGTGCAATGCGATGAGGTACCCGTCGTCCTCCCTTGTCCCTCCTGCTCTTTTGTCCCCTCTTCTTATAAGAGAGATACAAACAACAGCTCCCTCGGTTCAATTTTCTTCGCCCAAAGTGCTGGGTTCACCTTAAGCTACTGAGCCCCACCGCCACGACAAGGCTTGAACCTTGATGAGGCTTAGCATGAAGCCTGGATTTGCACATCCGACATATTGTTCATTTGCCATATTGACAATTAAACAAATCTTTTTGTAAAGACTATGAGGCGTCTTGCTTCTACGCATCCAAACTGGAGTAATTCCATCTTCTGTTATAAAATGTTTACTTGTATGTGTGTAATGAGACATATACGTCTAAATACTCCATAGATGTCTGAGAACTAATGATTCGCAGTTGCGACAGCTGCTAGGTCTTGTCGAGAGTGCAACGGTACCGCCAATCAGTGATTACGTGGAAACTAGCGTACCGTCATTCTGCATTCCAAAATAGAAAGACGTGTGACGAGTACGAGGTGCATTATGATAGTAGAATTATTTTCAATACTCTATGGCCATATGTCTGATGAAAAACCTTTTTACCATCATAATATAGCCTACAATTTTCAAGCCTGATTTAGAATCTATAGTCTTAAGCGCTAATACACATGACATGAACACAGGCCTCCGTCAATGAACGCCAAGACGGCCAATGCCTTGCCACTCGCATCCAACGCGGACCGGCCACCGCACGTTACATTATTTAATTACTTCTTATACTACTGGCCGATGGGTCAATAAGGTTCAAGAGTTGAGGCCGCATTTAAGTAGACGAAGTTTTGGTCGACCATTAATCGGGTGGGAAGACGATATCCGTGCAGTAACCACACGCATCGAGGTGGCGAGTGGCGAGGGATCGGCCGTCTTGGCGTTCATTGAAGGAGGCCTATGTTTAGCGGTGGACGGATAGAGGATGATGATGATGAACTTTAATTACTAGAAGCCGTAATCTACTTCAGTCATCCGTAGTTTTGTTCACGTTGATGTTTTGTTATCAAATATGATGTAAGCAATGTTAAGTTATTCAATGAAGTAGCGAGTTAGTAAACGAATAAGAAGATTATAATCTCACAGGAAATTATTACCAGGGTATAACGTATCGTATATCCTTATTATTAAGTCTGTGTCCATATTAAGGACTAGCTGTTGTCGGCAGCTTCGCCCGCGTTAACTTACTTAACTTAATTTATATTTCTCGCAGCGTGATGTTGTATAGCCTATAGCCTCCCTCAATAAATGGGCTATCTAACACTGAAAGAATTGTTCAAATCGGACTAGAAGTTCCTGAGTTTAGAGCAAAGAAACAAACTCTTCAGCTTTATATTATTAGTATAGATTTAAATGTTTATAAAAACAAATTCATTTTATGTTATAAGAAGGCAACCAAGCAGTAGGAGCCTTATGGTAACCACGGACGCCCATAGTCATCCGCTCAATCAAAAGGTATGATGTATGAGGCGCTGAGATGCGTTGCCCTCCTTTTCTCTATCCCCCCCCCCCCCCCCGTGTCCCACCGCAAACTCACAAACGCGACAGCATAGCTGTCCCTATACGCCGATATTATGTGAGTGAGAGGTGCCACCTCGGTCGTGCCGGCCCAATTCAGTTGCAAAGCAGCAAAGCACTCTTACAAAACGGATTGCGTAATTTAGCAAATCAACAAAATGAGTTTTCACATAATTACTCATATCATCCAACTCATTTTGTGCTTCATGTGCCCCTATAAAAGAAATATGTGTCGTGATGGTATAACCAGAAGTTCCTTAAATACAAACACTTTGATTTGTCTTTTGATGTGATTTAATTGATATTTGTTAATAATTTATTAAATCCAATATTTAACAATTGCAACGTAGGTATATTTGAAATGCTTATGTCATTTCATATGTTCTTATTCAGCACACCCTCGAGGTGTGCCCGAGATGGGCTGCGATGGTCTCCTTCTGCGAGGCAGTAATGTCCCAGAAGGAGCCCGACGAGCGGGTGAGAGAGAAGGCCGCCAATGAGACCTTCTCCCGCGGGCGACGAACGGGGGTGCGTAGGACGCGCTACTTAATGCGCCTGCGATGTGTTGGTGTCGGGCTCAGGATAGGAACCTGGGTCTGTATGGCACGACGTCATGGGGGCTGCTTTGTAGCGGCCGGGCAGACCCTCCTTACGAGGAGTAGTCTGGCCTTCGTTAGGGCCAGCCTGTCGCTGAGGTGATCGTGTCTGTTGCATATCCGGGACCCTCAAAAAGCGCCTAGAGGCGCTCGCAGTGGTTTTAGTTAATTAAGGTGGGCGCTCCCTAATGAGAATCCCACATTGGATCAGGATCTACCCGAAGATCCTGACTGTATCCATAAGGATTTCCCTGCGATAAAAAAAAATGTTCTTATTCGCAGGAGCATTCCTTAAAATTATTTATATACCAATGAGCTTGAGCATTGTATTGTCAAAACGTCTATATAATAGGAACATTAACATTATACTTCCAAGTTTTTAAAGCTCTTAACATGCATATTTTTTACATGACCCCGCTACATAGATGTACATCGTGTGGGATTCAAGATAAAGGCCATGGCAAAGCGGCCTCTTTAAGCGTCTTTGTTATCCGAAGGTTTCGTTCAATTAACAGAATATAACCTTGCCCTGATATGTAACGATGACGTGGCCGCTACAAAAAGATTTGCTGTTATTTTACTCCCGAGCTTTATATCAGTGAACGGATAGAGGCTGATGATGATGATGATTACGTTTTCGGATCATAAAAAAGAATAATCTTTTTCTTTCCATAACGAAATGTTTTTGGCCATTGTTACCATAAGTATGGACTAGCATCCTTACTAATATTATAAATGTGAAAGTAACTCTGTCTGTCTGTCTGTCTGTCTGTCTGTCTGTCTCTTCTTCACGCCTAAACCGCTGAACAGATTTGGATGAAATTTGGCACAAAGATAGTTTGAAACCCGAGAAAGGACATAGGATATTGTTTTCTAATGTTTGCGCGAATTTCACTCATTATAATGAAACAATTTTTTACGGATTTTATCGCGGTTTATTAAGATTTTTACAAGCCCGACGTTTCGGATACTTTACAGCAACCATGGTCACGGGAGGACTGAGGTGACAGATGTCCTAATGTTACAAAGTTATTCGAAACTACCCTATGATACATCATTATTTTAATAAGTCCTCTCTACGCAGAAAGTGCTAACTGCATCTTTAATCTGTGGCATATTATGCTTGGTTTTTGATTTAATTATTTTAATAATGGGATCCCAAGCAGGTGGTAAGAGCCAGCCATCTTCTCTATTGAAATTTGGATGTTTTTTAATTTCAATAGCCTCGCGGATCATCCTTGGTTGGAATCGGTGTTCTTTTGCGAGTATCTGTGGTTTATCAAATCTAATATAATGGCGAGCTTTGTCTAGACTATGTTCACAGATTGCAGACTTAGTGTAGCGACGGTGTTTTAAGTCAGCTATATGTTCTTTAACGCGAGTTTTAATTGATCTTTTGGTTTGGCCTATATAAGAGAGGCCACAATCACAATCAAGCTTGTATACTCCTGCATCTTGTAAGGGTATATGACACTTGACAGATGGTAAGAATTGACCTATCTTTTTAGGCGGCTTGAAATAAGTTTTTATAGAAGCTCGCTTTAGGATGAAGCCAATCTTGTCAGTGACGCCTTTCATAAACGGTAGCACAGCAGGTACTCGCTCGACGGTGGCTGGTTTCACACGTTCACTGTGACGGAGACGCGGTACCCGAAGCTTGTTGTCAAGCAGTACTTGCTTGACATGTTGAAGTTCGGTCTCCAGGTGCTGCTCATCACAGATCCCTTGTGCTCTCTGTAACAAAGATTTACCCACGGTAGCTAACTGTGTTGGATGGTGGTGTGATTCGCCGTTTAAATACCTATCCGTATGGGTATGTTTCCTATACACTGTGTGGCTTAAGGTGTTATTGGGATTACGGATAACTAATACATCTAAGAAAGCTAAAGAATTATTTATCTCCAATTCCATTGTGAATTGAATTTTAGTATTGATGGAATTGAGATGGTTTAAGAATATGGTTACTTTATCAGATGGCAATATTGTGAAAGTATCATCTACATACCGCTTGTAGAACCTGGATGTTATTGGTGAGGTATGCAGAGCAGTCTCCTCGAAGTCCTCCATGAATATGTCGGCAACAACGGGGGATACTGGTGAGCCCATAGCTACTCGCAAAAGAACACCGATTCCAACCAAGGATGATCCGCGAGGCTATTGAAATTAAAAAACATCCAAATTTCAATAGAGAAGATGGCTGGCTCTTACCACCTGCTTGGGATCCCATTATTAAAATAATTAAATCAAAAACCAAGCATAATATGCCACAGATTAAAGATGCAGTTAGCACTTTCTGCGTAGAGAGGACTTATTAAAATAATGATGTATCATAGGGTAGTTTCGAATAACTTTGTAACATTAGGACATCTGTCACCTCAGTCCTCCCGTGACCATGGTTGCTGTAAAGTATCCGAAACGTCGGGCTTGTAAAAATCTTAATAAACCGCGATAAAATCCGTAAAAAATTGTTTCATTATAAGGACATAGGATAGTTTATATCCTGGATATCCCACGGGAACGGGATTTATGCGGGTAAAACCCCGGGACTGTCTATCTTCTGAACCACGCAACAGATTTGGGTAAAATTTGATATGAAGATACTTTGAAACTCAACATACGACTTAAGGTAGTTTTAATCTTTTTTTTTTTTTTTTTTTTTTTTATAGAAGAGGGGGCAAACGGACAGTCGGTTCACCTGATGGTAAGTGAATAGCGACATCCACAGACACCCGCTATACCAGGAGATCAGCAGGTGCGTTGCCGGCCTTTTAGATGTGAGTATGCTCTTTTCTTGAAGGTCCCTAAGTCGTATCGGTTCGGAAACACCATAGGTGGCAGCTGATTCCATATATTTGTAGTGCGAGGCAGGAAATGCCGTAAAAATCTAGATGTTGTGGATTTCCGGACATCAAGATGGTGTGGGTGAAATTTGGAATTCTTACGCGATGTCCGGTGGTGGAATTCTGCCGCAGGTATTAATCCGAACAATTCCTCAGAACACTCCCCGTGGTAGATGCGGTAGAAGATGCAGAGCGATCCGACATCTCTACGCAGCGCCAAGGGATCAAGCCGATTGGAGATCACATTATCATCGACGATTCGAGCCGTCCGGCGTTGGACGCGGTCAAATGGAAGGAGCTGATATTGGGGCGCTCCAGCCCAGAGGTGAGAGCAGTATTCCATGTGAGGCCGGATCTGCGCCTTGTATAATTGAAGGCGGTGTGAAGGCATGAAATACTGCTTCGCCCTATTGAGCACGCCAAGTTTCTTAGAGGCTAGTTTAGCCTTTCCTTCCAAATGACCACGAAACTGCACATCTCTCGATATGTCGACGCCAAGTATCCCAATGCTGGCTGCGGCAGTTAGGGGAGTGCCTTCAAATCGTAGAGGAACGACGAAGGGTGATTTTTTGGCGGTAAACGCGCAAACTTGTGTCTTGTTGGGGTTAAATTGGACCAGGTTAAGTCGTCCCCATTCCGAGACTTTGGTCAACAGAGACTCGATTTCAGACACAAGTTTGTTCCGACACTCATCGACTTGTTCCCGAGAAATATTAGAGCGGCCAGTGTATAAGGCATCTCCAGTGCTGTCATCCGCATAACAATGAATGCCGCTGGTTTGCAGCATATCATTGATATGCAGAAGAAACAGGGTTGGAGATAGTACACAGCCTTGCGGAAGACCAGCATTAACAGACTTGAGGTCCGAGCATGTACCGTCGACAACGACCTTGATGCTCCTGTCTGCTAAAAAACTGGTGATCCACTTACATAATTTCTCGGGAAGCCCATATGATGGTAGCTTCGCTAGAAGTGCTTTATGCCACACCCTATCAAAGGCCTTCGCTATGTCCAAACTAACCGCCAGTGCTTCCCCCTTGCTCTCAACTGCCTCCGCCCATCGATGCGTTAGGAATATTAGAAGATCACCAGCTGAACGATTCCGTTGAAAGCCATATTGGCGATCGCTAAACAGCTGGTGCTCCTCCAAATACCGCTGGAGCTGGCAGTTAATTATGGATTCCATAATCTTTGAGAACAAGGAAGTTATGGCTATTGGTCTGTAGTTGGACGGGTCTGAGCGGTCCCCTTTCTTAGGGATCGGGTGTACCAAAGCTGTCTTCCACGAGCATGGGACGACGCCTAATGAATATGAGTGCCGAAAAAGACGCGTAAGGACGGGTGCCAACTCAGGAGCACAAGTACGTAGCACTAACGGAGGGATGCCGTCAGGCCCACTCGACTTATGGATGTCCAGCGAAAAAAGCACTTTATGTACGGAGCTCTGTCGAAAAATTATTTCCGGCATTGAGGTATCACACCGAGGGATCGTCGGTGGTATTTTTCCCTGGTCATCCAAAGTCGAGTTGGAAGCAAAAAGAGAGCCTAGAAGATCGGCCTTCTCCTTCGCGGTGTGGGCCAACGAGTCGTTCCTCATGTGCAAAGATGGTAGGGATGGCTTACAGAAATTCCCTTGAACAGCCTTGGCGAGTGACCAGAATGCACGAGTTCCCGAAGGAAGTCGAACCAATCTCTCGCCAATTCTGTTCACGTACTCCGCTTTTGCCTCAGCAATAGCTCTTTTGAAGGACCTGGAGGCAAAGTTATACTCCTTTTTTAATGCGCTGGTCTTTACATCCTGTGACATCGATGCATTGGCCCAGGCTCGGTAGCTTAACCGCTTGTGGCGTGCAGCCATCTTACAAGTTTGACCAAACCAGGGCTGGGATTTGCCGCCTATAGGCACTGAAGAGCTTGGAATAAAAAGCTCCATGGCTTGCAGCACCACCTCGGCGACAGAATCGGCAACGATGTCTGGATCATCCAGCGAGAAGCAAATTCGCCCCCATGGGTAGGATGCGAAGAAGGACCGCATTCCATCCCAATCAGCTGACCTATAGTGCCAAACATGGCGGCAGCTGGCAAAACGTGGCCATGATGGGCGGGCAACTTGCACAGAACTCCGGATCAGACAGTGGTCCGATGAGCCAAGTGGAGCGTCCACGGAGACCACGTAATTGTCCGGGTGAGAGGTCAGCAGAAGGTCCAACAGGGAAGGCGTATGATCTTCCACATCAGGGATACGAGTTGGTGATACCACCAATTGTGTCAGATCATATGCTGAGGCAAAGTCGTAAACAGATCTTCCTGCATGATCGGTTGTACGTGAGCCGAGCCACTCGGTGTGATGGGCGTTGAAATCACCAAGTATCACGATCTCTGCAGATGGGATCCGTTGTAGTACGGAATCTGTAGCCATTTGGATGTGCTCTATGAGTCGATCGGTTTCGTCATTACCGCTGTGGGACCTATATAGGCAGGCATAGATGCGGGGATGGTCATCGCTGTCTATGCGCAACCAGAGGATGGAGAGGTCCCTACCTTCAAGACTGCCAAGGCGACGAGAGCAGACATCCTCTCTGACGTACGCGCAAACTCCAGCCCGCGGTACAAAAAAGTGTTCTAATTTGTACCCCGGACAAGAGAGATAGGAAGTATCAGCCGGAGAAGAAGAGAGAAGGAATCCCACGGGGACGGGACCTATGCGGGTAATATACCGGGACTGACTATCTTCTAAACCAAGGAACAGATTTGGGTGAAATTTTATATGAAGACACTTTGAAACTTAACGTAGGTCTTAAAATAGTTCTTATTCTGAAAATCCCACGGGAACGGGAACAATGCGGGTAAAACCCCAGGACTGTCTATCTTATAAACCACGGAACAGATTTGGGTGAAATTTGATATGAAGATACTTCGAAACTCAACGTAGGGTATAAAATTGTTGATATCCTAAAAATTCCACGGGAACGGGAAATATGCGGGTAAAACCCCAGGACTGTCTATCTTCTAAACCACGGAACAGATTTGGGTGAAATTTGTTATGAAGATACTTTGGAACATAATGTAGGACTTAAAATAGTTTTTATCCGGAAAATCCCACGGGAACGGGAACTAGGCGGGTAAAACCCCAGGACTGTCTATCTTCTAAACCACGGACGGATTTGGGTGAAATTTTATATGAAGATTCTTTGAAAGCTAACGTAGGACATAAAATAGTTGTTATCCTGAAAATACCACGGGAACGGCAACTATTCGGGTAAAATCCCGGGACTGTCTATCTTCTAAACCACGGAACAGATTTGGATGAAATTTGATATGAAGATAATTTGGTACTTAACGTAGCACTTAAAATAGTTGTTATCCTGAAAATTCCACGGGAACGGGAGTGGTACAGCTAAAACGCCGGGACTGTTTATTAGTTAAACCACTAAACCGATTTGAGTGAAATTCCAGAAGGGCAGTTGAGTAATTTCTGAAAATCTTAAGTTGCGCATAGTTTTTTAAATGAACTTTAAACCACCTTTTGCTTAATCTCTTGCTTGATTTCTTGCAGTTTCTTTATTTGAAATATGTTTGTTATGGGCGACTACCGGTTTTTCAGTGGGGTTGATTTCATTGGAAAATGAATGGCACTTGTCATACAAATATATTTTAGGAATAAAGAATGCAGCGTTCATATGATCATTTACAATGTTTCGGTATTGTCTCTTATGTACTTTATTATTATATTTAGGCAATTCTGACCAATATATTTTATGTTATACATTGAAAACATCTTATTGAAACTCAAGTAGTTATCCAAATACAATTTTCTGGTATTTTTCTTGTATAGTGGGACCCGATGGGTTGAAAAGAGTTAACGTGATCACAAACATTTATTATATCTCGTCGTCTACCTTTTTTGAGCGATTTCAATGTTACTGCTAGTGTCAAAATAAGTTTCATCGCCCATTAATTTATTAATCTAATACATACTAAAAACATATTCAAGTGTAAAAGGAACATACGTTTAGACATACCACCTTATGGTACGTGGTCACCGTCGGCCATGAACATAAACGAGATTACCTGGAACTAGCCCAAGCAACTCATTCATGTGTTGTATAAGATGTTAAGTATCTGTGTTAGTAATAACATTGCCTGTCCTCCGATTTTTTCCAAAACACAGCAAGGCTGTTTCACGGGAAAAATATTCACGTACCCCAACCCTATGTAGAGAGCGCGGCATTGCGCAATCCTCCCACCGGTATCAAACTAAATGATACATCGGCAGTAAATTAATTGTAAAATTACAATTATTTCAATCTTTTCTCTTTTTAAACGAGATTCATCATCATCTAAAAGCCATAACGTTAAACGGTAGATATATTGCAATAGTAAGCCCGCAGGCCCAATCCACAGCTAGCATAAATCAACAGAATAAACATAATTGAATATAAATGACGAAGCCGCTTGTATACCGCTACTGTAATGGCTTATCTCGCTAAGAACTTAGAAACACGATTTCTAGGATGTTTGTAATTTGCAAGTACCTCTTTAACTTAAAACCGTAATTAAGTAATGACTACGAATGACTTCTCTTCTTCATACATTAACTGAATAATTTATTTCTTAATCAATTGAACATATTTGGCTAAGACATTTAATCATATTGATTGTGATTTCCGCCTCAGATTTTCAATATTTTCTTAGGTATATGAGTTTCTTTTATGATATTTGATTGGCAAATAAGCAGATGAACTACTTGATGGTAAGTGGTCAAGATCACGTCTGAACTTAAATTAGTCCGGGACTATCCGTTATATTTTTAGGGAGATGACGACAACGTTGGAAGGGGTTGTTCTGTGATGCGAGATGACCCCTCTGTAGAGGTGGTGTCGGTCCCTTGAGGGACTGACTAGCCGTCGAGGTGCCCCGTTTGTTCAATATACACCGGGGCACCTCACTAAAGGCGGCATTGGTGGCACTCGCCGGGTTTTAGTGGGTAGAGCTGCCATCTTACCATCTTACGGGCGCAGCGAATCCCACATACCCGCCTGGGCAGTCCTCCCCTCCCAAGCGGGATATCTCAGAGCATTTCCCGGCGTAAAAGAAAAAAAGGGCTAGTTCTAAAGACATAAAATTATGAACTGTATATCGTTACATAACACGGAATACATCTTCAGGAAAATTGATTTCCCGCCTGTCCTTGTCCTTGTGTATTGTTTACGAGAAGTAAAAATTTGATACTATACGATATTAGGTCTGTGTCCTATTTTAGATATTATACTAATAAGACCTTGGGGAAATACGATTGATTTCCTATTCGAAATATTCAAAGTTCTGGAACATATTGATTCCTTAATTGATTTCAATGATTGCGGATCTAATTCTTCAACATTCATTCAATTTGTTGCATAATGTAATAAAAATTACGGGTTTGATGTGTTAAAAATTATTTTTGTCATGATGAACTAATAAACTTTAATAAAAAAATTACTATTGAATGTGGGTACTTGTAGTGAACCTTTTAATTTTTAAAAAGATTTTACAAAAAATTAAAACCGACTTCAAAAATACTAAACTAAAAAGTAATAAAATAACAGTTTCTTTAATTTTTGTGCTTACAACTTATAATCAACTTAATATTCTACTAATGTACAAACTTTCCGTTTACCACGTCATTATAGTTACTTTTGGAGTCGGTGTCAGCCAGGTAGGTATGTACAGCAACAAATACGACACCGACTCCAAAAGTAACTATAATGACTTGTAAAATGTTTTTATTTCTTAATTTTTAGTGATTCCGAAATACGTCGTCTTGGCGTTTATTGAAGGAAGCATGTTCAGCAGTGGACGGATAAAGGATGATGATGATGATGATGATGATGATGATGATGATTACGACGACCGCGACATACTATGGTGTGCTACCAAAGTATCCTATATAATTGTTACATCGTAATGTAATAAAATGATCATATCATCAAGGTAAACAAAACCAACCAACTAGGCATTATTGAGAATAACTAAAAACGGCTTGTCAGATCTGAATAAAATTAATATGGGACCAAATTGGAAATACCAGCTTTCAAACAAAAAAATAACCATCGTAATCCATGCACAAATGGCGGAGTAATCGTGTCACATTATGTATGTGACACGATTACATTACATACACGATTATGTAAAAAAAAAAAAAAAAAACATACAGACGAATTGAGAACCTCCTCTTTTTTTGAAGTCGGTTAAAATACATGATATTATTCTAGCGTAATTTCTAACACCAGAAAAAAACCTCACCAGTTCAGATCTGTCTACTAAACGACTACCTACCTATAAATCTAATGTCACGTTGCCGCTAGTCATCGAGCATATAACCAGAATAGAGTGGTAATGTTATGTGTTTTGTATGAATACCAATTCCACCAAAGTGCTGCGACGCTGCGCCAGTTCTGCGCTCTGATTGGCCGACTAAAGGCTATTTGATGGATGATTGGCCGATGGGACGTACATACAGATCACTGGTTGGATGAATTGATATTACTTCAGTGGCAAATCACTGACCAATTTCGGAATTTTATGTCTGACATTACTGCTCTATCCGGTTATATGCTCGAAGCCGCTAGTATATGAAAAAATGTAGTTATTTAAGAATATTTCCTCCGCCAGTTCCTCCCAGCGAGCGGTGCCCACATTATTACATTCTCTAGTTCTCACGAAGAGCTCTATAAATTCATGACACGTGTGTCTGCCCTGCGCTGAATGCCAGGACGAGTCAATGTCAAATCGATAACTAACTGTACTCGCTGCCTAATGTCGGTCCAGCCATAGGACGAGCACGTACAGATTTTACATGAATATATTTTGTATAAGTTGTTTCTTAGACACACCGAAAATGAAACCATAAAATACTTGTTGGTGCATTTGATGTTGGACTAAGGAAACTTACCAAGTTACTTCAGAGTAGAATATGATTTATTCTACTCTGAAATTGTACTTATATATAATTTTTGCAAATTTGTTTGATATGTAACCTCCTTGGTGCAGGTGATGTTGGTATTGAAGGTTTCATAATAATTTTGATTTTGATTTAGTACTAAATTTAACTTAATTTTAAGCGACTTAATGCTACAACATTAAGCAAAATTATAAGTCGCTTAAAATTCAATAAAAACTTAGTTTAACTACATACTTGACTACTTAAAACGTGTAAATCTGTATTTAGGAACGATACTAAAGAAAACACACAATTTCGAAAGAAAAAGGATTTATTGTGAAACAAAATATAAGTAAATTGTAATCTAGTACGTCTTCTTGGGAATGCAAATACTATTAAATATGGTAGGTAAGATGTCTTCAAGCTGATTGCAATCCGGATCGATAGCGGTAGCTTAGGTTCGAATACGATACGAGTAGACACAAACCCAGACCGCGCAAACAGCGCTATCACTACGCTACCGCTAGATTGCTTGGACACCGCGCATGACCCGCCTCCCTCCGTCAGAGGGAGGAATAAGGGCCGGCCCTCATGATGATAGGTTAAATTCAACCGTAAAAGATTTGTCGACCGTATCGGATTTGACTAGTCCAAATCCTGCTCTCCCGAGCAGCGCGCGCGATGTACCGCGCCCCCTGCGGGGCGCGGAGGGGGGCGTCCCCCATTCGAATATTTCTTAAGTGTGCCATCTGCTCCTTTACTGTACCGATTGAGCTTAAATGCCATCCGGCCAAAAAGTCTAGCCCTTCCGAAAAAAAAAAACTGATGGCGAGTCGTAAAATAAGTTTGTCATAACGGAGCATGTGATAGTGTTGATGATGATGATGTCCGTATTATATTGTTCGTAAACATGCTAGGAGTTAGGACGTGTGGTGCTTTACTTATGGTTTGAGACGGCGGATGTAATAAAATTAGTTAGTAAAAATTGATCACGTACTTTTAGTTATATAAGGACGACAGTAGGAATAAAATTTGTGTGATAAATTATAAAATAGTCTAAATTATAAGTCAGTAGTCTAGTCGTTTTTATTCTAGGGTTTATGTGTTTTGGGCTATCTTTATTTAAATTTTACTTGTTTTATGCTACATAAATGGAATTTGCTTTTTAATTTATATACTATTTTTCATATTTCGAATAAAATAAAGTAAAAATATTCAACCGGTTATAATTGAAATGTTTTACAAAAATAAATTTGTATAAATTATCGAATTTTCAAAACCTGTTATTTATTATTATTATCACAAAAATAACATCAACGACAACTCCTAATTTAACTTTCACTACTCTCAACACTATGGTAGAAGGTAGGAGTATTTACATAAAATTTAATAATAAATATTTAAATACATATAATAACAAACCAATTTATCACTTTATTTATTACTAAGTTTTATCAAATTTATGATCATTCGATAGTTAATTATAGAAAAGAATAATAGTGCCATTTGTTATGATTAGTTATGATCATGTTAATTTTCCGAGAGGATGGTAAGTTTTCCAAAATGATCTCATCAACTATCAAGTCACAAAAAATATGACGTCGGATTAACGGATGATCCGATGACGTACAAGAATGACAAACAAATATCTCTTTTAATTCAATTTCCTACTTATATTATAAACACAAAAGTTTGTATGTATGGATGTTGGTTACTCACACAAAAACACTGAATGGATTGAAGTATAGCTTAAACAACAGAACAATACATAGGTTATAAAAATAAAAAAAATAAAAATATTTTTACTCAATGTTGTACGTCAAAGTAGCTTATTGAACGTCAAATGACTCTACTACCTAGTACTATAATTAATAAAGACACTGTGAATTGTCCAAAATCTAATCATCAGCTACTTATTTATAAGTAGGTCTAAATTATAATACATTTCTGATAAAACGCATTTTGAAATATAAGAGAGGCTGATATCAAGATCTGTTATATTTTATTTTAAGATAAGTATATAATACATTATTATTATAATACATTATAAATCATGATCTGACAAAGACTTATTTGTCCATACGCATCGTTGAATCTGCGGACTAAACTTAATAAATAGCATCTATTACATATTCCGCTGTAATGTAAAATTTGCTCTTGAATATATGCGATCTCTACAGATTAATTCATTAAGGCCCAGATTGTGGAATAAATGTTTGAGGAATGAAAGACAACGTCTGGACACGTGGCTAGCCACGGGGACCGGCTCATGTGTCCCAACGTGAAGACATCATCAACTGAAGGTGGCCTATTATAATAATGATTGCAAAAACATAAGGTTTTTGAATTTATAACATTTACAAATAGGCCAGTGTTACAAGGTACAAATATATTACTCATGAATTCTCTTGCGTATTCGCGACGGTCATTATTCATTTAAAATATGCTCATCTATAATTTTTAGTCTATATGAAAATGTCTTTTTTTGTTTTTTTTTTTTTTGCTTTTCTCGCGCGGATTTAGAACCGTTAAAACGTATTTTCTTGCTCTCCTTCAAATATTTTTGTTTTGAAAGTTTTAAGTATTTTTTTAATTACTTTAAACTTTCAAAAAAAAAATTGCTATGTAGTTAATTAATAAAGGTATTGTAGCTAAATAGCTACAATACCTTTATTAATTATTTAAAACAGTCTGCGCACATCCGGCAACAACATAATATATTCACTTTTATAAGATAATGGATTTTAACAGTCAATTAACAAAAAATCTGGAGGACATTGCTAAACTTTTTGACACAAGAATGCAAAATTACGAAAAGGCACTAGCACAAACTGCATCTAAAGCACCACCTTCTAGTTCCTGGGACTTCTAAAATCTGATTACACCAACTTTAATATTATGAGGCACTAACTGTCAGCAACGTTACTATACTGAAAGCACATACACAAGACACAATAAGGGCGCGGCTCTACCGCGCGCACGAATAGTCTATGCACGTTTTTCAAATTTCGCGTTGCAACCATTCAGGCTAACATAAACCATTTACCGGTTGTCTGTAACATCCAATCAATCATCAAAGTGTCCGAAAAAATAATCCATTAAAGTGGTAAAAGTAGTTTAACTTTTCATTTAAAATATTTTTGAGCTAAGCAGTGACATTTATATTTTTTTACTTATCTCGAAGTAACGCACATCACTAGATGGCAAATTTATGATAGGAATAACAGTCGTTTGTACGTGACATGTATTTATATCACAGATAATCTCGAGTTTATTTTTAGGCCGAGATCGTAATAATCCATAATTCATGCCGAAATTTATAAAATAGCGTGTTTGACCCACTTGATCTCTTGACAGGGCTAACAATTATTTATCTTGGTTTTTTTTTATTTGATTTTAGTGGTTTTCATCTCATGTGGAAGACTTGTATTGACAACCATCGGTTAGAACACGATTCAGGTAATTAATAATTACTAATTTCCTTAATAATAATATTATTAATAATTATTATAATAGGTAAATTAGAATTAGGTCCTTTACGCCCGAATACTCAAACGAATCTCAAATTTAAGACGTACTTAAACTCGTGTTGTCCCTCTTTTTTTCTTTGAATCTGACACGTCGTAGCATGAGTTTAAGTACGTCTTATATTTGAGATTCGTTTGAGTATTTGGGGGTTAGAGACTTATAAAATGGTGAATATGTCATCATTATCCTTTATTTTCTTTAACGCTAGGAAATGCGTTGAGGCATCCCGCGGGGGAGTGGGTTTCCCCACGCGGGTATGTGGGACTCGTTGCGCCCGAAAGCTAGTAAGTGGATGCAGCTCTTCCCACTAAAACCCGGCGAGTGCTACCAATGCCGCCTTTGGTGAGGTGCCCCGGATCTAATGAGCAAACAGGGCACTTCGATGGCTAGTTAGTCCCCCAAGGGACCGACGCCACCTCCACAGAGCGGTTGTCCCGCGCCACAGAACAACCCCTCCCAACGTCGGGACAGTACAATGGGGTGAGGTTCCCATATTCGCCCTTTGCCCCCTGCTCTTTTGTCCCCTCTTCTCATAAGAGGGGTGCAAAAAACCCCTCGGCTCAATTACCTTCGCCCAAGGTGCAGGGGCTCACTCTAGGCTACTGAGCCCCACTGCCACGTTAAGGCCTGAACCATGGTGAGGGTGACATCATTGACATTATCATCATGAAGGTTTTACGCCAAAAGATCTAACACAAAAAAGTATGTATATGTATTGTATTCAAAATAGCTTTGACATTAAGATGAGCTTTGAGAATAATGCAATATCTTACCATAGTTTTTGTAAGTAAATACACAGTAATTTTTTTACTCTTACACAATATTTATGACACACGCTGCAACCGTTTATGGTGTCTTATATTGCTCAAATAACTGGAACTAGTTCGGACCTTCCTTTTGTTATATTGAAAGGGAACCGAAGCTTTCTTTTCATTACTTTCAATTTTGTTATAATTTACTTTGAACAATTTGTCGCTTAAACAATAATAAACATGTCTACATTGTGACAGTAAAAGGAACAGTGAATTCATTTTACAATTTGTAGTGTGTTTGAAAATGAAAGTCGATAAAAAAGGCATTGTTCTCTACGTGTTCTCTACCCTTATTCAACTGTTTCCTTGTTTTGTACAAGATTTATTTGGAGTAAATGTGGGTATTATTAACATAGAAAACATTGGTTATATCACCACCAATGAGAGGGTTGCGCTTTGTTCACTTGTGTGTTCACAGCTTACTTCTTCCGAAGCAATTATATTGTGTAATTTTTGTATGTTCATATTTGTGTTTACGAAATCGTAAAAACTGTTGGTAATCTATAAATAAATAAAAGTTTTCCCGTGTCCTGGTAAGAAGGTGAAGTCAGGCAGTGTAGTTATTCACACAAACATCTACCATTTATCATCATAAGCATTTCATTTAAGTTGTTTGAGTATGGCACATTAACAGCTATTCCGAGCAGAACTTTTTATCTTTACGACTGACTTGTTCCTGCTCTTAACTGCATCTTAACTGATAGATATGATGACGGCTGGCTGGTTGAGTGGTCAGGCCACTGGACGCAGCGGAGCGGTCGCGGGTTCGAATCCCGTCAAGTGCAGATAATTTGTATGGATATAGATGTCTGCACCGGGTCACGGATGTGTTTGTATGTACCTTTCTTAGACATTTCTTTTATTTCCGTCCCTAGTATCCGTAAGTAAAGTTCTTACGAGCTTATTATATTTTATTAAAAAGATAAAATATGTACTACCTACTTGAAAACTTAATATGAAGCTAACAAAGAAAACCTAATTCTTAATAAAATATAAAAATAAAATATGTACATAATGAATCTCTCTTTTTAAATATTGATTATTTACATTATTCTAAGTAATATGAATACATTTTTTTTAATAAATAATAATCAGCAGTAATAAAAGTGTTATTTAAATTAGTCATAGGTTTAGTCATAGGTTTAGATTTATTTAAATAAATAGTTTACGACAATTAGATATATTAATAAAGACAATATGTTGCTGCCGAGTTTTTTTTTCTGAGTTATAAGTTTCTGATAACTTCCACTAAGTACTTTTAAGAAATATATAAACCTAACTTTATTACCAAAAAAGTTAAAAAAGCACTTAGAACTTTACAGGAAAATCTAGCTATTTACTTCCTTAATTCCATTCTTATTTAATTCCATTCAATATTATTATTAATAAGTAATACATTTAGAACACAGCACCCTTCTGATGTGTGTTGGTGGTTTTGTTTTTATACTCAGAAAATATGATATTCACGGAGAACTAATAAATAGTACCTAATCGGTCAATATAAGTCAACGATGTCGCCATTTCCGAACAAGACATTCGTAGACAATGTTGAATACATATGTCATATTATGTTATACAATATGAATAAACCGTGAATAAACAATGATAATACGTAGAAAAAAAATCGAAATATCTAGCTCCGCGAAATAAAAATGTAAAGCATGGTAAATATCCGTTTTAAATAGTTTTAGTGATGTCGACATTATTTTTCAAATCTTTATCGCAGACGGTGTGGCGTTATCAATAATAAAAATAATTTGACATTTTGTTTTATATTTCTTATTATTAATATTTAATAATTTGCGACAAGCCATGCTTAAAACAAGATTTATAAACCATAGACTATAATAAAAATAAAATGTATACAAAAATTTAAAATATGTTTTATAATCGTTATAAGCGTTTAAGTGATGGTTTGTGCAATTTACATAAAACATAACAAGAACATTGAACTCGTTAGATAATGTAACATGAGCAATATAACGTGAAATAATTACAATTATAAAATTCTGAGAGTTTTGTTCAATTACTGGGGTATAAAGACGAGATTATTTACTTTTATTATGTTCGAATAAAATACATTGCACTATTATTGTGTATACGGAAAATTATTATGATGCAAAAATAATCGAAATTCGTTCGAAATTTAATTTGGACAAATTTATTTTACCAATATTTCGTTTGGATAAAATTTATAAAAAAAAAGAGGTAGTGCCATGCTGCTTTGCAGCCGAACTGGGTCGGCACGGCCGGGGTGGTACGGGATATAGGGGATAGCGAAAAGGAGGGCGGCACATCTACCCACACCCACAGGTCCACAGATACCTTCCGAAGCGTCTGTGCCCCGTCACGATCTGCGCAAGGTGGAAGGATATTGTGCCGTGCCGCCGGTCAACCCACTGCTCCAGGATTGGACCGACGGCCAACGCCGTGCGCTGTCCCGCGCTCGGCTCTCTGAGCCGCTCACCCCACTGGCTGAGCACCCGCCTCCTCAGGCGGCTCCGCCAAGTCTCTTCCTCGTCAGAGACCTCCTCCTCCTACGTCTGTAATGCTGAGTTAACGCGGACGAAGCTCCACCAACAACTAATTCAAAATATTTATAAAATGAGCTTATGAATCTTACAAAATAAAACTACAGCCCATAAAACAATTCTATCACATTTGCGCAAATTCATCTCACTATTGATGATAGTGAGATGAATTTGCGATACAAAACATAAAGCAAGAGGTAGTGACATGCTGCTTTGCAGCCGAATTGTGCCGTACGACCGGGGTGGTACCTCTCCCTCACATAACACCGGTGTCAAGTGACAGCTATACTGTCGCGTTTCGTGCGGTTTGTGAGTTTCCGGTGGCCCATTGGAAGGACAGGGAAAAGGAGGGCAACGCATTTGCATAATCTCTGGATGTGTATGTGCGTCGATAGTCGTCAAAAGGCTTCGACTGCTCGTTTGACCTATGCTATGAATACGTAGTATTCTCTATATAGTTTGTGATGCTATGCTTTAAAAAAACCTTCCGTCCGTTCAAAGACTTTAACTACAAGGCTGGTTTTGGTAGTGGGTTTCGTTTCTCCCACATACCATGTATTTGTTGAGCTAAATTGAATCATATTATTATAGATAAATTTATTATATTAAACAAATTGTTTTTATTTTATCAGAATTATTAATGTTATACATATTTTGATTATTAATCAATATTATCTTCATGAATAGCACATCCCTTTGGCGCCACCGGAAGTCTATCATTTCAATTACTTTAATTGATGTATTTAGATAGGTAAGCAGTGTAACATCCGGCTGGTGTTTATAAAAATTTGTGGTTTGTAACAAAATTGTAAGAAAAACTCCGTATTAAATAAATAAATAGCTCTAAAAAGCGTACCTTTACAAGTTAATCCCGCCTTTTTTTGCTATTAATAAAAAAACTCACCTTTTAGCTACAGAACAAAAGTAAAAAAAAATATGTTATCACAGTAAGTTATTACGGACCAAACAGATAACTAATAAAACTATTTTTTTTGTATATTTATGAGATTAGAATATATTATGTATATCATTATGTACTTTATATATATTTCGAGGAAATCGAAGAGCGCCCAGCACGCCCCACTTAGGCGATTCAAAATTTAAAAACGAAAAGCATTGTGCTTGTTAACAGCTTTTATACGTCCATAGTTGATCCGATTAACGTCAAAATAGCAGATTGCACGTTATTCGCATTCATATTTGATCGATTTCTGCGCAAAGATTAGTTGTAGGTACTAAGTAGTCTAGTTACAGATCGACCGTCATTCAATCACAATTGGGCCGGCACGACCAGCGTTGTACCTCTTGCTCACATAACACCGGCGTCAAGTGACAGCTATGCTGTCGCGTTTCGTGCGGTTTGTGAGTTTCCGGTGGCCTATTGAGGGGTTAGGAAATGGGAGGGCAACGCGTCGTCACAACTTGTGGTAGTGCGAATGGCTATGGGCATCGATAGTCACCATAAGGCTCCGACTGCTCGTTTGCCTCCTTATGACATTTAAAAAAAACATCTAAAATATTGGCCCCTTAGCCTTTTCGTTGGCGAATGTATACGCCCACTTCAACGTATTTGTATGTATGAATAAAACTAAATTCCGAAGTAAGTTGGTCAAAGTGAAATGACCCCGAGCGGCCATTTCGATGGTTGCGTCATTAGGACTCAATTCTCGTACACATTTGAATGTCGCTTGTTCCCAATAGCCTGTTGAATCCTTTTTTATTTATGGAAGCTATAAATAGAATATGATATAACATGCACAAAATGTGGGGACCTATTAAGAGTGTGAATGTCACAATAACCATTTTTGAAGTACAAAATAGCCATTCGTCAATTCACCCCACTGGTGCCATTGACGACTTTAAAAATAGTCATTGTGCGGTTCACACCGTGGTGCAAATAGTTCGTGGTGTGAATCATCGAAAGACCCCAAAATTTGCTGTACAATATTTTTTCTTCTTGACACTTCTTTGGATTGAAAATCTACCGGGGAAATTGTTTACTAATCGTGTCCTATCCGTTATATTATTATGGTTTGTTAGAATAATATATGATGAAAAATAACATAAATACTAAAATTTCATTAACGTAGTTAACTTTGCTTATAACATCGAAAGGTACACTCGCAAAAATTCGAATGCCTCATCATTTCTATTAATTTCCTTGCCATAATAAGTCTCTTATAATCATAGTAATATGTCACACATTCCCAATTCTTGGTATTTAATTTGAATAATGTTTGGTATCAACATAAAATATCAGTAATACCTCATGATGTCCATCCATCAGAAGATTATGACAATCTGTAATGACCCGCGTCGAATAGTTCAATACGACCGGTTTGAATGCTTAGGAAGTTTGTTTGAGGAATATGAATAAGTACCTACGTACCGGCGATAGAAATTTAAATATTTCGTCATTGTTGTGTATTACCTGGGTATACTCGACAAATTTTATTATTATTATATAATTAATAAATTAAAAAGGGACGTGAAAAAAATGGATTATGAAATTTTAACGAACACTATATAATTTTCTGAAATGTCTCTCTTTCTTAATACATGCCAACTTTGGTCGCTTCGCTCTTTCAATCGGCACTTCCCAATGTAAACACACTAGTGTGTGTGTTTAGGAATTAAGGGTGAGATAGGGAGTGTAATTAAAGCACCGAAATTCACCATTAGGCATCCATCATGTCACGTCTCGGGCAATAGGCAATGCATGAATTGTCTGGGCAGGCGATACGTTATATGTGAACTACCGGAGGGATGCATACCTCGCTTGCTGCATGGATACCACCATCTTGCTTGTTTCTCTCATGAAACAGCGTGTTTCAGAGAGAAGAGTTTAATTTCTGGACCGAGATGATCTTGTCTCAGGATACGCAATACATAAATGGGCTAGTTCCACGTAAGCTTGTTTATGTTCACGGGCGACGTCGACCACGCACCATCAGCCGGCACGTCTTCTTGTTGCCTATCCAACTAACAAAAAAACTACAATTCGAAAAAGTTATATTTTAATATAAGTGTCAAATGATGGAAATAATAATAATAATATGTTGGGACGACTCACGCACGGCCATCTAGGACTAGGCAGAGCCTGTTCTTATGGTAACCAGACAACTGATACATACCTGTATATTTCTAAATACATACAAATTATAGATAAATTACACCCAGACACAGAACAAATGATCATGCTCATCATTTGTCCTGGGTGGGAATCGAACCCACGACCTTCTGGTTTAGCAGTCAGGATCACTAACCACTAGTGACTAGACCAACAGGCCAGTGTAATGTGATGTCAGGAATGTGATGCTGTGCATGTGCATCCCGTGCTCTGACACGTGTATCATGTGTGTCTCATTTACCTTGTGATAGCTGTTGACTGCTAACTCATTCGCCATTAATGTATTCCGGGTACCCAGTTTCGAGATAGAACATTTCATAAGTAGTCATTATTACTTATGAAATTTTACGTTTAAAATTAAACGTGTCTTTATCGAAATTTTTGTTCCCTTCTATACTAAATAACTTACTGTATAGCTTGCTTGGCAGCTACTCTGCACGGTTTTACCCGCTTTAAAATTGAAAAAATAAATAGCCTAAATATTTTTTTTTTTTCCAAATTCGATTCATAGTACAGAGATAGCGTAGTAATGTGAGCCATAAAATTCCGAAACTAGTCAGTGATTTGTCACTGACGTAATAGCAATTCAACCAACCAGTGATCTGTATGTATGTCCCATCGGCCAATCATCCATCAATGTCTATCAGAGCGCAGAACCGGCAGCACAAATTTTGCGGTATTTTTTTTTCATATAAAACACAACATTACCGCGGTTATATGCATGGCTTCAAACAAACAAAGAAGCTCTTTAACATCATTGAATTTATGACTTAAATGAATGACATGACATGAATATAACTAATTGATAAGCACGATAATATTAACAAAGTCCTGCTAAGGTTATTATTTATTACTAACTAGCGGATCCGAACGACGCTGTCATGTATAAATAAAACATTTTTGTGAATCTAAATCACGAATCCACTGGAATACACAACAATTTCATCAAAATCGGTCCAGCCGTTTAGGATTTCAGTGACATGAGACACACGCACAGAGAATAAAATATAAGTATACTATGTTTATATTTATTATATGTAGCCCTGGAAAATATATCAATTTTCGCATTATACATACTTTTCTTTACTTTTATGTTAAAATTATTAATGTACCATACTTAGGAATCTGCCCTAATTCATCACAAAGCCGACAGTAAAAACCGTATCAAAATACGTTGAGTAGTTTACAATATATCGATGTACAAACAGATAAACACAAAAAGCTACTTTAATTTATATTTTATACTACGAGGGCGGCATTGAAAATTTCGAGAATCAAGGAAGTGACACAACATTAGGTACTATTTAAAAATGTATTTATTGTTTTCGAAGTATTCTCCGCGAAATTTGACACATTTTCCATACGATGGAAACAATCATTGAAGCAACCATTCCATTCGGAAGTTCGGGGCTCCAAAATGGCCGTTTTGTAGGCGTCCACAGCTTCTTCAGGCGATGAAAATCTCTGAAAAGATGAAATTTTCTCAACGACTAAACAAGTTTGACAAGACCTTGTGACAAGACCGAGAATCTTTTTTTTAAATAAATAAATTTATTTATTTAAAAAAAAAGATTCTCGGTCTTGTATTCGATTTTTAAAACCAAGGAGTTTTCAATTAAAAAGATTTTAATATGACAGGAACAGTGGAAATATTCCATTCCCGATACTTTTAGTGCAGCCTATGTATGTAATCTGGAAGATGTAAGTAACATAAAATGTACCGCCCAACCCGACGCCAGGAGGCCGTGTGGTCGCAAGGTTTACAAACCAAAAGTGAGCCAAATGGGCTCACACTAATCCGATGTAGCATTAGGGCCTTCGGGCCGTTAGCATAGATCCATCCGAAAAAAAAATGTACCGAGAAAAGTCTAGCAAAAAAACGAAAAAAATAAATAAATTTAATCCTTCTTGTATCATCCTCAGGTGAATCAAAGCATGTGTCACGCACCTAGACAAAATGGTCAGTCTTCGAAATACAGTTTGTCTTGTCTGAAATTCTGTGAAGTTGCAGATCGAGAAATACGTATGATTGTGAAACCCTTGAGTCATTCGGATTTCCGTAGACCCGCATAAGATACCTCTCCCAACGGCATTTGCAATGTGTACTGTTAATAGTGAGGAGGAAATCAGTGTTTTCAATTTATATTATGTTTTTATGTAAATTTTGTAATTTCGTACTTTTATACCATACATGATTAAAAGAAGATAAATAAATAGGGAAGATAAAATGTGCTCAACTTATATTTTACATTTTATAGCATGACCAGAAAAATATAAAACCTCGCCATACTGCGGAAAATTTCGGAACTAATTTTTGTATGGACTATAATTATATTACTATGGGTTACCACAAAGATACAGTGGTGACACCAATGCAGGGCTTGTATATTTCTGGTCCGTCTATGATATGAAACATTTAGTCCAACTTCTACTACCTGTAACCCCATGAGCTTTCCCGCTAATGCAGATACGTAATTTATGTATTGTTTTATGTAATGATTTTATGATGCTTTGCCTAATTCACAAATCCGTTACAATGATTCACTATTCATTATAAAATGAGAATACAATTCTAGAATTTAAATGAAATACGTGTGGCGGTGTTGTAGACACATAAAGTTGTTTCATCTATCAATCGCTAGATGGCGTTGTTAATATTTACAAACATTTTACACGTATTTCCAACGTTAAACTGTTGAATAGTTAGTCAAAGTTCAAACTAAGTGTTGTCAGTCATGATATTGACGTTTATTATGGGAATTTGCTTATAATAATTATACCGAGCAGATCGCCATTCGCCAGTAGCACTGTTGCATGTTATTTTACTTCGTGACTGTTTGGAATCGACAAATGCCTATGCCTATCAAAATGGCGACAGAATTATCACATCTACATATTTTATATGATATATTATAATACAATAAATAAGGTTAGCTTTTGAATATAGTTGTTTAATCAGATTTTTAAAAACATTCGATAAACAGTATCGCCCTCTAGCGACGAATATTTTCTAACGCATAATATATTTTCCGCTCATTAAACCCCATTTGGGCACATCATTAGATATTTTAATGTAAGAAAAAATTCAAAATAGTATAATATGTACCTATAACCGTGTTTTTGTACAACCAAGTTCAACAGCCACGCTCTAGACACGGACGAAGGATGGAGCGACCCACTTGTGGTTCCCTGACCTCCGTAGCAGCCTAGCGTAGCGTTTTATCTCTCTTTTACATTACCAACCGGGCCCTCCCTCTCTTTCCCTCCCGGAGAATTTTTCGCACGCATATTTGGAAATATAAAAACTTTTTGTTGTCAAAATTTCACACCTTTTGTTGGCGTACTACTTGGTTTAGAATTAAGTAACCAAAACTGCATGTATAATATCATGGAATTATATAAAAAAAATTAGTGTTTATTTTGTATCTTAAATTGTATAATGGTCTTAGTATGAGTTCTTTGTTATACCTAATATAATTGTAGTAGGTGTTTGTGATGATGAATGATTGAAAACTAACAATAATTTTGATGAAGCTTTTAAGTAGTACCTAATGTAAAAAGTCAAAAGCCTTATTAAAAGGTCAACCAATAAACAAGTTATTACTTACTACTTTTGATAATATATTCAATGTAAAATAAGACGATTATATGAAAAAATGCTGCACAAAAAAATATTTATCTCTGCTGCCTAGTACATTTCTTCATTTTCAACGTAATTAATAATGCTGACTGTCAATTTTTAAGTCGAAATTCTGCAATAAAATGAATATTTTTAATGGCGTCAAAGCCAATCAGTGTCAGAATTAAACGCAAAGTGCAATATTGTAATTATGTTAACTGCCCCATAAACTTTACACGACAAATATATTTTTAAGGCGTCGTTACTGACTCCAAATGAGATTTATGCTATACCTATAGTATGTTTTACAAATAAAAATGTAGCTCATATAAATGGCGTTTTAAATCGAGTTATGTATCGATTCGATTTAAATTGAGGAAGTAGAATGTTAATTAAGCTTAAAACTTGGTACCGTGAGAATTAGTATGGCTCAGGCGAACGTCCGTTTTGTGGCGGGATAACTTTTGAATGGACTTAGTTTAGAATGGGTGGATGTAAACGATTAATTCGTAGTAAACCTGTCAATCATTATAGGAGTCTTAAGGCAGGGGATCCTGGGACAAGGGGTGGGAACCTCACTCCGTTGTGCTGTCCCGTCGTTAGGGAGGGTTGTTCAGTGGTGCGGGATAACCCCTCTGTGAAGGTGGCGTCTGTCTCTTAGGGGACTGACTAGCCGTCGATGTGCCCTGCTGCTCAACAAATCCGGGGCACCTCACCAAAGGCGCCATTGGCGGCACTCGCCGGGTTTTAGTGGGTAAAGCTGCGACCATCTTACCATCTTTCGGGCGCAGCGAGTCCCACATACCCGCCTGGGGAGACCCCCTCCCCCGCGGGATGCTCAACAGAATTTTCCGATGCATAAGAAAAAAAGGGAAATCCATCCACTTTATCACAAAGCCAGCGAGCGCGTTGTTCAAGTATCAAAGTAGTTAAATACATTTATTTCTTGTGTGTACCTAACAAAGTTTAAAACAGGTCGGATTTCGAAAAGGCAGGTTACCAGAATATGCTTTAAGTCAAAATATTTGTCATATTTGCAGAATATTTCCAAACAATAATATTTTTACCAAACGACAATATATTAGAGGAATATAAAGTGTATATTGTGATATAATATTATACACTTTATTATATTTTATGATATAATGATAATATAATAGGCTTAATGATAGGTTCATTAAGCCTGTCATTTCCGATGAAGCTGATAAAGACCATCAAGAGGGTATCTGTTCAAAGAAAAAAGTTTAGCTTTGCACTTGCGTCTAACTCTAAATGTGGTATTTGACCCATATACCTAATCAAAACGATAAAGCTTATTTCTTTTGCGCCGGGAAATGTTCTTAGGCATCCCGCAGGGGAAGGGGGACTCCCCAAGCGGATATGTGAGGTGCACAGATGTTGTTGCTGTTGAGCAACAGGGCACCTCGACGGCTAGTCAGTCCCCCAAGGGACCGACGCCACCACTACAGAGGGGTTATCCCGCACCACAGAACAACCCCTCCCAACGTCGGGACAGTGCAATAGGGAGAGGTTCCCGTCCACGCTCCTTGGTTCCCCTGATCTTTTGTCCCCTCTTCCTATAAGAGAGGTACAAAGAGCAGCTCTCTCGGTTTAATTGGCTTCGCCCAAGGTTCTGAGTTCACCTTAGGCTACTGAGCCCCACCGCCACGACAAGGCTTGAACTGTGGCTTGAACTATGGTGAGGAAAACGATTTAGCTTAATTCTGTGACGTTGGAAAATTATACCTCAAAATCTCTGTTCCAAAGACGAAAACCGGCCAGATGCCAGATTTAAATACTCTGGTCTAACATTACATCATAATCAAAAATCACAACAAACGTAGTCACGGAAAGCGGGCCAAACGCACAAAAGATAGCTTTTCCATATAAAGAAGGACAAGAGCGTGCTGAATTTCATTTTCTAAAACCCGATTACACAGAGGTGACGCAAGGCGGGCTGGAGGTCGGCTAACGGCGACATAAGGCTCGAAATCGAAAGGGACCGCCTTTCCGACCGAAACTGAAATTGAAGGGAGCGTTCCCGTTATCCTGCCGGACTGGTGAGATGGAAAGCACCCGTTAAAGAATAATGCGCTCTGATCATGTGACGTGTGGGAGGCATTTAAATAGCTAAGACTTATACATCAAAATCCTGGCATTACAGCTAATGCAGTCTCTTTATCCTTCCTATAAAGAACTCTTTGTATCCCTATAGTTACAGCTGAAAACTTTCTAATAAGGTTTTATTACATTTTTTGCCTGTGTTTTGTGTTACGTAATACGTACTTATATACTTTTTTATATGCATAGGAGGGCAAACAAGCAGTCGAAGCTTTAGACTGCTGGCACCCATACGCATCTGCACAACCAGAGATTATGCAGATGTATTGTCCTCCTTTTCCCTATCCCCTCAATGGGCTACCGGAAACTCACAAACTGCACTAAACGCGACAGCACTGCTGTCACTTGACGCCGCTGTTATGTGAGCGAGAGGTACCATCCCGGTCCTGCTGACGTCGGATGCATAGCAGCATAATATTAAGCAACAAAACAAGCAAGCTAAAGTTGAAAAGTCGCTTACATATAGAACTGCAGTAAGCTACTGCGATGAATTAGAGCATAAGTTATAAATAAAAGATATGTAACTTCATTCATTAAAACGTACGTGATAGACAGTAATTTTATAAAGACAATGAGTAAGCAATACTTATGTTTATTGACTTTATTCAATATACTTAACTCCAACGCCATCTCATGTAATAGTACAATACTACTTAGTAAAAGTATATTAACACAATAGGTGCTTTTATAATCACTCAACAGATAGAGCTACACGTCATATAAAATACGGTTCTCTTGATTATGAAACTTGCTTACAAATATGTAAAATAAATGATTAGTTTAGTTTGAATTTTTTAAATTAATAATTTCCTAAAAATATAGTATTCCCATATAAGTTTATTTTGGAGTTTAAGCGCTATCTATGAACTATTGTAAATATTACTGAATCTATCCTTTGTTTTAGTTATAGTATAGCTTGCTAGATGGCGCTAAAACGTTAACACTAGAGTGAGTCTGTTAAAATTATGCTTTTTATGCCCGCTCATCAAATTTCGATTTCGATAATAATAAGATAGATTATAATATGGACAGGCAGTCAAAATAACAATCATCAGTCCGGATATGGCTGCTAACCGATGATAAAGTGGGCAAAACTAGCGGGTAAGTGTGAGTAATTAAATATTGTTTATTTTGTTATTAACGTACTTATATAGATTACATGTTTTTTTTTATGTTAGTTGGATAGGCAAACTGGCAAACGTACCACCTGATGTTAAGTGATCGCGTCGCCCATGAACATAAACTAGTATACCTGGAACGAGCCCAGGCAACTCATTTATGTGTTGCCTATCCTGAGACATAAGATGTGAAGTCTCGGTGCCAGTAATTACACTGCCTGTCTTGCCCTTCTCTCCGAAACACAGCAAAGCTGTTTCACGGGAGAAACAAGCAAGATGGTGGTACTCATGCAGCCGGGAGCGCGGCACAGCGCTTCCCTCCCACCGGTTCCACACGTTCGACAAGACGGTTTTTTTTAACTAAAATAGTACCAACAGAGTATCTTTTTGAACGTCAATTTAAGTTACCACCGGTACCAAGGGAAATCCACTGAGAAAAATCAGCACTTCTTACAAATTTTACATGCTGTTATCTTGAAATTCCTGAGAGGGACGCCCTATTCCCAAGGTGTGGTATCTTCTATAAAATCTTTTACTTTATAATCCTTTACCACATAAACGCTCTTTAATAACTTTTTGAATTGTAAAAGAGTATTATACACTTGCCTTTATAAGAATTGCTTACTTTTGTGAGTCTAATCACTGGTACATCTAGCCTATCTATGCCTATTCCGTATATCCCTACTATGTATTCACTTTTTTTACAGAAATCTTATGTTTTTCCAGACATACAGTGAATTTTCTAAGATGTATTGGCGGAGAGAAGGAAGGATTGGCCATCGACAAGAGCAAGGTTTTTAAATAATGAGAGAGAGAGAGAGATAGAGAGAGAGAGAGAGAGAGATATGATTTTTTCTTACACTCAGTCACCTGCTATTAAAACATTCTAAGTAAAATAACAATTCACAAATCGTTATAAAATTAGTATTTCCGTTGTCGCAGAATATTCAGGTTCTGGGGTGAAAAATACCATTAAATATAATTGCCTTAATTTAGCATAATATTAAGTTTGCCCTTAGAATAATTGGGCTAGCTAATTTACATTGTGGGGCTCAGGATGGGAAACTGGCCCAGTAGATACGGCATGACGTCGCGGGGACTGCTTAGTGGTGGCAGTACAGTCCCCCCTTACGAGGAGTACGTACTCCTGTACGGCGACAGACTGACCCCGGCGAAGGACGGCCTTCGCCGTTGCCTGCAGATTCGAGATTTGGTATGGGTACATTTTTTTCTTTAGAAATGCTCCGAGGCATCCCGCGGGGGGAGTGGGTCTCCCCACATGGGTATGTGGGACTCGCTGCGACCAAAAGCTGGGAAGCGGACGCAATTCTACCCACTAAAACCCGGTGAGTGCCACCTTTGTTGAGGTGCCCCGGATCTAATGAGCAAACAGGGCACCTCGTCGGCTAGTCAGTCCCCCAAGGGACCGACGTCACCTCAGGAGTTGTCCCGCATCACAGAACAAGCCCTCCAAATGTCGGGACAGTACAATGGGGTGAGGTTTCCGCCCTCGACCGTTTTTTTTAACGGGCTAGGCCCACCACTCGTTCCCACCGCTGCTACTCCTGTATAGCCAGGATCGACAGCGGTAACCACTAAATGACCCTTTGATACGATCTCAGGGAGCCCGAGGGATACGTTAAAACTGCCTTGGGACCCGCAACGAATTTAATCAGAAGTATTCAGGAGGAGTAGGACAAATTTCCAGTTTCCCTCCCCGCTTAAAGCGGGAGACGATACAAGAATGCAATGACTAACAAAAGTCAAGAGAAGACAGCAGCCAGGGGTAGCCCAGCTGAATGCACCACGGAGATATTTTTTTTATGTCAACAAATATCTGCATAGTATGATTAATATACATGATTATCAACTATGAGTTGTATAACTTAGTGATTATCATGGTTGAAATAATAATTGTTGTTTGAAAGTTGGTTTGTATTTTTAAGTCAACTAATATAAGGAAATAACAAAAAGGTTAGTCGACATCACAGGAGACCGAAGAGCTGGCAGCTACCTCGGACAAAGAATTAGTCTAGCAATTCAAAGGGGGAACGCTGCCAGTATCTTCGGGACCTTGCCTAAAGGGACTCCTTTTTATTAATATACTTAAGTTATTATATTATATTTTTAAGGTTTTTAGTTTTGGGTTCTTTGTAAAGTGTTGATATATATGTTTATAACATATAATAAATCAACTAATATCTACATAGTGAAGTAATACTAGTGTATATTAACTATGAGCTATTTATGTATAACTTGGGGATGTTATGTTATTTTTCCAGTAATAGTTGTGGCAAAATCGCTTGAATGCACGGAAGTTTTTCACGTCGTCCACGAGATCGCTGTAATAAGTTACTCCCGATTTGCTACGGATGTTGTCGAGCATTAATGTTCGTTCATTTTGCCAAAGACTGCACTTCCAAAGAATGTGATGTGCGGTATGTTCCTGTTCATTGCCTTCCGTCGAACAGCCGCATAACGGAGACGGTACGAGATTAAAGCCAAATAGTTTACTTCTAAAGTTTCCATGGCCGGTAAGAAACTGAGCGACACAGTGATCAACCTCTAACCAATCCTTTGATAAACGATCGAATACAGATGGAAAGAAGTTATAAAGGTGACGCCCTTTAGATGTATTATCCCATCGGGATTGCCATTCTTTAATTAAATTTTGAGTGGTTATTTCTATAGGGTCTTAAAAAGTCCTCGACCCTTGTCCCATTTTCTTATATATATATATTTCTTGTGTGCGTGTGTATGTCACTGAACTCCTCCTAGACGGCTAGACCGATTTTGATGAAATTTTTTGTGTGAGTTCAAGGGGATTCGAGGATGGTTTAGATTCACAAAAAAAAATATTTTGTACAGGACAACACACACAGTTTGTACAGTCTGTCGGTGCCACTAGTTTAAGTTTAGTTAGTATAAGACGGGTACAAAGAGCCCCCTCGGTTCAAGTAGCTTCGCCCAAGGTGCTAGGCTCACCCTAGGCCTCACCGCCACGTCAAGCCCTGAATCATGGTGGGGATGTGCACCTGTACCTCGCGCGTACATACCTTAATATATCCTGAGCATCTGACCGCATTCCATTAGTTAACCATCATTTCTTCGACTAATCCACTGTCACTTCAGTGTGCTGATCCTTCGACCTGTCGACTAATTTCGTACTTTGATCGCTTCATTGCGAATCCTATCCGACAGGGAACCCTGAGCATACGGGTTCGAAAATGACCTTAGCGTGCTATGGAACGCGCAACGACACCATGAAATGATTCCTTTTCCATACTAATTACTTTTATTAGTTGTCAGATGTGGACGGATCAGGTATGACCACGATGTTGCTTTGCTAATGGTACTATAATAAAACGATGTTTATATAAATGACCGGTTTTAGAATAGACCAATAATAAAAACATTTCTCGTGTAGCGACCTTCCATAAATTAAAACTTGTATATCACGAGTAAACATTTGCCATAACAACATAATACGTATGTATAATGTGAAATTTTCCTAATCAAGCTATGGAAAATAATAATAATCTTTATTGATCCAAAAGTTACAGAAATATAAAAATAGAGGTGTCAAGGGACACCCGGATGGAACGAAGTTCCTTTCGATTAATTAGTGAAAGAATTGTAATTTAAAAAAAAAACATAAACATACAGTGTGTGTGTGTGAGAGAGAGAGAGAGAAACAGAGAAACACGCGCACGCCGCACGGCTACAACTATACAAAAAGTGTCGTTACAACTTTTGGTCTTAATTTTTCCGTCTAGCCCCCTTTCGCAACGCTCGAGAAGGACTTCGTTCCAATACTAAAAGTGGTACAATTCTTCATATCATAGGGCAGAAAGTAACATGTTAATGGGGAAAAAGAAAAAATCACAGTTGTCTAAGTGTGAGACGTACGGACAGACAGACAGCGTATAAAAGGACGAACGACTACAACGCTAACTAACCCGCTAAATACATAATACATCACCTGTATCATAAAAAAGCATAAAACAAGATAGAGTAGCAATGTGAGCCATACGAAACTGATCAGTGATTTGTTACTGAATTTATAGCTATTTAACCAACCTGTGATGTGTATGTTAATGTCTCCTCGGCCAATCATCCATCAATGGCCATCAGCCGGGCAATCACAGCGCAGAGCCGGCACAGCGTCGCAGCACCAGCACAGCAAAAACACAACATTACCGATCTATTCCGGTTATATGCCCGATGTCAGTACTCAGTAGTCAGTACCCAACATAGCCTCGCCCGAAAGAGACGATAACATTGTTTCCCAACATATCGTCCCGTGACCCACAGTAGCTTATACTCCGCGTAAACATGATTTGACTGTCTCTTATGGTCTCTTAAAAGAATGACATCTCTGTGTGAAATGAATGGCCTCTATGGTCTCAAAACTAGGTTCTTAAAAAAATTGAATACGGATTACGGAGCCTTATAAAGTTTTAATTTTTTATAACGTTGCCTCAGAAGAGGAAACTTCCATATAAACAACATAATTTATTCGACATTTACTGTTTTAACAGCCTATTATCTAATCGCTACTAATACGCTATAAATATAATTATATATGCTACTAAACTATTACTATCTAATGTTACCTTTTTTTATATATTTAACGCCGGGAAATGCTCTGAGGCATCCCGCGGGGGAGTGGGTCTCCCCACGCGGTTATGTGGGACTCGCTGCGCCCGACAGAGGGTAAATGGACGCAGCTCTACCCACTAAAACCCGGCGAGTGCCACCAATGCCGCCTTGGTGAGGTGCCCCGGATCTGTTAAGCTGACAGGGCACCTCGACGGCTAGTCAGTCCCGCAAGGGACCGACGCCACCTCCACAGAGGTGTTGTCCTGCACCACAGAACAACCCCTTCCAGCGTCGGGACAGTACAATGGGGTGAGGTTCCCATCCTCACTCCTTGCCCCCTGCTCTTTTGTCTCCTCTTCTTATAAGAGGAGTACAAAGAGCCCCCCTCGGCTCAATTAGCTTCGCCCAAGGTGTTGGGCTCACCCTAGGCTACTGAGCCCCACCACCACGTCAAGGCCTGAACCATGGTGGGGAAGATGCCGTTCTACAATCGTAGACGCTAGTAGAAATAATAAAGGTGTGGAAATGACATTTAAGACCACGTGATTTATCGATGTAAAAAATGTCATTTCCATATATTTATTAGTTTTCTACTAGCGTTTACGATTGTAGAATGACATCTTGGCTAACCCACCAGATGTTGAGATAGTGATCAGTTTGGAGAAGCAAGAAATCGATGTATTTATTAAATAAATAGCAGCGCCCCGCGGTTTAACCCGCGTACTTTCCATTTCCATACGGGGATAAAATATAACCTATATGTTATTCTGATGTACGTTTGTGTAAGGTTATGTTGATGTAAGGTTCATTAAAATCCCTTCAGTAGTTTTTGCGTAAAAGAGTAACAAACATAAAAACATAAAGAGCATACTCATATCTGAAAGGCCGGCAATGCACCTGCTAATCCCCTGGTGTAGCGGGTGTCTGTGGATGTCGCTCTTCACTTAGATACCATCAGGTGAACCGACTGTCCGTTTGCGCCCTCTTCTATAAAATAAAAAAAACATCCATACATCTAAACATTCTTACATACTTTCACGTTTATTATATTATTAGGATGGAATTATTTTATCATGTCATCAGGGGGCAAACGAGCAGCGACCATACACATCCGCACAACCAATGCTACGCAGATGCGCCGCCCTCCTTTTCCCTATCCCCCCGAATGGACCACCGGACACCAAACCGCACGAAACGCGACAGCATAGCTGTTTACTTAAATTCGATTGAAATAAAATTTATATACAAATACCTACGTTTCTTTTTCTTTCAGTGTTAGACAACCCATTTATCGAGGAAGGCTATAGGCTATATAACATCACGCTGTGATATATACGAGTTGAGTAACGCGGGCGAAGCTGTGGGCAACAGCTAGTCTTTCTATAAAAGAAAATAAAGCTTAATATTTTTGAGATTAGTTGGAAAGGCAAATTAACAAAAGAGCTCTCAAGTGGAAAACGTCGACCATAAACATAGACGATATGACCTAGGATTAGTACATTCATCTCATTTATGCATTGCTTATTCTGGAACACTCCAAGCAATGACTGCCTCACTGTCTTTCTATCCGAAATTCAGTTAAGCTTTATGGAAATAAATAAGATTGTGCCCGTGCCAACAATACACGCCATTTTCCAACCAAATAAATGAAATTTAAGTTGGTTGTGTGTTTGAATTTCTTAAAAATACGTAATTAGTTCATTCTTCCAAGATGGCGACGATTACATTACTAGTTGTTGATATGATGTTCGTAGCTTTTGATAAAACTGCTTTTCGTATTCCAAAACCTGCTTTATGTTTGTTTGTTGTTTTAACCCACCATGATTTCATATCCCATCTCGCTATCTCCTACCCCAAAACCTGTCTCCATCTATTTCCAACTTGCCTCTCCTTTCGGCCCAGAAAAGGAACAAGCCTGAGATGACTGTTTATTATTGTTATTGTTATTGGCAACAAGGTAACCTAATTCAGCCTAGTTTTTAATACCATCATCATCATCATCTCGTCGGGATAGTGCGCCTCGTGTAGCTGGTCGCTCTCTCATGGACTCTAACTTGTGTGATACTACCCGGCAGGGGCACGCCAATCGACGGACAACGTAGCATAACCGCCTAGAAGTGGTGAAGACCTTCAGGCGTTTAATTCCGCTGCCAGGAGGTCGTGAGGCGTCGATGCAGCATCTTCGAACCCCTTGCGGGTCTCTCAGAAGACTTCAC
The DNA here is from genome assembly GCA_963853865.1 of Helleia helle. NCBI lineage: Eukaryota > Metazoa > Arthropoda > Insecta > Lepidoptera > Lycaenidae > Helleia > Helleia helle. The sequence continues at coordinate 14,102,838 of OY971423.1, read as the reverse complement.
GGCTCGGAGCTTTTGACGCGTTCTTTAATAAGTAAACAAATTGGGGAAAATAATTTTCAAAACTCATAAAAAATCTTCATTTTTACAAATTAAACTATTTCATTATTTGCACACAAATCTTTTTTGTAAAATATTGTAGCGTATTTTTACAATATAATAATCGCAATTATTTATTTTTGTAAAAAAATCATTACTTTTCACCGGAACGGGATCGAAAACTGTTTGTTTTTTTTTCTTTTGATAGCACATTTTTTAAGAAAGGTTATAAGTTTTTTTATTTTACCGGAAAGTTTTATAAAATATATTAGGACGAATAGAATTATGAGGAACAGCCAGTCATTATTATGTCTTCGATACTAACGTTTTTTGGAATTTCCGTAATTATTTTATATTTGTCTTGTTGCCTAAGCTACCGCTCCTAATTATACAGAATAGGATTATACAGAACAGAATGGGAATCAATTAATTTCATTCGATTCTTAATTTATTTTATTAATATTTTATTCGTTCGAATTAATGTATTAAATTATACTCATTCTTATTTACAGATGTCTATACGACGAATAGTAATTATTTTATTATTTAAAATAATTTTTAGGACCTCAATTAAGCGATGTTTCTGATCTATATATTTTTTATTTATTTAAATTTATTTTTCTTTCAATGTATCTATATTTTTTCCTCCCTCCCCAGGCGGATATGTGGGACTCACTGTGCCCAAAAGATGGTAAGGTAGACACAGCTCTACCTACTAAAACCCGCGACTGCCCGCGAGTGACACCAGTGCTGCCTTTGGTGAGGTGCTCCGGATCTGTCGAGCAACAGGGCACCTCGACGGCTAGTCATTATTATGATCTTCCGCTATGACTACCTATAGTGGAAGATATATTATATATATATGACTTCAAAAATACAATCTGAGTGAAGTAAAACTACTAATAAAAAAGTATTGTGTAACGTCAGCAAAATGACGTCTAATAATTTAATCTCCGGTGGGAGGGAAGCGCTGTGCCGCGCTCCCGGCTGCGTGGGTACCACCATCTTGCTTTTTATCCCGTGAAACAGCTTTGCTGTGTTTCGGAGAGAAGGGCAAGACAGGCAGTGTAATTACTGGCACCGAGACTTTACATCTTATGTCTCAGGATAGGCAACACATAAATGAGTTGCCTGGGCTCGTTCCAGGTATACTAGTTGTTGATGTTCATGGGCGACGTCGACCACTGAACATCAGGTGGTACGTTTGCCAGTTTGCCTATCCAACTAAAATAAAAAATAAACTCGCTCGCGTCTGTGATTAGTCGATTTGAAATTATGACGTCATTTTCAGAATTAACGCAATGCAATATTTTATTCTTCTTTAATTTAGTCCCGTACTCATCTTCCATCCACGTGATAGTATCGATTTTTTTAATTGACCTAACAGCTTCACTATAATAGGATTTTGTTGTAATGTATTAAAGAATGTTATATTCCATCTTTGTAGAGACAAATAACTATAAAATACTTTTAATTTAATTCCACTAGAAGTTAGTTTCATATAATATTGTATAGTATTTTTTTATTTTATATTTCGCAAAATTTTAAATATTTTCAGTTGATAAGGATCGAATCCGGATCTGTTTTTGATAAATGTAATCATTGGTTATTTAGCATATTATGCAAATACATAATTAAAATTACATTCATGTGACTTTTTAATAAAAAAAAAAGTTGTAGCAATAAAAATGTCTAAAGCCGAACAGTATCCCAATATTAATATATATAGGCCTTTCCGATGCGATCTTAAGCGACAACTTTCATTAAGAGGATTAGTACCCATCCTCTTCCCAAAATTCCTAAAATGCCCAATGTCATGTAAGAGTACAAGGTTCCGGTGGTTACTTTCCGTCATTTGTGTAAATTCGTTTATTATATTAGTGTTTTTGCAAAAAAAAAAATTAATGTATCAACATAGCTGGAGGCAACCTAACAGTCGGAGCCATGGTGGCTACCGACGCTCATAGATATGCGTTGCCCTCCTTTCCCCTATCCCCCCAAATAGGCCACCGGAAACTCACAAACCGCACGAAACGCGACAGCGTAGCTGTCACTTGACGCCGGTTTTATGTGAGCGAGAGAGAAGAAGAGAGAACTTAGCTGACACCGACTCCAAAAGTAACAAAGTTGTACATTAGTAGGAGTACAACTCTGTACAAGATGGTTATTAGTTGTAGACACAAGAAGAGAAACGCGATTATTTTATTACTTTTTAGTTATTTTATTTTTTGAAGTCGGTTATAATTTTTTTGAAGTTATGTTTACTTATATTTAAATTACATTTTTTAGATAATGATAATAATAATATATTAAGCAGAATAACTGTAAGAGGTAACGAAAGTTGCAAATTATATTCAGTTTTAGTGAAGATAAATATGTACTTTTAGTATTATTGTTTCATGTTTGTTTAACTTGTTTTGACTTAACTAGAATAACATTTTTATAATTTTGAGTATACTGTATGTAAAACTGGAATAAATAACAAAATTCCAATAGTTATAAATACATAGTAAGGGATAATTATTATAGTAGATACTAATAATTACTTGTTAAGTGCGATAGTTCATATTAATGTTACTTGTTATGTGAATTATTAAAATAAAATAAATATGTAATAGCTTGCCTGACACTTGCATAACCGGATTTGACGCATTATCTTTATATAAAAAAACTTGTCATGTTGTTTGTTCGTGATGAACTCCTACACTATTAAACAGATTTCAGTGAAACTTTGCACTTTTGAAATTGGATTAATGAGGATAGTTTTCGACACGGTGGGTAATGCTGGATATTATGAATATACACATCAAACTGCATCTGACATGTCAGCTTTATGCGTTCCATTTTTCATATAATATTATTTGCGAAATTGTGTAAAACGGGATATTTACCATGTGTTTCACTTTATTTCGCGGAGTCTGATATTTCGACATAATCTTCGAATGTCTTGTTGACGAGACTGAATGGATTTAATACAGAAATAATCTTTATTTTTTAAGAAAGATTATATTAAAAAAATAAAGATTATAATTGCATCTGTCTTTTGAGCAAGACATTTTAGCTTAATGTATTTCACCTTTTCAGTCTATTTTATCGGAATCTTGTAATTTTATTGTAAATGGATCGAGAAAGAAAAAAGTATACATGTTTTATAATCCCCAATTATTTTATAATATGTTGTTAGCTTTATTTTAAAAAGTATCGTTTAGTACATAATTTTATGATCTACAATTATTGTCTGGGTATTAATTTGATAAAACTTACCGTTTTCAAGAGAAATCCAATAAACCTAAAATTTATATCTTTGACCCCAAATATTTTTTGAAGCACACGTCATGGTATTTAACATGGTAACTTTTAATATTTTTTTCTTATGGTAAATTTAAGGTCCAGTAAGTATCCGCCGGAATTTGGCTATGGACTTTTTTATTACAAATGTCTAAATTGACGCTAAAAGTTGTTGTTTCTTGTAAGAATCAACAACATTCCGTTGCGTTTTTAGCGTCAAAGTATAAAATAACCATAGAGCTTTTTTCCCATGTGTCTCTTAATAAACTCCTTCATTTTTCTTGCCTCGTCAGTCAACTTTCTTTACAAAATATGTCCTAACATATTTATTAAAATATTACAAACATTTTCTTAGTAATTTGCTAATGAAAAACCCGTACATTGTTACGTACATACAATCCCACAATCATAAAGAAATAACTGTACAAAACATTTAAAATGGCATCATAAAATGGCTCTGTTCATTCCTTGTGGTCATGTTATGACTGGCATATTTTTACAAACACGTTTTTATTTTAAAGACATTAGCAAATAATCAGAAATGCAAACGATTTTTATTGTTGTGACCGGTGGTTGTGACGTATTTGTTCGTACAGAAAAAGTCCCGAATACCAGACGTTTGGTGGCTTTCGAATACAATTTGGGTCAAGATTATTTTGTTAAGTACCACTATTACTCCACCAGGATAGTGGTGGACCAAGATGTATGTCCATGTTGAACATCCACGAATCTCCAAGATCGACCACGAGTAGATAATACCTATAGCTGACTTCCCAAACTCCGGCGTTGTTGACAAGTTAATAACGAGGTTGTTCATTTCCCATTTTTTCCGTTCCCTATAAAGTTGACAACTATTTATGAACGATTCCACCAAATTACTGATGTGCCGCGATCCCGGCTGCATGGGCACCACCATCTTGATTGTTTTTCCCGGCAAACAGCTTTTTTTTCTTTAACGCCGGGAAATGCTCTGAGGCATCCCGCCTGGAGGGTGGGTCTCTCCAGGCGGGTATGTGGGACTCGCTGCACCCGAAAGATGGTAAATGGAGGCAGCTCTACCCACTAAAACCCGGCGAGTGCCACCAGTGCCGCCTTTGGTGAGGTGCCTCGGATCTGTTAAGCTAATAGGGCACCTCGACGGCTAGTCAGTCCCGCAAGGGACCGACGCCACCTCCACAGAGGAGTTGTCCCGCACCACAGAACAACCCCTCACAACGTCGGGACAGTACAATGGGATGAAGTTCCCATCCTCGCCCCTTGCCCCCTGCTCTTTTGTCCCCTCTTCTTATAAGAGGGGTACAAAGAGACCTCTCGGCTCAATTAGCTTCGCCCAAGGTGCTGGACACACCCTAGGCTACTGATCCCCACCGCCACGTCAAGGCCTGAACCATGGTGGGGAGAGTTCAGACATAATATAATGATCGTTATGCAAAATCTGTGCCCTAGCCGGGATTCGAACCTGCAAACACACGACTTTAATAGAGTCTAATCTTCGTGCAATGGCCGTTCTGTGCTCGTAACGGGGAATCAGTCGTCTTGGTGTTCACAGAGGCTTCAGCTGTGGACGAAAAAAGGCTGATAATTATATTGGTGAACATTAAAACAATATTATACATAGTGCAAACTGTTTTACATGAACATTTGCATTAAACATATTCAACGTACTAGTTTTCCTTGCAGATCAAGATCTTTTTATGGCATTACACGTGACAGCACATAGTTCATTGTTATTTGAATCTTATAAAACATACAAATATATGCAAAAAAACCTTATTTTGTTTCTATTATAATAACACTAGCTGGTACCCGAAGCTTTACCCGCGTTAAGTTAGATTCACAGCCGTATCTATAGCCGTATTATTTTATAACCTATATCACTCAATGTTAACGTGAAATAATAATAAAAAAAATGAAATAATTAAAATAGAATAAAAAGAAATAATAATAAGAATGAAATAATTTTAAAATCAGTTGAGTAGTTTTTGAGTTGATTTGTAACCAACAAACAAACAAACTTTACTTAAATTTCTATAATAAAATATTGTTGTGGTTTTGATTGGTTTTTGATAATTGATTGTACTTAGGGACTTACATAGTTTTAACAAAGCTGACAATTAAATCCGTATAAAAATTCGTTGAGTAGTTTAAAAAATATCGATATACAAACCGACCAACACAAATAGCGCCTTTATACTATGTGAAGAAAAGAGTTAATTCAAATTGTTTGCTAATATTTTCGAAGACTTCATTTTTAACGAATCTCTAAATTTGACGGATAATTAAATTCCTTTTTACCAGCTTTTTACCGATTGTGTCCTGGCTTAGTAAGATTTTTAAATTCTCCATATTACGGATACTTTACAGCAAATATAATTATTGAGGAATGGTCGATGTAAGTAATCTAAACTTCGATAGTCTCAAAATCTTCATCAGCCGCGACAAATTCCGTAAAAACGTTTTTGTGCTCTCAAAGTACGCAGTTAAGACCTTGTGTTAATCTTGTAACCTTAGCTTGGTAATTTTCAGGGTCACGGTCGGCAAACATTGTTAATACCATACCTAATCTTAACAAAGTTCAGACACTTATTATATTTTTTATTATCAAATAAAATTTTCATTTTTTCCATTCTATACCTATATAATATACCTATAGTTAAGAATGAGCATTATCATTTCATGTTATTCTAGTTGTGGTAAGCTCGTAAAACCTTTTTACTTTGTAACGAGATAGAGAAAATATATAAATATATTCATGCTAGCAGAGACACCTATATTGACGGCGATGGTCTCCTGGGTATAGAACTAGTTTTGGAGTTTGTAAAGTTTGTACAATGTAGAAGAATAAGTTGATTATAATTTGTATGCACAAAAATGAAAGAAACGCAATTATTTAACTCCTTTTTTATTTTTGAAATTGTTTTTTTTTTTAATTTTTAGTGATTCCGAAATTCGATAACTAATTTTATTTGTCTGAAATATGGATAGAACGCGTAGCTCATATTAGACAGCGTCGTTAAAAAAGATAAAACCAATTTTGAATTTATTTGTATTGTAAACAAATCATAATTATTATACATGTAATTAAAAGCAATCACTGCGGAATTTTTTGTTTATTTATTTATTGATACAGAAAGAATAACAATAATAATAAAAAAAATATCACAGAGACCACGAAGGTCTGTGCGTGATATTGTTTACATTCAACGCTATACAATATTTTGGTGATTTTACCTAAATTAATCTAATTTACAAAGTATATTAATATATAATATTATCCTAAATCCAAAAAGTATTGTTTTAGTTTTATTTTAATATTTTTTTCATTAATTTCATTTTTTATTTGTGAAGGCAGATTATTAATCAGTCGTGGGACGAGATACTCCGTTGTACGTGTGCCGTAGTAGTTTCTGGCGCGCGCCGTAACCAGTTTCTTATCTTTAACTTGACGCGTGTATACAGAGTGTTCAATATTTTTTCTAATTGATTGATTAAAAAATTGTTCTTTTAACAAATGGTAATCTACTTTTTTGTTTATTGGGATACATTTACAATATTGAAATAATTGTGTGTCATCATTTATGAATTGATTTTTTATTTTGAAAGGGACTAACATTTTAAGAATTTTTACTTGTAATTTATGTATTATATTTAAATAAGTGGGAAATGTTCGGCCATACGACGATAACCCATAAGACACAATGGATTCAACAAATGCATTATATAAGAGAATTTTAGTTTTAAAAGGTATACATACGGTTTTTGATTATATGAAAATTTGCTAATAACGATCGTAATTTGGTAGCTACGTAATCAATATGTGGTAGCCAACTGAATCTACTATCTATTTTTAGTCCCAGATAAGTGTGGGTGTCGACCTGTTCGATAGCCGTACAAATGGTGGGGTCATGTTTACGCCTGTGGTGCAGACACTCATGCGAGTGGGCTATTAAGTCAATACCTATCGATTGACCCGTTGGTGTTCTAAGATATGGTGATCTTATATGTATCAACTTAGTTTTATGCGCGTTCAGTACTAGGTTCATGTCGTGGCACCACATCATGAGTTTATTAAAATCTGACTGTATGAACCCTAGCGCGTTATTTACTTGTTTATCAGCAATAACCAGGCAAGTATCATCCGAGAATTGGTAAGGGGTTGTGTGGAGCAACATTTTACTCATGTTATTGACATATGACAGAAAATGCAAAGGTCCGATTACCTATCCCTGTGCTGTTCCGTGCGAGACTTTATTAACACTACTGCATACATCGCCTATCTTAACACAGTAAGACCTTTCCTCCAAATAATTTCTACACCACGATAATTGCTGCCATATATTGAAAAATTTCGTTCTAATATATCACCTAAGATTTTCATTAGAACATCACCAAATTAGAATGGATCAGGAGGCCTCGTTTAGGTAGACGAATTAATGTTAGTCGGCCACTAACATTCTTGTGTTGCATATGCAGTTAAATAAGATAGGAAATGTCGGTGCCACTGCCAATCTAGTAATTCTTGTTAAATAAGGACAAGGAAGAATTAACATGATGCTGATACCCACGCGCGTAGCACAAGCGGATCCCACCCACTGATCAAAAGATAATTATTAAAAAAATTAGATAATAATTTATAAGCTACAGAAGAAAATATCCAAAAAAATGATTGTCAAGTTTCGTATTTTATCTGCACTACTTTAATGTAATACGTCTACAGTATTGCATTATTGAGCGATGATGGTTTAGTGGGGATGGACTCCTCACTATAGTTAGTTCAGTTGTCGTGGCGGTGGAGCTCAGTAGCCTAAGGTTAACCCAGCATTTTGGGCTAAGCCAAGTGAACCGAGGGGGCTGCTCTTTGTACCCGTCTTATAAGAAGAGGGGACAAAAGAGTAGGAGGGAAAAGGAGGCGAGAATGGGAACCTTACCCCATTGCACTGTCCCGACGTTGCGAAAAGTTGTTCTATGGTGCGGGACATCCCTTCTGTGGAGGTGGCGTTGGTCCCTTGGGGGACTAACTAGCCGTCGAGGTGCCCTGTTGCTCAACAGATCCGGGGCACCTCACTAAAGGCGGCATTGATGCACTCGCCGGGTTTTAGTGGGTAGAGCTGCATCCACTTACCATCTTTCGGGCGCAGCGAGTATAGCGCACACCCGCCTGGGGAGTACCCCTCCCCTGCGTGATGTAGCATTTACCAGCAGAAAAAAAAGTGGGGATGGGCTCGGCCTCTTAAATGAGAGTTCCGGGTTCGATCCTAACCCATGGGATGCCTTGAAATGGGTTTTTCTAAATTTCTACTTGCACTGAACATGAGACAATCGCTTGCTCACCGGTGAAGGGAACATCGTGAGGAAATCGGCATGCCTGAAGAGATTAAAAATCTTTGAAGGTGTGTGAAGTTAACCAAGTATTGGTTAACCAGTGGGATAAGAGTTACATAATATAGAGTATTAGGTATAATATCATTATGTACTTAAAAATAACTAACATTAAATTTTAAAGAAAATTAAAATATTAACGTATTTAACTGCTTCATTCATACAACTATTTAACATGTATACTTATGTATATATAATATATATACTTTAACTTTTTAATTTTATTATAAGACTGTACACGCTAATTTTGCGGCTCTTATTTAATTTTCCTATGGTAGGACTACTGGAAGAGCTTCCATCATGGGATAAGTAGTGCCTTTGTACCAGCATTGTCTGTACCTATGTGTTATTTCTTTGTAAATATCCTAGTGTACATAAATTGTTAAATAAATAAATAATAAAACATTTATATTAAATTTATCAATTGTTACATATTTAATTATACAACTAATAATAAAACAAAAATTCTCATACCTCATAATATAATTGTATGCCTATAATATATTTTATGTAAGTACCTACATATCTTTTGTGCATATTATATATTTTGTATTTTTATTGATTCTCACAATAATTCAAACATATTCTTGTGGCGCTTAAGCTAGAGTGGAGGTGTTCTAATTCAGGCATCGAGCATTTAACCGGATAGAGTTGTAACGTGAGCCATAAACTTTCGAAACTTGTCAGTGATTTATCACTGATATAATAGCAATTCAACCAACCGTACTGTACGTACGTCCCATTGGCCAATCATGACCAATCAAACACGTGAAATTACCATTCTATTCCGGTTATAATGCTCGATGATTATAGCACACATGCCTACACATCCCTTGCACTCCACCAAAGGGAATAGACTATGAAGTTTGCGTTCTTTTTTATCCAATTCCTAACTAGTACTTTAACTAAGTTAGTTGATATTAAAAAATGTATTTGTTTAGTTTTTGTTACAGTATTAATCACTCACGTTATGTGCGTCACTAACAGGTATATTTATCTCGGCGAAACTTCGAGACGATGTAATGGCTTGTAGTATATATCTGCGAAATATGCAAATTACGTAACTACCGCTTTTGGTAATTTTCCAAGTTATTCAAAGTAACAACCATGGGGCGGATACTTAAAAAAAACTAAGCTTTGGAGTATTAAGTCATTGATTTTTTTGACTAAATAACGTTGAGCATTCGTGGTCGTATTGACTATACGATCGTTTCAATTATTATGTTCATCGTCATCACACCGATATCATGCTAAGATGAAGTGATCCTCCAAATGAAAATTTAAACGATTTTCTCTGAACCAAGATACACAAAAATGAATAAGTGTAAAGAATCAAATTAAATTTCATCTAATCCGTTTTTGCAGGCTAAAAAAAAGGAATTCAGAGAACTATATTTAACCTAATTTTAATGCCTATTATTTTAACAAAATTTTTGATATCACAGGGAAATCCTTATGGATGCAGCCAGGATCTTCAGGGATCTTGACCCAAAGTGGGACTCGCACCTGGGAGTGCCCACCCTAACTAAAACCACTACGAGCGCCTTAAGCCGCTTTTTGAGGGTCCCGGATTTGCAGTCAACAGACAGCATCACCTCAGCGACAATATTTTTGTGGTACACGATATTTTTTGTTTATTACCTGACGCGTTTAGGTTTTGGTCCTAGCGAAAGCAAGCCACACTCGAAATTTTAAATGCTACGTCAGCTTGTACCATTGGGATGCGAGGTCACACATCTTCTCCCTTATATTTTCCCTTTAGAATGGTTGCTTCGATCATATTATTCAGCAATGTTTTCACTGCTAGCCATGTACCGTTACAAAGACGTGGTTGGTTGATATTTCGCAACGTTTTGAGTGGCCGTAGAATCAATGAACTTAAAATCTCCTGCTAATAAAGTCATCGCTCCACCAAATCGGCTATTATTGTTTTTCAAATTTTTCATAGTTTTGTCTAATGCCTCCAAAGACTTTTTATCTCACACACACTTACATTGCTACAAAAACTTTACCGTCGCAGACAGAGTTCTTAAAAATGTTGCAGGTCATCAGTTTTAATGCTTTTTATATTTGATGGTGCTTTTTTTTTTAATCAAAAAAGTATTTCCTGTATTTACCTACCTCACAGAGCGTCCACCACCTCCGAGACACACTGTCAGCGGCACTCTATGAGCCGTCCGGCACAGGTACTTACCAAAGTAACCATGCTCGGCGAGCACCTGTGTCAGCCGGAAGATGAGGGGTTTACGCTTACGGCATCCACCGCTCGAGAACATTTGCCATATATCTGCTACGCCAGGTCCTCCCCCCGCCTTCGAATTAACGTCTCTTGCCCTAGTCGGCGAACCCGCTGGATCCTATCCAGCGTGAGGCTCTTATCAAGAGATCTCCTATCTCATATCCGAGACATAGAAGTGAGTCTCGTCAAGAGATCCCCCGATACCGTTTGGTACCCCCCGAATATGCGTCGAGCGCAGCTGGGCCTTATTCCTCGCGGTAAGGTGACCTGCCCAGATAGGTGCACCGTTCGTTGCCATATTTCGGCAGACTTCGGAGTATAGCTGCCTGCAGACGGCGCTGGGACCTTCGATGCTCGCGAGGAGTATGCCTAGCGCACTTAGTGCCTTCACGACCTTCGGTCCCAACATAAAAATGTGGGCCGATGGTCCAGCCTGCGCCAAGAATGAATCACAGATATTTGATATGGAGGCTCATCCTGAATCTCACCCCTCCGATCTGGAGAGTAGCCCCCTTAAATGAGTTTCATAGGCTAGTTCCAGGTAGACTCGTTTATGTTATATTAATGGGCGACGTTGACCACTTACCAACACGTCTGCCAGTTTTGTCTATTCAAGTATGTACCAAAAAAGGCAAAAGACATACTAATTGTTGTTGATTCAACAGGCGACCATTTATTGAAATTGACATAGGCTAACTACACGATTAGTTTTCTGTACCTCATGTTCGCTGTCATCATATTTTTACGCTTCTTGCAGTCTCCTAGGAGCTAGACATGGAGTCAATTAACACCACGACTATTGATCCCCAAGCATTTGCACCCAACTTACATTATTTCTATTTAATTCTTATATATTTTTTTTTGAAATTATCACTCTTAATTACGTTTTAATTTTTTTCCACTATAGGCAGCTAGCCCATCTATAATTTACGATGGAATGAATTCTGTGGCTTTTAATTTGCTCTATGCTTTGTATGGGAAAAGAAAAGTGTTATTTTCCTCGCACTTTTTACTCTTTTTCTCTTCATAAGCGAAATTCGTCGAGCCCTTTCAGAATTTTGCTCTTAGCAACGAATTGAAAATATAAAAAAAAATATATATATATAACTGATCCAATCACTTTGATTGCCAACCTAACCATAAAAGTAAGTCAATAAATAGAACAAGTAATAATATGAGAGCTTCAAATATTAAAGGAGATATTTACTTCGACTACTTAATTTATGTTATGAATGGTAATATTATTACCAAAATACAGTAATAATTCACTAGGGTCTTTCTATAAAAATAATTTCGTTCAGGGACACATTGAGAAAAAGTATATTTTGACTTAAACATGTCTTATTTATAGGGATTTTTATGGTTAGGGCGAGTCACCGGGACTGGCGGGTAGCGAGCGCGACGTCTTGTGAAAACATAGCATTCAAGTTTTGGGATAGATTTGAATAAAAAATATGGGACTTGAGATTAAAAAAAAATAGCACGTTCTCTGTAGTATTGAAAATTAAATATTTCCATATAAAATGATGTGTAAACTTACATATTTTAGTAGTTAATTATTCGTTCTAGTTTTATTTTAGCTTGATTTCAGGATTTTTTATGATCGAGTATAAAGTACATCTTATCGTGTAACAAATTAGCACATCCTTTGGACAATATTTTTAGATGTTTTTGATATTTTTTGAGAGAAGGTTATTAAATAGTTAATATGTATCTCAAAAATTTGATTTGGCTAAACATTTTTCCTGTTTCGGGTGTTTAGTGACTCGCCTTAACCAATGTACTTTAATATAACGGAAGATTAAAGTTGTAACAGTTCAAAATGGAATTTGGCTATCTACGAGTTGAATGATCTCTATTATAATATTGCAAATTATATCAAGTCAGGTGTATTTGTATGTACATATTAATGGCGTTATTAATTGTAATGGGTTTTGCCTTTTGAGACGTAGATTTCTAATAAAAGAGTGGTCTTATAGGTATTTCCAGTACTAACCTAATGGAAACATTCTTTGTACGGAATAATATTATGATGACGCGATTACAAACTAGATAGATGTATTTTTTGTTATTGCACTAGAGTAAACAATTTTTTACTTATCAGTTTTTAACGTCCTAGCAAAATAAATACAACCTGTTAGATTCGGATTTGTGAGCCTTAAATTCGATGGTTATAAAAATGTATTGTTTCCGTAAATATAGCGCTATCTTGTAATTTAGTATTATAATATTGACGACCTCTGTAGCGCGTTGGCGCTCAAGCCGGAGGTTCGAAGCCCGCCAGGGAACAAAAAGTTTTTTGTTCCTGGGTCATGGATGTGTATTATATAATAAAAAAAATAAATAAGACAATACTAAGTATAAAATATATTATAGGTAACACAAGTTCTTCGAGAACTTACCACGGGACCAGATTGACGTGGTGTAAAAGAGTAGATATTTTAAAAAATATATTAAAAATTAATGCCTTAGAAAAATATTGTTGTCTTCTATTTTCCTCGAAAAAAAAATCCTTTTTACTACTTCGTTATCCTTCATCGTTAGAGAAAACAAAGAAACGCACTTTTCCATTTAAAGAACCGTTTTCAATTTCCCTTTACAAAAGAAACGTATAAATCTATACAGATAAATAAAATTGGAGTGTCTGTTTGTAATCTATACTATATAATATTATAAAGCTGAAGAGTCAAAGGTGTAAGTCAAAGTCAAAGGCGCGCTAGACTGTAATTAGGAATAACGTTACACATCGTAGAACCCTAGTTTTTTTTTTGATTCAATATTATTCTTACAGAGTAGCTTTTTGAATGTCAAATTTTAATTCTATACCAGTTCCAAAGTTAGGTAACTGAAGAACTGGCGAAGCAATCTCAGTGGAACTGGCCATTTAAATATTTTAATCTATACTAATATTATAAAGCTGAAGAGTTTGTTTGTTTGTTTGAACGCGCTAATCTCAGGAACTACTGGTCCGATTTGAAAAATTCTTTCAATGTCAGCCCATTTATCGAGGAAGGCTATAGGCTATATAGCATCACGCAACGAACATAGGAGTTGAGTAATGCGGGTGAAGCTGCAGGCAACAGCTAGTATCAAAATAACCGCTTTTTATTGAACACATATGGATGTATACACGGGACATATATACCAAAATAGCCTTTTTTACAATTTTTGTCTGTCTGTTTGTTTGTTCCGGTTAATCTCTCAAACAGCTGGGCTGATTTCGATGGGACTTTCACTGGCATATAGCTGAAGTTTTAAGGAGTAACTAAGGCTATAAAAATAATCATCATCAATCCGCGTACGGCTGTAAATCTAGTTAACCGCCGAGGGGGTTTGTACCCCTCTTATAAGAAGAAGGTATAAAAGAACAGGGGGCGAGGGGCGGGGACGGGAACGTCACCTCATTGTACTGTCCCGACGTTGGAAGGGGTTGTTCTGTGGCGTCGGTCCCCTGAGCGACTGACTAGCCATCGAAATGCCCTATTTGTTTATTAGATCCGGACTAAAGGCGGCATTGGTGGCACTCGCCGGGTTTTAGTGTGTAGAGCTGCGTCCACTTATCAGCTTTCGGGCGCAGCGAGTCCCACATACCCGCGTGGCGAGACAATCCCCCGCGGAATGCCTCAGAGCATTTCCCGGCGTTAAAGAAAAAAAAATGTTTAATTGAAACTACATACTTGTTTGTTTACTTACTCTTCGTAATGTCAGTCCGCCGTAATTGAAAGAAAGAAAGAAAAATATTTTATTGTTCACACCAAAGATCAAAACATAATCACAACGTAGTTTCACATACATTAATTATTGTGAACAATAGAGGTAGCCACTCAGCATTTGCCACACCATTACAGCAATGGTGAGACGCTGATTTTCAGTGACTTGTTGTAATTGTAACCACTAGTCGGCGCTGTTAGCGCACCCAGCGAATATTTGTAGAAATATTTTTATACATATCATAAACACCAAGTTCAAGTTTTTAATTTCATCAAAAAACATTGTAATCAGATAGGCCGAATGTTTTTAATAAAGGCACAAAAAATAAACAGGTTTCTGTTATTTTCAATATCTAGTTATATAACGCGTGATGTGATCAATACGATTATTTATCCAAGTTTTCTATCACAGTACTTGTGCGCTATTTTTATTATAATACATTAGCATACATTGACCTTACGGCCAATACGTGTATTGATGTACATCGGAAATGCGAAAGTACGCTTTGACACGAATAATGCTTAAAATAAATAGCAAAATATTCATTAATTTATTTATTATACATAACATAGTAAAAGATACATAATAATAGATTATAAATACCGAACCCGACGCCAGGAGGCCGTGTGGTCGCAGACTGCACGGTTGGCGGGGGGCAACCCCCCACTTTTATAAACCAAAAGTGGGCCAAATGGGCTCACACTAATCCGATGTAGCATTAGGGCCTTCGGGCCGTTAGCATAGATCCATCCGAAAAAAAAGATTATAAATAAGGTGTGGTCGTCGTAATGTTCCGATATAGTTTATTCGACGACCTCTGTGGATCAGTGGTATGCGCGTTGGCGCTCAAGCCGGAGGTTGCGGGTTCGAATCCCGCCAGGGAACAAAAATATTTTCCGTGTTCCTGGGTCATGGATGTATATTAAATATGGGTATTATATAATAAAAATCTTAAATATATGTATAGTATAATATAAAAGTATTAAATATATTTCCGTTGTCTGGTAACCGTAACACAAGTTCTTCGAGAACTTACCACGGGGCCAGATTGACGTGGTGTGAAAGCGTCCATAGATATTATTATTATTATTATTATTATAGTTACGTATGACATAGGTGCGATGTCGAAGCATCAGATTGTATGAATAGCGACGATGTCCACTGGTCTAGGATGTTTTGGTAGATATCTCGGGCTCACCCTAGATGGGAGGTGGACCTTTGGCCCCCACTTCCAACAACTGGGGCCTAAGGTCATAAGGGTGGCGTCAGCGCTGGGCCGACTCCTTCCTAACATAGGAGGGCCCAGCGAAGCCTGCAGGCGGCTATACTCCGGAGTCTGCCGGAGTATAGCCACGTACGGAGCCCCAATCTGGGCGGACTCCCTTACCGCTAGGAACAAGGCCCTGCTGCGGAGTATGCAGCGGGTCATAGCGGTAAGGGTGATCAGGGGCTACCGTACGGTCTCCTGGGTGGCAGCAACTGCTCTGGCTGGAGATCCGCCATGAGAGCTCGTGGCGTTGGTGCTTGCCGAGGTGGGCCTCTTCTGTTCACAGAGGAGGTCACTTTTTGGCGAGTCACCGACGTGGGAGGAGCTCTCAAGCGCGCGGGAGCTGGGGCAACAGTGGTTGCTGCGAAGATGGGGGGAAGTTCTGGCGCAGTCGCCGTACGGCCAACGTACGGCCGAGGCACTGCGTCCGGTCCTGACGGCGTGATGCTCACCGGACACGGCTGTTTCGGTGAGTACCTGTGTCGGGTTGCCAGGAGGGAGCCAACACCAGCCTGCCACGAGTGCGGTGCTGTGGAGGACTCGGCCCAGCACACCCTAGAGGTGTGCGATAGATGGGCCGCACAGCGTCACAATCTCGTGGCTGTGCTTGGAGGGGACCTCTCGCTCTCGAGTATGGTGCGCTGCATGCTCGAGAGTGATGACAGGCGGGCCTGGCAGGCGGCGGTCACCTTCTGCGAAACTGAGGCCGCGGAGCGGGACAGAGAGGACGACGCCACATCCGTCCCGCTCCGTCGACGTAGGATGGGAGTGCAGAGGAGGCGTTATGCGCACCTCCTGCCTCCCGTCTAACGGGACTCGGGGTAAAGTTGGGTACCTGTCTCGGTAGAAAAGTTCCGGCGTCGGCGGGGGTGCTCCAGGTCGTCGGAGCTCCCCCATACTAGGAAGAAGACCGGTTAGCCCTTAGAGGGAACCGGCCGGTCGCGGGGTGTGTTCTGTGTTAGAAAGATCCGGGACACTCCCCTTCAAGCGGCTGAAGGCGACTCGCAGTGGTTTTAGTGCGGTATACCGGCGCTGGGGGGGGGGGGGGTAGCGCCGGGAGTCCCACATATCCCCGGGGACGCCCCATCCCCGGGTGAATGCGCAAAGCATTTCCACTGCGTCAAAAAAAAAAATGGATGTTTTGGTAGTCCCCCACCATGGTTCAGGCCTTGACGTGGCGGTGGAGCTCAGTAGCCTAGGGTGAACCCAGCACATTGGGCGAAATTAATTGAGCCAAGGGTGCTCTTTGTACCCCTCTTATAAGAAGAGGAGACAAAACAGCAAGGGCGAGGACGGGTACCTCACCCCATCGTACTGTCCCAACGTTGGGACAGGTTTTTCCCGCACCTCTGTGGAGGTAGCGTCGGCCCTTGGGGGACTGACTCGTCGTCGAGGTGCCCATTTTGCTCATTAGATCCGAGGCACCTTCCCATATGTGGCATTGCTGTCACTCGGCGGGTTTTAGTGGGTACAGCTGTGTCCACTTACCAGCTTTCGGGTGCAGCGAGTCCTATATATCGGCGTGGGGAGACCCAATTCCCCACGAGATGCCTCAGAGGAATTCCGGGAATTTCGATAAAGAAAAAAAAGGATGTATTGGCAGCAGCCGTGGCACGATTGTAAAAGTAACCCCCACGACGATTGTAAAAGTAAGACTCAACCAACGGAGCCCGGACTGTCTTCTATGTGAGACATAAAGCAACGATTCTTGGATTGTAAAACTCTACCACTCCCTGATATCTTTTTTTTTTTTTTTTTTTTTTTCGGAGGGATCTATGCTAATGGCCCTAAGGCCCTAATGCTTCATCGGATTAGTGTGAGCCCATTCGGCTCACTATTGATTTATAAAGTGGGGGGTTGCCCCCCGCCTACCGTGCAGTCTGCGACCACACGACCTCCTGGTGTCGGTTGTGTCCCTGATATCACACGCGGCAGTCTTCTCCAAAACTATTTAAAAAATAAGTGACTTAGCATGAGCGTCAAAACCAAAAAAAAATACTACCCACTCAGTTGGTTCTAAAATGTTACAAATATTTTATAATTTCAAAATGTAGATATATATTATATTAAACGCTTTATTGTAATAAATATTTTGTATCCATAATATTAATATATAAAATGAAATAAAATACATAAAATAAAAAAAAATCTATAAGATATTATAAAATATATATAATACTAGCTGTTGCCCGCAGGTTCGCCCTCGTTAACTTAGATTTACAGCCGTATACGGATTGATGATGATTATTTTTATAACCTAAGTTACTCCTTAAAACATCAGCTATCTGACAGTGAAAGTCCCGTCAAAATCGACCCAGTCGTTTCCGAGATTAGCCGGAACAAACAGACAGACCGACAGACAGACAGACAAAAATTGTAAAAATTGCTATTTTGGTATATGAATCGCGTGTATACTTCCATATGCATTTAGTAAAAACCGGTTATTTTAATATTACAAACAGACACTCCAATTTTATTTATCTGTATAGATATAAATATTATTTAAATATTGAGTGTATTATGTAAAAAAGTTTTTATAAGCCCTTTTATATATTTTATAAATCAATTGACTTCTGCAGGGACTTGGCAAGTACTTTAAATAGAACTTAATATCATTCAGATCATAAATTATTTTAAAGTCACAAAACTGAAAGATGTTTTCTTTTTGTAAACTTAAAATCATTTTGGGTCAAGAAAACCCAAGAAGATACTTTTTCAATCAAATAATTAACATTTAATGAAAATAAATGACATATTACTTTTCTTTCTCGAAAGATCTATTTTTCAAAGTTTTTTTTTTTTTTTTTACTTTTACGCCGGCAAATGCTCTGAGGCATCCCGCGTGGGGAGTGGGTCTCCCCAGGTGGGTATGTGGGACTCGCTGCGCCCGAAAGGTGGTAAATGGACGCAGCTCTACCCACTAAAACCCGGCGAGTGCCACCAATGCCGCCTTGGTGAGGTGCCCCGGATCTGTTAAGCTAACAGGGCACCTTGACGGCTAGTCAGTCCCGCAAGGGACCGACACCACCTCCACAGAGGGGTTGTCCCGTACCACAGAACAACCCCTCCCAACGTCGGGACAGTACAATGGGGTGAGGTTCCCATCCTCACCCCTTGCCCCCTGCTCTTTTGTCCCCTCTTCTTATAAGAACGGTACAAAGAGCCCCCTCGGCTCAATTAGCTTCGCCCAGGGTGCTGAGCTCACCCTAGGCTACGGAGCCCCACCGCCACGTCAAGGCCTGAACCATGGTGGGGTTTCAAAGGTATGCATCAATATTATATTTTATCAGAAATTAATTCCACGTGTTTGCTAAATCAGATTGTCATTACGGGTCGAAAGGTGCCCGGTGCACAATAACATTATAATAATTTAAGTATATTCCCACTTTTAAAAATAAAGTATTTAAATATAATATATTTGTTGGGGTGCTTACCGCGCTTATAGTTATACTAGCTGGAGCCCGCGACTTCGTCTGCGCAGGATATGATTAAAGTTTCATGATTATCGGTTAAGTAGTTTTCGCGTAAAAGCGTAACAAAGAAACTTACTTTCACATTTATAATATTATTAGGAAGTAGGACTGGTAGGATTAATAGATTTTTCTGTTCTATCGCCATTGGGCGTCGTACGTCAGTCTCCTCGTGATCATGGCGATTAAAACATTGACGAAATATCGGGACCTCAATAAACCTATAAACAAGATAAGCACCCGAACAACTATATAATTAAAATACGTTGCAGGTAAGTCAAAACTCTAGACCATGACTTACAGTCAGAAATACACATTGACGTAAGAGGTAGTGCCATGCTGCTTTGCAACCGAATTGGTCCGGCACGACCGGGGTGGTACCTCCCGCTCACATAATACCGACGTCAAGTGACAGCTATGGTGTCGCGTTTCATGCGGTTTGTGAGTTTCCGGTGGCCCATTGGGGGGATTGGGATAAGGAGGGCAACGCATCTGCATAATCTCTGGTTGTGCGGATGTGTATGGGCGTCGGTAGTTTCTAAAAGGCTTTGACTGCTCGTTTGCCCTCCTATGCTATAAAAAAATCTTGAATTTAAGTTTTAAGACATAGCTAATAGAAGTTATAAATCGTTTTAAATATTTAAGTTATAATTACATATCTGTGTATAATTGCATGTAGTATAAAGTTTAATGTTTATAAGATTGGATGTATGAGGTAATCTTAAAAACTACTTATCAGATTTTTAAAATTCTTTCACCAAAAACAAGATAGAAGAAGAGGGGACAAAAGAGCAAAAAACAAGGGGCGAGGATGGGAACCTCACCCCATTGTACTGTCCCAACGTTGGGAAGGTTTGTTCTGTGGTGCGGGACAACCCCTCTATAGAGGTGGCACCAGGGCACCTGTTTGCTCATTAGATCCGGGACACCTCACCAAAGGCGGCATTGTAAATAATATAAATAAAATAAAAATATTTTTATTCAATGTTGTACGTCAAAGTAGCTTATTGAACGTCAAATGACTCTACTACCGGTTCCAAAACTAGTCCACTGAGAAGAACCGGCGAAACAAACTCAGTGAAACTAATCTTTTCAATATTATACAATATAGGTACATAATATGATATAATTATACATAGAAGCCATGTAGGAAACGCCTTATTCCCAAGGTGTGGTATCTTCAATAAATTATTTTATTTTGTAGTATCCTTTACCACACAAACGTACTTTAACAGTTTTTTTTAATTTATTTATCGATAGGTTTTGAACGTTTTCTGGGATCCTATTGTAGAAGCGTATACATTGACCCATAAAAGAATTACTGACCTTATCTAGCCTAAAATATGGCACAACAAGTTTATGTTTGTTCCTTGTATTTTTATTGTGATTATCGCATTTTTTTACAAATTCATTTATATTTTTGCGAAAATACATCACGTTTACAAAAATGTATTGAGATGCTACAGTCAAAATGTCTATTTCTTTAAATTTCTCTCTTAATGATATTCTGGGACCCAGACAGTAGATAGCCCGTATAGCCCGCTTCTGCAGTATGAAAATTGTATTGACATCAGCGGCATGTCCCCAAAGCAAAATGCCGTAGGACATAAGACTGTGGAAATACGCATAATATACTAGTCTAGCCGTATTAACATTCGTAATTGACCTGATTTTTCTAATCGCAAAAACTGCAGAACTGAGTCTACTCGATAAGGTAGCTATATGGGGCGCCCATTGGAGATTGGCATCTAAGGTAATGCCAAGAAAGGTAGTTGAATTTACCAAGTCCATTATCTCCCCACTTAATGTTACATTGGTTTGTACTTGCTTAACATTAGGTAGTGTAAATCTAATCAATTTAGTTTTATTGCAGTTAAGTAACAAATTATTGACACTAAACCAATGTACCATCTTTGAAAGAGCATCGTTTACTTCGTCAGAAATCATTTGTTGTCGCTTAATTTTAAATATTAAAGAAGTATCATCGGCAAACAATACTATTTCATGCTTATCCTTCATGAGAAAAGGTAGGTCATTTATGTAAACGAGGAAGAGAAACGGACCCAGAATGGAACCTTGAGGCACCCCCATTTTATGTTGGTACCAGAGGAACTTTTATTATTTACAATTACCTTTTGTGTTCTGTTATTTAAGTAAGATGCTAATAGTTTAAGTTCTGTGCCCCTGATACCATAGTGATGTAATTTCCTGATCAATGTTGCGTGTTGAACACAATCAAAAGCCTTGGACAAATCACAAAATACACCTAAGGCATCCTGCGATTCATCCCAGGCTGTATAAATATGTTTCAGTAGGTGAACTCCAGCATCAGTTGTAGATCGCCCTTTAGTAAATCCATACTGCTGACTATGGAGCAACTGATGCTTGTTAAAAATACTAAAATTTGATTAAGAATGATCTTTTCAAAAAATTTACTAAGTGTTGGGAGTACTGAAATCGGTCGAAAGTTTGAGGGGTCAGATGTGACACCAGATTTAAAAAGTGGTAGAATTTTACTATGCTTCATTAAATCATGAAATACACCACATTCAATACAATCATTGAAAATTACCGCTAAGATAGGTGCAATTATTTCTAAAATATATTTAATCGTTTTAACCGACATGCCCCACAAGTCTGTAGTATTTTTGACATTAATAAGTTTGAAAGCACCTATAACATCTTTGGAGCAGATGGAATGAAATTTAAAAAGAATATTATTTTCTTTCACACAATTTTTGAGTAAGGATTCAGCGACAGTAGGAGACGATATGAGGTTTTTAGTTGTCGTAACTGGAATATTGGCAAAAAAATTCTCAAAAATATTTGCAACCTCCCTGTCAGTATTGATAATTTTATTGTCAATACACAATGAATGTATTGAATTACAACTTTTACTCCTTCCAGTTTCGTCGTTAATTACCTTCCACGTCATTTTGATTTTATTATTACATCTTGCAATTTTATTTTTAATATTTAAAGCTTTAGCTGCTGTACATACTTTTTTAAATATTTTTGAGTATGATTTCAAAAAGTTTTTATGTGATTCGCTAGTATTGTAAGCCTTTTCATTATAGAGCTCGTACAATCTTTGTCTACTTTTATAAATTCCTACAGTCGCCCATTCATTAAAAGTTCCTCCATTTTGTACATTAACTGTTTTTGTTTTAGGTGTAAATATGTTGTTAAACTCTTTTTTAATAAGCTGAAACAATTTACTAAATAACTTGTTAGGATCTTTATTATAGTCTATTTGTAATAGTTTAGTTGTAATATTACACCTAAAGTTCTCAATACGTTTTATAGTCATAGGAACAAACATTACTTTTCCATTACTGATATTTTTTAAAGTCAACTCAAAGGATGCTTGTAATCCACAATGATCTGAACTCAGGTTATTTATTATTGATTTGCTATGGTGAATTACATTACAAAATATATTATCTATGCATGTAGCCGTTGAGCATGTTATTATAGTGGGCTCCATGAATAGATTTTCGAGGCTATAAGATTTCAACAATGAAAGGAATTTGACAGTAGTGAAATTATTTTCTAGCAAGTTAATATTAAAGTCACCACATATTGGTGGCACTCGCCGGGTTTAAGTGGGTAGAGCTGCGTCCACCTTACCATCTTTCGCGCGCAGCGAGTCCCACATATCCGCCTGAGGAGACCCACTCCTTCCGCGGGATGCCCCAGAGCATTTCCCAGCGTCAAAGAAAAAAAAATCATAGTCTCACCATCATCTGTATGCCTCCCTTTTTGCTGCCAATATCCTCTGTCCCTTGCCTGCCTAATCCATGTTTTGTACACCAGCCTTCCCACGTCATCGATCCTGGACTTCTCCGACCCAGTAGTATAGTATAGATACGAACGCTAAGACAACCGAACCCCAAGGCCGAAGGTGCATGCGATACGTGGCATAAATTATAACAATTAATAACAGCCGGTTTTTGACAGGATCACCTCAGCGACAGGCTGAACCCAGCGAAGGCCAGACTACTCCGGCAGACTCCGAGGTTCCTTCAGCCCTAACATTGCGAAATGTGTGCCGAAGGTTCACCCTCCGTACTTTAACAATTCATTATAATAATAAATTAGTAATGCATCTTTATTACATAACAACTCGTAACTCTTATAGATATAATAATGATAATTAAATATGTGTGATGTATTCTGAGAGACATTACAATATTAACGTAGATAATTACTAACTGCTTACTACAAAAGCTGAAAATAAAAATGTATAAATAAATATTATATTTAATATCATAAGTTTAAATGATATGGGTAATAAAGTGAATCGGCCCGTCATGCGCTGGAGTGTAACAAGAACAAGATATGCTGTATATAATTAGGTATGCTGAGATAGAACAGTCCTAGTGGGTCTAAAAATGGACGGTGCGTCAAATTATACAAGTTTATTATAATGTTAGTAAGAGGTAGTGTCCCCGCCATGGTGCAGGCCTTGTCGTGGCGGTGGAATCAGTAGTCTAGGGTGAGCCCACCACCTTGGGCGAAGCTAATTGAGCCGAGGAGGCTCCCGCTTCATGCAGTTTGTGAGTTTCCGGTGGCCCATTGGGAGGGATAGGGAAAAGCATGGCACTACCCCTTTCAATAATATATGATAATATTAAAATAATATTAAATGATAATATTAAAAGAAACAATTATTCCTCGTGTAAGTACAACGAAGATATAGAAGAAAGAGGTGCTGAATAGAAGCAATGCAATTCTAACGAGCGACGATGTAGTTAGGTAGCGGCAGTAATTTTCTTCTCAAGGTATACAAGACTTGAATGAGTCACCAGGAGCTAGCGCACATAGTAGACGTGTTCGTGAGAGACATCAAGTACCTACTAACCAACAGGTGCTCGTTTGCCAATGTTCCAGTCTAATTAAATTATAAAGGCGAAAGCTTATAAGAATGTATGGATGTATGTATGTTACTTTTTAAATCAAAAACTACCTAGGTACTGAATGGATTTTAATGTTTTTTTTCAAAAACATAGCTTTTACTTAAGAATAACATATTATATAGGTACTATAATTAATCTCTGTACTCATACGGGAATGGGGAGTATGCCGGGTGAAGTCGTGGAGCGTTGCTTGTACAGGTACCACATTTTATTATATTATGATAGCTTTAAAGGCCAAAAGACAAAAGACGTAGAAGTATTTAAGAAAATTGTTCTATTTAGTTTGTAATTTAAATTGATTATCATACAAACGATCTTTAGGTGGTTACATGTTTTATATCACATTAGAAAATATATAAAAAAATTAATTAGCAAAGGTTAATGTATCCGAAAAACAAAAAAGTACCTACTTATATTTCGTGGTTGATATTTTTTATTTTTATTATAATTTTATATAATATGTATGTATATAACGACCTACATCACTCTACATCGACATTTAATATATCTCAATTAAAGATAATAGCCGCAATACATACCTACAATATAGCCATGGAATTCCTTAGTAGACGAATAAAGACTGACGCGTATAGTAGGTACCTACATTATTAAACGTATAACATACATAAGCTGGGGACATAGAAAAAAATTCTGTGACGTTCTGTCAATTCTCGTGCATTTCATGAGTTGCTGATACTTTAAGAGGTAGTGTCATGCTGCTTTGCAGGCGAATTGGGAATAGTACCTCGTTCACATAACACCGGTGTCAAGTGACAGCTATGCTGTCGCGTTTCGTGCGGTTCTCGAGTTTCCGGTGGCCCATTAGGGGGAAATTTGTGCGTTCTCCTAGATGGCGCTCTTATGGATCGACATTATTTATCATCAGATTTTATAGGCTGCCAGCTTAAAGAGGTTCATAGCCGGTATTTTTTATATCTAGCGATCAAAATGCCTACTTGACTCTTTTCTGATAATATGCAAAAAAAAGTATAACGTACCTGATTCATATAGGTAGGTCTACTCTCTACTCAATATAAATCAATCTATTTGGAATCTGAAAAAGTGATTGACAGCAAACATTAAAAAAATTGTGTATACTGCAGAAGTTCTTGGATTAATAAACCATGAACGGACCTATATGTTTCAGTCAGATATGTTTATAAGTTTAAAATTTACAGCTAACTCAAGGTACGGAAAAACCCAAGCAAGAAGCCTGCAAATTTTTCCATAGCTTCCAATCTAGACCGATGTTATAAGTAAAAAATGCTGTCTGTTCCATTTATTTACTGATGTGTCATAAACAAGCTCGAGAACATTCTAATAGAATATGGAAATTTAATAATTATTGATACCGTTTAACTATATGGGTACGAAATTAGTTTATTTGTAGTAAAATTTTGTTTTCGTTGAATATTACTAGATATTATATTCAATGCCATGGCCTCTATTAAGTAATCTGTGGCCGCAGTAAGATCCAAGGCTATGGAAATGTTTGCAAATAATGCTGTCTACTCGCTTGGATTTTTCCATATACGTTGGTACGGCGATTTTTTAAAGATATTTTTTTTTAAATGTTAGTTGGATAGGCAAACTGGCAAACGTGCCACCTGATGGTAAGTGGTCGACGTTGCCCATGAACATAAACCAGTTTACCTGGAACGAGCCCAAGAAAGTCATTTATGTGTTGCCTATCCTGAGACATAAGATGTTAAGTCTCGGTGCCAGTAATTACACTGCCTGTCTTGCCCTTCTCTCCGAAACATAGCAGAGCTGTTTTATGGGAGAAACAAGCAAGATGGTGGTAACCATGCAGCCGGGAGCGCGGCACGATTTCTAACATTTATAGTACTTACTCATACCTTAAATGGTCACATACAGTCTTTTAATCCCCATACAAAGTAAGATCGACAGGCATTTTTATTTTTTTATTTTAGTAATTTTTTCGCTGACCGTAAATTTTCTCAAAAATCTGTGAATGAAGTTCAAAATATAATAAAACGTTATAGATGGTCTCCTAGGAACGTTTTCCTGTAAGTATAACGGTTAAGGTACCTGCCCTTACTGACCCGGCTCAAATATCAATCCTGTATACCTAGTATCATTTTAGATTTATCCTAGAGGCATCAGTAACAGTTTCAAGAAGATAAAATTCTCTGTCACCACACCAGTGGATTTTTAGAATATTTTTAATTCCCATTATCTCCCTCCTCCTCCTCCTCTCCCCCAACGACTGCTAGGATAGCCGATCTATCATTACTATTTCATTACAACTACATATTTAAATCGGACCCATAACGAACATCGCGTCATTAGTCGTCTCACTCAATGAATGTCAAGACGGTGGATAATCTTATTAAAAAAAGATCAATGACTTGGTGCGTCTTGCACCTACAAGAATGACGCACGTCCCTTACGTCTGCCAGCTGGTTTTGGTTTGGGAATATTCCTACGTCGGTGACAAGCGCAACTTCAAAATTTAATAGGGGTTTTTAATTTTAATTTAATTCGCACTTCTCAGAATTTATATTATTTCTATGAAAATACATATTTTTTTCAGCTCACATCATTTATTTAAAAAATGTGTAGGTATATATACATAAGAAACCATAATTCTATTGCGAGCTACATCCTTTTATACATTTAATATCATTGGCTACATCATATTATTTTCTATAATCATTTCGCATTTGATATAGGCGGCCTAGATATTAATATGAGGCATGTAATCAAGATTACTGTTGAAACCAAAACCAATTTTATTGACTAACTATTACATAAAACTTCATTTACCGCGGCTTCGGCAGCATTATTAGTTTCCAATCGAATATGTGGCCAAGTAGTTGTTAAGACGTTAAACGTAGTAATGCGATAGGAAACCAATTATAGAAACAAAATCCCACTGTAATATATAGCATGACGACGAGATCTTCGTGCAGTGGCTGGTCCGTGTTGGATGCGAGTGGCGAGAGATCGGTCGTCTTGAAGTTCATTGAGGGAGGCATATGTTCATATTGGACGGTTAGGGGCTGATGATGATGATGACAATGATGAATATATAGCAAACATTAAAAGTATTTCACGTCAGGTTTACCTACATGCTTAGAATAATTACACTATAGAAACCTAGTCCGCGCGGCCATTTTGAAGCAACTCACATGGAGCCATTTTTGCACCACGCGCCGGGAAGTTCCGCAGTATTCTATGTCAAACCGCACCAAACGTGTCTCCGTAAAATAAATAATTATGACGATTTGTGCAGTTAAATTGTATGACAATACATCTGAATAACAAAATAAATGTAATAACATCACTTTTCACTGGAAATCTTTCAATATTTCGTAGTATCTTGTAATTGATTAGGTTTAAATAAATACAATTTTTTTCAATGCTCAGTATTGCCCGATTGTGAAAATATTTTTACTGATTATTTTCCCCCACCGAATAAATTTAAAACAGTTGCTACTGATATTTACGTAGGTACGTGGCACGTTCTCGAATTAATGTGTTTGTGTGATTTAACGATATCAAATACAAACAGTAAAACAGTAAAACAAATATACAAAGTAACAAATATTCATACTTCCATACATACAAACTTTTCGCGTTTATATTACAAGTTACAAGTTTAAACAGTAATATGTATAACAACTTTACATTACAGCTGTGTTTCATGCCAATAAAAAATAATTATAAAAATGTATATTTTACTAATTACCTACTGTCATATTTTCTTCGTTTCATATAAATAAACATTCTTGTAATATAACAATTATACATAATAAATAATAATATAGCTTGTGTATACTTGGTTAAGTAAAATTGTTATAAATTAATACATAAATAGATATGCCCACCTAGCTATTTATGTATTAAATATTATTGCTATAACAAATTGTTATCAGCGACCGAATCATTTCTCGTTTTCGGGAAAACTTCACCACTACTGGCAACATTGAATCAATTTAGTGCTTTTTTCATTTTAAACTAAAAAACTCGGAAAACAAGAAATTAAATGACATAAATGTTGAAAATATTAGTTTTATTTTGAAAGATTCAGATACATTAAAGTAAATAGAAAAAAAATGTTAAAAACTTTCACTATGTTTCCATAAAACGCCTTTTATTAGCTTTTCTTATATAATTCTTCTTTGGACAATCTCTTTTTAAAGACCAGCAGTAATCTGCCATCATATGACAATCCCAGCGACCCTAATACCGTTCTTCCATCACCTTTAGATCCTGGTGGAACCGCTCTCCGTGTTCTTCACTATAATTCCCTAAATTATCCGGGAATTTATCTAGATGATTGCGAAGATAGCGTAACTTTATACTCATATTTGCTCCTATAATCTGAAAAATTGTCAGCATATTTTGCACAATTTCTTCATAATTTGGTGCTTTATGATTACCTAGGAAATTTTCGACTACCAATACAAAACTTTCCCAAGCTTTACTTTCCGGAACAGTCATAACTTTAATAAATTCTGAGTCTTTTATCATTTGCCTAATTTGAGGACCATCAAATATTCCACCTTTCAACTTTTCCATACTAAGCTTTGGAAATTTTCTACAAATGTAATTAAAACAATTTCCGTCCTTGTCTAATGCTTTAACAAATTGCTTTATCATTCCTAACTTAATGTGTAATGGTGGGAGTATGATTTTGTCTCGGCTTACCAATGGTTCCCTTATTACATTAGCTTTACCGACAGTTAAAGAATCTCTCACAGGCCAAACATCTTGATTCCAATGATGTTGCTTTGCTCTACTGTCCCACATACAAATAAAGCACGGGTATTTTGTGTATCCACTCTGTTGACCGAGTAAAAAATTAACCATTTTCAAATCTACACAGATCGGCCATTGATGTTCCGAGTATTTAATTTTTTCTAAAACTAATTTTACATTTTCATACTCCTCTTTGAGTTTTGTTGAATGGGCAATTGGAATAGATGCAAATTTATTACCATTGTGCAGTAAAACTCATTTTAAACTTCTTTTAGAACTGTCAATGAAAAGTCGCCACTCATTAGGTTTGTATTCTGTTAAACCCATGTCTAAAAGTAGTTTCGCGATATCATTACAATACACCAGACCTTCATCTTCACTAAAAAATTGCAATAACTCTTTTTCTCGTGTTCTGTATGTTGTAATTGTCACTGTTAGGTCCAATTTTTTTTTTTCTTTTAATCTTGAATCTAATGATTCTGATCCTTGCTTTGATAAATAGAGATCACGAATCAAGTCACTGAGTTCATTTTGAGAAAATAACTTAGGCGTCGATGTTTCACCTTCCCATTCACTTCCACTTGTAGACTGTCCCGATTTCTGTGTATTTGGTAACATCATTGTTTCTGAGGGCATTCGTACTACTTTTGAAACGTAAATAGGCCGAGGAAGATTTTCACTGTGTAGTACAGGACATTTTGTAGACTGTAAATCTGGATATCTCCAGGTTTGATGTCGATTAAAACCTTTAGCATATACAACGCAAAAGTAACAATCATCGAAATGATTTGTAGGCTCCATCCAGATCATCGGAACACCAAAGTCTAATCCAGAACGTTCTCCTTTTTTCCATAACCTCAAAGACTCAACGCACAATTTACAAACTTTATGAGGAACCCATGGTTTTTCTAGTTTGTCTATTTTAAAACCGAAATATTCATTGTAAGCCTCCTTCACAAAGTCTGTGATATTTCGTTGTTGTTTTTTCGTTAAATAAACACCGCAAATATAACAGAACAAATCAGAACTATATTTACACTTTCTTCGTGACGAACTCATATTTTAAAAGACAAAACAAAAATAATAAATTTTTAAACAAATATATATTTAAATATAAATTCAGTAATTAGAGGAATATAAACTCATAAGAACGTATTTAGATTCCCGTATAAGTACTTCGTATTGTCGAATAACTGAGATCTCAGCTGTTCTGCAGAGCAAAGGGTGGGGAGCGCTAAGAGGAGGGATCACGTGATGTTTATATGAGCAAAAAATTGCGCAAAAGCCTAATCATGACTGATAAAATCAATTTTTATGAACGAAAAGCTGATTATTGTTCAAATTATGAGATTTGTGAAAAGTCATAAAAATAAGAGCACAGTCAGTGCTTTCATAAATATATACTTGATCTGGATACTTGAAAACATGAGAATTTTCACAGAAATCCAGGGCAACAAAAAAAAATCTTTTTTTGTAGAGCTGTGTTATCGATCCCCACCAAGGTTCGAGCCTTGTCGTGGCGGTGGGGCTCAGTAGCTTAAGGAGAACCCAGCACTTTGGGCGAAGCAAATTGAGCCGGCGCAGCGAGTCCTACATACCCGCCTGGGAAGTCCCCCCCTCCGCAGCTGGATGCCTCAGAGCATTTCCCGGCGTAAAAGAAAAAAAGATCATCGGTGAACTATGGCCCAACACCCTTTCCGTCTGATGTCGAGGACGAGATCCGTTCCCAGCAGTGGGACATATAACGGTTGATATTATTATTATTATAAGTCTTTTTCAGCATTGAAATTAATTTCATTTCGAGCATGACCTAGCTATATAAAGGCACTGCGCACATGTCCTGAAATCCACAACAACTCGATTTTTACGGCATTACCTGCCTGCCACAAATATATGGAATCAGCTGCCACCCACGGTGTTTCCGAAACGATACGACTTAGGAACCTCCAAGTAAAGAGCATACTCATATCTGAAAGGCCGGCAACGCTATTCCTCTGGTGTAGTGGGTGTCTGTGGATGTTGCTTTTCACTTACCATCCGGTGAACTGACTGTCGGTTTGCCCCCACTTCTTTAAAAAAAACATTCTCTAATCTACTTGACATACACAAAAAAATCATTTAGGGGTTAGGAGGGATTCAGTCACATACATAGGCACAGAAGAATTATGTATATATATAAAGATGTGCGAAGGGATAACCGCTTTGTAAGGATAGCTATAAATCTAACTTTTCTGTCACTAACGCCGTCAACATCTACCGCATACTTCAGTGTCGTGAACAAGATATTGGTAGATAATATCAAAATATCAAGCTCCGCGAAATGAAAGTAAAAAACATGGTAAATATCCCGTTTTGAATAATTTTAGTAAACTGCCTATTATATTATATTTACTAACTAGCTGTTGCCCGCAGCTTCGCCCGCGTTAACTTAGATTTACAGCCGTTTGGATTGATGATGATTATTTTTACAGCCTAAGCTACTCCCTATAACATCAGCTATATGTCAGTGAAAGTCCCATCCAAATCGGCCCGTTTCAAACACACTCCAATTTTATTTATCTGTTTAGATATCCAAATAAAAAATAGAATGCAAATGCACATTTTGCATTTTATTAATTTTTGTATCTTATTTCCTGTTTTTATTGTGATTTTATTATCATTTCCGCCCGTAAGTAATAATGTCAAGGTTTACTAATTAGGAGTTTTCTAGAAAAAGTAAAGCCGCATCAAAAGACCTAGAAACTAGCTTTTGTAAAAACGAAGATGCGCTTTTCAATATGCATAATATTTAAAAGCTCGTCTTCGTATTTATTCAATGTCACGAATCTTTAAAAATAAATAAATCATAAAATGAATTTTCACAGACTGATTTGGAACTTGTAATAGAAGCAAGTGACGTTGCTTCTATTACAAGTTCCAAATCAGTTCTTGAAACACATTTTGCAATTTTCTTGTTTATCAAAGCATCAATTAAATAGATATATCATACTGAGTGAAAGATATGTACGCCTTATTCCCAAGACTTTTTTTTTTTATAGAAGAGGGGGCAAACGGATAGTCGGTTCACCTGATGGTAAGTGAAAAGCGACATCCACAGACACCCGCTACACCAGTGGATTAGCAGGTGCGTTGCCGGCCTTTCAGATATATTAAAAAAAAAACAACTAGAAGTCCCGACATACCTGTTGTTCTGTACAAAAAATATTGTAGTGGAACGAAGAATTGTGAATCTAAGCTGTTCTCATATCCACATGAACACACACAAAAATTCCACAACGAATTGGAACTTTTTAGGATTGTTAAAATTTTTGAACCCACTTATAAATATTTGACAACCAAGTAACACTGGAGACCCCAAAGAGGTAGGAGGTCGTTGGGAGACCCGAATTAGCCCTAGCGACAGAAGGATTTTTGACATGTAGGACGCACATAAAATTTCCAGCCATTTAGAAGTTCAGTCACATACGCACAGAAGAATTATAATATAAGAGTCTATATATAGATATCTAGTAAAAATGCAAGAGCCTTCATAGGGTCACTTGCTCGTCCAGTTGTTTGTCAGTCTGTGTGTCTGTCGAGTACTTAAGGATACGGTCTTTTGAACTCATAAAATTACAATCTTCCATGTAAGCACAATTAAAAAAATAGATTATTTCGTAATTGAATAAATAAATTCATCGCGCGCGATGCTCGGGAGAGCAGGATTTGGACTAGTCAAATCGGATACGGTCGACGAATCTTTTACGGTTGAATTTAACCTATCATCATGAGGGCCGGCCCTCATCCCTCCCTCTGGAGAGGGAGGCGAGTCATGCGCGGTGCCCAAGCAATCTAGCGGTAGCGTAGTGCTGGCGCTGTTTGCGCGGTCTGGGTTTGTGTCTACTCGTATCGGATTCGAACCTAAGCTTCCGCGATCGATCCGGATCGATGTGGTTTCCATGTGTAGGGTTCGACGTCGCTTACAATCCCGAGGCCCAAGCGGTGTGCAGGTGTACCTAGCACCGTGTGTTGTACTTCTGTATATGCTGTGACGTTCGCGTTGCGCTTTTGCGTCGCGCATTAGTAGCTGAGAGATTTCGTCAGCTGGAGCTGTTAAAACATGCTAGGCCTCCTTCAATGAACGTCAAGACGACTGATCCCTCGCCGCTCGCAACTAGAACCGGCTATACTGCACGGAGATCGTCTTCTCACCTGGTTAATGGCCGACCAACCAACTTCGTCTACCCGAACGCGGCCTCCACTCTTAAATCTTATTGGCCCCTTAAAACGTGTACTTTATATTAATTTTTTTCTCAAACGTACGTTAATGTTAAAAAAGTGGAAAGTTTTATTAATGGAATAAAAAAGTTCCCTCAAAATATTTTGGCCAACGCGAAAACTTAAGTGTAGAATCTTGCACACGTTTGTCCTTATTGACGTCTGTACGTTATATATATGTTGTTGCGCGGGTGTTATTTGAACAGTATATTATTAGCCGTTTGACAGGATAAGCCTGTTGATATTTTACTAATACTCAGTGGACCGAAGTGAATGTAAAGGAAGAGTAAGGTAATGTTATTTTTATTCTATATTAGTTAACTCGTACTTGATTTTCAATAAGTAAACAATTTAAGGTTTAACCAATTTGTTGCGTAGATAAAATTTAAAAATATTACCTATTTGTAAGTAAATAATTTTTGTTAACAGAATATTCTAATATTTAAATTCATTTTTAAAATTATTGTGATGATTTTATATTCTTCATATTATACAGATACGATGATGTCTATATTTGTATCACAATTCATATTTATTGTGACTTTTATAAGCTTAAGACTTTATTATTATATTTATTAATACATTTTTACTTCATTAATCTAAAGACAATATTTTGTCATTCGCTGCTTAACATTTAACATATTTTTAATTTTTATTAAAATTATAACTATATAAAAATGTTTGTTATAAATAAAACTTATAACATAATTCAGTATTCTAGATTAGAGGGGACTTCATGATAATATATATAAGTATAGACGTATCTGATAAAACTTTATTAATTTAAAATATTGTATATTATTATAGTTTTGTAATAGTAATTGGAGTGCTAAACACTAAAAAAAATATTAATGGATAAATAATTACATGAAAACTGAAAAATTAATTGTACCAATTTTCAAACTTTTTTTTGTTTAAATACTTTCTTTTGTTAATAAAATTATTAGTTTTTTATATCTTACGCGAATTATACTAATTGTGATGTGTGATTTCGGATATTGAAGTGCTACTAGGGCTAAAAGTAATAAAAGTATAATAAAGTAAGCCTGTAAAAGTAATTAAGACGATAAAGAAAGTCTAATTAATGCACTCAATTGATTAATTACAGATTATTAAGGATTACAGATATATTACAGTTACATGGAGGACGTTACTTGAGTTTCTTTAGTTCTAAGTATTGTTTATAATATTATGATGGACTAATATTTAAAATTAAAGTATTTAGCGAGTCTTTTATTATACAATGAATCAGGATCATTAGAATCAATCGCCTCATATATTATACTATATGTATCCGTTTCCATTCGCGTAGTTTTTGATACGTGTTATTTTAATTACTTATGTTCCAGTTCTTTAAACTTGAACACTTAAATTTAATAAAAGTGCTTGTAAATGGAAAATTAAAAAAGTAATTTTATTTTATAATAGTGACGTCAAGTGATAAATTTTGTTTGACAGTTTTCTATAATAGCCCTTTTTTTTTTGCACCGGAAAATGCTCTGATGCATCTCGCGGGGGAGGTTAGTGGGAGTCATTGCACCCGAAAGATGGAAGGACGCAGCTCTACCCACTTATAACCCGGCGACCAAGACCCCCTAAGAGACCAACCCCACCTCCACAGAGTGGTTGTCCCGCACAGCAGAACAACCCTGTCCAACGTCAGGACAGTTCAATGGGGTGCTCTTATGTTCACTCTTCTTATAAGAGGGGTACAAAGTTCAGCTCCCTCGGTTTTGTTGGCTTCGCCTAAGGTGCTGGGTTCACCTTAGGGTTCTGAGCCCCACCGCCACGTCAAGGCTTTAACCATGGTGGGGATTATAGCCGAATCTTATCTTATCTAGGTTTAATTGGCATTTGCTAAATAAAACATTAAATTATAACGACAGACGATAGACAAATAGCCTCGCAATGTAATTAATTAGTAAACAAATCATAAGCAAGTTTTAATGGTAATATCATCCGATGTATGGATGATCGATATTCGTCGATTTAGGAAAACATCATTAACAAGTTTAGTAATAACCACCTTGTTTTTGCGCCGGGAAATGATCTTAGGCACCCCGAGGGGGAGGGGGGAGGGGGCTCCTTCGCTCGCCGCTTTCGTAAAAAAATACAATTGTTCTAATATTATTTTAAAAGGGAAATTAATTTTTTTATGTCATAAGGAGGCAAACGAGCAGTCGGAGCCTTAAGGTACCGACGACCATACACATCCGCACAACTAGAGGTTATGCAGATGCATTGCCATCCCTTTCCCTATCCCCCAATGGGCCACCGGAAACTTACAAACCGCACGAAACGCGACAGCATAGCTGTCACTTGACGCCGGTGTTATGTGAGCCAGAGGTACCACCCCGGTCGTGCCGGCCCAGTTCGGCTGCAATGCAGCATGACACTACCTCTTACAAATAAATATTGATAATAATATTTAAAAAATATCTTATGTTGATATGATTTCAGCAATTATAACATCTATTTCGACATCGCTAATTTTGCATATAGCATATCCCTCACCTTTGGTATTTATACTATCTGAATATAAATTAGCACATATAATGTATAATAAACGATAAATATATTATAATATTCTGTTGAAATC
The DNA here is from genome assembly GCA_963853865.1 of Helleia helle. Lineage (NCBI taxonomy): Eukaryota > Metazoa > Arthropoda > Insecta > Lepidoptera > Lycaenidae > Helleia > Helleia helle. Next base: position 14,066,945 of record OY971423.1, on the reverse strand, counting down.
TCAATTTATATTTAGCTTTGCGACAGGAGAGCTATGTAATTTATAGATTTTTCTGGTAATAATAGCCCTGAATGTAAATCCAAACTAGAACTAAGTTGAATCACTCTTATAAGAAACAACATAATATTATATTTTTTTAACAGATAAACTCATTCACGATGAGTTACGCAGCCACTGAGAGTGTTGTTCAAAGCAACACATGGACAGCAACAAATTTGTTCTATTTGCTGCTCGTTCCCGCGGTAATACTGTGGTACTCATACTGGCGGATGTCAAGGAGGCGCATGTATGAGCTGGCTGAGAAGATACCTGGACCAAAAGGTCTTCCCCTTATTGGAAATGCCCTGGAATTTGTTGGCACTTCTGCAGGTAAATAATGTATTTCAAAATGTCATTTAATTTTTTGGTTTAAAAAAAAATAAACTAGAATCTGAATTTGTGTTGGAACTGCAATGTTTCGGCAAATATAATAAAAACTTTAACTAAAAGTTTAGAGCTACGGGATTTCGTCATGAAGTTCGCTTACAAATAAGTAAAGGAAAATACTTGAAATAAAAAAAACTAATAAAATAAAAAATAAAAAAACAAAGATAAAAATGTTTGAGGTCGTTTAAAATAAGTCGATTGCAAAAGACGAGACGATAATATTATACAAGACGATAATAGTGAATTCATAATGATGATAAAATAAAGAATCAAATTTTTGATCTATTAAAAACTACTCATTATGAACGAAATTTAATCATACTGCTATTTTTTACAGACATATTTACAAATATGATCAAAAAAAGCTTAGAAATGAAAGACGAAAGCCTCATCAAGCTGTGGATTGGCCCTAGGCTTTTAGTATTTCTTTACGACCCCCGAGATGTCGAAGTGATCCTGAGTAGCCACGTTCACATCGACAAAGCCGAAGACTACCAATTCTTCAAGCCATGGCTCGGAGACGGTCTATTGATTAGTACTGGTGAGTTTATATGTAATGTATGCGCAATTATTCGGTTGCCCGAGGTCAAAAAATGTCAGCTACGTCGATATTAATAAATATTTTGATTGTTATTCAATGCTATTAAAAAAACAATGAAACGTGACTAGTAAGCATTATCTAGATTCTCAAAAGCAAATGTTTTAAGGTGAGATTCTGAAATAATTTTTATCGTTTGCGAGGACATAATTGTTCTATTACAATAAGTTTAGGTATCCGTTTCTATTTGTGCATTGTGTGATTTATCTTTTCTTTTTTGGTTTAAGGTCAAAAATGGCGATCACACAGGAAGCTGATTGCGCCAACATTCCATCTTAACGTACTGAAAAGCTTCATAGACCTCTTCAACGCCAATTCCAGAGCTGTTGTAGATAAGATGAAGAAGGAAGCCGGAGTGTTTGACTGTCACGACTACATGAGCGAATGCACGGTTGAAATATTATTAGGTACTTACAAATTTTAATACTCCTTAAAATTTACATTTTCAACTTACATCGATGCGAATCATGATCAGAATATCGGTGATTTTAGCATACATTGAAAAAGGCATTTGATGAGTTATTGACCCAATGATTAAGATCTAAATGGGCGACGTTGATCATTTATATATTTATATATAGCGCGTCTGCCGGATCTTTATCTCATCTAACATTTAAAGTATGTAATTAATTGCCAAATCATAAAATTATTAAAGAAATATATGGCCCGGTGGTCAGCACTTGTATGACGTCAACAGTCCGGTATATCTCCTTCTCTGTTTAGTAATATGCAAAAGACGTCGTTAGTATCATAATGCGTACGTAATAGTTGTATACCTAAAGCAATGATCACTTTGCGCTTTCCGGAACTTAGTATATGCGTCTAAATAATTATCAATGCATACAAGGTAAAATTACGGACTAGTTTGTTTCTTGGAAACGTGCGCTAATTGTAATGCGACATTCTTATCCTCGTGTCTATTTAATTGTAGAAGGTTCTTTATAAATCCTTGTGTTAAGTTCCGTACATGATCCATTTAATACGTCTATTTTAATGGTTCTATTGATTTAAACGTTGTCATTTATATTATGGCTTTTTCTAGAAGATTCTTTTTTTTCAAATAGGTATTGAAGTTTATTTAATTTTTAAGACAGTTTATTCAAAATTTAATTATTTTTATTAAACATTGAGATTCGTCTGTTTTGGCATTTATATGCGCTTGTACACTGCAAGGAATTTCACTGTCCGGCAGTCCGATATTTTTTACGGTCCGATGTGGCATGAAAAAAAAACGCTGGTTGGCTTGTGCACTTGTCCGTGTTTATTCAGATCGGCGCGGCGCAGTAGCTTAGGGTGGGCTCCCCTTGAAACTTCTTGGAACGTGGGCAGTTGCTTGCTCTATTACTATACGTATAAAGTGGTAGAAGACAAAAATAATTTTGGGTTCATCCCCTTATAAACAAGCATACTCCTTATAAACACGTTTTACGGTGCTGTCATCTCGGACCGGAAAAAAACGGTCCGGAATGGGGAAAGTAAAATATCATACGGTAAAATTATGTATCACTATTATCGCCTAAGAACCATTTTCAGTGACAAAGAAATATTTTTTATATAGGTTAAAAAAATACAAAACAAACGAAACTAACTTAACAAATGATTGGTGATGATAATAATGATGAAACAATATCGCCAAAAACATTATATTAGCAAATGCGACCTCACACCATTCAAATATTTGTTTTTATAAAATTACTTTACATATCTAATTAATTGCCGCTATTTTAGAATATTAAGATCTTTAAATGATAAATATCGTCCTTCGATACAAATATTGGATATATATATATTTTGCTTCAAAGAATCAAAATTGTCTAGATCTATAAAATAAAACGATTTGGTTTTCTCTTTCAACTCGCATAGCAGTATCTAATACTTCATAGTTTCGACATTACCGCAGCTTATTATAGTACACATATGTCATTCATAGTACTATAAGGAAAGATAATGTACATTGGTTTCATATCCAACGACCTCCCACGCGCGTGCGCAATATTAATTGTCGATGAGCCATACTGGAGGACACGTAATGATCCTATTACGAAATATCTATCGATCGAGGTTAAAAATTAAATCATATTGACACGTTAATCTGTAATCCAAAATATACGACCTTCGACAATTAATAGGGTCAAGTTTTGCTATTTTCCTAGTCGAATCAGGTTTTCATTTTGGATGGATGTTATAATTACATAACAGATATCGATGAACTGTATATAAATTCATATATCTCTTGCTACAGAAACGGCAATGGGTGTAAGCAAGTCAACCCAGGATCAAAGTGGTTATGAATACGCTATGGCGGTCATGAAGATGTGTGATATTCTTCACTTAAGACACACTAAGATATGGCTGAGACCTGACCTGCTGTTCAATTTCACGCAATACGCTAAACTCCAAGGAAAACTTCTTAGTGTCATTCATGGTCTAACAACAAAGGTGAGATGAATTTTTAAACTATTTCAATGTCAATACTTTTCTTCTATCGTTTTTTGCCTTCTCTATAAATACTTTAAAATAAGACAAAATTATGTATCACATTCAATGAAAGTTTTAAAAAACACAATTAAATTATTGTTTACAGGTTATCAAGAAGAAGAAGGAAGACTTCAAATCTGGCAAACAACCATCTATTGTCACGAACACAGAACCCACTGAAGTCACATCTAGCAAAGTAACATCAGTTGAAGGTCTATCCTTTGGCCAGTCGTCTGGTCTTAAGGATGACTTGGATGTTGATGAAGATGTAGGTCAAAAGAAACGACTTGCCTTCCTTGACCTGCTTTTAGAAAGTGCTCAAGGAGGAGTTGTTATTACCGATGAAGAAATAAAGGAACAAGTAGACACCATTATGTTCGAGGTAAATTATAGGGATTAAACCTTAAGAAAATACAATCGTAAAAACATTGATATTGATGACAATGATGATAATGATGATATACCGTCATCATTATTAGCAAGAGTCGTAATCAAACTCATTCAACTTCAATTTTTTTAGGGCCATGACACAACAGCTGCAGGAAGCAGTTTCTTTTTGTCATTGATGGGTATCCATCAGAACATTCAAGATAAAGTCGTCGAAGAACTGAATGAGATCTTTGGTGACTCCGACCGTCCAGCAACATTCCAAGACACATTGGAAATGAAATATCTAGAAAGGTGCCTTATGGAAACGTTAAGAATGTTCCCTCCAGTGCCCATCATTGCTCGCCGCTTAAATCAGGATGTGCTGATGCGTAAGTTTACTTATATTTGAAGTTAAAGAACTATGTAAAGGTTAATTTATAAAACAAAATGAGAATAATGATGACCTAATTATAATCAACGTGATAATTAAACTGTAATTAGTATTCTAAGTGTGAAATAACTTGATGCTTTAATGTTAAAAATAATATAAACATTTAAAATTTTACTTTTACAGTTTGCTCCATCATCATCATCATCATCATCAGCCTTTCGTCCGTTCACAGCTGAACGTAAGCCTCCCTCAATGAACACCAAGATGACAATTTGCTTACTCACAGTTATTACAAAGTAAAAGTAATCCATTGGAACTTAAAAAGATAATAATAATTACTAGTATAAAACTATAAAAATAATTATAATAAATCATTTAAAATAAATAATAAAATTAATATATTTATTTTCAGCATCTTGTGGATTGAAAGTTCCAGCTGGTACAACGGTTGTAGTTGGTACTTACAAATTACACAGACGTGAAGACGTATATCCTAACCCCGATGTATTCGATCCCGACAACTTCTTACCAGAGCGCTCGGCGAACAGACATTATTATGCCTTTGTACCATTCTCAGCTGGACCCAGAAGTTGTGTTGGTAAGTTAAAGATTTTTAATAATATTTTTGTATTGCAGATTAAAAACATATTAAACAACTAGCAGGGATATTAAAAGTTATTTTGTTTTACGAAGGTCGCAAATATGCCATGCTGAAATTGAAGATTATTCTGTCGACAATATTGAGGAATTTCAGAGTTCTCTCCGATATCAAAGAATCTGAATTCAGACTGCAAGCGGACATTATTCTTAAGCGCGAAGAAGGATTCAAAGTACGCTTGGAGCCCCGCAAAAGGATGGGAAAAGTTGTTTGAGTAGGTCCAAAAGGATTTGTTAAAATGTATAAATGTCGCGCCGTTCAGCTTTAGATAATGTGTATTTAAATTAACTAAAAATAAAAATTCATTTAAATACTGATAGCGGAATGTACAATAAATAGTAGCATTTATAAGTAAAAATTATTTATAATACCAAAAAATAATTTTACTATTTTAAACAATAAAATGATCAACTAAATGGGAAAACGAGGTGGTAGACTAAGGAATTAATTTACTATTAGGATTAGGAAAATAACGCCTTATCCTATTTTATAATATATTTTGTATATAATTATTCTCGTAAATGTGTTGTATAGTGAGTTATTTTAAATAATAGTTATAAGAAATAAACAGTGTTTTATAAAACATGTGTAGTTTCCTTTATTATTGAACCATGCAAGCAAGGGTTCTTAGCTTATCACGGAATTTATACATTTTTGCGCATGCTGCTTCGTAGTTTTCTCATGTCATCTGTTGTGTCCGTTCTTCCAAGTAAGCCAGTTTCCTCCGATTCGACTCCTGACATTTCTTTCATTTGTAATTTATACCTAAAATTAATAATTTGAATATTTTATTACATTATTTGAATAAAGTTAATGTCACATATTAGTAAATATATCGAGAGTATCCGCTAATAGAGTGGCATTAAAAATACAAGAAAAAAGTAATAGTTATGTAAGGCAATAATATGGCTTTTTGTCAAAACTATTGATAGTGTGATAAGTCCGATTTGGAAGAAATTTTGGGATTGATATGTTAAATGGTGACTATTTCATCGTCAAGTGTATGACAGTTATACCATTGTTGTGTTGATAAAAAGTTGCGGTTTTTTGTGGAGCTTCATTCAAGTAAATTATCGGTAAATTATTTAATAAACTCATTTTTTAATACTTTATAAAATAATTTACAATTAGCGATTCCCTTGCAAATAATCACTGCAGATTTAAATATTAATAGTTCTTCGTCCAATTCTTTGGGCCGCACGTTGACTCTTATAGAAACTTTTATTATCACCAAAAGATACATTTTTACCTTAACACATCCAATGGCGTTCTATTGTGTTTCGGACAAAGGCAAGGTATAAATTGATGGTGCTCTCTTTTATTCCACCACCCGGCATGAGAAAGTTTCCATTCAATAACTTTTATTTGGTCGACTGTACACGATTTGGCCGCTCGAAGTAAATCGAAGTATGAGTACATAAGCTCTTGACCTTACAAAGATAAGATAATAATAGTGTAGGATTTTTTTTGCATAGCAAATTGTGGAACATAAAATTTAAACATTAAAGTATAATATAATTTATATAATTTAAGAATTTAATAGAGAAGAAGAATCTATTTGCCATGCTGCTTTGCAGCCAAATTGGACCGGCACCTCTCGCTTACATAATACCGGCGTTAAGTGTTTATGCTGTCGCATTTCGTTCGGTTTGTGATTTTCCTGTGGCCCATTGGGTGGGGTAGGGAAAAGGAGGGAAACGCATATGCATAATCTCTAGTTGTGTGGGTGTGTATGGGTGTCGATAGTCGCCAAAAGGCTTCGACTACTCGTTTGCCATCCTATATTATATAAAAAAGGGTTCCCAGCTACTTTAGTTAGAGAGGTTATTTTAAATTCGCAAAGAAAGGCACGCCAGCAGAGCTTAGCTTAAGTATATTTATTATTGTGGCATAAAATATATTATGATTGATATGAAAGCCAATAGGCACAGCATATGCCAATGGGATAATATTCTATACGTAAATAATAAATTAACTTCTTCTAAATACGCGTGTAATTGACCTCGCCTAATACTCTAGTGTCACATTTCACGTTTAAGTATCAATTTGTATTCCAAATCTCGCCCTGCCATTGCTACAACCTTCAACTCGCACATGTCTTAGAAATAACTTAATTTATAAATTGCCAACTACTTCTTGTTCTATTTACATGATTTTTTTTATAGAGGAGGATTTTCATGCTGGCTTTTCCTGGCAGGTTTGCCAGCCGGCCTAGTATGCGCGCTCGACAAAGTCCAAGTCCTAGATTTAGAGGCCACGCTTCAGCCCCGTAGGTTATCACGGGGAGAACGCATTGGTCGAAGACTTTCGTCTTCAAACTCTGCGGTATAGACGACGTGAGAATATGGCTAAGCTTCCTGAATGCTGCCCATCCTAATTGAATCCTCCTATCGGCTTCTCTCTCGAAGTTATGTCGACCTAGCTGCAAAGTGTGCCCAAGATAGACATACTCTTGCACGACTTCGAGAGTTATGCCATCAACGTTAACCGGCCTATGGAGAACGTGTTCGTTGAACATGACTTTCGTCTTGTCCAAGTTCATCCTAAGACCCACACGCCAGAAAGATTCATTTAGACTGTGCAGCATCTCCTGCAAGCCCTCCAACGACTGTGACAGTGAGTATAAATGAATCTTATATATATATATCTTATATATAAAATTTCCATGTCACAATGTTAGTTACCGTACTCCTCCGAAACGGCTTTACCGATTTTTACCCAATTTTATATACGTATTCAGTAGGTCTGAGAATCGGCTACTATCTATTTTTCATACCCCTAAGTGGTCAACCCCTCAAATTTTAAAAGTTAACGCGGGCGAAGCCGCGGGCAACAGCTAGTATATATATATATATATATATATATATATATATATATATATATATATATATATATATATATATATATATATATATATATATATATATATATATATAAAATTACACAAAATTACTGAAACCATTTTGATGCAACTTTACGTGTCTTATTATATTTAAAGCTATTATACACTCCAAATAGGCAACTATCAGCCGTCTACCCTCCAGATACAGAAAAGTATAAATCTAAAGACTACGGATTATGTCGCGGGCAGTGCCATGGGAAGATATGTTAAATTATATACCAGCTGACACAGCCATCATCAGTCTCGATTGCTCTGCTTCTTCGTGGTACACCTCAATAGCACTAAGGTTGTATATCACATCTAACTCAGCTGAATCCCGCTTAGCCTGTTTCAAAGGCGCGCTAGACTGTAATTAGGAATAACGTTACAAATCGTAGAACCCTAGTTTTTTTTTAATTTAATATTATTCTTACAGAGTAGCTTTTTGAATGTCAAATTTTAAGTCTATACCAGTTCCAAAGCTAGGTAACTGAAGAACTGGCGAAGCAATCTCAGTGGAACTGGCCATTTAAATATTTTAATCTATACTAATATTATAAAGCTGAAGAGTTTGTTTGTTTGTTTGAACGCGCTAATCTCAGGAACTACTGGTCCGATTTGAAAAATTCTTTCACTGGCATATAGCTGAAGTCAAAGGCGCGCTAGACTGTAATTAGGAATAACGTTACAAATCGTAGAACCCTAGTTTTTTTTTTGATTCAATATTATTCTTACAGAGTAGCTTTTTGAATGTCAAATTTTAAGTCTATACCAGTTCCAAAGCTAGGTAACTGAAGAACTGGCGAAGCAATCTCAGTTGAACTGGCCATTTAAATATTTTAATCTATACTAATATTATAATAAAACAATTTTTTACGGATTTTATCGCGGTTTATTAAGATTTTTACAAGCCGCGATTAATAAACCGCGATAAAATCCGTAAAAAATTGTTTTATTATAATGAGTGAAATTCGCGTAAACATTAGAAAACTATACTAATATTATAAAGCTGAAGAGTTTGTTTGTTTGTTTGAACGCGCTAATCTCAGGAAATACTGGTCCGATTTGAAAAATTATTTGTGTTAGATAGCCCATCTATCGAGGAAGGCTATAGGCTATTATATAACATCACGCTGTGACTTATAGGAGTTGAGTTGAGCTAGTTTTATATAACAATGAAAAAATTATATACTTTAATATCATTCGTATTATCACAATATAAATAATAGTGCGAGTTATAATTTTTTATTATCTTTCAAAGATGTAATAGGCCAATGATGAAAAGTGCGAGTATTATTTACCATATATGAATATCAAACTGCTAAAAAAACTATTCGCCAATCTGTTTTTATTGCTGGTCATTATTTTTTTTTGTTTTGTCGTAATTATATTATGTATGAATATTACTGTTTCTAGAACATTCTTTTGAATTATTTAAGGGGGTATATTATATATTCCTATAATCCGTGTCGACTTCACATAAAGAGTAAATAAGTTTTCCTCCTTCGTGGCTGATGTCTCAAAAACGCAAAATTTTATTTTCATTTTTATACTTCATATATACTCTTTTTATTATTTTTAATTATAAAACTTTCAATCAAAGGATAAACTTGCATCCCTACTGAAACATCTTAACATCTTAATCTTAAGTATATCAAGATAAATTATCTTACTAAGCCTTATTTGTTATAATAATGCATGCTAACTTTAGTATTTTTAAGTACATATAATTTTTGACATAACATGATCTTGTATTCTAATAGAATTGCCTAACTAATTAATGAGTCACTGGATGGCAAGTGTTCGATGTCACCCTTGAACTAGTTTTTTTTTTAAACAAACATTACACTAGCCCTTACTGGGTTCAGGCGACCCTTCCCTCCCTCCGTCCCTCATATGGGAGATTGTAGGATGGTGCTACTAATCAAATGCTTGATATTTCTGAAATAGCCGCATAGCTGCCATGTGAATCTCATAGCTCCAAGTAACTTTTTTGTGATAAATGTCAATTAGGTTTTTTTACCAAAAAAATCTTCTACATAACCTAACAATTCTCATTATGTAAACAGAATATTTATTTATAAAAAAGTATATTTGCCATTTACATTTTGCCACCCAACTCCCATAAAACACTGAAACGCTTCAGCCAGGTGCTGCGTTCCTAGGTCCGGTCGTTCCCTCCTCAGTTGCAGTTCACCAAGAAGGTGCAAGGCGCGCCCCAGTTGTCTTCGAAGTCCGTTTTCCATCGCCAATGCTCCCATCTCCGTCAGTAGCTCAGCCGCCTTTTCATAATCTCCTAGTCTACAAATGTATTTATTGTTTAAGTATGATGAAATTAGCTGTTGTTTGTAGCTTCGTCTAGGATAAGTTAGATTTGATGATTATTATTATAGCTTATACCAATAAGTTATAACTTAGCATATAAACTCGCACACACACACACACTCAAAAGAACGGATAGCCGATGAGCCAATAAGTATCAAGAGTGGAGGCCGTGTTTGGGTAGAGGAAGTGTTAGTAGACCACTAATCAGGTGGGAAAACGATATCCATGCGACCAGTCCATGCTCGATGCGAGTTGCAAGGGATCGGTCGACTTGGGATTCATTGAAGGAGGCCTATATTGCCAGACCATGGTTGAATCCTTGTCTTGGCGGTGGGGCTCAGTAGCCTATGGTGAACCCAGCACCTTAGGTGAAGCCAATTGAACCCAGGGATCTGCACTTTGTACCCTTCGTATAATATGAGGGGACAAGGGGCGAGGAATGGGAACCTCACGCCATTGCACTTTTCAGACGTTGAGGAGTTGTTCTGTGGTTCGGGACAACCCCTCTGTGGAGGTGGCATCGGCGTCGGGCCGCCCTGTTGCTCAACAGATCCGGGGCACCCCACCAAAGGCGGCATTGGTTGCACTCGCCGGGTTTTACTGGGTAGAGCTGCGCCTTACCATCTTTCGGGCACAGCGAGTCACGAGTGCAGGGCGAGCGAGGGAGTCCCCCCTCCCCGCGGGATGCCTAAGAGCATTTACCGGTGCAAAAAGGCCTATGTTCAGCAATGAACGGATAAAGGCTGTCGATGTGATACTGGTAAAAAATTGATACTTGAGTAGATTTTTTGTTCTCCAAGATAACCGCTGCATCTAAGCTTATAAGCCTGACCACAAAAATAAAAACCCCTTCCCATATTGCGGAAAATTGCAGAACTAATTTCTGTATGGACGATACTATATTGTGTTGACGTAAAAAATATACAGTGGCGACACCACTTAGGGTTTATATATTTCTGGTCAGTCTATGTTTTTTTATTTTTTTTATGGCATAGTAGGGCAATGAGCAGTCGAAGCCGTTTGGCGACTACCGACGCCCAAACACATCCGCACAACCAAAGATTATGCAGATGCGTTGCCCTCCTTTTCCCTAACCCCCCAATGGGCCACCGGAAACTCACAAACCGCACGAAACGCGACAGCATAGCTGTCACTTGACGCCGGTGTTATGTGAGCGAGAGGTACCACCCCGATCGTGCCAGTCCAGTTCGGGTGCTAAGCAGCATGGCACTACCTCTTAAAAAAGTCTATACAAACATTACTTCCATAAAATTAAAGTAGAATATAGATTTAACATTCGACGTTACTAGATTAAAATTTAAATTATAAACACATTTTAATCAACGTTAGGATATACTCAAAGGGGCCAGTTAAACGCTGACGTGAGCTCTGATATTTTTAAGAGCCCTAAACCAATACAGCTAACACCATTCCATGTAAGGGTAATGACCAGGATATAATTTTACCTAATTTGTTTTTTTTTTTTTTTTTTTTGTGGTAAGATGTAAAATATTACGGGTTAGAGTAACTGGAAACAGGTTTCGTTATTAGTTAAAAAATATAATATTTATGCTATATCTTTATATACCGTACTTTATATGATATCTATCATAAACGAAGTCAAAATTTTCTAACACAAAGTATCTATGAATAATTTAAAACTTTTAATATTCGTTTACTAAAAATAATGCTAGTAAAATAAGATTAATCTTAATATTGAATAAAAGTTATGGGTCAATCAGAGATCTAAGGATTGTTTTAATTAATTATATTTTTTGTTTTAATAATTGTTATAACACACACAAATTTGGCGGAATTTCATACCAAACACATAACATTACCGCTTTATTTCGGTTATAATTTCATGGAAATTTAAATTAAAGAGGTCAGAACTTTTGATTCAGAAGTACCTGTCTACAGAAACTATCAAAATCAAAATTATTTTGATTAGCTGTTCCACGTGTGTTCTCCCGTCCTATAATAAAAAAAAACTCTTCAAAAATAATAAGCCCCTCCAGTAGGTAATTGAGTTATCAAAAGCTATTTTTTTTAATCCAACTAGTAATTTTGGAGTTTATCACGTCCCAACAAAGAAAAAATCTTCAGATTATTTATATTAGCACAGATAGAAGTTCGTATACGTCTTAACTAAGAGACCGGTTTTAAACTGGTCAATTAACTTAAGCAAAAAACTTGTGCACGTGTAGTTTACATGAATAGTTATAACATTTTAATTTTTTAAAATCATATTATTCGTGACAAATTTGCATTTTGAGAAAAAAGAAAAAACAGGTAAAACAATTTATTACCTTTGCATGACAGCAGAAAGATGCATCCATACTTCACACAAACCCTCAATATCGTTGTACTTCTTGTAAATTGTGAGAGCCCTTTCAAATGATTTTTGAGCGTTGTTTAAGTTATTCATCAACAATTGGCTCACGCCTATTTCTATAATAGCCTGTGCCGTTTTTTCTGTGTCGTCGGCTGAAACAAGAGATGATGTTATATTGAAGAGAGGTTTTTTGGACAAGGCAGATTAAATATGAATTACCAGATAAGGCACTATGAGGCATGACGCAAGCAATTTTTTTATATGCGTTGCATAGCTTGATCGGTAGTTCTCGATGTGTAATCACTACATAGCATAAAACAAAGTCACTTCCCGTCTGTCTGTGCCTATATCTTTAAAACTACGCAACGGGTTAGATATAGTGATTCGAGAGGAAGGTTTATATGTATAATACATGTATAATTACATATTATGCATGCATATAATGCATATAAAAAGCGTCTTCTGACAACCTCTGTGGCTCAATGTTTCGTACGTTGGCGCCCAAGCCGTAGGTAGCGGGTTTGAATCCCGCCAGGGAACAAAAAGTTTTCTGTGTTCCTGGGTCATGGATGTGTATTAAATAAATATAAAAAAATCTATGCAAAGGATTTTTTTTTATAGAAGAGGGGCAAACGGATAGTCGGTTCACCTGATGGTAAGTGAAGAGCGACATCCACAGACACCCGCTACACCAGTGGATTAGCAGGTGCGTTGCCGGCCTTTCAGGTATGAGTATGCTCTTTTCTTGAAGGTCCCTAAGTCGTATCGGTTCGGAAACACCATAGGAGGCAGCTGATTCCATATATTTGTAGTACGAGGCAGGAAATGCCGTAAAAATCGAGTTGTTGTGGATTTCCGGACATCGAGATGGTGAGGGTGAAATTTGGAGTTTTTCCGCGATGTCCGGTGGTGGAATTCTGCTGCAGGTATTAGTCCGAACAATTTCTCAGAGCACTCCCCGTGGTAGATGCGGTAGAAGATGCTGAGCGATCCGACATCTCTACGCAGCGCCAAAGAATCATGCCGATTGGAGATAACATTGTCGTCGACGATTCGAGCCGCCCGGCGTTGAATACGGTCAAATGGAAGGAGCTGATACTGGGGCGCTCCAGCCTAGAGGTGAGAGCAGTATTCCATGTGAGGCCGGATCTGCGCCTTGTATAATTGAAGGCGGTGTGAAGGCATGAAATACTGCTTCGCCCTATTGAGCACGCCGAGTTTCTTCGAGGCTAGTTTAGCCTTTCCTTTCAAATGACCACGAAACTGCACATCTCTCGATATATCGACGCCAAGTATCCCAATGCAGGCTGAGGCGGTTAGGGAAGTGCCTTCGAATTGTAGAGGAACGACGAAGGGTGTTTTTTAGCGGTAAACGCGCAAACTTGTGTCTTGTTGGGATGCTTTAAAAAGTTATATAATGAGGTATAGGCATAATAAATATTTTTACAGCGTTCATAAATTAAGTCGTTATCGCTAACAATCGAATCAAACACTATTAGATCGATTCACAAAATTATTCGGGTTAAAACGTAAATACAGATTTAATAATAAAAAAGCAAAAAAGATAAATGGTATGTTTTGATTTAGTGTGAATGAACTAATAACCTTATTTGATGAATATTTAGGTCCTTGAGCGAATTAATATCAACGAGCAGCTTAAGGATTTAGAATTTTACTATCCTTTTTGCTTATTTGACCATGCTTAAACTAATGAACAGAGTTGGTTAAAGTTTTGCACATGGATGTACAATGTTATGGATAGGATACCATTGTTAAATCTTATTCCAGTGTTGGGGCTTTGTTGCCAACACTACTATCTTCTTTTATTGCTTTTTTCTTAAATACTGTGTTTAAACATTAACATTTTAAATGTACCGCTTAACTTAGATATTATATAATAAGTGTTTCTGATCCTAATTCTTATTATATAATATGCCCACCATGGTTCAGGCCTTGTCGTGGCGGTGGGACTCAGTAGCCTTGGGTGAGCCGTTGCACCTTGGGCGATGCGAATTGAGCCGAGGGGGCTCTTTGTACCCCTCTTAAAAGAAGAGAGGACAAGAGAGGAACCTCACCCCATTGTACTGTCCCGACGTTGGGAGGGGTTGTTCTGTGATGCGGGATAACCCCTCTGTGAAGGTGGCGTCAGTCTCTGAGGGTCTGACTAGCCGTCGAGGTGCCCTGATTGCTCAACAGATTCGGGGCACTTCACCAAAGGCGGCATTGGTGGCAATCGCCGGGCTTTAGTGGGTAGAGCTGCGTCCACTTACCAGCTTTCGGGCGCAACTAGTCCCGCATACCCGCCTGGGGGGACCTACGCTCCCGCGGGAAGCCTCAGAGAATTTTCCGATGATAAAGAAAAAAAAGGATCATTGCTTATCAAATAAAGTTTTTAATTATTTAATTATTGTGATAAAATATAATAATTTATTATATTTAGTTGTCATTATGCTGGCCTAACAAAATCATTATTATCTTTTTTATGTCGACAGTCATTACCATCTTTAGCTCTTCTCTCTGCTAAGCGTGATAGCGTTTCTGCTTTAGCTGGATCAAACTTGCGATGTTGCTTCGCTTTACTCAATAGAACACCATGTAACGCTACAGCGGCAGCAGAGAATACGGTCTCTGAGGATACATTTTCACTATCTTCCTTTGCTTCATAAAGCAGCCAATCCTTTAAAACAAATAGTATTGAAAAAAAAACGACATGAATGAAAACAACGTTTTCTCAAGTGTACCTTTATGTATATTAATTTATAGAAATTCGGTAAGACTAAGCGTAGTCATTATAATCCCTTAATCTAAAGGTCTTCTTCTTATCAATTATCTGATTCTAAAAGGGAACTCTTTTTACTGATTTAAATCAGAGAACCTTTTTTTCACAAGTTAAAAACTATTTTGAATTGTATTAATTTTAAATAATTATATATTGAAGAATAACCTTGCCAATAGCGCTGTCTCTAACTTCGGTTAAAATAATAAACGGTTCTTCGATGTCTGCACCTGGAACTGTAGCATAAGTTGTACAAATAAATGTAGAAATAACATTTTTTAAATTTAATATGATACAGTATTGTGTTTTTCCAGATAATATAATAAATTTGGTACGTGCATATAAAACATAATTTCGACATGTTTATTCAACATTTAAAGCACAAAATAAGAATGATAATGAAATGCAATTATCTAGTTGGAATTATTAATTATATCCTCATTATTGTAACACGGTCATTATATATATGTGACGATTCGTCCCTATAATGGAGAAACTTTCTACGGATTTTGCAATAATAGTCCGCAAGCACCGTGATACGAAATAATTCAGATTCAACACATCTCAGGAGAGCAGGGAGGCGACAGGTGGTTGTACCGCTGCGCACAGTAAGTGACCTAGAACATATGCGCGGCCGATCGGAGGTCCGCCCCGCGCGTAAAGTCAGAGCTATAAAAGACCCTTATGTGCTCAGCGTGCCAGGTGCCTTAGGCGGAGAAGGAGAAGGATCCAGAGGAGAGTGGCGAACCTTACCATCTTTCCATCTTTTCGGGCGCAGATCTTAAAAGCATTCCACAACGGGAACAAAAAAAAAGATTCAATGCATAAATATATATAATTTATGTATAATATTATCTTCTCTCAGTTAATCTATATTCAATACTGAGTTGAGTTAGATTATCATTAACATATTTGGCATTCATTAACTCGCGATTATTTACTCATTCTTAATGAGCTTCCTCAATTTAATAAACACCATGGGGGGTCTAATTCAACAAAGAAGCCTAACCTTATCTAGACTATTGTATATATCTTTAAACTCTCCATCTTTACAAAATATGATTTATTTTCAAGTCAGAGTATAAACGACCCTTATAATTACCACTTAGGCAAATTTATTCTCCTCCGAATCAGGCGAAAAGGGTATTAGACCATAGTTATAATATAATACCAGAAGTAAGTAAACTTTGTCACGACACTTTGCTTCACTGGAAATGTGATCTTCATAAAAAAACTCCGAAAAAAATAGCTTAAGTTAAAGGTTAATCTTTTTATAGATTTAAACTTACATTTGTCTAGCAGGAACATAGCATAATGGTATTTACAACAGTTCTTTTGACGTCCACCATCAATTAAGTATTGGCTGGACACAGCTATTGCACCAAGGAAAAACTTCTCAGCCAACCATATAATTCCCTTTTCCCTTTCAGCGTAATGCAATGCAAGATTCAAAAACTCCAAAGCTTCTTTTATCTTGTTATCTGTTGACAATATATTTATTAAAACGACATATTATATATATATATATATATATATATATATATATATATATATATATATATATATATATATATATATATATATATGTCGTTTGTAATATTATTACAATTAATATATTATTTGGTGCTTAGTGAAGTACATATGGGTTTACCTAAATTTAATGTATAACATTATGATTTGATGTATTGATATATTGATTGATGAACAGTAGTAGTTGGGCGAACCTATGCCCACGCGGGATGCCTCAGAGCATTTGACGGCGTTAAAAAAAACTAACATAAAAATGTCTATAAATTTCAATCGATGACAAAATATCATTCTGAGTTTGTATTAGTAAATTGATGCTTGATGATTAGTAGAATAATTACCCTGAAACTAGCCAACTTTGCCAATCAAGGTAACTTGGCCCTAAATGCAGTTTCTATACAATATCGTTACCATATGAAAATATTTTAATCTTATGACAACATTTAGAAGTTTTTTGGAAAGTAGATTATATTTGTGGCAACACTAGGTAACGTAATTCTTTTCAAAAATCCTTCAGTTGGCTGTTAGAACTTGTCGAATGTGGCATGTGTTTTGGCGGGCAAATTTCTTGGTCGAAGATTCCGTGAATGGTTCATCATGGTTAAACCCCAGTTAAGTTTATTTGTCTGTTTACTATCTAAGAATAACAATTGCTGAGTATTTTAATTATAGTTTTAATGTTATTGTCGTTATTCGTCGCAATTGCCCACGATGGGCAAAGTTACCATAAACTGTTTAGACTCATACTTGTCAACATTGCCCGTCATTGAAAAGTGCTTGGGGTTGTCATCTTTAGATAGGTACTTTGTTTAATATTTTGCCTTTATACAATGTTTAATGTAAATAATCCTAATAAACTCAAAATGTAATTTTAACTACATTTTGTACATTTGACAATGTTAAATTTATAAATAAAAGTCTTCAACTCTTCATTACATACTTAAAAAATAAATGTATGATATTTTATAATCATCCTCAATTCATATCTATCCAACATTAAATTTAAGTGACTACATAACTTTGTTAAATCCTTAGTACACAATATTGAAAAACTGTAAAATAATGGCCTCAGTTGAGAATAAACCTCTATGAATGTAAAAACTACGAATACCTATTTTAGTCGTATATGTGATAAGTAGGTACTTAATACCGGTGGGAGGGAAGCGCTGTGCCGCGCTCCCGGCTGCATGGGTACCACCATCTTGCTTATTTCTCCCGTGAAACAACTTTGCTGTGTTTCGGAGAGAAGGGCAAGACAGGCAGTGTAATTACTGGCACCGAGACTTCACATCTTATGTCTCAGGATGGGCAACATATAAATGAGTTGCCTGGGCTCGTTCCAGGTATACTAGTTTATGTTCATGGGCGTCGCCAGTTTGCCTATCCAACTAACATAAAAAAAAAAATAAGAACAATAATTCTGATTACCTTTTTTATATTAATTTTCAGACAAAACTAACACAAATCTATAATAAAAAAAAATGTAGTTGCAAAATAGGATCTCGCGCATATAAAAACTGTACCAAAGGCAGGTGAAAATGATAGCGTGTGAAATGTGAATCATTTTCTTCAAAACAAACATCATCGAGAGACGCCAAACTACAGTTTGGTATCCCCAGACGTACAATCGTTAGTAAAATAAAAAGTCTCTATATTCTTATTCACATTTCATAATTTACTAAGATGTGACAACCCTTAACATTTTAAATTTTTACTTGCGTAACATATGGGAAAAAAACAAAAATCTCTGGGTAACATTACCCAGTAATTTATTTACAAATACGTATATAAACTACATACATCATTTTGAAATGTAAGCCAAGATTGCCACAAATTCTGGTCGAGGTGTTGATGACGTACTTATACGAGTTATAATTTGGTAAAAAATCAACGTGGGCAATGTTGGCTAGAAGTCCAGATTATTTTGCCCGTCATCAAAATTGAACAAAATTCTTTTAAAATTTTAACTTAATACAAAATTTGCACAACAAGAACGTGCACAAGTTTACAAAGTTGTTGCAAATGACAAAATATACCTAGGTAGGTAGCAGGAAGGTTCCTGTACAAAATTCATGTTTTTTTTTATTTTTATTAAAAAAAATGGGCAAAGTTGGCTAG
Source organism: Helleia helle (assembly GCA_963853865.1). Taxonomy (NCBI): domain Eukaryota; kingdom Metazoa; phylum Arthropoda; class Insecta; order Lepidoptera; family Lycaenidae; genus Helleia; species Helleia helle. The sequence goes on along the minus strand of OY971423.1, from coordinate 14,048,063 downwards.
TTTCACGGTACCAAAATGGCTGATTTGTTTCTGCGACAAATCATGAGAAAATTAATATAATCAACAATGACGACAAATAAGTAATGATAAACACCATCATAGGTGCCATAAAAATATTATATAAAAATAGACCTACGTGTTACTCGTGCAAAAAATAAAATAAAGAAAATAATATGTTATTGGTAACATTAATATTTTAAGTACTCCTGTTATTTAAAACCTCAGCACAATTTATTGTTTTTATTCTAAATTTTACACATTACGAGATAATTAACATCAAATGTATCGTATTTTATTACGTATCCAAAAAATATGCTTTTTAATAGGAGGTAGACCACTAAAGGTCGTCTTTTATAACCTAAACGATTTACGTGCAAAACAAAATTTAATTGAGATATAATATATTTCGTGGAAAATAATCATAGTCTTAGAGTATACAATATACAGCTTGGCAAAAAAGAGTATGACGTGGTGACAGGTGGAACTAAATATTTTACTAAATGGAAACCTATGATGTTGACAAAACTTGGCCGACAAATACTAGATTTTGAGTAAAGCTTAGTGTTTAACATTTATTTTTAACGATTTGATTAAATTATCTTGCTGATTTTCCATATTATGATGAGACCTAAGTGAAAGTGGCGCCCTCATTTTTTCCATACTCTTTTTTGCCAAGCTGTACATAATATATTGCGCGCGCGTCACTAAGTATGAACTGTAAGCACAGGTACGAACATAGACAAAACCATAGGATTGTCTTCGAAACGCTCAATCAGTGTCAAAACAACATGCGCTTTTCATCATAATATTTGTTTTTATGTTAAAATGGTGAAATATGAAGTGCCAATTTGTGAGAATAATTCCTGGAAGCAAAATAAAAGAAAGCAATAACATTTCTGTTTTAGCGTTTACTGAGGGGTGCTTATGATTAGCAGTGGATAGAGGCTGATGATGATAATGATGAATGTCCTAATTTCAAATATAGATATTTTTAATACATTACGCATGGAACGTCACTCTCACAGCACTTTACTATAGATAAATTTGTATATTACGCATCTGCTTACGATCGGCACAATGAAGCTGCGTGACAGTAGCACTCTATATAATATTATTATGTATAATCTAAGCTATGAGCTTATTTATCGTCTCCTCTTAGTTAAAAGACCATTTAATATGTTCTTAAATCATTATCCTCGCTTTTCTTCGGGTATTTTAAAATTAATTTAGTCTAAGGCACAACACGTACCTTCGTCCCTATATTTTTCAGCTTTAATAAGTCCAGCGCTCACATGTTCCAGGTATTTTGGCGTCCGTCTAAGATCAACAACAATCCCAATGTCATCATCAGCCAACAGCTGGATGTTGTCGTAAATGAGATCCTGGAGGTAGTCGGCAGATTCCGTGAAACCTGATTCTCTCAACTCCAAAAGAAGACATTCGTGTAAAGGATATTTAATCCTGTGATAAAATCGTAAAGATTAAGGTTTGAATTGAATTCAAGAGTTACTCTTTATTCTTTTTTCGTTTCAAATATTGATCATAAAATAGGCCTCTGGCCAGCAGTGGAAGAGTAAATGTTGATGATAATGATTGCTTGTTTCTCCCGTGAAACAGCTTTGCTGTGTGGCACCGAGACTTAACATCTTATGTCTCAGGGTAGGCAACGCATAGATGAGTTGCCTGGGCTCGTTCCAGGTAAACTAGTTTATGTTCATGGGCGACGTCGAACACTTACCATCAGGTGGCACGTTTGCCAGTTTGCCTATCCAACTAACATAAAAAATAGACTATAAGGCGAATTTATAAAAAAAGTTTATTTATTTTTATTTATTTATTTATATAGCAAAGCGCGACCACTAGATATCCCACTGCTAGGCAATGGTCTCTTTTTTCATTTTTAAGCCATAGTTCGCCTACGCGCTGGTCCAATATGGGTAAACGAATATAACACTCTTTCGGAAAATTTTAGTCACATCAGGCAGATTTCCTCACATGTTCACCGGTTTTTTTTTTGTTAATTGGATAGTCAAACGGGCAGATCTACAAGATAGTGAGTGGTCAGCGTCGCCCATGAACATAAACAGGTAAACCTAAAACCAGTCCAGTAAAATAGCACTGCATATCCTGCCCTTCTTTCTGAAACAGCAATACCGTTCACGGAAGAAACAAGCAGGATGGTGGTACCAGTCCATGCAGACGGGAGCGCGGCACGAGCGCATCCTTCCCACCGGTTAATAATATGTATCTATAGGTACATACACAGATGTTAGACGTTTCTTTCTCTACATTTAGCGATCACTATTTTTAACGCAGAAAAATGCTGAGCCACATACACTTAAAGTTGTCGTAGGTTCACAAATAAGTGGCAGTTTTCCTGTTGCTCTTGACCTGATAACATTAATAAAGACATCAAACAACTGTTTTTGCACGTTTTGATGGCTAGTGCGTGGAACATGTGTATTTCATTTGCACGCTTAATGTTGGGGTTCATTAGAAATGTATATGACGTCAATTGGATATTACGTTATTGCATCACTTGAGGTACATAAGATTAACATGCTATATTATGTATTTCTTTGTTAAGATGCTGCCCGTAGATTCGCCTGCATGCCCTAGATTTATAATTACTTTTTCATGTCATAAGGAGGCAACCGAGCAGTAGGAGCCTTATGGTGCCTATAGCCGCACAACAGAAAGTTATGCAGATGCGTTGTCCTCCTTTTCCGTATCCCTCCAATGGCCACCGGAAACACACAAACCGCACGAAATGCGACAGCATAGCTGTCATTCGACGCCGGTCTTATGTGAGCGAGAGGCACCCCGGTCGTGCCGGCCCAATTCGGCTGCAGTAACATGGCAACCTATTACACACTAATAATGACTGCCACATCAGCATAATTCGTTCGGATGATATCAGTTACTTTGTTTCTCTGGCGTCTGGCAGTATACCGGTCACTTACTCCAAAGAACCGATAGCTGGTGGGATAATGGGGTTCTGGAGTGGAGTCCACGTTGCAATGTATCCAACTAAATGGGATGCTGTAGCTGGTCATACTATGTCTAGCAGTAAACGGAAAAGGCTTTTTTTTCTTTTCTTTAACACCGGGAAATGCTCTGAGGTATCCCGCTGGGGAGTGGGTCTCCCAAGGCGGGTATGTAAGACTCACTGCGCCCGAAAGCTGGTAAGTGGACGCAGCTCTACCCACTACAACCCGGCGACTGCCACCAATGCCGCCATTCACACAGGGCACCTCGATGGCTAGTCAGTCCCTCAGGAGACCGACGCCACCTCCACAGAGGGGTTATCCCGCACCACAGAACAGCCCCTGCCAACGTCGGGACAATACAATAGGGTAAGGTTCCCGTCCTCGCCCCTTGCCCCCTGCTCTTTTGTCCTCTGTTCTTATAAGATAGGTATAAAGAGCCCCCTAGGCTCAATTAGCCTCCCCCAAGGTGCTGGGCACACCTTAGGCTACTGAGCCCCACCACCACGTCAAGGACTGAACCATGGTGGGGAAACGCAAAAGGCTAATAACGATGATTGGTTGGTATATGGTAATACAATTAAATATACTTATAATAATAAGAATTATTATTATTATTTTTAGAAAGAGAAATCAAATGGAAGTTTTGTGCTTGACCTGCGTATTCCTTTAGCGTCTAGAGGATCTAGTCGAAACAGCGCTTTACTTCTCAAGTTCTCCAGACTCATCTTCGTCATACACGCCATTAGTTTGGGCACCTGCCTTTTCATCGGCATACTTGACGCCTCCATGATTTGCCTTTATGTTTAATTATAATTATTTGTAAAGTATATTGATTTTACAGTTTTGACAGTCACTGTCAAATATTTTTTCTTTTTAATGAGATAATCGACCTTAGTTAATAATAAAATTCGTCTTTACGTAAAGGGTATAATATATTTACCCATATCCTATTACTTTAATATTATGTTCGGCTTTTCTATACAAATTTCAAAACAAAAAAATACATAAAGTTTTATTATTAATCCATTTTTTATTTATACTTTATTTATTATTTTTATCTATACCAAAAAAAAGTCAAGTTTTAAATGTGCGATAACAAATCCGTGCAGGTAACATGATTATGAACATGTATATTCTAAGTCTATGATTATGAACGTATTCGTCTGTTGCTAGACGTTATTACTCAAGACTAGTCGAATCCTCTATGTTACTTATAAAGAAAAGCCTGAATCTCGTTATCAGTAACACACTCCCTAACTCTTCTATCTTTACTTGGACGAAAATAACGTTAGAAGATATAAATACAGGAACTCCTAAGTTTTTTTCTCGTTTTTCTTAGGGGAGCCTGCATTCAAACGAGTTTTTTACCAACATTTCATTTTCGTTCATTCAGCCAAAACAAGTCCACTGCTGGATACAGGCCTACTTCGAGGATCTTCACAACCCCGCATCCATTGGATTCCTGCGACCTTTACCAGGTCGTCGATCCACCTAGTGGGAGTAATGTACATTAAATTTTAAAGAGACAGGGACAAAAATCCCTGAATCGTGTAAAGATGTCCACCGAGCACTAATAGCACGGACTCAATGCATACGGCGTGAGGTCATATTTTATTGTCCGGAAATTAAGTGAAGCGTACGCCTACGTCTCCCCCATACTTTCGTCCAGTTCACAGTTAGTTATTTGTGTGCTTCATTCGATACAATTTATAAGAGATCTATATCGATGGACAAAAAGTACCCCGAGGGACAAAATTAATGAGAAAAACTACAAAAACGAATAAAACGATCAACATTATATCAGGATCAAATTAATAGTATTGTAACTTACCCAATTAGGATGCCATAAACAAAAAACTGGTCTCTGAGAACCTCTGTTGGATCACGCACAGTATATATTTATTATATACACTAGAGATGCTATGTAGCTTCGACTTCGATTCCGAAAGGTCGAAACTTCCGATTGATATTAGACCCTATATTATAATATTCTGAGATTAGACCTCTGATTTCGACTTCGGTCCGAATGGAATGGTGGGGAATCACTAACGTGACCAGACGTCTCTTTTTTCGGTAACATGTCCTGTCTTTTGTTCATGTTCATGGTTGTCTTTTGTTAATTATTCGAATTGTTCGTTATTTACTAAAGAAAGGTTTTTTTTTTACTTTTTGAAAACTAATTTTATATTATTAGAACTGCTCTTAGCTCCACCTCCACCTCTGACTCCAGTTCCGATAACTAAACTATGGCCCATTTTCGCCTGATTTCGAGGAGGAGACCCGTGCCCAACAGTGGGTTAACACAACAACAATATTTTGTTAACAACAAATTATGATAAAAATATAGTTTGATTCATGATTCCAAAAACCCCTTTTTCTTTCTGGGGAAATCATAATGATACCCCGGGCTCGGCGGATCTCCCGATCTGCACTGCACAGATCCACTCATGGCAGTACGACCTACCGTCACTGCCGTGTTTTTCTGCGGATAAGGGAGCAGTGCGCTCCCTCTCCCACTTTCCCACATGATGGTTATCGCTGGGATGACCGCAGGGACCGACAGGTTAGCACTAACCTCAGCTTTGAGTTCCGCCCTCTCCGACGCCCACTCAGGGCACTCCGCCAGGATGTAGTCAGCAGAGTCCTTATCACCGCTACAGTGATGGCACCCTGGCGTGTTCTTCGAACCTGCTACCTTACATAGAAACCTCCCGAAACAACCGTGCCCCGTTAATATCTGCGCAAGGTGGAAGGTGATTATGGCGTACTGCCGGTCAACCCACGGCTCCATGATTGGACTGACAGCTGGATTTTCTAGCCACTCCTTCCATTCACGGAGCACTCGCCTTCTTAGGCACGCCGCTAGCTCTCCTCTTCCTCCATGATTAAAAAAACCTGGAGCATTGTTTGGTTTTTGTTTGATTTGTATAGGTAACCAAATAAAAAGTAAGGAAAGAGTCATTAATATAAATAATTAATCACTTAGGCCTTATCCACTTACGTCCAAACTTGGCACAAGGTCTCAGTTTCACTAAGTAAAAAAAAACAGTAGAAAGAAGGAGGATGGTGATATTTTTATCACTTTTCTTTCTTTCTTTCAACAATATTTTCACTTGTTCCTTGGTAAGTTAATAATAAAAAGCAGTCATAAGAATTCGCAGGAATATGTGTGTGTGTATTTGTGTGTTTTTTGTATAATGAATACTAGTAGAACTAAATATTTCTCCAATTGTCTATTTAAAACATTTCACATGTCATATGACGGAAATTCCTAACCGACGTTCATCTTGCGCTGTCTCATTATTTATAGAATGTAGGGCGTAATGTTATACGAGTATATTGTTATGTTACAAGCAAATATGTTTCAAGAAGAAAATACTGTGAATATTTCAAATGAGTGTATATTTAATGAAGGAGAGAATTCTGATCCCATTGTTATTCCTTAGGGACTGAGCCGAATCCCTTGAATTTTACCTTCCAAAACAAAAAGAAATAGCTGCTTTATACCTTTACATTTTCTCTATACCACATTTGGAAAATATTTATTGTTATGTAGATATTATATTTAATAAATATCGTTTTATGAAGTTTCGTGATGAAACAACATTTGTTTAAAATATACCTAAAGGTTTTTGTCACAACCCACGCCAGGAGGCCGTGTGGTCGCAGACTGCACGGTTGGCGGGGGGCAACCCCCCACTTTTATAAACCAAAAGTGAGCCGAATGGGCTCACACTAATCCGATGTAGCATTAGGGCCTTCGGGCCATTAGCATAGATCCATCCGAAAAAAAAAAGTTTTTTGTGGTACAAATATTTTTCAAGCTCATAAAATTTTGAAGCCAGTCGATACTAAATCCTGGAACGATAAAAAATAGTTTTTATTTACAAAGGTGGAATTGTTATTGTTTTTAATAACACCATAAAATATAGGAAATATCATAAATGTTTTCACAATAATCTTATGGCATACTTCTGCTCATAGCCATCTGCAATTTTATTACTTAGTTTTATTATTTTCGACTAATCATAATATTTTTATCGTAGACAGATTTTTATATATCTTCCTCATTTAATCTTATATATATCTTTTAAATGAGCAATTCTTGTATATACATATATATATATATATATATATATATATATATATATATATATATATATATATAATTGGAATCTCGGAATCGGCTCCAGCGACTTTCATGAAATTTAGTATATAGGGGGTTTCGGGGGCGATAAATCGATCTAGCTAGGAATCATTTTTAGAAAATGTCATTTTATTTAAAAAAAAAAAAAAAAACCGAGCAAAGCTCGGTCATCCGGGTACTGTGACATTGACGCACAAATACATAATTGATATTTTCTTTTTCGCAATTCTTTCGACATTGGCAAATCCTTGAAGAAGCTAACATTGATGAAGATGAAGAAGATTTTTTTTTAAGTTATACTTCTTTAGGCGCGTTAGGGAAAAAACGTAGACAGAGTAAAACTAGGATTCTCTGTCTACGGTTTTTAACGTGTTTTTAAATACACAATGAGTAAAAAGGTTACAGTGTAAAAATGAAATTGTAGGTAATATGTATTTTTGTATAACTTCTAACGCGTGTACATAAGTACACACACACTTTTGTTTCTTAAGACTTAATACGATGTTTCAAACGATTAGTATAATGCAACGACCTACTAATACCTCTATGATACAATGCCATGAGGAGGCAACCGAGCAGTAAACGTTTATTGATTACATTCTCTTGGCCGAGCAGTCGGAGATGGTGACTAGCGACGCCCATAAACATCCGCACAACTAAAATGGGCCACTCGAAACTCACAAACCGCGCAAAACGTGACAGCATAGGTGTTACCCGGTATAATGTGAGCGAGAGGTACCAACCCACTCGTGCTGCCCCAATTCGGCTGCCAAGCAATATGGCACTTGGCATTGGCCGCTTACCATCACTACCATTTTAGTACTTCACACAACTTGGGGTAATTTGGATCATTAAATTGCAATAATATTCTATTTAATTAAACAATCTAAAAACTGTCACAATAAAGATAATTTTCCTTTTAATTTTACCACACGTTTTTACGTGCTTCTCCCAAAAATAATGAAACGTACTTACACAATCTCATAGTAATAAGTTTTATGCTGGTAACGTTTCACGTTTCCACTGTGAAATTATTCTGGATCGGCGCCAAGATGGCGGCAGTTTAATTCTAACAAACAATATAAAGTTCACAAACCTTCATTTCAGTGAGCCTTCGTGAACAGTAAGAAATACGTGTACACTACATGTTTTAGCTTTAAATTGAGAACACTAAATATTTATATATTATATACTAATATATACTAATAAAACTATTGTCTGCATGAAGCTAAGCATCCAATTATAGTAAGTTCCTATATATAATATAGTAATTAATAATAGAATATTCAATGATATAGTACATTGAACTTTCTACTTACAAACATATTAATATATTGTGTTTTATATATTATGTATTAAACATAGTATTAAATAAACATGATATTGATCCGTAAACTTATGTGTGGTTTTAATCTTCATTTCTTGATTAAATCTTTTGCGGACACTTCTATTACTTCGTTTAGTCTGTTCGTATCAGTTATACTTTTTTCAATAGTAGGGAAACGCTCTCTTAAGAGACGTTCAAAATATTTTACTTAGTAAAATTGGCAAGATTTAAAATATTAACCAAAAACATTTTTAAATAATTAACATATATACCTACATGTGGGCAAGCAATTTCAAGAATTGAAACAGATTTTAAATTCAAAGTGTTTATTTATAAAAATAGCCGAAAAACTATGTAATAGAGGTTCTAAAGTTCATATATTATTTTACCTTAGTTTTTAAGTAGAATAAAACTTATCTGAATAATCATATATTCAACCATTTTAATACTTAAACGTTCGCTAAATTGCATGGGGTCTTTACTTTGAGACGCTACAACCTAAAACCATAGTTGACAAAAGAGATCCTTTCTTGTACTTACGTGCGCTCAGATAAAGAATCTAAGTATATAATATACGTAAGAGACCTTTATACATGGGACATTGACCAATTTCATAATTGAAAACTAAAAATTACATTACTTTAAATATGAAAAAAGAATAAAGCAAAAATAGCTATACAAAAGCTACATATTACCTATTTTATAATAATACCTATTGTATTATAAACTATCAATTAATCATATTCTTGACACGGAGATTGTAAGGCGTGTATGCGGTAAGAAACCATTTCCTACAGTCGCTTTTAAGCGCTCCCTAAAATCTTCTCTTTCAATAAACAGTCATCAATCACTTCATTAAGCGAGCCGCTTTAGTTATTTTGATGAAATTTTCTACTTGAAAGCTTCTTTGAAATAATTAACAGTTAATCAGATTTTGGAGCATAATTTGGTTAAACTCCAATTATATAAATGACCTCGATGTAACTAGAATTTGAATGCACCTAGAAGATCTAAAAAACTGGTTTCGAGTCAAACTTGGACCCTGGAAAAAATTTACTGTGCACCTGATTTTGTCACTGTCGTTTGCTCGCCGATGAAAGAAAACACCGAGATAATGAAAACCAAGACCAAGACTAGGACCATGCTTACTTGTTAAGGCCACAAGACAAAGAGGTATGCAGCGCACATATACATTACTAGCTGTTGCCCGCAGCTTCGCCCGCGTTTACTTAGATTTACAGCCGTTTGGATTGATAATGATTATTTTTATGGCCAAAGTTACGCCTTATAACGTCAGCTATCTGCCAGTAAAAGCCTCGTCAAAATCGGCTTAGCCGTTTCAGAGATTAACCGGAACAAACAGACGGACAAAAATGGTTTTTCTTAATGTAAGTGCAGTATATTATTTCATAGATTTTAACCGCGACTTCGTCCGCGTATAAGAAGTATTGTTTTAAATCTTATTTTTCAAATAAAGTAGTAGTAGCCATGCTGCTTTGCAACCGAATTGGGCCGGTACAACCGTGGTGGTACCTCTCGCTCACATAACACCGGCGTCAAGTGACAGCTATGCTGTCGCGTTTCGTTCGGTTTGTGAGTTTCTGGTGGCCCATTGGGAGGTATAGGGAAAAGGAGGGCAACGCATCTGCATAACTTTTGGCTGTGCGATGTCTAAATGGGCGTCGGTAGTCACCTCCGGCTCCGACTGCTCGGTTGCCTCCATGTGACATAAAAAAAAATGGTTCCAATTTACAAACTATAATAATTTAAAGAATAATATTTACTTCCACTGTATGGCCCGATAGTATGTTTTTATTATAGTTTTTTTTATTTAGTAGTACCTATATTTTTATTATATTTAAACAACTTTTACGGATTTTATCGCGGTTTATTAAGATTTTTAAATGCCTGAAGTTTCGGATACTTTCCAGAAACCATGTTCATGGGAGGATTGAGGTTTCAGACGTCCTATAGTATTTATTTTGTGTCCTAACGATACAAAATTATTCGTAACCACCCTATGATACATTAATATTTTAATTCAAATTAGTACCAGCAAAAAAACGAAAGAGTTATATTTTTTATTCATATATTTTATTATTGTTCCTAACATTGTTTATAAATAGTACTTTGTCATTTATTGCAATTTTAAATGATTAAATAATTAAATAAAAACATATTGGATATAAATTACAAAGAACCTAAAACTAAAATCCTTAAAAATATAATATAATAACTTAAGTATATTAATAAAAAGGAGTCCCTTTAGGCAAGGTTCCCCCTTTGAATTTCTAGACTAATTCTTTGTCCGAGGTAGCTGCCAGCTCTTCGGTCTCCTATGATGTCGACTAACCTTTTTGTTATTTCCTTAAAGAGCCTTAAAGCGCTAGGACCCCACGGACCAAGGGTCTCGACACCGAATGGGACAAAATCATATTCGGAGCCTAGACCCCTGTATTTGCATATTTTAGCTTTTTCAGCCGCTTCATTATTATATACATATAAGTATTCCTTTTTTATAATATAATGAATTCTATTAATAAATCATTTTTGGATAAATTACTAATACATGAATACTTAATTAAAAACGCGTGCAATACAAAAGTGCGATCCTCATAAGGATTCGCATCTTGTAATGGATAGCGTGATCTACATTTTGTGTTAACGCCATCTATTGACACATCTAAAAAACTTCTTGTTACACTAATTATACATCTTATATCTCACCTAGGGTCTCAAACTATCTCCATATCAAATTTCACTCAAATCGGTTTAGTGGTTTAACAAATACACAGTCCCGGCGTTTTAGCTGCACAACTCCCATTCCCGTGGGATTTTCAGGATAGCAACTATTTTAAGTCCGTTAAGTTCCAAAGTATCTTCATACCAAATCTCACCCAAATCTTTTCCGTGGTTTAGAAGATAGACAGTCCCGGGTTTTACCCACATAGGTCCCGTTCCCGTGGGATTTTTAGGATAAAAACTATTTTAAATCCTACGTTAAGTTGCAAAGTATCTTCATATCAAATTTCACACAAATCTGTGCCGTGGTTTAGAAGATAAACAGTCCCGGGGTCTTACGCGCATTGTTCCCATTCCCGTGGGATTTTCAGGATAAAAACTATTTAATGTCCTATGTTAATTTTCAAATTATCTTCATATCAAATTTCACCCAAATCTGTTCCGTGGTTCATAAGATAGATAGTCCCGGGGTTTTACCCGCATAAATCCCGTTCCCGTAGGATTTCCGGGATAAAAACTATCCTATGCCCTTTCTCGGGTTTCAAGCTATCTTTGTGCTAAATTTCATCCAAATCTGTTCAGCGGTTTAGGCGTGAAGAAGAGACAGACAGACTGACTGACAGACAGACAGACAGACAGAGTTACTTTCGCATTTATAATATTAGTATAAGGAAGTAAGGATGTCCTAATACGTGGGCCTGTTGGTCTAGTGATCCTGAATGCTAACCCAAAAGGTCGTGTGTCCGATCCCCACCCAGGATAAATGTTTGTGTGATGAGCATGTTCATTTGTTCTGTGTCTGGATGTAGTTTATCTATAATATGTATGTATTTAGAAATATATAAATATGTATAAGTTGTCTGGTTGCCATTAGAACAGGCCCTGCTAGTTTGGGATCAGATGGCCGTATCTAAGCTGTCCCAACATATTATATTAATATTATTTAAAAAATATTGATCTCTCTCATCTCAACTTTTACAAGCAATGGGACGAATAAAAGTCGCATATGCAATGCATGCCTTATGTGAGAGGCCCCAACATATTGTTATTATTATCTTTTACAAGCAATGGGATGAATAAAAGTCGCATATGCTATGCATGCCTTTTTTTTTTTTTTGGTTTCGCTGGGGAATGCGTTTAGGCATACCACCGGGTCCGGGGGGGGGCCGGTGGTTATGTGGGACTCTCTGCGCCCGAGAAGATGGTAAGGTGGACGCAGACTCTACCCACTAAACCCCAGCGGTGTTCTCCTCTTCGTTTGGGTGACCCGGCGCGAGAGCTGTGGATGTCCGTATCGGGCCACAACGGTGTGCCATACGGCACTCTTCTCTGGAGGCGGGGAGTAGCATCACCTCCTTCTTCTCCGCTTAAGGCACACTGAACACACAAGGGTGCCTTATAGCTCGGACCTTACGCGCGCGCAGCGGATCCCCCGATCTGCCGCGCACAGGTCCCTCACGGCGTTGCAACCGCCTGTCGCCGCCGTGCTCTCCTGCGGGAAGAGGCGCCAGTGCGCTCTCTCTCCCGCTCCGCCTGCTCCTTCTGCGACATCACGTCCTCGCAGAAGGAGAGGACCACCTGCCATGTGCTCTCACTGACGGTCATCGCTCGGATGACCGCAGGGAGCGACAGGTCCGCGCCAACCTCAGCGATGAGGGGCGCCCTTGCCTCTGCCCAGGCTGGGCACTCCGCCCAGGGTGTGGTCAGCAGTGTCCTCACTGCTGTGACAGTGATGACACCCTGGTGGGTCCTCCGCCCCTGCCACCTTCCACAGATACCTTCCGAAGCATCCATGCCCCGTCAGGATCTGCGCAAGGTGGAAGGATATTGTGCCGTGCCGCCAGTCAACCCACTGCTCCAGGATTGGACCGAAGGCCAACACCGTGCGGTGTCCCGCGCTCGGCTCTCTGAGCCGCTCACCCCACTGGCTGAGCACCCGCCTCCTCAGGCGGCTCCGCCAAGTCTCTTCCTCGTCAGAGACCTCCTCTTCCTCTTCCCGTCGTCTTCTCCACTCACGCGCTAGGGCCACAGCGTGCAGGTCCCATGGCGCAGTACCCGCCAGTACGCACGCAGCCTCGTACGAGGTCGTACGGTACGCACGGACGGCCCTGACGGCCATGATCCGTTGCGGACGTCGCAACAGGGCCACGTTCTCCGCCTTCAGGGCACGCGCTCAAATCGGCGCGCCGTACAACGCCATGGACCGCAGGACGCCTGTGTACAGGCGACGGCAGCCAGCACTAGGCCCGCCCACGTTTGGGAGAAGACGACCCAATGCTCAAGCAGTTCCGAGCAACCTCGGGATGAGGCACCGGAAGTGCTCCTTGAAGTCCCATCGCCTGTCGAGGACGAGTCCCAAGTACCTCATGGTCGACTCGACAGCGATGGGAGTTCCTCCTACTATCAGATGGGATCCGGCTGGAGGGGCCCGACGGGGCCCGTGGAAGCATATGGCTTCGCACTTCTCTAGGGCCACCTCTAGCCCGAGACGCCGGATCCTTGCCACCACCAGCGCCACTCCTGCTACCGCCAGTAGGCGGGCCTCCGAGAAGGTACTACTGCGTGCGGTGACAACGGTGTCGTCGGCGTAACAAGCGAGGCCGACGCCCGTCAAGTTTGCACCGCGGAGCACCCAATCGTACCCGATGTTCCACAGAAGCGGCCCCAGGACCGAGCCCTGTGGAACACCGCAGGCCACCTCTCTCCTCACCCAACCATCTGCCGTCGGGTAGGTAACAGACCTACCTGAGAGGTAACACTCTACAAACCTCCTTAGGTAGTCCGGTACGCCGTGGTACCTCAGCGCCTCGCGAATGGTGTCGAAGGGCAGGGTGTTGAACGCGTTGGCGATGTGAATAGACACCGCCAAGAGCACCCCTCCCCCCCCCAACCGCCTCATCAGCTAGAGCCCTCACCCTGGTCAGAGCATCCAGGGTGGACCTGCCCCGCCGGAACCCAAACTGAAAGGCGCTGAGGTTAGGTCCCACGTTCTCCAAATGGTCGACGATACGGGCAGCTGCGATCCGCTCCAGCAGTTTGCCCGCCTCGTCGAGTAGCACGATCGGTCGATACGCCGACGGCGAGTCGACCGGTCGACCCTCCTTCCGGATCAGGGTCAGCTTCCCCATCTTCCACGCCGTGGGAAACTGGCCCTGCGCCAGACACGAACTAAAAAGGCGCTTCGCCTGTGTCCGGAGCGGGCCAAGGGCCAGAACCAAGGCTCGCCCGGGAACACCATCTGGACCGGGTGCTGTATTTCGTGCCCTCATGCGGGACAGCGCTGCGTCGAGCTCCGCCTCGGAAATCTCTGGGGCCTCATCACGCGGTGGTTCTCCGCCCAGTGGAGTCATAGGCGGGGGCACGTGCTCTTCCCGACCGGGGAATAGTGCCGGAACTATCCGGGCCACGAGATCGGGCTGGAGACTCTTCGTCAGGGGAGGGGCACAGGGGCGCAGTTTGTTGCGAACCATCCTGTACGGCCTCCCCCACGGGTCTCGATCCAGAGACTCCAGCATCTCCTCGTGGGCAGCCTGCTTGGCTCGGCCTATGGCCGTCCTCAGTTCCCCGGCGGCGGCCCTGTAGATGTTATAGAGCCGCCCCTCCTCTGCCTCATCACGACGTCTTCGCCTGCGGCTCCGGGTGTACTGGCGTCTCGCCGCAACGCAGTTCCTGCGCAGTTCAGCGAGCTCCTCCGACCACCAGTACACCCCCTTGCGTCGCGGGGGCCATCGGCCGACTCTCGGCATGGCCGCGTCGCACACCTGCGACATTGCAGCTATCATGCAGTCGGTCTCCCCGTCGACTTCGGTCGGGACCGGGCCAGCGTCCATGCACCAGGCTTGCACCAGGGCTGCCTCGAGGAGGGCCTCTCTATCCATCCTCCTCAAGGCCCAACGTGGGCCACACACGACATCCGAGCCACGACTTGGGGAGGGGGTGACGTCGCTGTACCGGAACCGGATATACCGGTGGTCTGACAGCGTCTCGCCCTCCCACACCTCCCAGCCTTGCACGCGACGAGCGAGAGCGGCATTGGCGAAAGTCACATCGACAATACTGCCGCCCTGCTGTCGCACGCAAGTGTGTCTCGACCCTACGTTAAGGACCTCTAGTCCGGTCTCGACCAACCAATCCTCTAACACCATGCCACGCGCGTCGCTCGCGGGGGAACCCCGCGCCACACTCTTGGCGTTGAGGTCCCCGGCAACTAGGACGTGATCAAGGCTAACCCGCCCAACCAAAGATTTCCAGGATAAAAACTATTTAATGTCCTATGTTAATTTTCAAATTATCTTCATATCAAATTTCACCCAAATCTGTTCCGTGGTTCATAAGATAGATAGTCCCGGGGTTTTACCCGCATAAATCCCGTTCCCGTAGGATTTCCGGGATAAAAACTATCCTATGTCCTTTCTCGGGTTTCAAGCTATCTTTGTGCCAAATTTCATCCAAATCTGTTCAGCGGTTTAGGCGTGAAGAAGAGACAGACAGACTGACAGACAGACAGACAGACAGACACAGTTACTTTCGCATTTATAATATTAGTATAAGAAAGTAAGGATGTCCTAATACGTGGGCCTGTTGGTCTAGTGATCCTGAATGCTAACCCAAAAGGTCGTGGGTTCGATCCCCACCCAGGATAAATGTTTGTGTGATGAGCATGTTCATTTGTTCTGTGTCTGGATGTAGTTTATCTATAATATGTATGTATTTAGAAATATTTAAATATGTATAAGTTGTCTGGTTGCCATTAGAACAGGCCCTGCTAGTTTGGGATCAGATGGCCGTATCTAAGCTGTCCCAACATATTATATTAATATTATTTAAAAAATATTGATCTCTCTCATCTCAACTTTTACAAGCAATGGGACGAATAAAAGTCGCATATGCAATGCATGCCTTATGTGAGAGGTCCCAACATATTGTTATTATTATCTTTTACAAGCAATGGGATGAATAAAAGTCGCATATGCAATGCATGCCTTATGTGAGAGGTCACAACATATTGTTATTATTATCTTTTACAAGCAATGGGATGAATAAAAGTCGCATATGCTATGCATGCCTTTTTTTTTTTTTTTTGGTTTCGCTGGGGAATGCGTTTAGGCATACCACCGGGTCCGGGGGGGCCCGGTGGTTATGTGGGACTCTCTGCGCCCGAGAAGATGGTAAGGTGGACGCAGACTCTACCCACTAAACCCCAGCGGTGTTCTCCTCTTCTTTTGGGTGACCCGGCGCGAGAGCTGTGGACGTCCGTATCGGGCCACAACGGTGTGCCATACGGCACTCTTCTCTGGAGGCGGGGAGTAGCATCACCTCCTCCTTCTCCGCTTAAGGCACACTGAACACACAAGGGTGCCTTATAGCTCGGACCTTACGCGCGCGCAGCGGATCCCCCGATCGCGGGGGAACCCCACGCCACACTCTTGGCGTTGAGGTCCCCGGCAACTAGGACGTGATCAAGGCTAACCCGCCCAACCAAAGAGCCTACTTCGACCAGGAATCGCTCGAAGTCGGCAACTCTCCGGTTAGGGGAGAAGTACACCCCGATCACTAAAACGCGGCCGACACCAAGCCGAACGGTGGCGAGCCATTCAGGCTTGCGATGGCCACCACGCCATCCTCGTCTCCGACCCAACTTGGCGAATCGGGGACGCGGTACGGCTCGGCGACAACGGCCACCTGCACCAACCACTCCGCCAGAGCCTGAGAAAACAGGTCCTGGGCTCTGGCGCAGTGGTTGAGGTTTCCCTGGAGAACTTGGGTGAATGGGCGAGCCAACACTCCAAGGCCGGGGAAACCTCATCGGCCAGGACAGCGAAGCTGTTCGCTGTCGGGCATACAGGTTGCGAGGGGGGACTAGAGCCCTCGGAAACCTTTCCGGATCCTTTTCGCCCAGTCCGGATACGGCGTGGAGCGACGCACGACCCGCTGCCCCTTTTTTGGGTAGACGGTCTTCCCTCCGTGGAGCAGACAGCGCATGTTGGTACAGCAGCTGTACATGTCCTAGCGATATGCCCTGCTGTACCACAGCGGAAGCACAGGCTGCTCCTGTCGATCGCTGAAGAGCAAACTGCCGCCACGTGCCCTAGCTCCTGGCAGCGGAAGCACCGGAGGGGGCGGGCGTCCAGCAGTTTAACCTGCGCGGAAACCCAGCCCACCAGCAGTCTGCCCTTAGCGAGTATGGCCTTCGCCGCCTCCACCGGGCAGCGGAAAATCGCCGAACCAAGCCCAGAGGGGCTGTGGCCGATGATCCCTGACCGCACCTGATCCGGAGGACACTCACCCGCCTCTGCGACCGCTGCTACGACGTCGTCTTGGGATACCGAGTCGTCCAGACCCGAGATGCGTGCGCTCACGCATCTTGTGGGCCTGGAGACATGGACGAAATCCTCCCCAACCACCTCCCTGATCTTATTGGCCAGCGAGTCGGCCTTGCCACCGCTCTCCGCGCCGGGAAGTACCAGGAGGCGGGCTCCAGTTATTGCCTTTCGGAAGCGGAAAGGCTCTATGCCGAGTTCATCGAGGCGAATACTCGCCTTCGCCTTTCCCAATACATCGGCATACGTCAGGCCTTGCTCCGCGGCCGGCTGTAGTTGTAGCACCACAACTGAAGAGTCAGGTGAGCGCAGTTTAGGCGGGCCTTTCTTCTTAGGTGGCGACGCCATTTTCTGGCTCCTTGGCTTCTTTAGGGCCTTTTTGGTGACGGTCGTCCACCCATCACCATCAGCTCCTTGAGCAGCCTCTTTTTGAGGGGCAGATTTTGAGGCCGCCTTCTTCTTGGGCGCTTTCTTGGGTACCACTGATAGACCCGGGTTAGCTGGTGGCATCAATGTCGCCACTTCTCCAGGTGCCTTCTTCTTTTGGACCTTTTTGGAAGATGTTGTCACCGTACTAGCCACCGGCACCGTCATTGCCCTCCTGTCAGCCGCGAGAGGCGGGCGTAATCGCGGCTCCGGTAAAAGTCGTGCCTCTAGCCCCTCGAGCCGGGCATTAAGCCGCGCGCTAGACAGCGCCACTGCCTCCCGCATCGCCTTCTGGACAATATCCTCCAGATTACTAGGTGAAGCAGGTGCCGGCAGCGCTATGTCCACGACCGGCTGATGGCGGGAGGAGACGAGCTCACTCCTAATCGCTGCCAGCTCCTGGCGTAGCACAGCCACCTCCGTCGACAGCTGTCTGTTAGCTGCCTCCAATGCCCTAGTTTCAACGGAGGATGTGCGATCCAGAAGCGCCACCGTAGCTCCCTGGATTACATCCGTCGCGTCTTTTAAGTCGCGCATCATGGGGGGCCCTTCAAATTCTTCGATTTATTTCGGACCCCCATGATGGTCTCGAGGGCCTTAGAAATCGAAGCGGCCAGTGCGTTCGCTGTCTCTATCTGTCCTTGGTTGAGGATCAACTCTAGCTCTGACGTCTCCGAGAAGCGCGATGGCTGTACTCTCCGCGCTAGCGCCGTTACGTCGCGCTGTGCCTCCATCTCCATTGCAGCTTTCTCCGCCGCCGCCAGCTCTCTCTTAGCTTTGGCCGAGCCGACGTATTGACCGGTCGTTGGAGGCCGGCCTCTTCCACGTTTCGTCGGTGGGGTTTTTCTAAAGGCCCCTGCCGCGTTCCCTTTCGGTGTTAGCTCGCTTGTCTCGTCCTCCGACGAAGATAGTCGAGTCCTTTTGCCCTTGCGGGCAGATCGCGTTGATCTTACACTGTCGGCAGAGTCGCTCGCACTCATTTTCTCCACCTCTTCAATTCCTAAATCGCTTGCATCGTTAACCATTAATCTTGCCGGGTCGCGAGGGTTCGGGGTAGCCGAACTCTCGAAGCATTGTTTTGCCCCCTCCGTAATACTTGGGGCGTCAGTCCTAAGACTGGCGGGATTCGCGGTACCCGCCCGGAGACCAGTTTCCTTATCTGAACTTATTTGCAACAATACTTGTCCCCTCTGACGTCTCCGTCTTCGGGGTAGGGACATAAACTCGACCTGGGCAGAGTCCTATGCACCAGGAAGG
Source organism: Helleia helle (assembly GCA_963853865.1). Taxonomy (NCBI): domain Eukaryota; kingdom Metazoa; phylum Arthropoda; class Insecta; order Lepidoptera; family Lycaenidae; genus Helleia; species Helleia helle. Next base: position 14,028,854 of record OY971423.1, on the reverse strand, counting down.
CGTAAATTTGTATCCCAACCGGGGGGTCCGCAGGTACCCCGGCTGGGGGTGCGCTAACGGCTGGTGACCCACCAACCACTCATCTCCTCGCCGCGCACCAAAACTTGAGATTAGGGTGATTTTTTAGAGAGGTTGTCTTCCTCGCGGTCCCCCTCCTAACATGGGATGGCGACCACCACCCCCGGCCCTATAGACCGGGGAGCGGCTTGGCCGGCAGTGGCCAGAACCAACTGCCGCCCGATTCGGATCCGATTAGTTCACTCGGGGTAAACCCCGAGCTTAAGCCCCACCGCCGCGTCAAGGCCCGGATCCGGATGGTGGGGATGCTATGCATGCCTTATGTGAGAGGTCCCAACATATTATTATTATTATTATTATTATCTTTTACAAGCAATGGGATGAATACAAGTCGCTTATGCTATCCATGGTAATCATTCAGAACGCAATGGATTTTTCAGGAGTAGCTTCTTTACGGAACGCCGTCGTAGTTTAACCTTGTTCTTAGTGGGGCACGTAGTAGTACAATATTCTCTTACATTTTATTTTCTTTACCCTTTTCTTTATAGTGTTTCCAATTCCTTGTAAACATCATTACGTAAAATGTTTTGACGCAGCGTGCAACGTTGTCTGCGTGAGTCACGCATGGGAATAAACCTCCTTGAAATTTTGACAAAAACTTTAAAGACCTATTAGTGAAAGTAGGTTACTATTTCGAGCTAACAATGGTAACACAAGTTTTATGAGCATGCCGCAGGAGTAAAGTTGGCGTGATGTGATTGTTGATAAATATTTATTATAATAATTTCACAAAAAAAATCTAGGCTTCATACTTTTACAGCTCTTTAGTATCTTTTTTTTCTTTTTCTTTTACGCCGGGATATGCTCTGAGGCATCCCGCGGGGGAGTGGGTTTCCCCAGGCGGGTAAGTTGGAATCGCTGCGACCGAAAGGTAGAAAGACGGACGCAGCTCTACCCATTAAATCCGGCGAGTGCCACCAATGCCGCCTTTGGTGAGGTGCCCCAGATCTGTTGAGCAAACAGGGCACCTCGACGGCTAGTCAGTCCCTCAAGGGAAAGTTACCGATGCCACCTCCACAGAGGAGTTGTCCCGCACTACAGAGCAACCCCTCCCAACGACGGGATAGTGCAATGGGGTGAGGTTTCTATCCTCACCCATTGTCTCATTCTGCTCTTTTGTCCCCACTTCTATAAGACACCCCTCAAAGAGCAGCTCCCTGGGTTCAATTTGCTTCGCCCAAGGTGCTGGGTTCACCTTAGGCTACTGGACCCCACCGCCACGACAAGGCTTGAACCATGGTGGGGAGCTATTTAGTATATACCATCAATATCATTATTGGTATCATCTACTAGTACTCCAAGGAAGTATGAACGAATACAAATCATTTTTTTTGTGTTTATGTCTGGCAATCTCTGTCCCTTTTTATCATAAAATGGAACGAAAAAGGGGAATGCCTTTGAAAATTGCTTTTTATTGTTTGCATCTAGTCTGTTAAAGCATTTTAACTGTATATTACTTCACTTACAGTTGCAAATTACGGCAATAAAATTAAAGTAATACCTACTTATAATTATATGTCATAAAAATATTCATCAAGTTGTAAGTACGTAACAAATGTATACTAATAAACCATTCGTAAAAGCGTTTGAGCAATAAATGTAATAATATTTTAATTGTAGAATGTGTATTTACAAAAATATAACCTCCTCCTAAGACAATCATTGGATAAAAGCAAGCTATTTCACCGTTATTCAGAATTGTTTTTATTATTCTCTAAGGCAAAATTAGCACGATTAAATTTCCGGTGAGAGTCTTAAGCGCGCTTTAAGACAAGTTCGGGAAGATAAAAATTCTGACTAGGTTTTCTTATAAAAATACTAATTAACTAAAAAAAATATCCAAAATATAAATAATAATAATAATATCAACCCTTATATGCCCCACTGCTGGGCACGGGTCTCCTCCTCGAAATCAAGCGAGGAGGGTTTTGGGCCATAGTTCACCGATGCGCTGGCCCAATACGGGGTGGTGAACTTCACATACCTTCAAAGACTTTTAATCTCATCAGGCATGCAGGTTTCCTCACAATGTTTCCTTCACCGGTTCATCCAAAATATATTTGAATTAATTTATCTTTAATATTAGCTTTAAGCGGATTGGTTCTAAAGAACTTTAAAGGCTTAATTAATCTACCATTCGAAGAATATAATATTTTTTAAATATTTATACTCTCTAGAACAAACTAAACAAAATATACTATGTCCAACCCAATTGACTTTAGACTATAGCAATAACATACCAAGGCCTTCACTATAATTATAATAAACCTCTTTTTTATAACCATCACCGCGCCATAATCGTGACACACTGTTACTGGCTCCCTGTGGGCCGTCCGGCACAGGTACTCACCAAAGCAAACATGTCTGGTGAGCACCTGTGTCAGACGGAAGGAGAAGGGTTTGCGCTTACGGCGCATCTACCGCTTGAAGACCGGACGCAGAGCAGCCATTAGGCTTTTACCATACGGCTGCCGGGCCAGGTACTCGCCCCACCTCCGAATTAGCGCCTCTTGTCCTAGTTGGCGAACCCGCAGGATCCTGGCCAGTGTAAGGCTCCCGCCGAGAGACCACTTATCCGAGACATAGGAGTGAGTCTCGGCAAGAACCTCCACCGGGAGGAATCTGTCCAGCGCACTTTCCGCCATCACGACCTTCGGTCCCAACATTGAGAAATGATGGCCGAAGGTCCAACCTCCATCGAGGATGAGCCCCAGTATATATAAGGTATATAAGGGTCAGTCCCACGGAAAAGAAGGGCTTCGGTCATCTCCGGTCTGACCCCAAGCGCCTCTTTATGCGGCTGATAGCTGCACCGCATCCCTATAGCTTCGTCCTAGGGCGTACACATGGGGGCATCTACATAGCAGATAGCACCCACCCCGGGGAGGAGGCGGCCTCGCAGGACCCAGTCGTATCCGATGTTCCACAGGATCGGACCCAGAACCGATCTTCTGATCCGGGTGGCGGACCTTCTTCGTACAGCGTCTACCGAGCCATCTTGTGGGGCGTAACCATCTCCAGTCAGGCATCCTCCTTGGCTCGGTAACATGACCTGCTGCAGGATCTTCCACTTCTCCACGTAGATCAGCCTGAGGGTAGATCGGTAGACGTCCTGAGGGCGCCGCCACCTGGTCCGGATATAGATCCGTCTTGCCCCGTTACAGGTGGCCCAGAAGTCAGCTATTTCAGCCCACCACTAGTAGACGTCCCCGCGGGGGTGGACGTCGGAACGCGTCGAAAAGCCGTTCAGTCGCCTCATCCACCCCTAGCTCCAACACCGGAGGGAGACTCCACCAGCTGACTATAGTGGTGGTTAAGGTTACAAAGTGCCCAACGCGAAAACTGGCTTCTCCCCCTGGACGACGACGACGATGACGACGCCGGACGGACGAGGGTTGGATACACCTTGAACCTTATGTAACGCCTCCACTGTCCACCCCTCCACTCTGCGTGTGATATATTTCATAATAATACTTCGTAGTTATAAATCCTAGTTGGATGACTTTATATTTTTTAACCTCAGTTTAGTACAAGCACACAAAAAATTGCTTGTATTTTTCTGTTCTATAATGGTACAATAAAAAAATATCAGTTTATATTGTTAGATTATTTTATGTGATAAAATATAATTTAATAGTTGAGCTAACGCATGGTCATGTAATAGGCAATTATAATGAGGAAATGTATTATTGTAGACATTATTATTGCTGTGATTTATAACTCGAGTTGCATATAATGACGTTTTAAAAGGAATGAGGATTTGCGTCCACTCACAGTACACATACGTACTTAGTACGTACATTGTACGCGCAATCAAACTTTTTTTTCTTTAACGCCGGGAAATGCTCTGAGGCATCCGCCGGGGGGTAGGTCTCCCCAGGTGGGTATGTGGGACTTGCTGCGCCCGAAAGCTAGTAAGTGGAAGCAGATCTACCCACTAAAACCCGGCGAGTGCCTTTGGTGAGGTGCCCCGGATCTGTTGAGCAAACAGGGCACCTCGAAGGCTAGTCAGTCCCTCAGGGGACCGACACCATCTCCACAGAGGAGTTCTCCCGCACCACAGTATAACCCCTCCCAACGTCAGGACAGTACAATGGGGTGAGGTTCCCGTCCTCGCCTCTTGCTCCCCCTGCTCTTTTGTCCCCTCTTCTTATAAGAGGGGTACGTAGAGCCCCCTCGGCTCAATTCGCTTCGCCCAAGGTGCTGGGCTCGCCCTAGGCTACTGAGCCCCACCGCCGCAATAAGGCCTGAACCATGGTGGGTCTGATGTTAGCTATGAGTGTCGTCGCAAATATTTTTTTCAATCCAAAACGGTGTAAGTCCTTAGACAGTATTTAGTCCAGTCAATACAATTTGCGTGCATCTAGTCCCTACATTCAAGTTGCAATCTCGATTCCCACCAAGACCATATCCATAAACATGCATAATATATAAGCACTTGGGTATGTAAGGAAAATAAATTTAAGAAATTTATATAAAATCATTCATAACCTCTTAATCAAGTTTCTTCCTTTTGACCACATAAATTCTTTGCCTGTATTATACCTACGCTAAATCCAATCAAAATCAGTCCATTATCCGTAAATAAGCCGCAACAATAGTGAAAGAAAAAAAAATTAAGCTTATTCATATATTTGTATAAAAAATTCACATTTGGTAAAGAAGAGCTTTTTATTTTAGCCTTTTAAACACTTAAAATAAAAAAATAAAGAATTTATATAGTAACTAGCTGACCCGACAGACGTAGTCCTGTCTTAATTATAAATATTGAATTCGAATTGGTATCTATACTAATATTATAAAGCTGAAGAGTTTGTTTGTTTGTTTGAACGCGCTAATCTCAGGAACTACTGGTCCAATTTGAAAATTTTTTTCAGTGTTAGACAGCCCATTTATCGAGGAAGGCTATATAACATCACGCTATGACATATAGAAATTGAGTAACGCGGGCGAAGCTGCAGGCAACAGCTAGTAATTAATAAAAAAATATTCTAAAAAGTTAACATGGTTATTTTCATTGCGAAAATTATTTAAAACGGGATATTTACCATGTTTTTCATTTTTATTTCGCGGATCTCGATATTTCGACATTATGTCTCGTGAACAAGACATTCGTAGATAATGTCGAAATATCGAGATCCGCGAAATAAAAATGAAAAACATGGAAAATATCCCGTTTTAAATAATTTTCGTAATTCTAAAAAGTGTTTATTATTCTAATGCTATACGACAATTATTTCTAATCTAGCCTTATCTAAAATTTTATATGATGTTTAAGTATTCTTAAATTTTCTTATTTTCCGCGCAATATTCTAAATATTTTATTTCATAAGAACCTACTCCTGACAATAACAAACACAACAAAATAAGAATTAGCGAAATCGGTCCAGCCGTTCACGCGTGATGGCGTGACCAAGGGAAATAGGGATTCATTTTTATATATAGTAATACTTACAGGTAGTAAGTAATATCTACACGTACTACATTACATGTATGTTTATGTAGTACTTCTATGTATTTCTTATAAAGATAGCGTTGAAATTACAATAAATGCGTAAATTATCTGCATAAAATTCATTAGGATTCCATCTCCAAAATTGAAGAAAAAATTGACTCAACCGAAAGTATTTACAGAGTGGGACGATGCTAAATCCATTTAAATTTATTGAGGGCAATGCATTTTACGAATCACGCGAAAACATTTTTAAAATTGTGTAGGAGTACTGGCGGAAACGGCATCGATAAATCCATTTGCTCACATAAAAGAGCTTGTTTGAACGTAGGAAACGCGTTTCTACAGATGTACTAGTTCTATTTGGGCTATAATGGAATAATTGTTATTTTATGATAGTTGGATAGGCAAACGGACAGATAAGCGACTAGATTGTAAGTGGTCAGCGTCGCCGTTTACATAAACAAGTATATCCAGGCAATCATATGATATATGATAATATGATCATATCATATAATGGCAAAGATGTCTGCTAGAAGAAACAGGCTAGATGTCCCATGCAAACGGGAGCGTTACACAGCGAATCCATTCCACCGAATGCTTATATAATGACTGTGTGAGCTGTGTGAACTGTGTGAGTGAGCCCCAACTAGATTATTCCTTGTACTCTTGGAAGTAGCAAAAGATTCTTCTTTAGTCTTGTAGAGAAGCGAAATAGCATATAATCCTACCTCCTAGCTGACGCTATCAGCTGTGATGCCATGTTTTGTCGATGTATCACTGTCATTTAAGACATAATGACAGTGATAAAGGCCGGAAAAAACAAGAAAAAAGGTATTAGAGGCACCGAATGAAGATGGAATATCCAAAAATAGTTAACTAAATACGAAGTAACGAGTTGAAGTATTTCTCGTCAAATTACACTGAAAAAAGTCTACACAACAAATCTATACTAATATTATAAAGCTGAAGAGTTTGTTTGTTTGCTTGAACACGCTAATCTCAGGAACTACTGGTCCGATTTGAAAGATTCTTTCAGTGTTAGACAGCCCATTTATCGAGGAAGGCTATAGGCTATATATACATCACGCTGTGACATATAGAGTTGAGTAACGCGGTCGAAGCTGTAGGCAACAGCTAGTTACAAATATTTTTGTAATATTGTTATTTCTAATGAAAATAAACTCGGTGCTCACTAAACGACGTTATTATTACTATTGATCAGTCATTGTCGTTTTAGCATACCCTACTATGTTCCCCACCATGGTTCAGGCTTTGTCGTGGCGGTGGGGCTCAGTAACCTAGGGTGAGCGGTGCACCTTGGGCGAAGCAAATTCGGCCGAGAGGGCTCTTTGTACCCCTCTTATAAGAAAAGGGGACAGAAGAGCAGGGGGCAAGGGGTGCGGATGGGAACCTCACCCCATTGTACTGTCCCGACGTTGGGAGGGGTTGTTCTGTGGTGCGGGACAGCCCCTCTGTGGAGGTGGCGTCGGTCCCTTGCGGGGCTGACTAGCCGTCGAGGTGCCCTGTTTGTTTTCTAGATCCGGGGCACCTCACCAAATGCGGCATTGGTGGCACTCGCCGGGTTTTAGTGGGTAGGGCTGCGTCCATTTACCAGCTGTCGGGCATAGCGAGTCCCACATACCCGCGTGGGGTGACCCACTCCCCGGCGGGATGCCTCAGAGCATTTCCCGGCGTTAAAAAAAAGAAATACCTACTATATTGAGACCAACCTGACGCCAGGAGGCCGTGCACGGTTGGGGGGGGGGCAACCCCCCACTTTTATAAACCAAAAGTGAGCCAAATGGGCTCACACTAATCCGATGTAGCATTAGGGCCTTCGGGCCGTTATCATAGATCCATCCGAAAAAAAAAACTATGTTGAGAGCAATTTTATAATAAACACAAGAATGAACCAGTCTGTTGAATTATATCAAGCAAACGAAATTAAACATTACGAAGAGACGCTTCGTCGCAACAAAAGTCCGTACCGCTAGAATACTAAAAAGTTTATATTTCATCAAAATTAATGACGCTGACACACTTGTACACGAGTGACTTTTTTTTTTTTTTTTTTTTCTTTTACGCCGGGAAATCCTCTGAGGCATCCCGCCTGGGGAGTGGGTCAGGTGGGTATGTGGGACTCTCTGCGCCCGAAAGATGGTAAGTGAACGCAGCTCTACCCACTAAAACCCGGCGAGTGCCACCAGTGCCGTCTTGGTGAGGTGCCCCGGATCTGTTAAGCTAACAGGGCACCTCGACGGCTAGTCAGCCCCGTAAGGGACCGACGCCACCTGCATCTGTGGTGCTGGACAACCCCTCTGGGTTGTCCAGCACCACAGAACAACCCCTCCCTACGTCAGGACAGTACAATGGGGTGAGGTTCCCATCCTCACCCCTTGCCCCCTGCTCTTTTGTCACCTCTTCTTATAAGAGGGGTACAAAGAGCCCCCTCGGCTCAATTGGCTTCGCCCAAGGTGCTGGGCTCACCCTAGGCTACTGAGCCCCACCGCCACGACAAGGCCTGATCCATGGTGGGGTACACGAGTGACTACAGAGACACGATTATGCGGAGAGTCCTCGGAGGGTCGTCCAAAATCACTGGCAAATATCCAATTACACCTCCGCATACAAAACACATGATATACGAAAACGGCAATTTAGACCCGCCCTAGTTAATTACAGAAACACACCCACCTTTTACATCAATCGAATGACATTAAAGATAGTTTTTTATTCAGAGAGCTCTAGCGGCCTCTCGAAATAAAACGTGAGTTGGTAGCATCCTGCTTGTAATTAACATAATTTCTGAGGTCGAAATTGTTTGTGACACGAAATATTACAAGAGGGGAAGTTCATTAAAACAATTGCGTGTATAAGCTCGTTAGAAGGTAGTAGATCTTTCGATTGCCTTTAAATAATAACATGTTTGTTAGCTTAAGTTGACAAACTTGATAAATCGCGCCGGGAAATGTTCTTAGGCATCCCGCGGAGGAGGGGGGACGCCCCAGGCAGGTATATGGGACTCGCTGCGCCCGAATGGTGGTAAAGTGGACTTAGCTCTACCCACTAAAACCCGGCGAGTGCGACCAATGCCGCCTTTGGTGAGGTGCTCGCATCTGTTGAGCAAACAGGGCACCTCAACGGCTAGTCAGTCCCTCAAGGTACCGACGACACGCCACTTCCACAGAGGGGTTGTCTCGCACCACAGTACAACCCCTCCCAACGTCGGGATAGTACAATGGGGTGAGGTTCCCATCAGCGCCCCTTATGCTGCTCTTTTGTCCCCTCTTCTTATAAGAGGGTACAAAGAGCAGCTCCCTCGGCTCAATTTGCTTCGTCCAAGGTGCTGGGTTCACCCTACTTGAACCATAGTGGAGGATTATTTGTAAAAGCTTGTCAGTTGCCTAGCAACGAATAAACAGTTTGATATAAACTTTACCACTTCATTATATGTAGTTACTTTTGGAGTCGGTGTCAGCCAAGGTAGGTAGGTAGGTAGTGTACAGCAACAAATACGACACCGACTCCAAAAGTAACTATAATGACGTGGTAAACGCAAAGTTTGTACATTAGTAGAAAATTAAGTTGATTATAAGTTGTAAGCACAAAAATTCAAGAAACACATTTATTTTATTACTTTTTAGTTTAGTATTTTTGAAGTCGGTTTTAATTTTTTGTAAAATGTTCTTATTTCTTAATTTTTAGTGATTCCGAAATTCGTCGTCTTGGCGTTCATTAAAGGAGGCCTATGTTTAGCAGTGGACGGATAAAGGACAATGATGGTGACGATGATGATTACGATGATGATGATGATGGTGATGATGATGGTGATGATGATGGTGATGATGATGATGATGATTACAATGATCGCGACATACTATGGTATGCTACCAAAGCATCCTATACAATTGTTACATCGACAAGTAATAAAATGAGCATATCGTCGAGGTAAAAGAAACCATCCAAATAGGCGTTATTGGGAATAACTAAAAAACGGCTTGTCAGTTCTTAATAAAATTAATATAGGACCAAATTGGAAACACCAGCTTTCAAACAAAAAAATAACCATCGAAATCCATTCACAAACGGTAATCGTGTCACATACATACAAAAAAAAACATACAGACGAATTGATAACCTTTTTTTGAAGTCGTTTAAAATATAAGGTTATAAGATCTCTACAATTTACTCTTTTCTTAACTAACTAAAACGAAACAAACAAACGCTAGGTATGTAAATATAATGAGCAATAAAAAAAAAGGAATTAGTTCTTCTATTTAATTCTCTTAATAATTTCCTTGTTGTTTCATTAAGCAAATTCTATCTCTCCCAGAAACGTCCTCTATAAGCTGTGTAAAAGCTAGGCTAACCTCATTTAAGTATAATAAATGCCAAGTAAGTCTAGTTGATTACTGGGACGTGATTAACTGACACAAGAAATTCTCGGTCTTGGACTTTAGAAATGCGAAAATTTATTTTTCACTGTATTTTTTAAAAGTATAATTAAAAGGTTATACTTGAGAAAAACCCCAACGCAGTAGGACTGAACCGATTTTGATGAAATATGTTTAAGAATGGCCGCTAGAAAACTTGCTTTCAAATAACAGACATACCTACACATATTGGTAATAAAACACCTGTGATTTTGCGTCAGGGGTTTAAAAATATTACAAAATCCTCCAACAATTTGAAACATGTCCAAGTGATCACTTATCCAAACGAACTGTATCCACAGTGAAATTAACATCATATTGTTTACACACGTCTGTCAAGAAGCGGCAAAGAGCATCGTAAATCATCAAATTTAGTACCTCGTACAATGATCATTTGTAAGCGTTTATTTTATTATTGTCTTTGACTCTCGACCGCTATGATAGGAATCCACATTAGTTGGCACGAGATAAACCAGACTCTTCAGCGTTCTTCCGGGAATTTATGGGGGTATGTGTTAACGAGAAATATCAAAACATTGAGCTGTCATTCACAATTGTAATAATTATGTGAATGAGAATAATAAATTCGATTTTTAGGGTTCCGTACATCAAAAGCAAAAATGGGACGTCATAGGATTACTTTGTTGTCAGTCTATCTGTCTTGCCCTTTTTTCAGGAACGCTTGGAGGTATCAAGCTGAAATTCATATCAAATACTCAGGTCTTTTTTTTTCTTTTACACGGGGAAATGCTCTGATGCATCCCGTTTGGGAGGGAGTACTCCCAGGCGGGTATGTGGGACTCGCTCCACCCGAAAGATGGTAAGGTGGATGCAGCTCTACCCACTAAAACCCGGTGAGTGCCACCAATGCCGCCTTTGGTGAGGTGCCCCGGATCTATTAAGCAAACAGGGCACCTTGACGTCTGGTCAGTCCCTCAAGGGACCGAAACCACCTCCACAGAGAGACGTCGTCTCGCACACAGAACAACCCCTCCCAACGTCAGGGCAGTGCAATAGGGTGAGGTTCCCAACCTCGCCCCTTGTTCTCCTTGCTCTTTTGTCGCCTCTTCTTATAAGAGGGGTACAAAGAGCAGCTCCCTCGGTTCAATTTGCTTCGCAAATACTCAGGTCTACTGTCCCTTGGCGCCGTGAAAAAACTTCTAAGCTAACGCAATCAAAAGATACAACCGTTTATGCCGCAGATTTTAGACGCTCGCAAGGGAATCAAAACCTACAGAGTGCTTCCCGTGAACTCAGTATCTTAAGATTTGCGAAGAAGCAACGTCTTTTATTAGAGATAAAGGAAAATAATGCGAAAAGCATAAATTTTTAATTATAATAAAAATATTTTAATAATTTTAAACTTACTACCCCTTTCCTCGTGAACTTTTGTAAGGAACCCTCGGTGCGCGAATCTGACTCGCACTTGGCTGGTTTTTTATGACTTTACATTTATTAAATTGAAATAAAACGTTTAGAGCACTTGTAATAAATTTGTTTTATTTAAAATACAAACTTCTCAGTAATGCGAAATACGATGATGAGGAGCTCAGGATCTGTAAACAGAAGAAATTCGTCTCCATTTCTATTTTTATATTTTGTTGTTGAGCTTGGTTTGCTTCAGGTAATGGTAAGTGTTAGACAACTCATTTAATCAGCAGCCAGAACATTTTCCACGCTCTGAGACTGACGATTTTTAATTTGAAACATCTAATTGACAGTAAAATCGACTTGAATGCCGTGACGGTAAACGAAATGACGCTATCATTTGTGTGTAAACTATATTTATTTATTTTATTCCAACTTTCGTTACAGATTTTTTTTATTAATTATTTACATAATGTTTCACAACTGTCGAGCGTTTTTTTAAATTATCATGCAAGAAACTATATGCGTTCTCAAAAAACATTTATTTCCTTAACTAAATAAAAAAGGCTTTACAAAATATTTACGGTTAACAATAAAGACGTCAATAGAATAAAAATATGATTAGAAATCCTAAATAAACATCCTAACAGTTACCACAATATTTGATCGACTGACCCTTTGTTTTATTTATTTATTATTATATAACATATATAACATATGTTATAATAGCCACTTCAGATGATGATAATTGAACTATTTAATTGACAATGACTGACATCGGCTCAAATTCTTCAATCAAGGCACTGATATCCGGTACCCATTGCTAATCGCCTCATATAATATGTATTTCCCCGTAAACATTGATTATATCGATTTCAAAGCCAAATCGATTCGCTTTAACTATAAGCTGGCGAGTCAGCGCAAATTCGTCGAATATCGATTATGAAACGTTGAAACAGATTCGCGGCGCAAGCTACATGAGTACCTACTCCGAGTTACTAAGGAACTTACTCTACTAAAACTCATTAGGTTGATATCCGAAAACCCATAAGCGGTGAGCGTGCACGGCTTCTGAGCTCTGAAAGAAAACATGATATGATTTAATGTTATGTTATTAATGTTGCATAAAATATGATATTATGAAAGTATGAATGAAGTTTTAAGTTATTACCTTACAAATATAATTAACATACTTTTCAGGGTACTCTTATCAACATTATACCAGTTGCACTCATACAAAGCATTGCTTATTAGTAAACTCTGAAAAAAGTATTTATTTTAGAATGTTTATATATTGTTAGTTTGTTTGTAGAAACTCAGACTAGGGCAAGGTTTTATCTCGGTAATTGGTTCATGCTTGATAATTTACAATCTATATTTAGTTTGGTACTGGTTTGGTACTATTATTTGGTTGTTTGAGTGCTACTAAATGGGAAAAGCAGTGGGTAATCACTAGTACGTATTGTAATAAATTGTTAGTATTACCATGCGAGTTCGAATCCGCCTGGGCAAACATTTGTATGATGGACATATCTGTATTGGTCACGGACATCTGTGTATGTAGTTACATAATATTAAATTTATTTCCGTGATCTCCATGATCACGTGATGACCCATAATCTGTTGTTGTACCTACTGTTATAGTTCATAAACATTTAAAACCTTTTTGTGGCATTTTTTGTTTGACCCTAATAAATAAATAAAAAACACCTCTTTTATATTGTACTTAGGAGCGGAATTTATATCTTTAATATGTTGGGACACACACGACCATCTGATCCCAAACTAGGCAGAGCCTGTTCTTATGGTAAGTAGACAACTGATATATTCTTAGATATTTCTAAATACATACATACATATTATAGATAAACTACACCCAGACACAGAACAAATGGTCATGCTCATCACACAAACATTTGTCCTGGGTGGGAATCGAATACACGACTTTCTGGTTGGTTCAGGGTCACTAACCACTAGACCAACAGGCCAGTCAACATCAATAAACAGAATGACGATATTTTAATGAGATAGTTAATTAGTATCCAATTAAAATATTTTAAGATGTGAAATTGCTATTCAAAGTTAGTTCTTAATAAACATAGTCATAAATTTTAACATCAGTCTGAAAAATATGACGAGAAGAAGTTTTATTTGTGGGGGTGAACAATATATTCTTTAGCCAGAAAGCCAACCCAAATAATATATGATCAACGTAAAATACTTACATATATTGTGTATTTCATATAAATTGTGCAAAATAGAAATATTTAAAATTAATAATAAAATTAAGATAATTGTTAAAACGTATCCTTACAGATCTCATGATGAGGTCGCCATAATAACAGATGAGGAAAATTTGCCCGAGGCTCAAACCTAAAAACTGCAAGAAAGGCAGTACCAATATTATGTCACCAACCATCTAAAACACAAATATCATAGACATAATATAGAAGGACTGGGCATACCTACGAATAAAAGGTGTATACCTACAACTCAAATCGGCACTTAATATGGCTACCATTGCTAGGGTACAAACCACAAACAATATAGAGAATACTACTGTGAAAAGGGCACTCAAGATGGCGGATCAGGCAGTCACTTACAGCTGTAAGCTTAAAGAAAGGGGCATCTCCTTTTATTTCCTAACTTCATGACAAATATATAATATATAAATCTTAGATCAAAATTGCATGCTACAATCAAACATTCCAAGTTCTGTCTAAAAAGGTTGGATTTATTGCAAATACAGGTTAATAATAGATTAATTAGTTATCAATAGTTATAGTAATGAGATGAAAATTGCACAGGTAATACGAAATATAATTCTCACCATTACGTTAAATGCCGTTAAGCAAATGAGAATTGAACTTGCAACGACATTTAGTAAATTTGAAGATGAAAATATATCATCTAATAATTCAACAGATCTGAAATAAATTATACCTAGTCATTATGTAACCTCATAAGTAGCTTAAAGTCTGAATCGGTCTGCATTGTTAAGCATAGTATAAATATTGTACAATATATCTACCAGGCCCCCCGGGACTGGTGGTATGCAAAAGGCATTTCCAAACTCGGATCCCGCAGTCAAACTGTGTAAACAGTATTGCGGGACAATTTGTAAACTTAGAATTATGTTGATAGTTTATAAAATAAATTAAAAAAAGGAGCTATCAACAGTCCACGCAAGTACTATAGTCGCAAACAATACAATAATTTTTATTTCACCGACAGTCTCTACTTATCAAACTTAGAAATGATCGGACCAATAATTAATTAAGTGGTAATTTTTCGCATTACATCAGCAACATTGATGATGATATTTTTTTATTTCTTTGAACTTTTGAAATTGATATACATAAATAGCAACACTAAACTTTTTTTTTTTTTTTTTTTTTGTTCCCGCTGGGGAATGCTCTGATGCATACCTCCGAGCCCGGGGGAGCCCGGGGGTTATGTGGGACTCTCTGCGCCCGAAAAAAGTTGGTAAAGTGGGCGCAGACTCTACCCACTAAACCCCAACGGTGTTCTTCTAATCGTGCTGGCCCGGTGCGGGAACTATGGTATGGTCCGCACCGGCGACGGCGTGCCTGGAGGCACTCTCCTCTGAAGGCAGGGGATGGCGTTCCCTCCTTCTACTTCACTTAAGGCACCCCGAACACCTAAGGGTGCCTTATAGCACGAACCTTACGCGCGCGAGGCAGATCCCCCGACCGGCCACGCACAGGTCCCTCACGGCGGTGCGACCGCCTGTCGCCGCCGCGCTCTCCTGCGAGAAGGGGCACCAGTGCGCTCCCTCACCCGCTCCGCCTCCTCCTTCTGCGGCATCACGACTTCGCAGAAGGAGAGGACTGCCTCCCATGCACTCTCACTGCCGGTCATCGCGCGGATGACCGCAGGGAGTGAAAGGTCGGCGCCGACCTCGGTCACGAGGTCCGCCCTTTCTGGCGCCCAAGCAGGGCACTCCGCCAGGGTGTGATCAGCAGTGTCCTCTTCACTGCTACAGTGATGACACCCTGGCGATTCCTCCGAGCCTGCCACCTTGCACAGATAACTCCCGAAGGATCCGTGCCCCGTCAGGATCTGCGCAAGGTAAAAGCTAATAACGCCATGCCGCCGGCCAACCCACTGCTCCAGGATTGGTCGGACGGCTGACACCGTGCGATGGCCAGCACTCGGCTCCTCCAGCCGTTCTTTCCATTTTCGGAGGACTCGTCGTTTAAGACGCCTCCGCCAGCTCTCCTCTTCAACTTGTTCTGTCTCGTCCGAGACTCCCTCCTGGTCCTCTCCACGTCTCCTCCGCCAAGAACGCGCGAGGGCACCTGCCACCAGGTCCCATGGTGCAGAGCCAGCCAGTACGCACGCAGCCTCGTATGAGGTAGTGCGATACGCACGGACGGCCCTGATTGCCATGACTCTCTGCGGACGTCGCAAGAGAGCCACGTTTTGTCTCGATAAATTCCCGCCCATATCGGCGCGCCGTACAGCCCCATGGACTGCAAGACACCCGCATATAGGCGGCGGCAGCCAGCGCTGGGCCCTCCCATGTTAGGGAGAAGGCGGCTCAGCGCCCGTGCAGCTCCAAGCAACTTCGGCGCTAGGCGCCGGAAATGTTCCTGGAAGTTCCATCGACTGTCAAGGACGAGGCCCAGGTACCTCATGGTCGACTGGACAGCGATGGAAGTTCCCCCCACGATCAGGTAGGATCCGGCTGGAGGAGCCCGACGTGGCCCGTGGAAGCATATAGCTTCGCACTTCTCCAGGGCCACTTCGAGCCCGAGACGTCTGATCCTCGCAACCACCTGCGCAACACCGGCTACCGCACGTATGCGGGCCTCCAAAAAGGAACCTCCGCGTGCAGAGCAACACTAAACTTATCTCATACCTTATCAATTCTTTATGGTGTGTAACAATATATTTCAGTCGGATTTGTATATTTTCATCTTGACATCCTAATTTTCTTAATTTATCAGAATTAGGAATTAATTGTTTTATATCCAGGCAAAGAATGTTAAATTGACAAGATATTATTGCAACACAAGCGTAACAGAAAAAATACGGAGTCGTAAAAAATGTTGCTTGAACTGCTCCTGAAATATGAATGTATTTGAACATAATTGACGTAAAGGAACTACTTACCTTTTTAACAATTGTTTAAAAAAAAACCAGTTTAAATTTATTAGTTTATACACCTACAACTAATTGTGTTAGTATTTTAAAGACATTTTCACGTCGGGTTTCGACTTTATACCGTCGACAGTTGCTAAATTCTGTGGAGTGATATTCGGTAATGTTCTCCAACTTCGCTTAGGGATGTAATTGTTGTTGGTACATTATTATTGTACGTGCAAGGACCCACAAATTGGTACGTAGCTTCTTATTAACCTTTCGGATTTTAATAAATCTGGACAAAAGGAATCGAGTCGATATTTGAACGTAAGTTAGTATTATAATCGTAGTAGTATAGTCGTATCCTAAAAGTTTATTTTTATATACTTTAAAAATTGGATTCAAAAGTTGTATGTATAATATAACGTAAACGTAAGCATTTACGTTATATAATATGAAATATGAACTAAACATAATATTATCCATTCTTGCTTTCCTTCCTTACTTGAAAAAAACAAGTAACGCGCTCAAAGCTTACAAAATTGTAGGCGATTGTAGACGACGCCAACCTAAAACGTTGAAGTTCAATATTATTTAATTATTTGTAAGTAAATTACGTGATGCTCTACTTACCGGACCACATGACGTGAATATAAGAAATCACATAGTTGTGTGTTTTATACATATCAAAAGGATATAATACTAAAAAAGGCAGGGTCAATTCTATTTGTTCGTTTGAATAATATTGCTTGATAATTTTCAAAATAGGCATTAATCCAAAAAGTCCCACACCCAAACTCATAATTGTATATATAACGTTTATTGTAGTACTTATAGATTTCGTTTGGTTTTTAATGAAACGAACGTTTTCTTTAGAGGTTTTAACATTAGACAATTGTACAAAAATAGATTTGAGTAAATTTCGGACTGTTTGTAATTTATTTTTAAAGTTAAGAGCTTGTGGAAACCCGACGATACAAAGAAGCAAACAAGGTGCCAAATTAGTCAGTTGAGTAAAACTTTCTCCATTCACTATGCCCGAGACAAACCGTGCAAATTGTGCAATCATATCAGTAAACGCCCAAGATGCGTTGAAGTAATAATACAATTTGTAATATATAAATCTCCTACTCCCTTTATCTTCTTCATCTATAAGTATGCCTACTATCTTTAGAAAGAAATGACATTTATCGTATAATTTTTCAAAAAGCAGTACGCTATCATTTGATTTTTCCATTCCGAATATTATATTCTTTGAAAAATATGTCTGCCCTCCACTTTTTATTAGTTTTTATGTATTCTATATTAATACGCGCTATTATATAGGACTGACTGGCGTTTAAAATTTAAAAAGTATAAATATTTAATTTATCTGCCCTGTAATTATAAAGTGTTGAATATTTTGTTTATTAATTATGAATAGTGAGAAGACATCATTTTTGTACAATTTAGTATTATATATCTATAATCATAATAATGATAATTATGATCATCGTTTATCAAATGAGTAGACATGGACATGCCTGGCCTACCATTCAAATTTATTTGACCGATCTAGATCTTTGGCATAGTATCTATTTGATTATAATATTTATTATCTCTACAATATTAGGTCTACGTACGCTCTTTCCGCATTTCAACTTTACAAACTTTAAATGCGGAAAGAGCGTATATTTACTATATAATATACAAAATATTAGCAGGTAGCAAATAAGGACTAGGAGTATACGCAAAAATGGCGGTTTTACCACTTTATACGGTCTCTGCCAGACAACCATGAAAAACAAAATTATAACAGTGTGAGAAGAGGCAGGAGTCGGCACAAGCATTCTTCGATATTAATATATACCTACTTATTTGATAGATAAACACTGATAAACTAATGAGATATATCCATAATAAGAGTATAATATTATTAAATAAATACATTTATACATACATACAACAACACAAATACGTATAAAAGAATATAATATTTATATTGAATTTAATATAATCCTTACTAGTCCTTACTTAATATTATAAATGCGAAAGTAACTCTGTCTGTCTGTCTCTTCTTCACGCCTAAACCGCTGAACAGATTTGGATGAAATTTGGCACAAAGATAGTATGAAACCCGAAAAAGGACATAGGATAGTTTTTATCCCAGATGTCCCACGGGAAAGGGATTTATGCGGGTAAAACCCCGAGATAGTCTATCTTCTGACCCACTGAACAGATTTAGGTGAAATTTGATATGATGATACTTCGGAACTTAACGTAGGATATAAAATAGTTGTTATCCTGAAAATCCTTCGGGAACGGTAAACTATGCGGGTAAAACCCCGGGACTGACTATCTTCTAAACCACGGAACAGATTTGGGTGAAATTTGATATGAAGATACTTTGTAACTTAACGTAGGATATAAAATAGTTTTTATCCTGAAAATCATTCGGCAACGGTAAACTATGCGGGTAAAACCCCGGGACTGACTATCTTCTAAACCATGGAACAGATTTGGGTGAAATTTAATATGAAGATACGTCGGAACTTAACGTAGGGTATGAAATAGTTGTTATCCTGAAGATCTTAATATAGGAACGGGAACTATGCGGGTAAACCCCCTGGATATTCTATCTTCTAAACCACAGAAAAGATTTGGGTGAAATTTGATATGAAGATACTTTGGAACTTAACGTAGGACATTAAATAGTTTTTATCCTGAAAATCCCACGGGAACGGGAACTATGCGGGTAAAACCCCAGGACTGTCTATCTTCTAAACCACGAAACAGATTTGGGTGAAATTTGATATGAAGATACTTCGGAACTTAACGTAGGGTATAAAATAGTTGTTATCCTGAAGATCTTACAGGAACTGGAACTATGCGAGTAAAACCCCTGGACTTCCTATCTTCTAAACCACGGAAAATATTTAGGTGAAATTTGATAT
Source organism: Helleia helle (assembly GCA_963853865.1). Classification (NCBI taxonomy): domain Eukaryota; kingdom Metazoa; phylum Arthropoda; class Insecta; order Lepidoptera; family Lycaenidae; genus Helleia; species Helleia helle. Next base: position 14,009,478 of record OY971423.1, on the reverse strand, counting down.
GAAGATACTTTGGAACTAAACGTAGGGTATAAAATAGTTGTTATCCTGAAAATCCCTCGGGAACGGTAAACTATGCGGGTAAAACCCCGGGACTGAGTATCTTCTAAACCACGGAACAGATTTAGGTGAAATTTGATATGAAGATACTTTGAAACTTAACGTAGGACTTAAAATAGTTCCTAGCCTGAAAATCCCAAGGAAACGGGAACTATGCGGATAAAACCCCAGGACTGTCTTTATTCTGAACCACGGAACAGATTTGGGTGAAATTTGATATGAAGATCAATATAAACAGATTTGGGTTGGTCAGTCCAAAATTATTTAATAATAGAATTCATGATGTTATATAAAAGTTATATAATAATATAAAATACTTTTATTATATAATAATAAAATATATGAATAAAAAAATAACATTTCTTTTTCGTAGTTTTTTTTTACTGGTTTGAAAAAGGTACTAATTTGAATTAAAATATTGATGTATCATAGGGTAGTTTATAACTTTGTAACGTTAGGACGTCTGACACCTCAATCCTCCCATGAGCATGGTTGCTGTAAAGTATCTTAATCGTCGGGCATGTAAAAATCATAATAAACGGCGATAAAATCCATAAAAGTTATTTAAATAATATAATGAAAATGTACTTCTAAATTAAATAAATATATTTTATTAAACGTACTATCGGGCCTTATAGTGGAAGTTAATAGTAGGTATTCTTTAAATTATAATAGGTTGTAAATTGGAACCCATAATTCTATGTTGGAACTATATTATATGAAAAATAAGATTTAAAAAAAATACTTCTTACATGCGGACGAAGTCGCGGGTGTAAAAGCTATGAAAAAATATACGGTACTTACATAAAAAAATTAATTATGTCTGTTTGTTTGTTTCGATTGATCTTTAAAACGGCTAAGCCGATTTTGACGAGGCTTTCACTGGCAGATAGCTGATGTTATGAGGCATAATATTGGCCATAAAAATAATTATCATCAATCCGAACGGCTGTAAATCTAAATTAACGCGGGCGAAGCTGCGGGTAACAGCTAGTAAATAATATGATAAAACAGTAAAACACAAGGGAGAGCAACATTGTATTACAGGTCTTTAAGGCGCTCTTTGAATATCGCAATTGTTTACGATTTCTGTACCAATTTAGGTACTTACAACATTCCACAGGTGAATATCATATAAATTAAAAGAGTATCCCAAGAAAGGAGTTTTAAGGACATGAAAGAAAAGGGTTAGTTTGTCTGAAGAACGAAGGAAAGGCGTATTGTCTCCAGGATAAGAAAACTTTTCTTTTAAATATGAAGGAGAATGAGGATTGAAAGGAGAATTGTGAAGGAGATAGAGTATGTGGCTATTCCGACGCAAGCGTATGGGAAGTCACTTAAGCTTAGTACGGTACTCAGAAACGTGGTCGTCCATTTTGATTACGAAAATGAACCGAATGCACAAGTTTGGAAGGCGCTCCAGGATACAAGATAGTTTTCGTTAAGGCCACAGAAGCATACATTCACGTTGTCAAGAAAAGGTAAAAGTATAGACTGAGTAAGAGAGATTTAGGTAGGGTCGTGGAGAAAGTTACTGTCGTCTAAACGATACGACAGCACCAAAAGTTTTATTGCGCAGCTCTTGTATATGTACATGCCACGAAAGAGTTTAGTCTAAGCTCTAAGTGAATGCCCAGGCTTTTGACAGTGTTACTTATATATGAGTACCTCCGACAGTCATATTGGGCAGGTTGTTTCATTGGAGTTCGTAATTAATTGACGGCTGCCAATTATAAGATCCAATGTGTGTCTTCTCTGAGTTTAAATTTAGGCCAAGGTCCTTACTCTATTGTAGAATGCCTTCCAGGTCATTATTGGTTTGAATAATGGACCTGAGAGGAAAAACTGCGGAGCTTATCTATAAATCTGCAAATCATATGCATACACATGGAAGGAAGAAGATTTTTTTTAGAGATAGCATTAATAAAAATAGAGAAAATAAGAGAGTGAAACACGCTACCTTGGGGAATTCCAGAAAAAACACTGTAACAGGCGGAGTGTACTCTATCTGATTATATAAACTGCCGGCGACCCTGGAGAAAACTATGAAACTATTTAACAGCCTCACACGAGACGTTAATATAGTCTTAAGAAGAAAAAGTAAAACTTCGTGATCTACGGTGTTAAAGGCGTTGCTTAAATCAAGATTTTTGATGTTGGGAAAAATATAGCATCGTTTGACACACATCACAACTTAACATTTACAATATTATAACTTAAAATACGGATATAGTTATTGAGTTAATTTTAGATTTCATTACAACGTATAAGTATAAAAGCCTTGTATATTTGTTCATATATTGTAAATAATTTTATTAAAAAGTTTAATTAAGGACAACTTAAATATTTTATAAGATTGTGTACTAGTATCATCAACTTCTATTGGGTTATTTTTCGCGGTGCCATTGTAAGGCTAAATTCAAAAAAGATCAAAATAATTTTGATACGCCATGATAATGTAAAAAATTCACAACACAATGCAAACATCCTACAATGAAAATCACAGAAACAAAAGAATAAAAGTTTGATAATGGAACATATTTTTTAATTATTTCTTTATAATAAGCCAGCCGCATTGCGATGGAAAAATAATTTACGCGTCTTTCGGCCCAGGATAGGGCTCGATTTGTTGCTTACAACCAGGTAAATGTTAAAATTCATGGTCTTCCTTTTGTTTCTAATACTATGTTATTAGGAAAAAATAATCCTTATGATGAAGCCGTTCAATCGGTATGGTAAAGCTACAGGATAATTATTTTACTCATGTAACGGGTTTGATTCTCGGTTCAACCATGTAATTATTTAAATATTATGTATGAATGCAGTTTAAATTATTTTTTAAATTCAAATAATATCTTATTTCAGTAAAATGTTCCATCTAAAATATTCAATATCTAAAATACTCCATGTGGCATAGCCGTGGGACGCCCTGTATAATGATAGTTATTTCAGTTTAAATTTTCTTGATTAATAAGACGGTAAATCGTAAACCTCTATGTTCACACAATGGCTCTGTCTCCTAAGAGATGAGGCCACCACCAAGATTTAGAACAAAGATTCTAAATACATGCAGCAGGTTTATCAATTTCTTCGACGTAATTTTTCAATTCCCGTACAAAAAAAAGTTTATGGTTCTATTGAAGTAATACCAGACACTTGATTATAAGAGTGATTGGCAAGCTTTACTTTATATCGTGTGATCACTTCATAAACAAAATGTTAAACGTATTTACGTAGCTTTGATGTTCTTACACCTGTCCAGTTCTGTTTACACATCAGTCCTGGATTTAATTTTATGAAAAATGATGAATAACATTTCAGAAGTACTTTTACTGTCTTTTTATTACTTATTTACAACTAGTCTAGTCTTGATAAGGTATTTTTTAATGTTGCGAGGGAGTGTTATTGTATAAAAGCTATTTTAGTAATAAATGATGGTATTACTGAACTCATCCCGGTAGGGGTAGTCCGCTTGGGACACCACTCTACCCGACGGTGACGCGGCACAGACCCGCCACTGAAACCCAACGCCAGGAGGCCGTGTGGTCGAAGACTTCACGGTTGGCGGAGAACAACTCCCCTCATATAAAAATCGATAAATAAAATTATATTTTTTTTATTCAAAATAGTACCAATAAAGTATATTTTTGAACGTCAATTGAATCACCCGCCACTACAATAGGTGAGCCAGTTGGCTCATTACTAAACTGATGTAGCATTAGGACCATTAGCTTAGATAATTCGTAAAAAGGAAAACTGTGCTTACCATTGAAATTTTGTCTAACAGCATCTTTGATCTTATTTCAGTCCACTAGGACAAATTCAATATTTATTAATGAAATGCGACAGCAATTGGCTCCTATCGCATAATTAGATGTGACAGTCAACTCCCAGGATGACATAATTCAAAAATATAGGTACCAAAATCCATGAGACAGTGAACGGTAATCTGCAGTTGAAATAAATATTAAACTTTCAATATTTAAAATGTTATTGAATTGAACATTTTTGTCTGAATGTGTGTAATTAAAATAAAACCGATAAGATAAAAAATTGATAGCTCGCCAATCTGCTTAGCGATTTTCTTTTATTACGTCGTTTCTATAAAACCATTATACCCGTATAATAATAATTTAACGTAAATAGAGTTTACAATCAACATTTGGTTTCAGCATTGTAAGTAGCAATTCGTTAATTTATATCATCTTCCTCCACGAATATTAAAAATGTTACTACAAATATTGTCCACGAATATTAACATTTTCCTTCAGATATGAACATATTATACAGGATCTTATAAATTATACAGTATCTTATGAATTATACAAAGTAAAGTGTGATCAGTTTTTATATGAAATTGTATCTCTAGTTAAAACTATATTTTTGTATTTTTGAATCTAACGAGTATGTGACATAGTCAGCTGTTTTTGTAGATCTACATTTGATTTTAGAAATACATACTTTTAATAAAAATTCTGTCTCCGGCATAAAAAAAATATTTTGATTGCATCTTCTAGCACGTAATGTAATTTTTGTGAAACTGGATAGGAGATTGAATTTTACTAAGACTCAAAAATTAGCCCCTCACAATTAGAAGCCAAGGAAATGACGTCACGGCACAACGCCCTATCATTCCACACACAATGCCATAATAAATTCGTAAAATATCGAATACAATTTCATGAGTTTTTGCCATTATGCTGATAACTATCTTAGGGTGAGTATAAATTGGTCTCGTAAAAAATAAGTAAGTTTCTATGTCACATATAATAATGTTTGGGGGTGTATATGAATTGCACTTCAGCTGAATTTTTCTGAAGTCGCCAATGAATACAAACCTCAATATGAGATATATTTTTATTAGATTGTTGAACTTGATTTTTTTCGAAATAGCCTATTCGCTGTAAGAAATTGTACTAGATCAGATAATGTGGGAGGACATTTATAAATGCCAAGTTAGCTGTTAGTAACTTTAAACTCTCTCCTACCTCTTTAGATCTTTAATTCATCTTCTAGAAGATAGAGCCCCGGTAAATACGGAGACATCTAAAAGAAGGGCACCGCCTTTTCAGAGGAATCAGTATTCGGAAGGTGTAGTTTATTTGTGTTATTTGAGTTATTTGAGCGGCAATGTAAAATTGGAGTTCAATATGATCGTACTCGTAAGTCACATTTACCCTTAAACGTCAAAGCTATAAAATAACCAGTGTAACTAATTCAATCTAGTCACAAAAGATAATATTGTTGCCAGCAATTACACTGCTTGTCTCTCTCTTCTTTCCGGAACCTTTTAGGGCTGTTAGTCGGTATAATTAAGCATAATAAAGTAATATATTGTTGTTGTATAAACAATTCTATTATATTTGTAACTAAGATACAATATTATGTTATAAACCAGATACAGATATACGTCTAGATTCCGATGAACCTGTCAGAGGTAATAATCTAAACAATATTTATTCATTTGTGAGTAATTTCTTGCGAAAAACGATTACATCAAATTAGACCAGCATAATATATTATCCCCACCATGGTTCAGGCCTTGACGTGGCGGTGGGGCTCAGTAGCCTAGGGTGAGCCCAACACCTTGGGCAAAGCTAATTGAGCCGAGGGGGCTCTTTGTACTCCTCTTATAAGAAGAGGGGACAAAAGAGCAGGGGGCAAGGGGTGAGGATGGGAACCTCACCCCATTGTACTGTCCTGACGTTGGAAGGGGTTGTTCTGTGGTGCGGGACAACCCCTCTGTGGAGGTGGCGTCGGTCCCTTGCAAGACTGACTAGCCGTCGAGGTGCCCTGTTAGCTTAACTGATCCGGGGTACCTCACTAAGGCGGCACTGGTGGCACTCGCCGGGTTTTAGTTGGTAGAGCTGTTTCCATTCACCATCTTTCGGGCGCAGCGAGTCCCACATACCCACCTGGGGAGACCCACTCCCCAGGCGGGATGCCTCAGAGCATTTCCCGGCGTAAAAGGAAAAAAAAAAAAAAAAAAAAAAAAAAAGCATAATATATTATAGTAAAATTTCTAAGAAGCTTATACCTACACAATTAACATAATAATTATCCTTATTGTGTAGGTAGTTGTACCAGGCTAAGTTTCAGCGCCAGTAAACGAATCGCTGCTTTTTATCCATAACATTTCATATAAACTAAGACGTCACAAGTAATAATTAATTAACACAAAATGCATTACCAGTGGCACGTGAGATGACGCGAAGATTTCTATAATCATTTTGTAATGAAAACCTACTTTTTATATGTAATATCGTTGGTATACCACAGAAAAGTACTATATAATATGGAAAGACTGACTTTATTATCAGCCTTTGTCCGTCCCCCCACCATGGTTCAAGCCTTGTCGTGGCGGTAGGGCTCAGTAGCCTACGGTGTGCCCAGCACCTTGGGCGAAGCAAATTGAGCCGAGGGAGGTGCTCTTTGTACCCCTCTTATAAGAAGAGGGGACAAAAAAGCACAGGACAAGGGGGCGAGGTATACAAATGTAGAAATCCATAAGTACATGGCTGTAGAAATCGTTCCGAAGTGTAGTATGGTTATACGCTTAAACATAGGATATTATACTCTCAACGCAAGAGTTAAACTAACGAGGTATGTCGTTTAGGCTGTTATCGTTTTAATGCGATATAAACAGCTTGCATCGAGCTAATAATAACGTTAGATGGTCCCATAAAATGTGCTAATAAAGCGTTACAAAAACACAATTTTAAGACATTGCAACGTCGTTTTTATATAAGTTTCTTAAATATATTTCTAGCATCTACAATATCAGTTTACTTCGGGATTATGTTAATATTTTCCATAGAACGATACGGAAGAAATATGCGAGAATAATTATTGAAATACTTTCAGTAATGCAGTTCAGAGTAGAACATATTTATGTTTATAATATCTTCAAACATAGGTATATATCCTCTATTATATATTTCACATTCATTTATAGTATCTCTAAAAAAGTTCAAACGATTTTTTATTACCCAAGTCGATGGTTATAAATATCTGTATCGTAACATATTATAGAGCTCTTGAATATACTAAAATACAGTATTTGTTACAATGTGCATTTGCCAATATTCCGAGTTGTTTACACGATAAATTATAGATATAACGCAAACAGTGGGATTATGTTTTATTAAACTATAAAATTGAAATACGGATTTTATAAGTATCCCACAACAGCCAGTTTTGGGAAGCAATAAATCGGTTTCAATTAGTTTTTATATTAACGTGTAATAGTGTTTGGTTTTTGAATTATGATTTTTATTTAACTTATTTTGCGCGTTTTCTAACCTAAATATTTTGAAGATTATTATTTTGTTTTGTGTGGGATCTATGCTAATGGCCCAAAGGCCCTAATGCTTCATCGGATTAGTGTGAGCCCATTCGGCTCACTTTTGATTTATAAAGTGGGGGGTTGCCCCCCGCCTACCGTGCAGTCTGCGACCACACGGCCTCCTGGCGTCGGTTGTGTATCAGTGGTGGAACTGTGCCGCGTCACCGTCGGGTGGAGTGGAGCCCCAGGCGGTCTACCCCTACCGGGTGGGCTCATTGGCGTGAGGACCTGGCAGATGGCGCCAGCGATACTGGGGCCCACTCTGCCGGTCGGAGTTGTAGCGTCCGCCACAGGAGGTCTTGATGAGGGTTGTTGGGCGGGGCCCCCCTCGACACCCCGCGGTGGGCATCGCCTATCTGACGCGTTAATGATTATTAACGTTATATTAGAACTAAACGAACCCAATACGGTCGACGAGTTGAACACGGTTCTATTAATGTGAGGGCCGGCCGTCTCCCCTCCCTCAAGTGGGGGAGGTGGGTCGCGCACGGTACCCGTATAATCAGACGGTAGCGAAGTGCTACCGTTGTTATCGCGGTCTGGGACTATTTTGTGATGTGATCTTACTACTTTCAATATATAAGCTGGTGCCCACAACTTTACCTGCGTTAATTTAGATTTACAACCGTATCCGGATTGATGATGATTATTTTTATAGCCTGTATCCTAATCCTAATCCAAGCCATCACCATTTCAACTTGCAGCCAAATCAGTTAAGCCGTTTCGCAGTGAAAGATCAACAATCATCCAAACTTACAAACTCGCCTTTTAATATTAGTAAGATGAAAGACTATATAAAGAAAGAAAGAAATATTCCTGTATTTGCTGTTTGGCGAGACAAATAAAAAGAAAAAAAAATACAAAGCTTTAATGAAGCTTTGTCCGTTATCACACTGGCCAGCTATAAAAAACGTGCCCTGTCTTAGCAGCTTTATACGCCCGTGAACTCTGCACTGTCATTCATAATCATCATATAAATGGGCACCGTCAGAGAGAAACTCGTGGCCGCAGTGAAAAGTAGTTGTCGCTTAATCACTAATACAGAGACTTAATCCCTCTTTATTTTTATCACAACTAAAATAATAAGATAAGAGCATAAAAGAATCGTTTGATAAAAAATGCTCTTCATTTCTCAAGTGCTATGAGCTACTTATTTTTATCAATACGCGGGCTAACTCATGCATGAGTAATATGTTTTAAGTAAAATTAGAATTGATCAAAATATTATGAACATTATGATTCATTTTTTCCAGGATTTATTTGTGAACTTTAAGAAAAAATAGCTTATACGTGCAATTCTAACTCATTTATGGAACAATTTACGGTAATTTCTTTACTGTTTAATTTATCTTTAATATTTGTGAGCTAATTATATTGAAACAACTTTTATGGATTTTATCGTGGTCTTCTATCGTAAGATTAATGAATGAATGAATGATGAATTACATGCCAAAGTCCGTGACCATGGGTGCTGTAAAGCATCCGAAACGTCGGGCTTGTAAAAAGCTTAATAAACCGCGATAAAATCCGTGAAATTGTTTCATTATAATAAGTCAAATTTCCGTAAACATTAGAAAATACCTTATACTTATTTGTAAGTAATAATTTGCAAATCCTATAAAAAAATGTAAAGCTACACCAACCAACCTTACACTGCATATGCAGACACATAAGTACAACATCATGGACCAGAATAATCAAAATATTTCAGAGGAATATACATACATATAACACATTAAATGTAATCCACACTCGAAGTTTTTACATGCCTAATTTATCTCCACGAAGTTACAACGTAGAAAAAGTTAATATACAGTAAACGCGTTGAGAATAAACAATGCTTCAATCAATCAAGTCGCCTATTGATCCGAACAAAATTAATCCGTGTGAACTTTCGCTGTATTTTTATACCAATACAAGACAGTTGATTACTTTTTTGTGTTCATTTACTCAATAAATACCCATGATCCTTCTCTTTTATATCATACCCGTCAGCGTTTACAAGACTGATAAGAATGCATTATTCTCTTGCAGATAAAGAAAATACATTCCTTTGTGTAAAAAGTGTACTCAACAGTTTTATGGAATAAATTTGTCGTTTCGTCCGGGGAAAAAAACTTTTAACTCAGACTGACTTAAAAGTTTTTTTATGTCATCAGGGGGCAAACGAGCAGTCGGACCCTCACGGCGCCGACGCCCATATACATCCGCACAACCATGGCCACGCAGATGCGCCGCCCTTCTTTTCCCTATCCCTCCCAATCATTGGGCCACCGGAAACTCACAATCCGCATGAAACGTGACAGCATAGCTGTCACTTGACGCCGGTCTTATGTGAGCGAGAGATACCTACCACCCGATCGTGCCGGCCCAGTTCGGCTGCAATGCAGCATGGCAAATAAAAAAAATATTTAAAACTCTAAGAAAATAGTATCTACTATATTCTTAAAGTTTTATACCTGTATAAAATGTAAAAATGTCTAAAAATCAATAGTTTGTTAGCATGGTTAAATGCAATGCAATTTAAATTCCTGTAACACAGTGGTCGCAAATAATAATTGTTCCGCTTAAATACAGCTGAACACGATTCACGTTTACAATTTACATTGCATAATCTCTGTACTACGTATTCATTTATATTATTATCCACATTGTTACCTGTTAGGCATTTAAAAAGATAACATGCATATACCCACGAAGCAATTACAAAGCATAACCCATACACCATTCTATAAAATTCTATTTTTAAACAATTGTGTTTTTTTGTTGCATTATGTGATTAACAAAACAACTCATAGACAACCCAGTACACACGACGACGGAAGGCTTGCTGCGTTACTTTTTTTACGGAAGAGGCCTGAATATTTGAAAGGCCGGCAACGCTTCTAAAAAAAAAGAGCCGATAAATGATCACCCACGTTCACTACAGGGGATGGTTTGCAGGTTCGTTGCCGATCTTTCAAATATGAGCATGCTCTTTAGTTAAAATGCCCCTATGTCGAATTGATTGAGAAAGTAGCCGTGCGAGGCAGATGTCTAGAAGAATCACGATGTTATCAATTTTAAAACCTGAATATGGTTTTTCTTGACTGGATTTTAAGACCTCGAGGTTGTGTGAGTTTCTTCTTATTCAATGACATTTTTAATATCACTTGATCTTTATATAGGAAACCATCATTAAGAAACCTGCAAACGATGATGGGGTATGAAGTTCACCAAACCCATATTGACATAGGTGTGTTTACAAATCCCCTCCTCACGCCTCTCGAGGACCCATCTCAATGAATTTTATAGCGGATACAAATGTATACGCGATCGGAAAATTAAAATGAAATGATGAATGCGTTATCAATAGCGATCTCATTACGATTTTCTACAATTTCATTTATTACCTTTAAAAATACAAGTAAATAAATAACAATGATACATTTTCACAGCTACGTGCCTCCAACATTGTAATCTGATGAGATAAACAACGCGTGCGGTAATAGCAGGGCGGAACACGTGAGCAAATATCCGTTCGTGAATATCAATCTGGCAACATTATTACTAAAATAATCGTTTTATTTACCACTTGACAAACGAAACATTATTTCTAGGAACTGCTCAAGCTCATAAAAATGAGGCACTGCATTCAGTGGTTTGAAATAAAGTAAATATTGAAAAAACAGAAAAAAAAAACACAATAATAAGGACGGTAGATATGTCACATAGTGGAGGGGTTGTTCTGTGGTGCGGAACAACCCCTCTGTGGCGGTGGCATCAGTCTCTTGAGGGACTAACTAGCCGTTGAGCCCTGTTTGCTCAACAGATCCGGGGCACTTCACCAAAGGTGGCATTGGTGGCACTTGCCAGGTTTTAGTGGGTAGAACTGCGTTCATCTTACCACCTTTCAGGCACATCGAGTCCCACATACCCGCCTAGGAATACCCATTTCCCGGCAGTACCTATTCAGAGCATTTCCCGGGGTAAAAGAAAAATCGGTTGTCTGTAAAGTCGGTTTACTGACGATAGTTGAACGTGACAACGTCATAAGAAAATGGAACGCCTCAGAGCGAGGTAACGCCGCATGCGTAATGTTTTTTCGTTCTTGCAGCCGGCTCCATCGAATTATAAGACGTTGTCATATCAAAAAAAAGATCATATAAATGATAGGATTTAATTCCGTGATAATATGAAAAAAAGCGTAAATGATATTATAGGCACGTCGTAGACTTATACCTGAGAATCCAGTAGGTTGCAGATTGTTCTGAAACTGTCAATAGCTATAGCTTCAGTGGTGAAATTATGGTAAAATCATAGTACAGTTTATAAATGATTGATTTCATAATTCTCATTCCAGTATGGAGAACAATGGAAAATACTCCTCGTCAACTAAGCCACAACAAACAACTAAAAGATAACTCTCATGAACCCATTTATCAAATAACAAATAAATAAATTTGGCGACATTTGAGAGCGACGCCCCCGCGTTTTGTAAAATTGGCACGAAACATTATTGCTATTTCTAAATTTAAGCTTAAACCAGGTGGCGATTATAAAAAAATGTAAGTTTAATTTTAGAAATTATTCCCAGAAACGTTTGAATTGAAATACATTAAATTTCAATCTCGGATAAATTTGAAATATTTTTAGCGTATGTTTTATTATCATCTGAAAATTCCGGCGTCAAATAAAGATATTACATGAACTAATGATAAAAATATGTGTAGCGTAAACTATACAGCTTTGGTTTTCTCGTTCACAAATTGGACTGACCGTGCTAAATTTATTAGGACTGAAATGTAAAGAGAAAAAAAGTTATATATAAATTAAGTCATAATAAATAATAATAAAATAAATAAGAAATCAAATTAATTATGTAATAAATGTATTAAAACTAAATTGTAAAATTAAAAGGGGTAAACTAAAACCACTGCGAGCGCCTACAGTCGCTTTTTTGAGGGTCCCGGCCGGTCGTCGACCTCCTGCGACATTACTGCCTCGTAGAAGGAGACTATCGCCGTCCAGGACTCGTCGTCACCGAGCAATGCGGTGATGATGCTCGGCAGAGACAAGTCCCCTCCTATGACTGGTGTCAAATCATGACGGAGCCACACTGTCAACAGCTCCATGTGAGCCGGTCGGTACAACCATGCCCGGTGAGCACCTGTGTCAGACGGAAGGTGAGGGGTTTGCGCTTACGGCGCATTAAAGAAATTGAAGACCTGTAATAATGATACGATTGTTTAGCTTTATTTTGTTTTATACTCTTGTTTTTTTTACGTCGGGAAATGCACTGAGGCATCCCGCGGGGGTGCGGGGACTTCCCTGGCGGGTATGTGGGACTCGCTGCACCCGAAAGATGGTAAGTGGACGCAGCTCTATCCACTAAAACCCAGCGAGTGCCACCAATGCCGCCTTGATCCTTTGCCCCGGATCCGTTGAGCACACAGGGCACCTCGACGGCTAGTCAGCGCGACGTTGGGAGGGGTTGTACAGTACAATGGGGTGAGATTCCCACCCTCTCCTCTTGTCCTCTCTGCTCTTTTATCCTCTCTTCTTATAAGAGAGATACAAAGCGCAGCAGCCTCAGTTCAATTTGCTTCGCCCAAGGGGCTGGGTTCACCTTAGGCTACTGAGCCCCACCGCCACGACAAGGCTTGAGCCACGGTGGGGATACTCTTATATTACTACTTTTTGCATTTTTTTAAATTTTGGATCATTTTGTAATATCCTTACTAATATTATAAATGCGAAAGTAAATCTGTCTGTCTGTCTGTCTGTCTGTATGTCTGTCTGTCTGTCTGTCTCTTCTTCACGCCTAAACCACTGAACAGATTTGGATGAAATTTGGCACAAAGATAGTATGGAACCCGAGAAAGGACATAGGATAGTTTTTATCCCAGATATCCCACGGGAACGGGATTTATGCGGGTACAACCCAGGGACTGTCTATCTTCAGAACCACCGAACAGATTTGGGTGAAATTTGATATGAAGATGCTTTGAAATCTAACGTAGGATATTAAATAGTTGTTATCCTGAAAATCTCACGGGAACGGGAAATATGCGGGTAAAACCCCAAGACTGTCTATCTTCTAAGCAACGGAACGGATTGGGGTGAAATTTTATATGAAGATGCTTTAAAACCTGACGTAGGACATTAAATAGTTGTTATCCTGAAAATCCCAAGGGAACGGGAACTATGCGGGCAACACCTCGGGACTGTCTATCTTCTAAACCACTGAACAGATTTGGGTGAAATTTGATTTGAAGATACTTTGGAACTTAACGTAGGACTTAAAATAGTTGTTATTCTGAAAATCCCACGGGAACGGGAGTTGTGAAGCTAAAACGCCAGGATTATGTATTTGTTAAACCGCTGAACCTATTTGAGTGAAATTTGATATGGAGATAGTTTGAGACCCAAGGCATAAGATGTATAAGTGTAACAATAAGTTTTTTAGGCGTGCCAATAGATGGCGTTAACACAAAATGTAGATCACGCTATCTATTACAAGATGCGGATCCTTATGAGGATCGCACTTTTGTATACCACGCGTTTTTAATGAATACTGTTTCCGTATTTTAGTAATTTATCCAAAATAATTTATTAATAGAATTCATCCTTACTAATCCCTACTCCTTACTTATTACTTACTAGCTGTTGCCCGCAGCTTCGCCTGCGTTTACTTAGATTTACAGCCGTTCGGATTGATGATGATTATTTTTATGGCCAGAGTTACGCCTTATAACATCAGCTATCTGCCAGTGAAAGTCTCGTCAAAATCGGCTTAGCTGTTTTATAGATTAACCGGAACAAACAGACAGACAAAATTGATTTTTTTAAATGTAAGTAACGTATATTATTTCATAGCTTTTACCCGCGACTTCGTCCGCATGTAAGAAGTATTTTTTTTAATCTTATTTTTCAAATAATATGGTTGCAATTTACGGGTTCCATACTATCTTTGTGCCAAATTTCATCTGTTCAGTGGTTTAGGCGTGAAGAAGAGACAGACAGACAGACAGACAGACAGAGTTACCTTCGCATTTATAATATTAGTAAGGATGAATTATTCTATTAATACTATTTTGGATAAATTACTAAAATACGGAAACAGTATGTCATTAAAAACGCGTGCTATACAAAAGTGCGATCCTCATAAGGATCCGCATCTAGTAATAGATAGCGTGATCTACATTTTGTGTTAACGCCATCTATTGACACGTCTAAAAAACTTATTGTTACACTTATACATCTTATCATCTTGCGTCTCAAACTATCTCCATATCAAATTTCACTCAAATCGGTTAAGTTGTTTAACAAATACATAGTCCCGGAGTTTTAGCTGCACAACTCCCATTTTCGTGGGATTTTCAGAATAACAACTATTTTAAGTCCTACGTTAAGTTCCAAAGTATCTTCATATCAAATTTCACCCAAATCTGTTCAGTGGTTTAGAAGATAGACAGTCCCGGGTGTTTACCCGCATTGTTCCCATTCCCGTGGAATTTTCAGGATAACAACTATTTAATGTGCTACGTCAGGTTTTAAAGCGTCTTCATATCAAATTTCACCCAAATCCGTTCCGTGATTTAGAAGATAGTCTTAGGGTTTTACCCGCATATTTCCCGTTCCCGTGGAATTTTAGGTTAACAACTATTTTATACCCTACGTTAAGTTTCAAAGTATTTTCATATCAAATTTCACCCAAATCTGTTCCGTGGTTCAGAAGATAGACACTCCCGGGGTTTTACACGCATAAATTCCGTTTCCGTGGGATATTCGGGATAAAAACTATCCTATGTCCTTTCTCGGGTTCCAAACTATCTTTGTGCCAAATTTCATCCAAATCTGTTCAGCGGTTTAGGCGTGAAGAAGAGACAGATAGACAGACAGTCAGAGTTACTTTCGCATTTATAATATTAATAATAAGTAAAATAAGCAAATAAGTAATAAGTAAGGAGTAGGGATTAGTAAGGATGAATTCTATTAATAAATCATTTTGGATAAATTACTAAAATACGGAAACAGTATTCATTAAAAACGCGTGGTATACAAAAGTGCGATCCTCATAAGGATCCGCATCTTGTAATAGATAGCGTGATCTACATTTTGTGTTAACGCCATCTATTGACACGCTTAAAAAACTTATTGTTACACTTATACATCTTATCATCTTGCGTCTCAAACTATCTCCATATCAAATTTCACTCAAATCGGTTCAGTTGTTTAACAAATACATAGTCCCGGAGTTTTAGCTGCACAACTCCCGTTCCCGTGGGATTTTCAGAATAACAACTATTTTAAGTCCTACGTTAAGTTCCAAAGTATCTTCAAATCAAATTTCACCCAAATCTGTTCAGTGGTTTAGAAGACAGACAGTCCCGAGGTGTTGCCCGCATAGTTCCCGTTCCCTTGGGATTTTCAGGATAACAACTATTTAATGTCCTACGTCAGGTTTTAAAGCATCTTCATATAAAATTTCACCCAAATCCGTTCCGTGGCTTAGAAGATAGACAGTCTTGGGGTTTTACCCGCATATTTCCCGTTCCCGTGAGATTTTCAGGATAACAACTATTTAATATCCTACGTTAGATTTCAAAGCATCTTCATATCAAATTTCACCCAAATCTGTTCCGTCTAAACCACTGAACAGATTTGGGTGAAATTTGATATGAAGATACTTTGGAACTTAACGTAGGACTTAAAATAGTTGTTATTCTGAAAATCCCACGAGAACGGGAGTTGTGCAGCTAAAACTCCGGGACTATGTATTTGTTAAACAACTGAACCGATTTGAGTGAAATTTGATATGGAGATAGTTTGAGACGCAAGATGATAAGATGTATAAGTGTAACAATAAGTTTTTTGACGTGTCAATAGATGGCGTTAACACAAAATGTAGATCACGCTATCTATTACTAGATGCGGATCCTTATGAGGATCGCACTTTTGTATAGCACGCGTTTTTAATGACATACTGTTTCCGTATTTTAGTAATTTATCCAAAATGTATTAATAGAATAATTCATCCTTACTAATATTATAAATGCGAAGGTAACTCTGTCTGTCTGTCTGTCTGTCTGTCTCTTCTTCACGCCTAAACCACTGAACAGATGAAATTTGGCACAAAGATAGTATGGAACCCGTAAATTGCAACCATATTATTTGAAAAATAAGATTAAAAAAATACTTCTTACATGCGGACGAATGTCGCGGGTAAAAGCTATGAAATAATATACGGTACTTACATTTAAAAAAATCAATTTTGTCTGTGTGTTTGTTCCGGTTAATCTATAAAACAGCTAAGCTGATTTTGACGAGACTTTCACTGGCAGATAGCTGATGTTATAAGGCGTAACTCTGGCCATAAAAATAATCATCATCAATCCGAACGGCTGTAAATCTAAGTAAACGCGGGCGAAGCTGCGGGCAACAGCTAGTTCATTATAAATGCATTAAACATTAACCGTTATAGTAACCGTAATACATCATAAAACTTTCGGTGACCTATTGATGGGGATAGGGAAAAGGAGGGCAACTCATCTGCATAACTTTTGGTTGTGCGGATGTCTATGGGCGTCGGTAGTTATGGCAATCGATTCGCGCGGTTGTATGAAGCTTTGTCTCTGTTCCGTTTACTTACTCATGTGGTCATGGCTCCGACTGCTCGGTTGCCTCCTTATATAAAAATAAATTAAAAAATGGAACACTTAGTAGTTGATCACTCAGTTCTACACATATTAAATTCCCTTGAATTTGTTCCCTTGATTTTGAGCAAAATGGCAGGACGGTAAATTGGAACATGAACTTGAACAAATAAATGATAAAACAGTATAAATTAATGGAACAAATAAATTATTTCACCTTGAACATAAATAGAACGATACTGAAACTGAATCTTTGTTTATTATTATTGAAAGTTTTGACAGCAAATAACGAATGAATGTACAAATGTTTGTTTTAATGTAAAAAAGCTATAAATGTTTTTATAGCTTATGGCTCGGATCACTCTTAAAAGTAGTAACAGTTAAGGACTTTTAGTGCTGTAAATAAACTTCACATAAGTAGATTCATGTCTGCTTTATTTTTGTCTAGCCAAAATAGATTGACGATTAGTAAGAGAACATGTTACTGTCTACGCAAAAATATTTTAAAAGTTCTTGTAAGAGAAAATATTATTGTCTTAGTTGCATCTGAGTGGTAGGTTATTCGTCTTTTAGATCATTGAATGAGTTCAAACGGTGAATGATAAAAAAAGACATGCTTAAAAGCGTTAAATGAATTTGATCATAGCTTGAAAGCTTTCATTTTTTATTTATATATTTTTTGGATTATATATTTTAAATTTTAGCTGTTCGTTGTGTCATCATCGTCCAACCTTTTCCGTCCACTGCCAAAATTGAATAAGACGTAATTTTTTTACCGATGGGAGGGTTACGCTGTCCCGCACTTCCGGCTGCATGCATACCACCATTCTGCTTTTTTCTCCCGTGAAATAGCCTTGCTGTGTTTCGGAGAGAAAAGCAAGACAGGCAGTGTAATTACTGACACCGAGACTTAACATCTTATATCTCAAGAGAGGTAACACATAAATTAGTTAACTAGGCTAGTCTCCGGTTAACTTGTTTATGTTCATGAGCGACGTTGACTATTTACATCGTGTAGCTCGTCTGTCCGTTTGCCTATCTAACTAACATAAAAAAATATTTTTTTACTTCAGATTAAATTTTCTTAACGCTGTTAATTATACTTATAACCTTATCCTGTGTCATTTTACCATATTTTGTAAACTCTTGGAAAAAAGTAAGTAGCGCAACTTTTTCAATAAATAAAAAATACCATACCTTACACCCGTAACAAAAGGGTTCCTCACAGTAAATTAGACATTCCTTTATTTTGAATATAATATATATAACGTAATAATATATTCTATATACATATATAATCTAGATGAATAATTACTTAGTAGTGAAAATTCCACTATCTAATATTTATGCGATTTAATTTTAAGCCTTTTACCATTTTGTTTACAATTTTTGTTTTATCAATTTTTGTATTGAGTTTTTTATTTGTAAAACCCTCTCCTAGGTTTTTTTTTGGGTTCCAAACTAGAAACTAATAAAGAAAATGTTGTTGTGAAAATATTTAATGTTGTTAATATTAGCTTTAATTAACGATAATAACGATTTAGGTAAAGTTACTGAGTAACTTTGTTCTAAACCTATGCTGTAAATAAAATTATACACTCTCCATCTTATTTACATCTGAATCTATTTACAAGGTTAGAAAATAAAATCTCAACGCAATAAATGTATTTATAATAAAATAATACAAAATCCGTATCTACAAGAAAACTCATTTAAGCGTACTCATATTATTTAATTCAATACGTAGGAATGCTTTTCAACAACAAAGCAGTACTTTAAAGCTTTCATCAAACGATACCTATACGAAATAATATACAGCTTCTGTTTTATGCAATGCTTTTTATGGATGAGAACATTAAAACTACGTGACGTCATTATTCTTACAATCGAAGACTCCAAGCAGTGAACGCTGTTGCCTTAGCTGCCAGTGGTTTGTGTTCAAAATATTTAAAAGAATACTTGTCAAATACGAGAAGTACTCAAACCGCCTTGGCCTGTACAGTAGCCGCGCCAGTATATCTTCTGAATATTGATCTCTGATATAGTTTCAGTCACAGAATTATACAGTGTAGTAGTCATATAGAGAATAAAAAATTCATAGCAATGCTTGTGTGCAGGTTATCCCGCTCTTCCTTCCACAATACATTTTTGGCCATTTGTAGTTAGATGACAAATTTAATTAGAATGTGACGACCAGCGAATATGGTCGCATATATTTAGTTTATACATATGACCGACATTTGTCTTACCGTTTATCATCCAATACATATTTGAATAATGCTTTTTATTATGATACTTAATGAAGTCGACACTAGACTGAAGACTCGTATATTACAATCTGTACGATCGGCTGCTTTCTTTTCGGTAAAGGATTCGTCATGTTGAGTATTACCGCCTCTAATGCGGCCTGGTATTCCAACTGTCGTTTTTCGCTGAGTGAATCACGTCCACCACTTAAACGTGGCATTGTGACCTGAAACAAAAAGGGTTTATTACATCATTTGGACCTCCGTAATGTACCCGTTCCTACATTAAAATGCTATGAAATGTTAGATTCGTTTTTTTTTGCAGTAAAACCTACTCGATTGTCGTGACGGTAAATGGAATGATGCTATAATTTATTTATTTTATTTTATCTTTCATATAGATTTTTATTAATTATGAATGGTAATATAGGCGTATAACCATAAGCGTATCAACTTTTTTGAAGATTGAAAAAGTCTTCTCTTCTTTTTTTTCATTATATTTACTTACTATTTTTAATATTTACTATTTGATATTATATTTAGTTCTTATTAAAATATTAAGGTACTATCTTCAAAATATTATTTCATTATCATGTATTTGATTGTATTACAACGATGATTTTAATTCATCAAAATATATTCCCTAAACAATTCCTTCACGTTCTTATAGGCATAAAATAGGAATGTTGACACATATTACAAATTCATGTTCAAGTTGTATATAATTGAGTTTTATTGAGTCAGTCTTTTTCCATTAATCTTCATAAATAAGAGATAAAGTAAGCCAATGTCATAAGTAGGTAGGTAGTGTAGTAAATCATCGAAATCATTGCCCACTTACCTATTCCTATTAATTCATTAAGATAAAAGAGCAGTAGTAATAGCTCAATACTGTAGATGTTAAGCGTTACAATTTTAATCAATGATATTTCACTAAGCTTTTAAACATAAGCACATAATAACTACATTTGTGGAAATACACTCATTTAAAAAAAAGACATTTTTAAAAAGCAACCCAAGCTTTCACACTTATTTTAGTTCTAATGTTGTTGCTATGGGCGGTTGCTGTGACGATGGTTTTGTTACACTCAGCAATACCACATATAAACCACTGATAGGTATACGCATAATCATCATCATCTCCTGCAATACATAGGCCTCTTTCAATATATGGTAATAAAAATATTCATATATGTACATACTCATTGCAATTATTTATTTATGTGAATTAAATTTCAGTAAAAGTCAAATGGTCCAAAACTGAAACTTCAGTAATTTTGGTTTGGTTGATATAATTGTAATTGTAAAAGGTACCATACTGTTTTGCAGCTGGGTTCGGCCGGCACGACCGGGGTGGTACCTTCCGCTCACATTACACCGGCATCAAGTGACAGCTATGCTGTTGCGTTTTGTGCGGTTTGTGAGTTTCCGGCGGCCCATTGGAGGGATAGGGAACGGAACGCATCTACATAACATTTGGTTGTGCGGATGTCTATGGGCATCGGTACTCGTAGTCACGCTAAGGATCCGACTGCTCGTTTGATTTCTTTGTCATTAAAAATAAAGTATATCAGTGAAAGTTGTTTCTATTATTCTATTTTTAAAAGGCAAAGTTATTTTTTATATAAAAGTATTGTTTTAGTAAATCGAGTTTGACTCATCTATACTAATATTATAAAGAGGAAAGAGTTGATTGTTTGTTTGTTTGCATTGAATAGGCTCCGAAACTACTGGACCGATTTGAAAAATTCACTATTAGAACCCTACATTACTCTTGATGAACAAAGGCTTATAGAATTGTTTACAAAAGTTAGGGATTTGTATCAAAACATCGATTATGTAACCCAACATATAAAAGATACCAATAAAAACCTAATATCACTTATACGTTGCGGAAACTATTGACATTAGAGCAAAGTCATCTAGGACATAAATGCCAATTTACAAAAAATCCGCAATACCATGTGTCTAATTATAATTATCGTTATGTCACAATGAGGTATACCATTTCAAATTATAGAATAGAATAGAATAGAATAGAATAGAATAGAAAGAATTTATTTAGGTTGCATACACTGTTGCATACATTTTAAATAACAATAATTATAATCTAAGTATGTACTTAAGTTTTACATTAAATTATTCTATGGTATCTAGTATCTACATAACAATCTTAAATCTACTTTTAGTATTAACTAACAAACACAAAAATATATAATATTGATTATATACCTATAACAAAATATTTATTTATTTATTTAATATCATAAATTACACTACCTAATATATACCTAATATTATTACCTACTTAACATAGTAATAGTTAAAATACTTACCTAAACTATAATAAAATGCACAACAGTGTAATTACAATTCCTAAAATGGAAGCCACTCAGTTGAATGACTGTGGGACAAAACACAGTCCTGATTTTATGTGGCCCCTAAATAAACGAAGGAAGCATAGTTGGGTCAGTTTTACAGCTATTATTTTTATGATATTTATTATTATGATACCAAAATAAATAATCAAAAGTTATCTCATGAGTGTTATAATTATCAAAACCAACAATTACATTAGCCATGTAATTTAAGTAACATTTTTCAATCTTTGTTATTTCAGCAACCATCTGTCTAGGTGACTTTCGAAGTTCGCGTTCCCCAGTGCACTTTTTTGTTTTTCACCGGGAAATACTCTTTAGTGGTGGTTAATATAACGCATAGCGCCATAACGTAGCGCGCTATTTATACTCAACGTATAGCATACGCTATATAAATTCCTATTCGGCGCTATAACGTAGCGCCTCGCTACATTAGGTATGTAGCGAGGCGGCTAGCGTAGGCCGTAGTTATAACTTTATAACATTCGAACTACGCCAACGTGCTAGATCGTAGACGCTAGACGTTATAATTTATAGTTTATATGTCAGTCAGCGTCGAGTGCGCGCTAGCGCTAGATGTGTCGTGCGCTATCCCGGCCGGCTCAGGCAAGTTACGTTATTCTAGTCTTGCGACTACACGTTATAATATAGTCTATAAAATAGCGCGCTAGAAAAATATAGTTTATAGTCCATAGCACGTTATCATAAAATAGTTTATTTGCACACCACTAATACTCTTAGGCATCCAGCGGGGGGACTCTCCAGGCGGTATGTGGGACTCGCTGCGCCCGAAAGATGCCTGGGGAGACCCACTCCCTAGATGGGATGCCTCAGAGAATTTCCCGGAGAATTAAAAAAAAATAAAGAAAAAAAAAACATAGACTACAAATTGTTAACCCGTGTGAAACCGGGGCGGACCGGTAGTAAATAATTAACAGCTCAAGTTGCATTTATGTGATGTATTTCCGCTCTCGCGAGACGAATATTTACGCGAAGTGATAAAGTTACAATTTTACGAAATATTTAATCTTGGTTTAAAATTAAAACCGAGATTTGTTACATAATCGATTTGGTTACTTTTAGCAACCATCATCGAAGGCGCTGCCACATTAGAATCCGTAAAATGTAGTATTAATACAAACCTCATTTTAGTGATAGTCACCTTTATGTTTTCTCTTTATTTATCTATATATAGTAATAATTTACTATTTACATTGTACTTTTGTAGGCTATATACAATTAAGGG
The DNA here is from genome assembly GCA_963853865.1 of Helleia helle. Classification (NCBI taxonomy): domain Eukaryota; kingdom Metazoa; phylum Arthropoda; class Insecta; order Lepidoptera; family Lycaenidae; genus Helleia; species Helleia helle. The sequence goes on along the minus strand of OY971423.1, from coordinate 13,986,568 downwards.
CATTCATTCATGCATGAATATATACCTACATACATTAATTCATACATTCAATCATTAATGCATTCATTTATTTATTATTTCAAGGCGCGAAATGAAATATACATATTATTCTGTAAAAATGAAGCCATAAACTTTTCTCTCCCAACCGATACGCAACCGAAACGATAACCCCGTGTTTACGGGTAACCTATAACGGTGCGGTCTGTCCGTCGGGTTCAAATCTATCTTTAAATCAGGCTATAAACGTTGCTGCAATATCTATCAAACATTGACACGTAGTCGGCGCGAAGGTCGAACCACTGACGCACTTTTTCATTTTATGCCGGACTCATAAAAATATATATTTATAACATACTAGCTATTGCCCGCAGCTTTGCCTGCGTTATCTTAGATTACCATCGGTATCCTGATTGATAATGATTATTTATATAACCTATATCCATTCAATTTAAACGTAGCATTTTAATGATGAAAGATTTTTTTAAATAGGTCAATTAGTTTTTGAGTTAATTCGTAACAAGCAAACAAAAATCAAATCTTTCCCTTTTATAATATTATTAGTATAAGAGATGGTTATATAAATTTGTTTCTTGTATCCCAAAACATATATTTTAAAGTAGGACGCAGGATAACCGTTTCGTAAGGAGCCGACCTCATGGCATTGTACCTTGCAGAGCTACATCTACATAATAATAATGGCGGCCAGCTTGCAAGTCATAAATGTGCGAGTGGTAGTTGATTAAAACAATGATATCTCCTCAAAGAATTATTGTTAAAATCAAAAATTGTCCAGGGCAAAATTAAATCCTTATTATTAATAAAGTATTTATTTGGATAACAATTAATTTCATGTTTATAAAAACTCCTCTCATACAAATCATGCGCTGTACATTATTTTAGAACAAATTTGATAACCATAAAAAAGGTTTTAATGAGTTAACCTTAAAAGATAGACATATGCCGTCGATTTTTTTTTTAACTTTTAAAGAGGTACAATTTTGTTATACATAATTATTACGTAACTTTAACCGTTTACGCCGCGCACACAACGAAAGGCCTTTCTGAGACGTTTCAAAGTTTTTTATCAAATAATTTGTAATATTTCCTGCTTTGCGCGGTATTAATTATTTTTTCGGCGCAATTAATGATACTACAAAATTATAAAGTTTACTTCATTTACTAGCATCGTTTGTAAATAAAAGAAAATTTAGAAAAATCAAGTTTTTTCTAAAGCGGGTTCCAGCTTGATGGATCACAAATCCTGCTCTCCAGAGCAGCGCGCGCGATGAACCGCGCCCCGCAGGGCGTCCCCCTTTCGAATATATCTTAAGTAAGCCATCTGTTCACTTACTGTACCGATTGAGCTTAAAGGCCATCAGGCCGAAAAGTCTAGCTAGCCCTTCCGAAAGAAAATATTTTTATTATATAATACACATATTTATTACACATCCATGACCCAGGAACAAAATATTTCTGTTCCCTGGCGGGATTTGGACCCGCAACCTCCAGCTTGAGCGCCATCGCGCTTACCACTGAGCCACAGAGGTCGTCAATTTATTGAATGAATTTTTCGGGATAAAATGTAATCTATGTCCTAATCCAAGGTATAAAAGACATTTCAACTTGCAGCCGAATCAGTTCAGCCATTTTACCGTGAAATAGCAACAATCACACAAATTCACATTGAAATTTATATTATTAATAAGGATAAGGATTGTACCGATTTCTTAGACGCGATTTAAAATTAATCTGTAGTTGAAAAGAAATCTTTTGTTGAGTATCAGTTTTGACCACAGAACATTATTGTGGTATTATTTTGGGTATTATTGACATACTTCTGTGTTTTGACATAGGTACATATGAAGATTTTTTAAATATCGATTGTTGAGGGTAGAAAATCATACGAAATACAAATTGAACCCGTTTGACACTTTTTTAAGAATTTGGTATCACGCGGTTTACGCATATGCCACTGACAAAAGCAGGGAAACTTTATTTTATACAGACGAAAATATAATATTGAGAATGGCAAAGTAAATCAATAAAGTTTTTATAGTATTTAAAAAGTCTATTTAAAAAAGCCTATATAGATTTAGTAAAATGTTCCTATTACACAAAGTTACTTGGAAGAAATCGCTTAGAAGCGATAAAGTAGCCGTTGTACGTCCGCATTGTATTTAAGTTTGTTTTAATTTTGTGTTATATTTTTTAATTTTGTGTGCTTAATAAAGTATAGGTATTAATTGATTCATAAAGTAAAATAAAAGAAGAAGAACTTTAATGTTTAAAGGTCGAATTTCAACCCCTGATATAAAACTACTTCTTATGCTTGAGGGTAAAACATGGTTTATTTATTTTAAGCGCCATAGTGTTGTTTGGAATCTTTTATGGGGCTGTAAACCTCAAAATGGTCGCCCTTTCGCCATTGAATCGTATCGACCCGGTAGACTTATGCAAGCAATGTGAAGTACCATCGATTAGAGTTGTGATGTAATCTTTTCTTTAGGTACAACATATGGATATGTACTTGTAGGTTAAATGATAAAAGCACAACTTATTTCCTATTGGTTGTTGCCCAACAAATAATGTTAAAATAAATATAAATTTAGCCAGTTATTTAACTATCATTTGTACGATAAATAGCCTCAGAGGCTCAGCCTGGCTATGGATACATGTAATTGTAAATTTCTTAAATATATTTTCATTCAACTTGATACAAGCTTACTACGCAGTTTAATTTGGAGTGATTGTTTATAAATATCAGTTTATTATTTAACCTAATACTATACATATACCATTATATTTATGACCATTATCAATAAATTCAATCAATTTATCATAACCAGTCTAATCTATTTGTTAGTCATAATTAATTAATTATTGAGATCTCTAACGTATATACGTATTTCTCATAGTATCATACTCTTCCAGTTTAAGAAAGATAGAAAAATATTTTACTGTCCACAACAAAAGATATGTTATTATAAAACATAATCGTACACAACAGTTTGACATACATATTAATATTGTGAACAATAAAGGTAGCCACTCAGCATTTGCCACACCATTACAGCAATGGTGAGACGCTGATTTTCAGTGACTCCTCATTGTCACTCGCTTGGAGTTTATATTGTCATTTTCAATTTAAATCACCAATAAAGCTAATATTAAACTGTATCGTACATTAATCAAAATTTGACCAAAATGACGAAGCAGCCATTATAAGGAAGGCCATGTCGTAGATTTCTATCGTATTTTTGCATATCATTTTCTGAATCTTTCAAGGCTTGTCCCGATGTCAAGGTCTTCCTATTTTTATTGGTAAACAGGAAACATCGGTCATCTTAATATATAACAGAATATAGGAATAAAATAAATCAAGTTATACTTGATGAGCTAGCGGCTTAGGACCAGACTAGTTGGCCATGAAGTCAAGGTCGACTCTGGAAACCAGTACTGAAATTAAAACAAGTAGGCAGCCAGAAAAAAAGTAATATGTAATCTTGCAAAGTATAGAAGATAACAATCAGATTATGATATATTCACTGACAACCGCACGAAACGCTACAGTATACACCAAAGAAAGGTATAGCATACACTGTCACTTGACGCCGGTGTTATGTGAGCGAGATGAACCACCCCGGTCGTACCCACGCGACCCAAGTCGGCTGCATAGCAGCATGGCACTACCGCTTACTAAATTTACTGTTTTTTATTTACTATGTACCTACAGACACTTATTATAATCCACCCTTGGTGGAATAGCCTTGGTGGCATTCGCGTCACACTCAGGAGAACGGATAGCCGATGGGCCAATAAGGTTCAAAAGTAGAGGCCACGTTTGGGTAGACGAAGTGTTGGTCGACCATTGACCAGGTGGGAAGACGATCTCCGTGCGGTGGCCGGTCTGTGTTGGACGCAAATGGCAAGGGATCGGCCGTCTTGACGTTCATTGAGGGAGGCCTATGTTCAGCATTGGACGGATAGGGGCTGGTATTAATGATCCTCTTACCACTAAACTGCACACTAAATCCCTAACAACTAAGAAGGCTATATGAAGTCAACTTTATAATTCGCAGGTTTATTGACGATGGTAATTATTTACCACTTAGGCCGTTTGAACTTTCATCACCTTATGCAAAAAACATCGCCTTTCCTATGATCTCGTGGCAATCAATTAATGTACCAGTCCTTTTGCGTACTATCTAAATGATGTTATGCACATGTAACATTCAACAAGATCTTTCGTAATACGTAAACTGTCATAGACATCCCAAAGGAATATGATAAAGGCGAGTCATCCGGACTGGCGAGGTAGCGGGCGTCGCAGCGTCTTGTGAAAACGGTAGATGTTTTGGGATAAATTTGAATAAAAAAAATATAGGACTTGAGATTAAAAAATAGCACGCTCACTGTAGTATTGGAGATTAAATATTTCCGTATAAAATAATGTGTTAGTAAATATTCGTTTCAATTTTTATTTTAGCCTGTTTCCAGGATTTTTCATGATCGATCAAGTACATCTTATCGTCATAGAGAACCAATCAGCACATCCTTTAGATAATATCTGTGTCTCTGATATTTTTGTGAGATCGTTATATAATAGTGAATATCTCTAAATTTGGCAAACCATTTCTACCGTTTCGCCTTCGGTGACTCGACTTAAATATAATACACGCGCTTAGATTGAAATTATAGTTTGTCATTATTTAAGACCGAGTAAACCATAAAATATTTATTTCATGGCGTCATAGGAAAACTTATTTATGTTTCGATACGCGACGTAAAACAGTTTTAAATATATTTCACTAGTGTACGAGGCAAGTTTGGTCAGTGGAACACATTGTGTGGAAAACAAATACTAATCAACAAAAAGCTTTTTTACTAGTAAATCTCTTAATTGCTTACAAGGAGTCTGTTAAATAATTTGACCTTCCTTCATGTAGTACTCTAAGTAGGTATCTAATTTGTACAAAATAAATAATTTAAAGTTAGTGTCCAAACTACACCACTGGCAATAAAAATAATAATATTTTAATTAATACAATACAATAATTAAAATACATAAATTAAAGCATTTTTTTAAAATCCTAAGCTGATTGGCAGTAAATTTTAACGATAAAATATAACTATCCGAAGAATAAGAATTTCGCAAAAACTTTCTAAAAGCAAGTAAAAATTTAATTAATTCAATGTTCCGGGTTAATTTTAATTAATTCTTTAACTGTAATGGGGTTGTCATTAAAAGTAAGAACATTAAAATATCTTGTACGAACAAGTTGAAGATGGGGTTGAATTGTGAAGGAGGAAAATGGTCTTAGAAACAAAATCACATAAATATATTATCTAATAGGTCACTTGGCGCTATAAATATTAAATAAAGAAAATAAAAGAATACGAGTATTTCAATTACACGATCGTTATTATCGTGTTAAATGGCATAATATCAGAAATCTCCAAATTGATAAGAAAACACGAAGCTCGAAAATAAAATAGAAATACATTAGGAACTACAAATTACTTTTACAAAACGATACTATTACTCGAATGCTCATAACTATAAGGTCACAGCGGCAAGGGAGCTATTCATAAATTACGTCACACGAGTTTCAAGATTTATTGACCCCCCTCCGTCCTTGTCACAGTTTGTAAGGCTGGGATCTCCTAGTGTGACGTCACATTTTACATAATATATAAATTATTAAATAAAAAAGCAATTAGTGTTATTTCCATTTCAATAATTTTTAATTTCGATAATAGCTCAAATTTCGTGTAAAATATCTTATACTTAGATAATATGTGACGTCACGAAAAGGACCTTTTGTCACAAAATGTCATACTTCGTCCGTCCCCCGTCTCCCCTTAACATGTCACGTAATTTATAAGGACCGAAATAAGGCCAAGGCGACAGAGGCTAACATAAACCATACTCACGACAGTCAAGACCTTCCTGAGGTCGTGTAGTGCAGACACATCGACCCCCCTGCCGGCGTCGCCCAGTCTCCTCAGCGTGTCTGCCAGCGGCCCGGACAGCGCTCGCAACTGCTGCCAAGACCTGGCGTACTGTCGCCGCACTAGCTCGATAATGGTCGAAGTCAATGCCAAACCGATGAGTATGTACAGCGTACATAGTAACATGTATTTCGGCCTCTCTGAAAATTTTACGAGATATTGAACATTATGTGTATGGGTCTGCCAATATCATTTTGTTTATGAATTTGTTTGTAGCTTGACTAGCGCGAAGGTATACTGTTTAGATTTACGATATATGTGATAAAGACTAACATTTAGATTACTTTTTATTTAGATAGTAGGTTATTTAATAGTGGGGTTGAAACTTGATTCAGTATTTTAGATCGTAAAATTATACTATGAATATTAATTAGTCTCTGATATTGTGGCAAAATAAAATAAAATATACTTAATACAAATAAAAGTCTACGTTATGCAGCCATAAAATATGGTAACAATATTAAGACGTATTAGTTTATTTTTAAAATGTATCAAATACAAGTTAAGCAGCTGTTGCTGAGTGGTTGAATACGAGTATTACTAATTCCTCTACGATACGTATTGTGAAGACGCATGGTTACTGAGACCTTTTAATGAACCTTTTCTATGTTCTAGAAAGAACGGCAGAACATGCAGTAATTATTTTTTTATAAATTATTTAAACTTTTGAAAAATATTCTATGTCCGTACGGACTTTATTCTTGAGTTTCCTTTCTCCGTATACTATTTATTTTCGCCCAAAGTTGGGCTATAATCAACGTTGAAATACGAAAGTTCAGAATTTTGTATTTTTTAAAATAAGACAGACAGATAATGACGAGATTCATTGATGTTATCGTTAGTTTTTGATGGCCAACGTCAAACATTGTAATAATTACTGTTCCACGTTTGTATGGAAAGATGAGCGACTTGTGTAACCTTAAGGTGAGTGCCGTGAAAACGACCCAACTGATTTTTTCAGAAAAAATACATACTACGCTCTGATGTATTTACTTTAATCTGGGTATTTAAAATGTTTGTAGAATATTTAAAACTGTATGAAAAAAATTGAAATGAGGCTGTTTTTATTATTAAATCTGTGAAAGCTCTAAAACTACTAGTGATATTTTAATAGTTTTTTAATTAAAACCTTTGTATATCATTTATCTTTGAACTGGGTAAATTTCATCCAAAAATAATAATTAATGTTGACGAAAACAGAATAGGCAATACAAAAATGAGTTGCCTGGGCTAGTTCCAGGTTTACTTGTTTATGTTCATGGGCTGGCAACTGACAACTTCCCGTCATGTAGTTCGTCTGCCCTTTTGCTTATCAAACTAACATAAAAAATATGTAACAAAATTTGTCCTGGGTGATTTCGTTATGATCATGACCAACGTTAGCTACTTACCACGTATACCGCAAAACACGGCATTAGCTTTAATAACTCCCCCGACATCAAAAGCTTAGACCGTTTGATATGCTTATTTCATAACATAAACTCAGTTGGTATGCGTGTAGAACAACATTAAAATGTAATTTTATACGAAGAAACATTTAGTTGTAATTTATAGAAGCTATATAAAAATAATTTCATCACTAAAAATATTGAAATATAAAAGCCTTCTTTTTTATTTGCTACTTATTTATAATATCTATCTGTCATCAACTCCCAATTCTTCTCCGTTTTCGTTTAGTCAATTATCTGTCAGTGGTGTGAAAAAGACGATTGTATCCATCTCCTCGAAAGCCGTTGGTTGTGATTGCATTGGCCGTGACATGATAGTTCCTATTATCGATATCATTGCTCCTGTTCTTACTAATATCCTCAATTTCTCCCTCAGTACTAGTGTTTTCCCAAGTTTATGGAAAGACGCATATTTAATACCACTACCCAAAAAACCCAATCCTCGATCCTTTTCTGAATATCGCCCCATTTCCATTCTACCGTTCTTATCCAAAATATTGGAACGCATGGTTCAGGAGCAATTATCGACTTTTCTAAATCAACATTACCTCCTCAATTCCTTTCAATCAGGTTTTCGCCCAGGTCATAGCACGACTACTGCCCTTGTAAAGATCACGGACGACATTCGTTCGGGGATGGATAGCAAGAATCTCACTATATTAACACTGCTAGATTTCAGCAATGCCTTTAACACCGTAGATCACGAGGTTTTACTTTTTCTTCTTAAGTCCATTAACATCTCGTCTGAGGCAGTTGATTGGTTTAATAGTTTTCTCCTCGGTCGCCGGCAGCGTATCAAATTAGATAGTGTATACTCCTCCTGGTGTAGCATTTCGGCCGGCGTTCCCCAAGGAAGTGTGTTATCACCTCTTCTTTTCTCTATTTTTATTAATGATATCTCTAAAAAAATATTTTCCCCTTTTCATATGTATGCAGACGATTTGCAGATTTATAGACAATCTCCACTGTTTTCCCTCTCAAGTGCCATTATACAAACCAATAAAGATCTGGACGGCATTCTAAAATGGAGCAAGGACTTTGGTTTGAACTTAAACCCGGAGAAGACGCAGTGTATTATAATGGGCAGCCGTCAATAAATCGCGAAAAGCGAATGGAACAACCTGCCCAATATTACTGTCGGAGATACTGCTATACCTTTAAGTAACACCGTCAAAAGCCTGGGTATTCACTTAGACCAAACTCTATCGTGGCATGTACATATTCAAGAGTTGCGTAAGAAAATGTTTGGTGCTGTCGCTTCTTTGCGACGGCTTAGTAACTTTCTCCCTATCCCTACCAAAATCTCTCTTTCTCAGTCTATACTTTTACCTATTCTTGACTACGCGGATGTGTCCTTCTGTGACCTAAACGAGAACTACCTTAGTGTCCTGGAGCGCCTTCAAAACTTATGCATTCGGTTCATTTTCGGAATCAAAAAGTACGACCATGTTTCCGAATACCGTATTAAGCTCAAATGGCTTCCCATACGATTGCGTCGGAACAGCCACATACTACATCTCCTTTACAATGTCCTTTTTAATCCTCATACTCCTTCATATTTAAAGGAAAGGTTTTCTTTTCTTGGTGACAATACGTCTTTTCTTCGTTCTTCAGATAAACTAACCCTTTCATTTCCCGTCCATAAAACTTCTTTCTTTGAATACTCTTTCACTGTATCTGCTATTCGCCTGTGGAATGCTCTACCCGAATCGGTCCAGAGATCTCAAACAATTGCGATATTCAAAAAACGCCTTAAACACCACTATCTCGCCCTATCCGCACTGTAATACACTGTTGTTCTCAATGTGTTTTACTGTTTTATCACAATATTTATTACTATAGCTCAATATATTATCTTGTTTTGTACGTATTTGTGTTCTGTATGTATGTATGGATGTATTTATTTTATAATATTATAGAAGTACTCTTATTATCAATACCTACATCTCGTTCGTGTACCTAATAGTATGTATTATATTGTATGTATATGTAACAGTAACAGAAAATACCAAAATATTTTAATTATTTGTTTCTTATTCAACAAAGAATGCTTGTGCCGACTCCTACCTTTTCTCACGCCGCGATCATATTTTTTTTTTTGTTATGGTTGTCTGGTAGAGACCGCTTAAAGCGGTAAGACCGCCATTTTTGTGCGTACTCCTAGTCATAAGTTTGTTGTTACCTGTTAATAATTTTATGGTACAAAATAAAGCATATTATTATTATTATCTACCACGTTTAAATCTGTTATCAAATAAATGTTTTATGTTCATCTATTTATTTCATTTTTTTTATTTATTTATCTGTTAAATTATTATAATGAAGTCATTTATCTTTTTCTGGGGTTGGGTACCCGAAGGGTAAAAACGGGACCATATTACTAAGACGTCACTGTCTGCCTGTCTGTCAGTTTGTCTGTCATCCGGCTGTATCTCAAGAACCGTGATAGCTAGGCAGTTAAAATTTTCACAAATAATGTATTTCTATTGCCGCAACACAACAAATATTAAAATCAATATAAAATAAATATTTAAGGGGGGCTTCCATACAACAAACATGATTTTTTTGTTAAAGTATCTATATAACTGTCTATTATATTATATAAATCTATGCAATATTTATATAATTTAATACGGAACCCTTCGTGCGCGAGTTGGACTCGCACTTGGTCGGTTTTTGTTTTTGGACGATGACTTAATCCGAAATATATTTCTTGTGAAGATAATCTATAATGTCACTGCTGTTTATAATTAAAATTAATTAACTGCAATTATTTTATTATTATGAGATTATATTACAAAAATATTTAAATGAACACTAAAATACATAATATTATGTTTGAAATCTTGTGATCATTGAATTATTTATTTATATGCAAACGTTTGTAGGTATTATATTGACACAAATTATTTAACAGATATTGTTCAATCTATACAAGGTATCAACATATTATGCACATAAACGTTCGTGAAACTAAAGCATAAAAAGCCAATGTTGGACGAAGGAAGTTACATACCTCTAGGAAGGAAGATGCAGGATAAAGGACGACATACTGTGGCATTTATAAAAAAGAGAGTTTAAAAATAATAAAGAGTTATTCCTTACAATACCAGGTTTTATATTAAATACGAAGAACCATTCTAGTAATAAAAACTCGAACACGATCAACTCACTTGGCACAAGATCTCCAAATCCTATGGTGGTCATGGTGATGAAGCAGAAGTAAAATCCATCGTAGAACGTCCAGTCGTCCTCCCACATCTTGAAGACCAGAGCTCCAGCCGACAGGTACAAGAAAAGAAAGCCCACAGCCCACAGCGCGTACAACGACCGCTGTCCCGCCGGATTTGCTTCCGACACGCGCGTACATAATTCTAAACGATCGAAATCATATTTTATTGACAAATCTACATTCATCTAGTTAATGATTTATTTTTACTTTAAAAATTGCAAGCAAAAGTGAGGCGAAGGACACCTCTAGCACCGTCAAAAGCGAACAAGACATTCATAGATAATGTTGAAATAACGAACTCCGCGAAATAAAAGTGAAAAACATACCTATATGGATATTTACCATATCCCGTTTTAAATAATTTACCACTATCTTTCTTATCCTTTTCGTCTATCCGTGCAGATTATTTAATAGAAAAAGACTAGCGTTTAGTTTTATTCAACAATCAGACAGTTAAACAATACATTTCAAGGTGAAAAAAATCGTGAGAATAAAAATACACAGCACATTTAGCATTCACGTTACAATTAACCTCATCTAGATTTATATCCTGTGAAAAACGATGTTTAACTATTTAATTGAGATGTAGATAAATCTCTACCTGTACAAACTTACTTGGCATCGCTGGCAATTGTTTAGCGACCACAGATACAACAGTCGCAAATACTCTTCCGAGGTCAGCGATCACAGTCAGGGTCAGAGGTATACCGACGAGGGCATACGCGATACAGAATAATCTTCCCCAAAACGTCACTGGCACTATATTTCCGTATCCTATAAGATATAAATATGGTTAACAAAGGGTGATGATATTCATTGTCATAGTATCATACAAAACTAGTTTCATTGCTGAGTGAAATTTGCAGTATCAAAACATTGACGACCTCTGTGGCTCAATGGTTAGCGCGCCGTAATTTTGCCAGAGAAAAAGTTTTCTATGTTCCTTGACCATGAATGTGTATAGTAAAATAATTATTTTAAATATATTTATAGTATAAAAGTATTAAATATATTTCCGTTATCTGGTACCCGCAACACAAGTTCTTCGAGAACTTACCACGGGACCAGATTGACGTGGTGTAAAAGCATTCATAGATATTAATATAATTAATATCTCTATCATCTCTATCATCATCATCATCATCATCATATATAAATAATGACAAATGGAGATAGAGACAATTAATTAACGGTTCTACGCAGTTATATTTAGGGATGTAAGTCAAAGGACGCCAAATAACCTCTAATCCAAAGACACAAAAATGTCAGAGATGACTTTTTTCAACCAGCAACGTTCCTATTCGAATCATTGTTATCGGGATCGTATATTAGCCACGGATGTCGTCATTTTTTTTTGTTTTTTTTTATGTTAGTTGGATAGGCAAACTGGCAAACGTGCCACCTGATGGTAAGTGGTCGACGTCGCCCATGAACATAAACTAGTTTACCTGGAACGAGCCCAGGCAACTCATTTATGTGTTGCCTATCCTGAGACATAAGATGTTAAGTCTCGGTGCCAGTAATTACACTGCCTGTCTTGCCCTTCTCTCCGAAACACAGCAAAGCTGTTTCACGGGAGAAACAAGCAAGATGGTGGTACCCATGCAGCCGGGAGCGCGGCACAGCGCTTCCCTCCCACCGGTCATCTAGTGAAACAATAGTTTTCATCAAGAAGCTGATAGCTAAAAAAATGTTTTCCCTTCACAAATAGTCACGTCCTTGAGACGTTTTTACAAATAATATTTCTTTTATAGCGTAGGAGGGCAAACGAGTAGTCGAAGCCTTTTGTTGACTATTGACACCCATATGCATCCACACAATCAGAGATTATGATATGCGTTGTCCTCCTTTTCCTATCCCCCCCCCCCCAATGGGCCACCGATAACTCACAAACCGCACCAAACGCAACAGTATAGCTGTCACTTGACGTCGGTGTTATGTCGGTGCCGCAAAGCAGCATAGTGCTATGCTGCTTTGCACGCTCTTACTAAAAATTACTTTAAAAAAATCATTAAAATGGTAATAAATCAAAATACACAATACATGCTTACATGGACGTACACACCTATTGTGGTGAGCACAGTTGATGAGAAAAATACAGCCTGTAATATGCTCCACTTTTCTTCTGATGGTGGAAAATTCTGCTCTATTGCAAATGCTAGGCCGCTGCCACAAGCGTCTTCCAACACCTAACAAAATACATAATTTAAGAAAAACATCAACTATTCACTATCATCAGACCATTACTATCCATGCCATCATCGTCCTCTCCCTTCGAATGTTAAAATTAAGCAACCCAAAAGAATTTTAGCTTCCAAGAATATTACAGATATTGCTTTATGACATTGAGAAGCTCGTGGCTAAGGAATAATAGCCGCACGGATCAATCCATCAGGTTAAGCTTGCCGGGGTTGTTCCGTGGATGGATGACCATCTTTACATACCGAGACACCTGCGTGCCTCGGAAAGCACATTATGGGTCCCGGCTGTCATTCGAGGATCTTTGACAGTCGTTACGGGTCGTCAGAAGCCGTAAAGTCAGACAACTAGTCTTACCCAGCCTACTGTGTTGTGGAGTTCAGATAGGCAGGCGCACCTTTTAAAATACTGGTATCCTTCTGCGTGCGGTTAGACTCCAAAATAGTAAGGAAAAGGCTAGGCAGAAGATTGCTTCCCCACCATGGTTCAGGCCTTGACCTGGCGGTGGGGCTCTGTAGCCTAGGGTAAGCCCAGCACCTTGGTCGAAGCTAATTGAGCCGAGGGGGCTCTTTGTACCCCTTTTATAAGAAAAGGGGACAAAAGAGCAGGGGGCAAGGGGTGAGGACGGGAACCTCACACCATTGTACTGTCCCGACGTAGGGAGGGATTGTTCTGTGGTGCGGGACAACCCCTCTGTGGGGGTGGCATCGGTCCCCAGAGGGACTAACTAGCCGTCGAGGTGCCCTGTTTGCTCATTAGATCCGGGGCACCGCGCCAAAAGCGGCATTGGTGGCACTCGTCGGGATTTAGTGGGTAGAGCTGCGTCCACATAACCTCCGCGGGAGACCCACTTCCCCGGCGGGATGCCTCAGAGCATTTCCCGGCATTAAAGAAAAAAAAGGCAGAAGATTGCTTAATGACATTGGTGACACTGGCACTTCTTTAAGACGGATAATTAATGTTACCGTCTGTCTTATTGTCTCCATGAGACCGCCCAGTCTAAGAATAGTTTCCTCTCACTGTTACTATGAATATATCAGTCACAAAGATTCATAAACTCGCTTTGTGTTGTACGTGCGAGACTCGCATCTTTGCGACTCATGTCTCTAAGATTTGGATTAAGAGGGGGAGAGCGACACAATAGTAATAGAAAAGATAAATTTATCATAATATAAGGAAAGTTAAATACACATGAAAATTGTTTCCGTAGCTGAAAAAGGTAAAGAACTACCTTTCAACCTTACCATTTTCAAAGGTTTCTATGGCCAGTAGTAATCACTTACCGTCTCATCTTGTTAACCTTATAGAAAATACTATAAAAATTATCAAATTGTCATAAACTATACGTCCCTAATGCCCCTCTACACATATGTATATGATGCAGATGCATCGGCAGACACGTCCGCTGAAGTGTAGAGGGGGTGATTTGCTCGTCCGTCGTAGGTATTTAACGTCGGCAGATGAATTCGCTACAAATGTATGTTGTCGCTTTTTGTGACATGGATCAAAGCTGACAGACGTGTGGACGCATGTCGGTAGATGCATCGACAGACGTCAGCGATGAGATCTCTGCGGATGCATCTGACGACCCCTGCGGACGCATCTGTCTACGCGTAGAAGGTCCGATAGCCATTGATTTTATCCTCATAAAAAGCCTATTATGAAGATTTCATAAAATTCTTAGACAAATCTTTACTTACTCTTTCGTATACGGCTAATTGATCACTTAGTATCTTTTCTATGCTTACATCTTCAGTCCCATTGACATTGTAATCAGATACCACTCTTATAAGGTTCCAGCGTTCTGTGAGAATTCGGTCCCGTAAATATTCCTGCTTTGCTATCTCTGCAGGGTACTCTAATGCTCGAAAAACCTTTATAAGGCAAAAAGTTGTATTTATTAAAATTACGCTCAAAAACACACACACACACATAAGAATACATTTATTAGAGGTATTAAGGACTTTCACAATACACTAAATATAACTTTATTCATTATTTTAATTACGAATATTATATTACAATTTAACTAATTTGTATACTAAGGCCACTTAAAAATTTGAATAAAAAAAAATTAACAAATCATATACATCAGTTACGTACAAAAAAGTTTGTATTTCGATTCTTTTATAAAATAATATTTAAAAGTTTTAGATTTTTGTAGTTATAAAAAGCAACACATCGGCCACCTCGAAAGTTTTCACAGTTATCATTAGCTTTATATAGATAGCTTTACTGAAACAAAACCATTTTAAATATTTTCTCTATGTAGCAAAAATAATAAAAATCACACAAGAAGAGTATTTCTTTATTTTAGTTTATTAATCCCCACAAAAAGGCTCTAAAAGTCATTCAATTTACATCGTTCTGACTCATTTCTTAAGAATAACATTTTAATTTCTTAACCTTTATGTGTTTCGCATTTTAACGTAATAAAATCTTTTAACAATAAGACGATTTTCGAACCCTACATTTTAAAGTATGCATACATAGCATATATTTTCTTCTTTTACTATATTTACAAAAATAAGTATTACCAATGTTGCGCTGTAAAGGTAACAAGTTTTAAATTTAGCTAAAAATCTTTGATTAAAACTTTTTAAACTCTTTTGCATACAAGCATTTAGAAGTTCTTTTTAATTTTATTTCCGGATAGTCATACAAATCACTCATGTCTCCAACGTTACTATATACTGGCATGTACGGAGAACTCATTTTTTGGCTCATTATAGAATTCCAATTACATTCACTGAACCAAGTGTGACCCTTGATATCATATACGCTTGCTTTAAGAGAACCAAGCCGTCTTGGAGGATCCACTACTAACAGGCCCTTAACGAGTGATTTACAATATGGTGACATACATTGGGGAGGTTTATAGGCTCCTTCTAAAATTTTCTCATATAATTTTATCGTATCATTACTATAAAAAGGCGGATATCCCGCACACATTTCAAAAATGAGTACTCCAAGTGACCACCAATCAACTGCAAACGTGTATCCTTTAGATAAAATAATTTCTGGAGCTATATACTCCGGCGTCCCACATATCGTCCATGTTCTAGTCTTTATTATTTTGCAGAAACCATAATCACCGAGTTTAATGTATCCGGATTCATTTATAAATATATTTTCTGGTTTAACGTCTCTATGAATAATGTTACAATGATGTAGATATTCTAACGCTAAAACCACTTGAGCTGCGTAAAACTGAACTAACGGCTCTGAGAAATTTCCCAGCTTCTTCAACAATGAAAACAAATCACCACCAACTTGATAGGGTACTAACAAATATATGTACAAGTTATCTTTGCAGCAAAAGTCTAATGTTATTGTGAAAGGAAAACGAACGCATTGCATTATTATCTTTTCTTGTAATAATTGTTTCACAGCACTCTTTGTCACAACTGTCGCTTTCTCGAATACTTTCATAGCATGATAGTCAAGCGTTGTTTTATCACGTACGAGCAAAACTGTTCCAAAACCACCTATGCCAATTGTTTTTACAATATCAAAATCCTCGATAGACTTTTCATTGTTTACTGGATTTAAATATCTCTCTAAAAACTCATTTTTTAACGTATTTAAATACTGTCTATAATTGACGTATTCTTCATAGGAATATGATATCTTCTCATTACATTTATTTTGTATCATCTCAGTCGTGTATATGACTTGGACTTATCAATCTCATATAATATATTTCCTTCCATTAAGATTGGATTTTATTAGGAGACACAGCAGTGTCTCGCGCCAAATACACGTTCAAACATTATAATTACGAAAAATTTCGTCAATTTAATAATTTTAATTTCTTGATTTCGGCTTTCTTCAGGATTTGCCTAAGTTAGACTCAAGAATTATATATATGCATTATGACGTTTCGTTGACATAAGAGATATATTTTTTGTAATGTTTGTTTACATTAAGATAGGTGACAAATGTCTGTGCTTTCAAATTGATATTATTCTCAGTAGGTACTATATAAAAAGAAAATAATAGTAACATTGGAATAATTAAATTATTAAATATCGCATCTCTTAAATTATATTAATATAATAGAAAAATATCTCAAAACTCTGCAAATTCCTTTTCATATTTGCAAAACGAACTCTTCTTTAATTTTATCATCTCCAGATTAAGAAAATTACTCGTATCTGCGGGCTCTGTGACAGTCGGAATATAAGGTGCTGGAAGTTCCTGTTGTAATAATAAATGCCAATTTATATCGGAAAACCATGGATGACTTTTTATATCATGAGTACCATTTTTTAAACAGCCGTACCGTCTAGAAGGTTTAACTTGCAATAAACCTTTTAGCAAATTTTTACATTCTATAGATATATGATTGGGACATTTGTAGGCACCTTCTAAAATTTTATCATATAATTTATTTGTATCGGTTGAAGTGAAAGGAGGACAGCCTTTGCACATTTCAAAAATAAGCGTCCCCAAGGCCCACCAGTCAACGGGAAAAGAATACCCATTGGATAAAATAATCTCTGGGGCTAAATATTCCGGGGTACCACAGAGTGTCCAGGTTCTATTCTTTATTATTTTACAAAATCCAAAATCAGTCAACTTAATGTAACCGTTAGGCTCAAGTAAAATGTTTTCTGGCTTGACATCTCTATGTATGATGCTACAATGATGCAAATATTCCAATGCTAACACCATTTGGCTTGCGTAAAATTTTGTTACTTGCTCAGAAAGAGAGCCATTTTTGTGTATATGTGTGAATATTTCCCCGCCACTTACGTACGGCATTATTAAGTATAGATACACGTTGTCTTTGTATACATAGTCTAATGTTACAATAAATGGAAACTTCGCACACTGCATGAGCTTCTTTTCTAATAATATATGTGCAACTAGATTCGACTCGACTAAAATACTTTTTTCAACAACCTTCATGGCATGATATGTGACTTTAGTTTTATCTCTTATTAAAAATACCTGACCAAACGCCCCCTTTCCAAAAGCTTTAATAATATCAAAATCTTCTATGTTCTTTTTGCAACTAGGTGGGTTTTGGAACATGTTTTCAAAATCTTTTTTTAAAGTATCCAAATAAACATTGTGATTTTGATGATTAAATAAGGTATATGACGAGATTTTAGCCATACGTGCTAATATGACTTCTTTGTTTTCATTTCTTATAAATTAAATTCTAAAATATAAGTTTATTCAATGTAAAACCTTAGTAAATTCATAAAATGTAATATGTAAATACTAAAATGCAATATAATGTCGATATTAGCACCTGACATTGACATTAAGTAAATACGCAGTTCTTTAAATAACGTTTTGAAATACCTAATATTCTATTCATAAGTTTAGCTTAGCTTCATAAGTTTAGCTTCTTACCGTTTAATAATTTTATTTAAGTAATTGAGATTTTACAGTCTGCGTTCGGCTCTTAATGATTTCAATAAATTTTGCGTTTTCTTTATATACCTTTAATTAGAGTAGTAAGAAATTGTTCTTATTTATTTCACATACAGTTATAACAGAAAGTGAGAAATAAAATTATTTCATACGCGCATTCAATGCATACCTTTGAAAATCAAAATAAAAAGTTTGTCAAACCATCAATTCTAGAAATGTATTGTAAAGAATTATTTTTAAGAAAAGTTTGTATGAGTAACCTACTCATACAAACTTTTTAGAAACAAGTGTCATAAAGCAACATTTAAAGATTTTTGAAATATCGTATTTAATGGAGGAAGATAAGCAAAAATTTAATTACTCTTCGAATAGTGGAGGTTATTCCCTCCAAAAACAGGAGCACTACAATCAACATCTTCAAAAATTGCGCCAAGAATTTATTAGTAGATGGAATGAGAATATACAAAGTAATGCAAAATCAAGTGATTTTGAAAGAAAAAATATCATTGGAACGGGGGCTTTTGGTATAGTAATTTTAGCAAAACACATTGACTCGGGAAGATTTTACGCTATGAAAATGATGGAAAAAGAAAAACTGGTGAAATTGAAACAAATTGAACACAGTTATTACGAAAAGAAAATACTTTGCTCTTTAAATTTCCCCTTCGTGGTCTATATGAAATTCTTTTTCAAGGATAACGTTTACTTGTACTATATTTTACCATTTGTCTCCGGTGGTGAAATGTTTACTTATTTGCGGTCAGTGGGCAAATTTGACGAGAGCTCGTCTAAATTTTACGCCGCACAAGTCGTGCTAGCCTTAGAATACTTGCATTCATGTGATTTAGTGTACCGCGATTTAAAGCCGGAGAATATATTGATTGAAAAAAATGGTTACTTAAAAATTACGGACTTTGGTTTCTGTAAACTGATTCGAGGAAGAACATGGACTTTATGCGGCACCCCGGAGTATTTGGCCCCCGAAATCATACTGAGCAAAGGATACGGCATGTCTGTTGATTGGTGGTCGCTTGGTGTTCTCATTTACGAGATGTGTGCTGGACATCCGCCATTCTATGCGTCCGAGCCCATGAAGATTTATGAGAAGATAGTGACAGGAAAGTATCGGTGCCCGAGTCACTTTTCAGCTGAACTTAGAGATTTGCTCTCAAATTTGCTCCAAGTAGATATAACTAGACGTTATGGAAACCTTAGAGACGACGTTCTGGATTTTAAAAATGATAAATGGTTTCATGAAATTGATTGGGATAACCTTCTCACTAGTCGTGTTCGCGCGCCATACATTCCGAAGGTAAAAACAGCATCTGACACATCTAACTTCGATCATTACGATGAAGAAAAAATTAAAGAAAGTCCTGTTTGTTTGTTTGAAGAAGAGTTTGCTGATTTTTAGCTATATATATACTGTTGTAAGCTATGAAAATATTTAACTTTTTGTTATTTATGAGTAGAAGGTTTGTCTTTTAACGCCTTAATTAAATAATGATTATAGAATATACATTATTTAATAAAAAAATGAAGTAAACCATGTACCTTTAAATTAACGTGAAATTCGTATGACAAAAGTTAAACACATTTTTACAGAAAAAAAATACCAATTACAAAAACAATCTTACCAAGCCTCCTCCAGCTGTGTAAAGCATTAATGCAACGAACAGTCCCGCATGTGATAATACAGCTCGGGGGAAAAATCTCTCCCACTTGGAAGGAGGTGGCGCTGTGCCCATCAACGATTCAGTCTCCCAATTTACAACTTTTGCTCCTTTACACATTTTGAAAAATTGTATCTTTGTCACGTAAAGATGTTTTTAATTTCGAATTCTGCTTTCATGCTTGTACCTGAAACAAATAAACGAAAATATATATTTTTAAATACATGATGATTATAACAGATAACATTCATACAATGATTGTAATAATAGTTTGTTGAAAAGGGATCCTGAAACGCAAGACGTTGTTATGATGCCATTAATTACCGCTCTTTTACCAAGCATAACTTCCGGGAACTTATAAGGGGACCTTCAAGAAAAAAACATACTCATACCTATTTTAAAGGCAACACACCTGCTAATTATGTAGCGGGTTTCTATGGATGTCGCTTATCACTTACAACCAGGTGAAATGACTTTTTGTTTTGTTGCCTTCTATAAAAATGCGTATCCTTAGCTTCTCTAAATTTAAAGCAAAAAACATCACTGTAGATCATCAAGCAGCCAAGCACACGGCACAGCATTTATTTCATATAATAACAGCAGATGGTTACTGAATTATATAAGGCATTTTATAATATTTGAGCGACGATGGTCTAGTAGGTATGGGCTTGGCCTCTTGAGTGAGAGCCGAGAGGTCCGGGTTCGATCTTGACCTTCCTGTGATGCCTAGAAATGGAAATTTTACATTTCTAAATGCACCCAAACATGAGACCATCGC
Source organism: Helleia helle (assembly GCA_963853865.1). Classification (NCBI taxonomy): domain Eukaryota; kingdom Metazoa; phylum Arthropoda; class Insecta; order Lepidoptera; family Lycaenidae; genus Helleia; species Helleia helle. The sequence goes on along the minus strand of OY971423.1, from coordinate 13,965,838 downwards.
TTGCTCACCGGTAAAGGAAACATCGTGAGGAAACCTACATTCATGATGAGATTTAAAAGTATTTGATGGCGTGTGAAGTTCACCAACCCGCATTGGGCCAGCGCATCGGCGAACTATAATGGCCCAAAACCCTCGGCTGATGGGGAGATCCTGCAGTTGGACTGCAGATGGACATATAAGGGTTGATATTATTATATAACGTTTAGTGTAATGAATCCACGTATATTATAACTTGAGTGAAACTTTTGTAGTTATAATATTGATAAAACTTAGCAATAATTTATTAAATTGTGTACTTAAATAGGTTTAGGCTATAACCTTGAGAAAAGCAAATAATGCTCGGACACAATGCAGACGATAACTACTTATCTAAAACAGAATCGATTCTTTTAATAGCAGTTGATTGTTTCAGCTTCCTTATATTTAACTCTCTTTTTCTTTACCTTACACATATTTCAAACATCTGAGCCTATATGTATTAATAAGGTAACAAATAATTTAAATAAAAAGATACATCAGTATTAGTAAACGGTTCGAATTCAACATTAAAATAGAAAATAACAAATAAATAACTACGTAATGTTTGTTCAGGGATCTCTGAGCGCAATAACTTGCGGCCGAAAACAGTTTCAATAAATAGTGAATAGTTATGAGATACTTCATATAAGTATCCCTGAATTTATCTATCTCATAAACACAAGTTCTATTAATACTGGTAAAACTCTAAGCCCTGATTTGAAACAGAATAGCGCCTATTTCTTATTACAAGCTTTAATTCGTTTAAAAATGAACTAACATAACAGGTTGAGTATATGTTATTTTCATCATAATCATTATATATTATCATATAATATTATAAAGTAAAAGATTTCATGGAAGATACCGCACCGCATTTTTTTTACAAAATACCTATATTATATATTATATTATAATATTTGAAAATATTTTTTTCCAATGAGTTAGTTTTGCCTGTTCTTTTCTCAGTAACCTTGCCTTGAAACCGGTGGTAGATTCAATTGACATCCAAAAATATACTTTAATGGTACTATTTTGAATTTAGAGCCTTTATTCGTCCACTGCTGAACATAGGGCCTTTTTCAATGAACCCCAAGACTACTAAAGAGTTTCTTTGTTTTACGCACTAATCCCCGAAGCTATCAGTCTGATTGTTTTTACGTTTAATAGCCCGACTTTTGAGGAAGGTTTAAGATTATTTATTTTATTGAGAAATTTAGTTTGCTGTCCTGCCCTTCTCTCCGAAATACTACGGAACTGTTTTACGTGAGAAATAAGCAGAATGGTGGTACCTATGCTGACAAGAGCGCAGCACAGCGCAGCCCTCCCACCAGTAAAATTTTAAATTATAAGTTTTAGGTTAATGTAATATATGAAAAAATGTAGCGTGTATTGTGTGTGTTCAAGACTCTACATATATACTATTTTTTATCAAGATTGATCAATTCGTTCTTAATTTATAGTAGACCTTTTTTTTGTTAACACGGAGGAACGCCTTTACGAGCCATCTTTCCATTCTCATCCCTACTCTTTTGTCCATTCTTCTTATAAGAGGGGTACTTATAAGAGCCCCCTTGGCTCAATTCACTACGCCCAAGGTGCTGGGCTCACCCCAGACTACTGAGCCCCACCGCCACGTCAAGGCCTGAACCATGGTAGGGTGATAATAACCTACTATTATTACTAATGAAAAGTGACTCTCACAAATATTCTCTCTCACTTTGTCGCATGTCATTAAATTACTTTTAGGCTTTTAGATTTAGTTAATGTGTTTTTAATCGTATAGATTAACATTCAGAGAGATTCCACTCAAGGCACATGTCTGTACCTAATACCCACTATAACTCCGCGAGTGCCACAAATGCTGCCTTTGGTGAAGTGCCCCGGATCTGTTGAGCAACAGGGTACCTCGACGGCTAGTCAGTCCCCCAAGGAACTTACGCCACCTCCACAGGGGGATTGTCCCGCACCATAAAAGAACCCCTTTCAACGTCAAGATATTGCAATGGGATGAGGATGGAATCCTTCTCTTTTGTCCACTCTTCTTATGACAGGAGTACAAAGAGCAGCCCCCTCGGTTCAGTTCGCTTCACCCAAGGTTCACCTTAGGCTACTGAGCCCCACTGCCACGACAACTTGCTTGAACTATGGTAGGGAATTTATAGAATACCTACAGATAGACAGACAGAAACGATTATTTATCACAGAATATTGAACATAAATTATTTATATACTGGTATAGATTTGTCTTGTAGATTTTAATTCGTATTCCTCAAGAATCTTACTAAAATATATCCACAACGCTATGGCACCCGTTCTGTCTGGAGCGAATTGTTGCTGACTAACAAAAACTATTGAATTAAGCTCCACCCAGTCATATGTCCTACAATACATAGGTATGTTATAACATGTTATTTTTCGGTAATTTTTTTCATAACTAGCTTTTTCAAGTTAACTTTCTCTCTCTCTCTGACATCGCCATGAAAGTATAAAAGTAATGTCTATTGTCTTATTAGACAAATCACTTATATTCTTCTAGAAATATCATAAATCAGACTCATTTGTCTTGTGTTAAGTCATAAGTTATTACCGGCATATACACTTAAACACGCTCTACACCATAGCTTTTGCAGGTGCAACGCCGGCTGTTGACGAAACTGAATTATACGGTAACTGTTGATGATATTCGAAGTGATATACACTTCTATATATCGGAGAATACAATCTTTTTTTTATAGAAATCTTTTTTGCCTCCTCAAACGAACATTCGTTTCACCCGGTGGTAAGTGATAAGTGACATCCATAGACTGGTTGCTTATGGATGACACATAAAGGTGTGTTGATGGCCTTTCAAATATGAGTATGCTCTTTTCTTTAATTTTTTTCATTCAATATCAAATGTGTCATATTTTATAACAGTCGTAACAAATCAGAAAACAAAATGGAGAACCCTTTTCATACGATCATAAGACAGACCACCGGATCGAGTTTCTGGCGCCTCGAGTAATTTGCCACATATGTTATTATGGACGACAGACATACGCAATATTATTTGATGTGAAATATAAAACCAGTGATAAATAATAATAGGTTTGGGCAAAGAAAATATTTTACGAAAACGTTTATCGTCGTCTGAATACAGAAGAACTTACGAATCTAGAAAACTACATATTTTGTTTGACCAACAGATTTTTTTTATATTAGTTGGATAGGCAAACTGGCAAACGTGCCACCTGATGGTAAGTGGTCGACGTCGCCTATGAACATAAACTAGTTTACCTGAAACGAGCCCGACAACTCATTTATGTGTTGCCTGGACTCCAAAAGTAGCTATAATGACGTGGTAAACGCAAAGTTTGTACACAAGTGGAATATTGATTATAAGTTGTAATCACAAAAATTAAAGAAACACAGTTATTTTATTACTTTTTAGTTTAGTATTTTTGAAGTCGGTTTTAATTTTTTGTAAAATGTTTTCATTTTTCATTTAATAGATATTAAAAGTAACAAAAAATCCTCATGTACACCTTCTGCTATTTGTAATTAGGAATCGATCTTTTTTTTTAGAGAGCAAAACAACCTCAATTTTTTACTACTTCACTTTTAAGATGGTTTATATGACCTCCTTAAATTTTTACTGTTACTTATTCCGAACGTTTGCTCGCTTGAATTATTTGACTAAGAAACAATGCATTCGTAATAAAAAAACCAACGTTTAAATATTCTAATAAAAAAGCATAAACTATTATGTTCTCTGAATGTTAATCTATACGATTAAAAACACATTAACTAAATCTAAAAGCCTAAAAGTAATTTAATGACATGCGACAAAGTGAGAGAGAATATTTGTGAGAGTCACTTTTCATTAGTAACAAAAGTAGGTTATTATCACCCCACCATGGTTCAGGCCTTGACGTGGCGGTGGGGCTCTGTAGCCTAGGGTGAGCCCAGCACCTTGGGCGAAGCGAATTGAGCCAAGGGGGCTCTTTGTACACCTCTTATAAGAAGAATGGACAAAAGAGTAGGGATGAGAATTTAGACGGCGCGACAAGGCGTTCCCCCGTATTAACAAAAAAAGGTCTTCTATAAATTAAGAACGACTTCTTTACGTTGATAAAAAAAAAAATTATATGTAGATTAAGAACACACACAATACACGCTACATTTTTTTCACATATAACATTAACCTAAAACCTATAATTTAAAATTTTATTGGTGGGAGGGTTGAGGGACCCCTCTTATAAGAAGAGGGAACAAAAGAGCAGGGGGCAAGGGTTGAGGGCACGAACCTCACCCCATTGTACTGTCCCGACTTTGAGAGGGGTTGTTCTGTGGTGTGGGACAACCCCTCTGTGGAGGTGGCGTTGGTCTCATGAGAGACTGACTAGCCGTGCTCAACAGATTCTGGGCACCTCACCAAAGGCGGCATTGGTGGCACTTGCTGGGTTTTAGTGGGTAGAGCTGCTGCGCCCACTTACCACCTTGCGGACGCAGCGAGTCCCACATACCCGCCTGGGGAGACCCACTACCCGCGGGATGCCTCAGTGCATTTCCCGGCGTTAAAGAAAAAAAAAGAAGGTTATTATCATAGCAAATAGCAATTGGGTTAATTAGAAAATACAAAACGGGTAACTTTTATTTATGTCAAAAATAAATAATTAAAATATCTTAATAAAAACAATAGAAATGTCCAACCTGCATTGCGAAAAGTTACGTAAGTTAAAAAATGTTATGTAAAGCTTGCAAAAAATAAATTATAATAAAAAACAGTTAATACATATATTAAGTAATACGATAATAATAATAAATAATTAGCAACTGTTGACATTATTTATCAACTATTATTTAATATATAGAATAATAGTGGCCGGGGTAGAGTCTTGGCACTAACTATCCTATATTTAAAGATAAACTAGACATTCGTTTCGGAGTTTACCGCGTACTAGAACATGGTGCAATTTTTTATATATATATAGTATTTATATAATGAATATAAATTATTACATACCTTATTTTTATATTCTATAAACATTTTCATTGATTAAATAATACTACCATAAACACTATAAATAATTATATAAATCACAACAGCAATGTAAAAAGTTGGGAAAATTCACGTACTACTACGTATCTACGTACGAAACTGAAAAACTATACTCGGAAACATCCATGCCCGGCTGCGGAACGCGAATAACTGAAACATGACTTCAGCCAGGCTAAGGCGTGATAAACTTACGCACAGGAAGTTTAAACTGAAAAGAATTAATTGAACTAGTGTTCATATAGGGGTCAATCGACCCAACTTTATTTGAGTTTGCTTTGATTTTCTTTGATTTTATTGCTTAATTCCCTTGGCGAATATGACCTAAAATTATTATTCTATTTCATGCTTGACATTAAGATTGTCGAAATGACCGTAAACAATGAATCATATTATGTACACACTACACAATGTATGTGTATATTGTTTTATATTCGTATTTGTAATAACCGTATCGAACTTGAAACATAGGTACCAACTATTGCACAAAACCTCCGTGCAATACTAAAATTATTCAAAACGGGATACCTAGGTTTATCATGATTTTCCTTTTTACCTCGCAGAGCTCGATATTTCGACATTATCTACGAATTTTTGTTCACGAACAATACTAATGGTATCATCGCATTTAGTTCAAGAAGGTAAGTCAACAATTTATCTTCCCGAACATAGTTTTCGTTCAAGAAACTTAGTGGTCTATCGGCCGTCAGTTCTTCGGCGTATGTGACCGACCCAGACCCAACTTTAATTATCGTATCCGTATCTATCTCGGCTACACAACTTTAGACCTTTGACATATGACTTCAATGCGAATTCTTATCTATCAAAGACACCTTTACGGCAATTTCCAGGCTCTCTGCTTTGCCTGTTTGTAAGACAAACCAAAACCGAAAACGATTGGCACTTTTCTTAATTTTTTATAGTACCTTATTACAAAATCATTATGCCAAACACTTTTTCGAATACGATAACTATCTCATTAACATTGTTACGGCACGCGTTGTTATTTTTCCCCTATCTAAATTTTTCATCAACCTGACACAACCCTAAATGCTTCATGAACCGCCGCTCAATTCCAAGCGGGTACGCGTTTATGAAGTCACCTTATACGGTGTAATGTGCGGACAAATGGGGACCTTTTTGCGTAACAAGATCTCCCTAATATGCGGTAGTGGTCTTGGCGAAAACATTGAGCTTTTGTTAGTGTTGTGTTGTGGAAAGCAATATAAAAAGAGTATGTCTTAAAATAGTTAATGAAAAAAATCTTAGTCTTATACATTGCATCAGGGAGATATATAGTGCGATCCGAACAGCTCAGGCTTTAATGGCTATCAAGCTTAAAAATTGTGGATTTGAGAAACTTTTCATAAGATCTGGCCAATCGGCGCGCCCACATTGGATCCAGTAATATTTCACGACAGTGAAGTACGCAAGCACGGTATGGCCAGCCGGCGCGCCCATAATGGATCCAGTAATATTCAATATATTGAAAGTTTTTTTTTTTTAAATAACTCAGATTTTTTCAGGAGGAAGTAACGCTCAGTAAAATACTGTTCCAAAATATTAACTTGCGTTGGTCGTGAGTATAGGTATACTATATAATATATAGTATACCTATACTCACTATACTATATAATATATATACTATATATAATATATAGTATACCTATACTCACGATAAGAAGCGTGTCACGCTTCTTGTAGTCTAGTCGACAAGTTGAAAATGGTACAAAATAGAGATACTGCTCTTAAATTTATGTGCGATAGCTCATTGGATCCGGAATGACGCCTAGAAAAATGTGCCAAAAGTTATAAAAAATTAAAGATGAAAAAAAATGGCATTTCGGTTTTTGCCAATATTTCATAAAAAAATAATATTTAAGAAATTAAAAAAAAATATTCTGAAAGACGAGGAAATTTCCAATTAAAAAACTCCTAACTCCCGGAACTCTATCTCCATTATTTATAACTAGCTGTTGCCTGCAGCTTCGCCCGCGTTACTCAACTCCTATAAGTCACAGCGCGATGGGCTATAGCCTTCCTCGATAAATAAGCGAATTTTTTAAATCGGACCAGTAGTTCCTGAGATTAGCGCGTTCAAACAAACAAACAAACTCTTCAGCTTTATAATATTAGTATAGATTTTAATTTAACGCTGATAATAGGTAAGGTATTGAATTTTTTTTTAATTTAAAAAAAATTATGGTGTGTTCTGAACACTATAAATAATTTATTCCCGTTGGAAATTTTACTCCAACTTTATTTTTTTATTTATTTACTTATAGTAGTAATTTTTTATTTAATTATAGTACCGGTGGGAGGGAAGCGCTGTGCCGCGCTCCCGGCTGCATGGGTACCACCATCTTGCTTACTTCTTCCGTGAAACAGCTTTGCTGTGTTTCGGAGAGAAGGGCAAGACAGGCAGTGTAATTACTGGCACCGAGACTTAACATCTTATGTCTCAGGAACGAGCCCAGGCAACTCATTTATGTGTTGCCTACATAAATGAGTTGCCTGGGCTCGTTCCAGGTATACTAGTTTATGTTCATGGGTGACGTCGACCACTTACCACCAGGTGGTACGTTTGCCAGTTTGCCTATCCAACTAACATAAAAAAAAAATTCAGCGTTAAATTAAAATTATAAATAATGGAGATAGAGTTCCGGGAGTTAGGAGTTTTCTATTGAAAACTTGCTCCTCTTTTAGAATCTTTTTTTGAAATTTCTTAAATATTAATAATTTATTTAATATTGGCAGAAAACGAAATGCCATATTTTTTTTCATCTTCAATTGTTTATAAAATTTGCAATTTTTTATGTGCTAATACACGCTTTTAGCACATTTTTTTAGGCGTCATTCCGGATCCAATGAGCTATAACACATAATTTTAAGAGCAGTATCTCTATTTTAGACCATTTTCAACTTGTTGGCTCTTAGACTATTGATTTATACGTCAACTAGTGGCAAAGTAGGATTATTCATTTTTAAATTTTAACCGACTTCAAAAAAAGAAGAGGTTTTAAATTCGTTTGTATGTTTGTATGTTTGTGACACGCTTAATTCGCCGTTTGTGAATGGATTTCGATGGTTCTTTTTTTGCTTCAAAGCTGGTGTTTCCAATTTGGTCCCATATTAATTTGATCAAGATCTGAGAAGCCAATTTTGAGTTATTCCCAATAATGCTTATTTGGTTTACCACGTCATTATTGTTTCTTTTGGAGTCGGTGTCGTATTTGTTTCTGTACCTACCTACCTACCTCGGCTGACACCGACTCCAAGAGTAACAATAATGACGTGGTAAACGCAACGAATTAGAAAAGCAAAGATTGTACATTAGTAGAAGAAAAAACGCGATTATTTTATTACTTTTCAGTTTCTAATTTTTTGAAGTCGGTTTTAATTTTTGTTTATTTTTTTTTTTGAAACGGACGAATTGTGAATTGCAAAGATTTACTTTTCTGATCATTTTAATTATGAAGTTTTACTGGTTTTACACGCACACACTTTTTTGTATTTATGGGACGGTTAAGCCGCGGGAATCACCTAAGTATTATATATACTTAGTGAATGGTATTAATAAACCTAATACAATAAAATTGTAGATTATTATTTCAATAAAGGTTACGTGTAAGCTTAAATTACGATTATTTTCTCTTACAAAATTAGTTAGCAAAATCACGCAAGTTTCTGATATGTTCCTTGATAAAACTTCGATTATGAAACACGGGTTTTAATTATGCCACGCTTTAGTTTTACTACCTCAAGTTAATTACTTCGACCCTTATTTTCTGGCACATATCAACAACCTTTGTATGTAGAATAATAAAAACAAACTCCTGACATTTCAGCTTATTCAAGTCTGTTATTAGACATTGCTATTGAATTATGGCAGGAAATCCGTAGCTCTACGATCTGCATAATGATGACCGATTTCTTAGGTTGATTTTTGCTTAATAGATCTCATTCTAAAAGCTATGAATAGTGGACAGGAGTAAATATAATGAAACATACCTTACTGTAACATCATTATAATATAATAGTTGTACTTATGAGAACAGTAATTATTCTATTAAATTAAATCTCAAAGACAAATGCACTAAAAAGTTATTTCCCTAATCATCATCATCATCATCATCATCATCATCATCATCATCATCATCATCATATCCTCAAAGAACGCCAAGATGACTGATCCCTCGCCACTCGCATCCATCATGACCAGCCACTGTACCAAGATCGTCTTCCCTAATATGAGATTAAAAATATGACTATCACGTTGAGCTACTTGCTTTTGAATTATAAATAGCGCCGGTGGTCCATTGGGGGATAGGGATAGATTGGGAAAAGGAGGGCGGCGCATCTGCGTGGCCTTGGTTGTGCGGATGTGTATGGGCGTCGGCGCCATGATACATGACTGTTCGTTTGCCCCCTGATGACATAAAAAAAAAGCTTGAAACTTGTGTAACGGGTACAAAATATAAAAATGCACAAATTATAATTGGTCGTATATTAAACAACATAAAACACTGTAAATGTAAAACAACAACAACCGGTTCCTAACAGGAATGTTTTCTTTTTTTCAATAATTTAAATTATTGAGAGACCAACATGTCCCAGACATAAACGATCACGATGATAGTGATGATTTCACGTAATAATCAAATGTCATTAATCAGTATCTCTTCCGAAAAACAGCATTTAGCATAATAAGAGCATTATTTAACCCATTGCTTTACATTTACGGCGTAGATACGACTCACGGAACAGGTTTTAGGACTGGTGGTGGTTTTAGAAGTGACCCTCATCCGCGAAGATAGCCTGATCATCGCATAATTTTACGTGTCCATAACTCTTACATGGAAGGTCGCCTACCAGACACAAGGTCTGGGCGTCCATCGAAAATGCAGGACCCAGATGCCGTCGAAAGCGTTCTTGGAGAAATAGAAAGTGATACATCAATTAGTGTCCATAGAAAGCCGAACATTATTACGTTCAACAGCTTAATCCTAAAGACTACCCAAGAAGAGTGGTGTTTTGTCAAAAAATGTTGCGGCTTCTAGCTGAAGATCAATATATTTTATTTTTATTACCAGTTAACCTCCACGATCACCTGAATAAAAATTTCATAGATTTTTTTGTCTGGGGCTACTACAAAGGGATAGAGTAGGTATCTAAAAGAATTAAGAAACGTAGTGGAATTACGAAAAAAGTTGAGACAGTTGACATATTTTAAAAGCCGGCAACGCACCTACTAAACCTTTTGGTGTAGAGAGTGTGTGGATGTCGCTTATCACTTACCATCAGGCATTTTTAAGATTAAAATATAGCTTTTTAGAAGTTGTATTATGTATTAAGCACGAAGGTACACTTTCTTATTTATTTTTTTGTGAATATAATGCGTAACTATTATTTTTATCTAGTTATATTTTCCCGGTTCCCAGGTCGTACCTTTTTTTTTTTTTGTTTGCAGCGGAAATTGCAGACCAAACCATAACTAGGACCGGAGTGGGTTTTAAACCTAGCCGTGTGTGGGGTTCGCACTTGGAGATGCGTTACCCACTAAAACCGCTGCAAGTGCCCTCAGCCGCCTTTTATGAGAGTCCCGGATCATGCAGGCAACGCAGGACCCTCGGCGACAGGCTGGCCCCGGCGAAAAGGCCAGACTCCTCCTTCTAAAGGGGGACTGCTCGGCTGTCCGTTTGCACGATACTTTTAGCAGTTCCCGACGACGTCGTGTCTAGCTGGACCCAGGTTAAAACCCCATCCTGGGTCCGACACGAGCACAGGGGCGTTACTGGAGGCGCATTAGGTAGCGCCTCCTACGCACCCCCGTTCGTCGCCCGCGGTGGGAGGCCTCGTCGGCGGCCTCCTCTCTCACCCGCTCATCGGCCTCCTTCTGGGACATTACTGCCTCGCAGAAGGAGACCATCGCCGTCCAGGACTCGTCGTCACCGAGCATCGCGGCGATGACACTCGGCAGAGACAAGTCCCCTCCGATGTCCCAGGTCGTACCTACGATATATTTGGTTAGTTACGCTTTGAGTCAAATTTTAAGTATGATGCCATGGAGATGGCTCGTTGAAATTTATAGGATTACAGATTATAAAATTAACAACTTTTTAAAACAGGTCTGGGCAGATTTTTTTTTTTGACTCTTTTTAATCACCTTCGAAAAATTCATGCAGGTTCTGAATTGTTACTAACTATGGGATTAAATTTTTTTTGTGACTTAATGGTATCAGATTTGAGCACAGTAATTGTTGTATGCAACGCATTTTTTTTTCTTTAACGCCGGGAAATGCTCTGAGGCATCCCGCGGGGAAGTGGGTCTCCCCACGCCGGTATGTGGGACTCGCTGCGCCAGACAGCTGGTAAATGGACGCAGCTCTACCCACTAAAACCCGGCGAGTGCCACGAATGCTGCCTTTGGTGAGGTGCCCCGGATCTAGAAAGCAAACAGGGCACCTCGACGGCTAGTCAGTCCCGCAAGGGACCGACGCCACCTTCACAGAGGGGTTGTCCCGCACCACAGAACAACCCCTTCCAACGGGACAGTACAATGGGGTGAGGTTCCCATCCTCACCCCTGCTCTTCTGTCCCCTCTTCTTATAAGAGCCAAAGGTACAAAGAGCCCCCTCGGCCCAATTAGCTTCGCCCAAGGTGCACCGCTCACCCTAGGTTACTGAGCCCCACCGCCACGACAAGGCCTGAACCATGGTGGGGTGTATGCAAGGTATGCTATTCACCCAACTCATAAAAAAATCAAGCACATATCTCAATTAATTGAGACCTCTGTGACGAATAATCTCTTGCAAGTCGGGATTAGTCAAAAAAATACGAAAAATAATCATAAAATCGCGGAACATACATGGGGGTACTTCAGGTAGCCTGCATCACCCCTAGGTTGGTGTTCTACCTCTGAACAACCGCTTCATAGGTACTATGTCTTGAGACATCCTGTATAAAGGCAAAATTGATTGATTCATGTATCAACACACTGGCCAAACCCTTGAGGCTAGACCCGCCAGGGAACAAAAATATTTTCTGTGTTCCTGGGTCATGGATGTGTATTAAATATGTGTATTATATAATAAAAATCTTAAATATATGTATAGTATAAAAGTATTAAATATATTTCCGTTGCCTGGTACCCGTAACACGAGTTCCTCGAGAACTTACCACGGGACCAAATTGACGTGGTGTGAAAGCGTCCATAGATATTATTATTATTATTAGACAATTTTAATTACACATACATATTTTTTCATATTATTATGTAAGCGCCCACTAAGGAAGGATGTTTCAAAATTCATAGGGGACGTAAGTTTATATGGAACTTTATTTCCGTTAAAAGACTTAGTGTTTTATTTAATTTAACCTCAAGCGTTCTAAGTATTTTATTTTGTGTTTGCAGATAAATTAAACGTCGTAAGCATAGAAATATTAATTTCAAATATCTGTGGTCGTAAGATTTAGTTTTCTCTGAAATGTTTTTTTTTTTTCAATTTATTTTATGTTGGAATATAATTTTTTTTTTGTTTTCATCTACTGTTTCTGTCTACTTAGTAGTAGTTCATTTCTCCACTATGTTTCAAGCCATGTCGTGGCGGTAGGGCTCAGTAGCCAAGGTTGAGCCCAGCACCTTGGGTGAAGCAAATTGAGCCGAGGGAGCTGCGCTTTGTACCCCTTTTATAAGAAGAGAGGACAAAAGAGCAGGGGGACAAGAGGCGAGGATGGGAACCTCACCCCATTGTACTGTCCCAACTTTCGGAGGAGTTGTCCTGTAGTGCAAGAAAATCCGGGGCACCTCACCAAAGCCGGCATTGGTGGCAGTCACCGGGTTTTCGTGGGTAGAGCTGCGTCCACCTTGCCACCTTTCGAGTGCAGCGAGCCCCACATACTCGCCTGGGGAGACCCACTCCCCGCGCGATGTCTCAGAGGATTTCCCGAATCCGAACGACGGTTATCGTTCGGATGACCGCAGAGCCAAGATTCCATTTCTTCGGAGATCTTCTCCTCCTCCTCCTCTCCTCACCGTCTCCTCCACGTTTTTGCCAGGGCCCTTGCCACCAGATGGCGCTGAGTCTGCCAGTAGGCAGGTTTTAGATGCTGAAGCAATCCAATGTAGTGCGTAACTATAAGTGTCTAAAAATGCTTTATCCGACACCAAGGAACAGTGATCAGACTTGATCTATTTATTAATCTACACGTTCATTTCTAAAAGCTAGTTCATTATAATTTTGTCCAATGGCATAGAATAACAATATCATTAAAAAAAATGTTATTTAAATTTTGTGATTCCTAATGTGAGCACGCTAGATGGAAGTTAGACAAATGTTAATATGAATATGCTTTTTTATTACAAATTTCTACATTTTTTGTTTTTATTTCATAACCTTTTATAATTTATAAAATGTCATACACTAAAAACAACGAAATAAAAACACACATTGCCGACATTTCCTCTTAATATAAATAACAAGTGTCACGCTTATCACTTAACGTATTTATTCATGTAGTCTTCTTCAGATGCAGCTGATAAAAGGAATAATTAATTAAAAAAAGTGTGTGTGTGTGTGTCAGCTCTGACGCACGATTGGAGTTTACTCCTTACGAACGATAATTATGATATATATCGAGTAGAAAAAAAAGGTAAATAAACGCATCTACTACAATGATAAGAGAAACAAACATATATCTGTAATTATCCGGATTATTTATATCACTTCAATAAAGCGTATTACATAAAGTATGTTACAAAATAATAATAATAATAACAAAGAGGAGGCCCCGAGAATAAGATCAGGGAGGATCAGGGGTATTTCACTTAGTACATTTGGTTTTTTGTATGAGATTAGAAAGTCGTTATATTGCGTTAGATGGCGCTATTTTAGTTTTTTTTTTATGTCTATGAAATTTTTACATGTTTTATGTTGAAGACTAGTTATTCTTATATAAAATATACGTGATTTATTTTTTAACAATTATAGGTACCTATTATTACCTTAATCGAAATTAAATTCTTTACTTGACAAGTTTGTACAATTAAACTTGAACCAAGAGTTCAATGGTTACACCAAATAATATATTTAGGGAGGCAACATTAATATTTTAAAGTTTCTGATTGGTTAATTATCAAATTGAAGAGTTTCAATTTATTGTATTATTGTTAGAAATAAATTGCAAATTATAAATATGATTTTGAAAATATGAAAAAGAATAAATATATATTAAAATTACTAGACTTTTCAGGGCTGAAATTTAAAATAATTTTAAAATCGCCGCGAATATTGGAACGTAATGACTTTTTTTAGTCTGTGCTAACATTTCTCAATTTTGGATTCATTTTTGTTATTACGTAGTATTCATCATATATTATAGTAGTTTGTGTTTTTAATTATACAATCTTGAATGTGCTCTAGTTGTTTTATTTTCTTATCCACTCATGTTTTAAAAAACCATTGTGAGTTGTGACTATGATAACGTAAGAAATTACATGAAGACAGTTTTCTATACGGAAATTAATACAATGCCAATTACATAAAAATCTAAATTTTGATTTCATATGCAATTTGGTTAGTAATTTTTTCACATACATTAGTGGTGCAAAGATATAAATAATATATTAAGTGGACGCAGTACTTTACTGCGTCACAGTGATAGTGATACAGTAAAAATGTACCTAGTCAATATTTTAATAATAGACGAAAAAATTAAATAATAATTAGTACCTACACATTGTTTTATTTAAAATTCTACATAATAACGTCACGTCAATTTTAGGGATACTTATTTGTCTTGCAAATCATTGCAACGAAATAAAGTATTATTCCCATTTTTTTTCATCATTAGCTAAAATTGTTTAAATATCTTATAATATTGCATATATAATGGTGGTGTGATTGACTTTTAGTGCTGTAATATCGTGTTAGATGGCGTTGGCGGCATTATTTTAAGTTACGCTGTGTAATGTATTCCATCTCATTCTTTTACACGTTCAATCATACAGATTTATATGTTTGTCTCTTTTTACGTAACGCCTCAACTTTTGTGTTACACTTGATTTTACTCCTCATAAAATTTCCGTACCGGGCTGTATAACTCAAATCGTTTCTTAAGGAGTAAACTCCAAAAGAGATAGTGCCATGCTACATTGTAGCCGAACTGGGCCGGCATGACCAGGGTGGTCCCTCTCACCTCACATAACACCGGCGTCAAGTGACAGCTACGTTGTTGCGTTTCGTGCGGTTTGTGAGATTTTTCGGCCTTGGTTGTGTGGATGTGTATGGGCGTTGGTCCCGTGAAGCTCCGACTACTCGTTTGCCCCCTGATAACATAAAAAAGCGAATACTGTAGATTCTTTCACCAATTGAAAAAAAGGGATAGAAAATCCTTCAATTGTAACTTTTTAATAGGTTTTCAGAACGCTTGCGTGAAATATGTGCAACAATAGGAAATAACAAAGAGGCGAAGTTAACGTTCTGAAAAGGTTCGTGCTGTTATGGAATTAAGCACTAAATAGTTGAAAAGGCAGCGGCGGAGTCCCGGGGTGGTAAAGCTATATAAGGCTTAAAAAAATGATATAATTTTAAAAACTTTTTATTCAGTTCACATGTCAGATATTAGTCTTTACGTTTCTGTACTTAAAATCTTGCAAGTGAAATTAAAATTCGACGATGCGTTTGGAAGTCCCCCCAGGAGCGGAAGCTCGGGGTGGGCTGCCCCTTCCAACCCCTTGTTAGTCCGCTACAACAAAAAGGGAATATATAACATTAAACTATATAATATATTCGTTAGACATAATTGGGTGATTTATTTTACACATATCCATTACATCCATCTTCGGCTAGCTTCCATTAACCAATTACTGAAAGTGTCGTACATCATAATATTGAATCTTCTTCATTACAGCCGCTCTCTGCTTTCGTAACTTTAAATATAAAAGTACATGAAAACTGGAAATATTTCACTGTGTTGTTGTTTTTTTTTTTTTTTTGCGTAATATTTTATCTTGAAAAATATCAAAAATCATCATTGAATATTTATTTATTCCTTTTTAAGTGGACACTCCCAGCAGTGCATACATTAACACGTCAATATCAATAATAGAAAAAATTTAAAGGTGACACAACATCTATAATTTATTATTGAATATAACATATTATTGTGAAATTTTAGTCACAAACAGTAAAAGTGGTGGACATATAATTAGAAACACGAGGTGTATAGCGTCGTTTCATGAAAATTAGATGTACCTACTCAATTAGATGACAATGATATTAGTTAATAGTAAAAACGGACTTTATAAAAAGAACTAAAAAGTAATAAAATAATCGAGTTTCTTTAATTTTTTTGTCTACAACTAATAATCATCTTGTAAAAACGGACTTAAAAAAAAGAACTAAAAAGTAATAAAATAATCGAGTTTCTTTAATTTTTGTGTCTACAACTAATAATCATCTTGTACTTCTACTAATGTACAATTTTTGCGTTTACCACGTCATTATTGTTACTTTTGGAGTCGGTGTCAGCTAAGTTAAATAGGTACAGCAACAAATACGTCATCGTCGTCCGTCACCGGTATTGTATTTGTTGCTGTACCTACCTTACTGATGACAATCAAATCAATATAAAAAAAAATCAAAATAGTACAAACAGAGTATCTTTTTGAACGTCAAATGAATCTACCCCCGATTCCAAGGTAAGCTCACTGAGAAGAACCGGCAAAACAAATTCAGTGGAGGGAACTCCTCAATCGTTTAGGTGTTTCCTCGACTTTCTTTCAGTTCCAGCATCAGATCGACTAGACCTTAATTAAATTGTAGTGCTTTAAAATACTGAATAAAAAAATATTAAACGCACTAGTCGTTCCTACAATTTTCGAACGTTCCACTCGATTTCTCTGGGATGCCATCATAGGATCCTAGTTTCCTTATCATGGGACCATTTGGAAAGCATACCCTTTCAAACAAAAAAATAATTTTAATTAAAAAAAAATCGGTCCACAATATAAGGAGAAATCGGTGTACACACATACATAAAAAAATACCGGTCGAATTGGGAAGAAAGGAGGAGGCCCTTTTTGTTGAAGTCGATTAAAAAGCAAGGTAGATTTCCAGAGCCAAAGATTTTCACCAGTTTCACAAACCCGACTATTACTTATTTTCACGGTAGGTAGGTCCCTACTAAGATTCCTGACGTGGTTTGAATCGTTGTGAATGTTTGTGACAGATCAAAAGAAAAACATTTATCATTCGTTTCCTAATATAACTAGTATATTTTACTAACACAAGACTATACTATAATCTAACAAAAAACAGTGTCACTGTAAATCATCGCGCCAAGTACACATTCATCATTTATTAAAAATAAAAATGATTTTGATTCTTTACAAAAAAATAATTAAATCCTGAAAAAATAACCAAGTACCTGAAATAAATCGAAATTTAAAAAAATACGTTCAAAAAATATAAAAAGAAATAGAAAATCAAACGAACTTACCTGTAAGTGAAGTTCGATTGTTATTAAACGAAGTGATTCGCCCGAGAGATTACATATATTTACAAGTAGTACCACATCCCATATGCTACCATCGTACACACTTTTAGAGCAACGCTAGACAAAGTAAACTTGTTTTCTCCACTGACGCCCTCTATAGCAGTCTGTAGACGTCACCTCATACACGTTTCTGTCGTGTATGACTTTCCTGTTAGCTATTTCGAATCTAATAATAGGGATATAAGGGATCTAATATAAGGGATATTACATTTTAAAAACTAAAGATGTAATTAGGGTCCGGGAGGGTTGTAATCTCTCGGGCGAATCACTTCGTTTAATAACAATCGAACTTCACTTACAGGTAAGTTCGTTTGATTTTCTATTAAACTTCGTGATTCGCCCTTCGAGATTACATATATTTACAAGTAGATGTTTAGATAACTACGAAATAGCTAATTACACTTGTAAAAAAACACAGTGTGGATATAACAAAAGAATTTTATCAGAAAATATGTTCCATATATTAAAGTGCAATAATCACACTCAATGAAATTTATACATTAATATAAAATTAGCGCTACCTGTTGGAAGCCAACCTACAAGAGAGTAAGCAAATGAATGTGATGTATCAGTAGTTACCTCTCTATTGTTAAATTTGGCAAAATGTTTGTAATTTGCCAGTTCCACCGGCTGTTTGTTTTCTAACGTCTTAGATATTGACACTAAGTCGGGTCACAGCAGGAGTAGCTGCGTAACCCTTACTGTGGGCACTAAACACTGATGTGTCAATCCCACTCTCTTGGATCCAACGGCTCAAGTCTGTGAACTGACATACTTAAACGATTTCGGAATTAATAACAATCTTGTTCAGAAGATAATTTTAAATTATAGTATTAGCTAGGCAAATAGTTTTCTCATAATATTATATATATTAATATTATATATAATATACTAAATGTATTAAAACCATATTAAAACATATTAAAATTATTTTTGTATTTTTTTATAATATTTAATAATTTTATTAGCGTTAGTGTTTAAACACGATGGGTCGTAACTAAGGCCAAGTTATATACTAGTTTTATTCAAGTATAATTCAAATGATTATTCTTCATTAGGATAATAATAATACAGCCTGCCTTAATAATTTTATACAATTTGTGGGGCCCCAAATTGTGTTATATTTGGAAACGGAGTGCGTAAATTATACACTCCCTTACATTTTTTTTAAATTCTTAAGTCGTTTACAATATTTGAGCCTACAATTAGTGCTAAGCCCGATTCAGAACAATTAATGGTCCCATCATTGCTTAAAGAAAGATGATTAATTTGATTTATAAGGTTTAAGAAGAACTTTTATTTCTCATAAGAATTTACAATTCACTTAAAATGAGATACAATATTTTATACATTTGCAAAACAGTTTTAACATCTGGGCCGTTGGATATAGTAGGCTTTCTTAGTTACTTTATTGAAGATATAATATGATTTTTTAGTTTGGTTTTAAATATTTTTAAACTATCACATTGTTTTATTTCATCTGGTAGTTTATTAAACAGCTGTACTCCTTCAAACAGAATTGTTTTTTTACCATAATTAGTTCTTACATGATCAACATGAAGTTTATATTTATTTCTTAAATTCGAAATATGCGATCTTTCATAAAATTTTATTTCTGATTGTATGAAACCTGATTTAATCTTTTTGATTAAAATGCATGTATTGTATATGTAAAGTTGTGATATATTCATTATTTTTGTGTCATTATAAAGTTGTGTCGTCGGAGTGAAATAGTCATAATTATATAGAATTTTGATTATCCTATTTTGTATTCTTTGTAAGTGATTTAAATTTGAAGTAGTGGTAACTTTGTTTTAATGTGGTTAATGTGTATATTGAATTTTAGTTTGTCGTCTAACCACAAGCCAAGGTATTTTTCATGATGAGAACGTTGTAATTTTTCGTTATTTATCGTCAGCGGAGTGAAGTCAGGTATCTTTTTATTTTTAGCAGAGAAAATAATAAACGAAGTCTTAGCTGTATTAATTGTTAATAAATTGTGTTTTAGCCACTCGTTTATCAAGTTTAGATCATTTTGTGCTTTTATTATAATTTCATGAATAGATTTATTGAAATAAAAAAGGCAAGTGTCGTCTGCATATAGTGTAAGATGGCCAGCCAATCCTATCCTTTCTATGTTATTTATATAAATTAAAAACAATAAAGGTCCCAAAATAGATCCTTGAGGGATACCGTACGTGATGTTTTGAGAAGCACTGAAGTAGTTATTAATTTTAACTACTTGCAGTCTATTTTCTAGATATGACTTAAAAATCGCTAAGGCAGTTCCTGTTACGCCAATGTTACATAATTTGGATAAGAGCTTTTTATGACTTACTGTATCAAAGGCTTTTTTCAAGTCAATAAAGATACCTAGTGCAATGTTCTTTTTATCAATGTTAGTTTTAATTTTAGTAATTAAGTCTACCACAGCTGAGAGAGTACTCGACTTTGGACGGAACCCATATTGATATTTACTTAAAAACTGTTTTTCCGACAGGTATTCATTTAAACGATTATATAAAATAGGCTCAAATATTTTCGACATAACTGGCAAAACTGATATTGGTCTATAATTACTTGGATTGGATCGGCTTCCAGATTTTAATATAGGGCTGATCTTTGCGATCTTAAGTATATCGGGATAAATTCCTTGTGCAAGACATACAATTATACAATTTGTAAGTCTTAGAAGTATAATGCTTTTAAGACATTTAATCGCTTTTGTGCTAATTCCATCCAATCCCGTGCTTGTATTACAATCCAGTTTATCAATAATTTTAGAAACTTCATCCGTACTGCAAGGTGTAAAGTTTGTTAATGTAATGTTATTTGTGTAACCATCTTCATACATGAAAATGTTTTCTGTGTTTTCATGGTATGGCTTCGGTATTTTAGAAGCTAGCTCCGTGCCAACTGACGAGAAAAAAGTATTGAAAAGATCACATATTTCGTTACCGTTGGAAATAATTCCTGAATCTGACATCAGTTTAGGAGGAGCCAAACTATCCTTAATCTTATTTAAAGCTAAATTATTTATTAGTTCCCACATCTTTTTTGGATTGTTATTTGTCTTATCGAACAGATTATTATAATATATTTTTTTATGTATCTTAATGAGGTTTGCTACTCTGTCTCGTTCTGTGTTAAATTTTTTATGTATGGTCTCATTTCCAGGTAAGGCTTTCATTTGCTTCCATAGACTATTGCGTATATTTATTGAATCGATTATATTTTTATTTATCCAGTCCTTTCGAGGTGGATTCAGTATTTTCGTTTTATTGATTTTATTTTTCATTATGTATTCCGATATAAATTTTTCTAAATAATCATAATCGCCACTTTCATTATTGTATGTAGCATTTAGTGCATCATGGTATAGTTTTTTATAATTAAGTGCCTGGTAGTCAAACTTTTTATTTCTTTGTGGTGGTAAACTGCCAATTTCAAGATATATTTGTTTGTGGTCAGACATGGCGGATTCAATTATCGATATGCTAAATGTATGATTATTTATGTCAGTACATATGTGATCTAATATTGTACTGGTTTTAGTGGTTTCGCGGGTATTATGTGTTTTTGTTATTTTATTTAAAATCTTATATCCAGCCTCTTGTATGTTGCTTAAATATTGCGTGACGTTTGTTCCAGTACTTAAAAGGTCGATGTTAAAGTCTCCTAAGATGATCGATCTTTTTCTCTTATTTAATTGTGTGATGTATTTATTTAAAAATTCATTATTACACTTCTTAAAATATATCGAAATATATGCGATAGAAGTTGACCAGAACATTCACATATTATCGCACCTAAAGAAGGATTTAACTTCTTATTTCCCTGTCATACATGATATTTTTAGATGTATGAACACAGGTATGATTGCCTAGACTCTAGACCACAGCAGAATGAAAGGGTACACGTAAACATTGTATCCAAGATAATATCACAGTGTCCCTCGTGATCTGCGCCTATGCCTTTTTAAAGAATGAAAGCGTACCTGCTTGTTGGTGCTGGAGTCGAGTTGTGTCAGGAGCGCTATCTACCGGCGCACAGGCACCGTCGCTCCACCCTTTGCGCACACCTGCTGTGAAGCTCGGATTCAGTTGTGAGGGCTGAGGAGCTGGAGTTGGAGGCGGGCCCCTTTAGTTTAGAGACCCAGAGGTGAATGGCTCATTACGTCTCCTGGATGGTAATAATCTCCTCTTTGCTACTGAAAAAACTTCATGTCAGCGTTAGTCTTTAAAGTCGCTTTTATGAGTTTTAGTTTTTTTTTTTTTTTTTTTTGGTATCGGTTTACAAATACATAATACAAAATACGACCAACATTGCTCAGTATTTTTTACTGATTATCGTTATTATTGCGAGATTAAATAACATTCATGATGAGGTTAAAATTTTCAGCCACACCGGATATAGTAACATCAGTTGATTTTGCTTTTCTTGTAAAATGGCAATCATTTACATTATGCCGCCTTTATTCTTGGGGTTAAGAGTGGATATAGATAGATATTTTCTCTAAGCCCATTTACCATAATATCGGTTCATCGGCTAGCTATATTTTTATTTATATCAGGCCCTCATGTATGATAAGCATGATCAATTGATCAGTGTCTAGGTCCCCACCATGGTTCAGGCCTTGTCGTGGCGGTGGGGCTCAGTAACTCAGTATATATCAGTTGTCTAATATTCATGATACAGGCTCTGCCTAGTTTGGTGTCAAATCTCCCAACATATTCATTATTATTATCTGATAAATCATAATTATATGCTTTATAATAATTATTGCTACATACCGTTATATAAACCCACCTTAGTCTAGGATGTTTAGCTCCTAGGTTAGTTTTTGTGATACAGTCTCACGGGCTGTACTCTAAAAAACTTTCAATTAATATCACGACAAACCTCGCGGATTGCGCTCTATAATAATGAGCATCGCTTGAACATTACGTCATCATGGACGTATAGGACGGTTTTATTTGTTTTAGTGGGTAATAATCTCTATGATTAAACACCATTGCACATTGAAAAATCGGTATTAAATATTGTTCCACTTACCCTCAATTCTATTCTCTGGAATATTATTTTGTAAATTATTCGTGAGCATCTAGGATAGTTTTTATGATACAGTCTCACGGGCTGTACTCTAAAAAACTTTTAAATATATTCGTGACACAACCTCGCGGATTGTGCTCTAGAATAATATGCATCACTGATAACGACACAACCTTATAGGATGGTTTTACTTGTTTTTGTGGGTAACTCCATTGTACATTGAAAAATCAGTGTATATATTTTTCCATTTATCTTCAATATATAATAAAATATTTGTGAGCATCTAGGATAGTTTTTATGATACAGTCTCACGGGCTGTACTCTAAAAAACTTTTAAATGTATTCGTGACACAACCTCGCGGATTGTGCTCTAGAATAATATGCATCACTGATAATGACACAACCTTATACGATCGTTTTATTTGATTTTGTGGGTAACTCCATTGTACATTGAAAAAATCGGTATATATATTTTTCCATTTATCTTCAATATTTAGTAGAATATTTGTGAGCATCTAGGATAGTTTTTATGATACAGTCTCGCGTTCTGTACTCTTAAAAAACTTTAAAATGTATTCACGACAAAATCTCGCAGATTATGCTCTAGAATAATATGCATCACTGATAACGACACAACCTTATAGGATAGTTTGATTGTCTTTAGTGAGTAATAATCTTGTAGATTAAACTCAATTGAACATTGAAAATACTATATAAAATATATTTTTCGATTTACCTTCAATTGTATTCTCTGGTGTAATATTCTGTAAAATATTCAAGATAGACTCGATATTACTATCTTCCAATTATTTTTCTTATTTTGTAATTCTTGCGTTTTTACAAGCTTCTAAAAACTTTTAAATTTTGATTGATTATAAATTTCACTTTAAAAGGAAAAAATACGTGCACGATGGCCGGCACACAAAACGTGTATGAGGTGACGTCTGTAGGCTGTTATAGAGGGCGTCAGTGGAGAAAACAAGTTTACTTTGTCTAGCGTTGCTCTAAAAGTGTGTACGATGGTAGCACATGGGATGTGGTACTACTTGTAAATATATGTAATCTCGAAGGGCGAATCACGAAGTTTAATTGGTTTACTTGGTGTGCATGTAACGTAATACAGAAGAATAACTAATACACGAATGAATGAAGACAAAATTTTATTCTCTTTCTCTCTTGAAGGCATGGCTGTGTGAGTGCGTTACGCACACAGCTAGCAGGCTGTAGAATACCGAATTTGCACCGCGTCTTGCGCTCGACGCCCTCTTAACGAATGTGTACTTGGTGCGATGATTTACAGTGAAACTATTTTTTGTTGGATTTCATTACTTTTTGTAAAGTTTTGGATAATTACAGACTCCAAAATAAACAAATTTATTCAACAATCATTTTAATTTTTACCTAGGACACTACATTTATTTATTTGTTTGAAATAATCGCAATAAAGATTCGAAAAATAATTGTATAGCGGGTAATTAATGTGAAGGAAGCAGGACAAATGTGTAAGGATCGCGATATATGGGTACCTACTCTGTTCTCCCTGTCTACCGCGTAAGGGGTCTGGTGTGATGTGTTATTGTTAATTACACTTTATTCGATTGATTAACATCGCATTTTACGTATGGATATCGAATTACATTATTTCGTTATATACTGAATCCTAACATGAAGTACTTTATATGTATAACGACGTGTTCTTAAAAGTAGTTTCACTAGCTTGTTTAATTTATATTATCTCTGATTTTTATAAGAATCTCTTACTATTAATCAACACAGATATTTTATTATTTCATTTTCGACAGATTACGTCAAAGTATTATTTTTCCATTCAAAAGCATTAGCTTCTAAGCTATTAGCCATTCAGAATAGAATATTTAGTCTTTAATATGGGAAAAACAGTGAGAAACCCCAAGATCTAAGTTCTAGTCCCCGCCAATCAACTATCACTTCCCACTCGACCCACCCAGAACAGTCCACCACAATATTCACCTACCAATCACAATATATACAGATTAGGTTTTTAAAACAAACACTATATGTATATAGAAAACTGCTCCAAATGAACAAAACACAAAATAACAATTAATTAATGGGAAACAAAAAAAACGCAACTGCGCGCCCCGATATTCTCCGCCGTTCCCTGACAAGGTAGTTAGTACTACACTTTTATATGAGTATTCGTCTAAAAACATCGGAAACATGAGCAAAGCAAATTTATAAATTTGTATTAATTCATACAATATAATAAATCTAATATAATAATATATAGTACAGCTTGGCAAAAAAGAGTATGGAAAAAATGAGGGCGCCACTTTCACTCAGGTCTCATCATAATATGGAAAATCATAAAGATAATTTAATCAAATCGTTAAAAGTAAATGTGAAACACTAAGCTTTATTCAAAATCTAGTATTTGTAGGTTCCACCTGTCACCACGTCATACTCTTTTTTGCCAAGCTGTATTTATCTACCTAAATAAATCTTCTTCTATTCTATTCTAAATGGAAACCATATAAAATTTGATAGAAGCGATACACGAATAAACTAGGAATTGGTCAGTAATTATAGATTTAAGAACATCACATTTGATATTTTTAAGTTTGAGAAGTGAATGAGGTTAAACCGGCATAATTATGAGCTGGGAATATAGACACAGTCAAACTGACAAGTGACGTTTTACACACACATTACACACCCGTGTTTGAAGATGTACTTTTTTTATGTTAGTTGGATAGGCAAACTGGCAAACGTGCCACCTGATGGTAAGTGGTCAACGTCGCCCATAAACATAAACTAGTTTACCTGAAACGAGCCCAGGCATCTCATATAATATGTGTTGCCTATCCTGAGACATAATATGTTTAGTCTCGCTGCCAGTAATTACACTGCTTATCTTGCCCTTCTCTCCGAAACACAGCAAAGCTGTTTAACGGGAGAAACAAGCAAGATGGTGGTACCCATGTAGCCGGGAGCGCGGCACAGCGCTTCCCTCCCACCGGTAAACTTTTTGTACTTTTTCATCTAGTATGTATGTATATGAATGTTTACCTTTCCCTATGTCAAAATATAAAGTAATACGATAGTGTCAAACTGTCAAATTACGAAAATTAAATTTTATTATATAATTAAATTTGCTATTTGCTATTTGCTATTTGTTATCAGTTCTTCATTATTCGTTATCCGTTATCCGTTATCCACTATCTGCTATCAGTTATTCGTTATTCTTTATTCGTTATCTGCCATCCCCTACCCGCTATCCGCAATATTTGCTATCCGTTATCAGTTATCCGTTATTCCTTATCCGTTATATCTATCGTGCTATCTGTTATTTGTTATTTGTTCCGGCTAATCCAGCGAAAGAGTTTCAGAAACGTTTCAGACGGCTGGGCCGGTTTCTGACTGACATTTTTTTTAATGTGATGACATTTTTTGTAATTAGGTACCAGACAACGGAAATATATTTAATACTTTTATACTATACATATATTTAAGATTTTTATTATATAATACAGATATTTAATACACATCCATGACCCAGGAACACAGAAAATATTTTTGTTCTCTGGCGGGATTCGAACCCGCAACCTCTGGCTTGAGCGCCAACGCACTTACCACTGAGCCACAGAGGTCGTCAAAATCAATGATTGATTAAGTAAAATAATAAAATTTGTAAATAATTTAAATACTTAATAAAATTTTGAATATAATAAAATTTGGAAATAATTTAAATACTGGGAATCACCAAGATTGTTCAACATGACATTTAACAACAACAAGATTGTTGTTGTTAAATGTTTTGGAACTCACAAACCCCAGAAACGTGACAGCTTAGCTCTCACTTGACGCCGTTTCCGTTCCGTTTTTTTGCCATTTGGCTACGGAACCCTAAAAACCTGTAAAAACTCGGAAGGAGGAAATTCTATTCAGGGCTTATGGTTAAGCTAAAGCACACATGCACATTTTTCTTAAATAATATAATAAGTTTACAAGTTAAAAGATAAAATATAATTATGTACTTTAACTTTGC
The DNA here is from genome assembly GCA_963853865.1 of Helleia helle. NCBI lineage: Eukaryota > Metazoa > Arthropoda > Insecta > Lepidoptera > Lycaenidae > Helleia > Helleia helle. The sequence goes on along the minus strand of OY971423.1, from coordinate 13,939,145 downwards.
AAATGTAATTAACAAATTTATTAATTTAACTAATTTCTTTAAAGGCACAATGTCTTTTACAAATGACCAAGAATTATTTGTCTTTATCTATACCACTTTTTAAAACCAAGTCTCTTTTTTCTATTTCCGCCGGGAAATGCTCTTATGCATCCCCCGGGGGAGGGGGTACTCCCAACGCGGGTATGTGGTGCCCGAAAAATGATAACGTGGACGCAGCTCTGCCCACTAAAACCCGGCGAGTGCCACCAATGTCGTCTCTGGTGAGATGCCCCGAATCTGTTGAGCAAACAGGGCACCTCGATGGCTAGTCAGTCGTCCAAGGGACCGACGCAAGCTCCACAGAGGGATTGTTCCGCAATAATTTATTAAAATAATAATTAAGAGTCCGAATTCGAAAATAAATTAATATAATGAGGGCATTGCCACGCATTTCTAACTGTTACTAGTTGTAGGTGTAATTGTAGGTGCACTTACCCCACCTGAGTCCCACATACCCGCTTGTGAAGTCCCCCCCCTCTCTAGCGGGATGCCTCAGAGCATGTCCCGGCGTAAAAGAAAAAAAAAAGAAAAAAGTGTCTTATGTCAGAATGACATTCAGACAATGGCATTCAAAAGGTTAAAAACTCGGAAACTGGCTAAACATAAAAAATATCTTCCTGCGTCCCACATTTAAGAAAGGGTCATCATTATGGTGGTATATTACATTTTTAGTTGGTTGTTCATAATGAAAAAAAATGTAAGGCAGTAAATTACGATTAGAACACAGACTAAAAATACATTGAGTTGTCATGAAACGTCTCTAAAAACTTGAGTCTACATTGAATCTACAACCAAGATTGTTGCATAGTCCAAAGCTTTCTATTTGTCTGCATATTCAAATTATTATATACATTCTTAATTATTTTAATTTATATTTTTAGAATACAAAATCTAATTCTATTTTTATTTTCTTCCATTAGGTTAGACCTTTAACAAATATCAATGAAATGTCATTGTTGTGTAATATTTATTAGAACCAGTTGTTGTCGCGCCAACTATACGATATGAAAACTAACTATTGTAAACTATTTCCTATTATTAAGGCTAACTTTGGAATATTTGAGTAATTTTATGTTCGTTGAGGCCTTATAATGTTCTAGCATCATAAGAGGGCGGCTCCACCGCGGCGCACGGAGAGGCTATGCACGTTTGCCAATGTTTTATGACAGTTGGATAGGCAAACTGGAAGACACCCAATGGTAAGTGGTCGACGTCGCCCATGAACATAAACAAGTTTACCTGGAACTAGCCCAGGCAACTCATTCTTCCCCACCATGGTTCAGGCCTTGTCGTGGCGGTGGGGCTCAGTAGCCTAGGGTGAGCCGCTGCACCTTGGCGAAGTGAATTAAGCCGACGGGGCTCTTTGTACCTCTCTTATAAGAAGAAGGGATAAAAGAGCAGGGGGCAAGGGGCGAGGACGGGAACCTCACCCCATTGTACCGTCCCGACGTTAGGAGGGGTTGTTCTGTGGCGCGGGAAAATTCCTCTGTGGAGTTGGCGTCGGTCTCCTGAGGGACTGACTTAAGTCACGGTGCCAGTAATTACGCTGCTTGTCTTGCCCTTCTCTCTGGTAGATCAAACACAGTAAAGCTGTTTGCTGGGAGAAACAAACATGATGGTGGTACCCATGCAGCCGGGAGCGAGTCACAGTGCATCCCTCGCACCGGTAAGTTTTCGCTTTGCAAGAAAATGTATGTAATTGTTTCCACTGCAACCCACGGACACGCTACGCATTAATTGTATACAGTCCCACTAGTGACGACAAATACGAGCCTGTATTAACCCAAAGCCTTTGACCATCCCTTATTATAATTGTGCATTTTATAGTAATAGCTTTACAGTAAACGCAGCTCGGGTGTCATATATATATACCGGGTGTAATCGTTAAGTGTGCACAGGCGATTATTCCGTAACTGTTACAGATATCAAAAAACTTTAAACTGATTTCGAAAGTACTTTAGCTAATGAGTAAAATGACAATAATAAATTATTAAAAATAAAATGATAAATATCCAAACATTTTACATTATCCCTAGGACACGCTCCATCTCATGTCAGTATGGGATACAAACAAAACATCATAACTTACTTTCACATTTATAATTATAGCCATAGAGTTAATAATATGTGATGATTAAGATATTTAAAAAAACCCAACCAGTCACAGGGACTGCCGATAGAAGTGAAAACAAAGCAATTAAATTCAAATACCTATAATACAGCTGTAAAAGATTATGATAACCTATACAATTTAAACGGTGCACAAAATGGCCGCATGACATAATTTAGAAGCAACACAATTTGCAAAACAAATATTGCTCTCATACAAATAAATCAAACGTCAAACGGTGTCTCCAGCGTGCGGTGTCGCGAGTCCACGTCAAATAAACGTCAAACTGCGTCTCCAGCGTTTCGTGTGCGGGGTCGCGAGTTTAGAGATTTTATCTCATCTAAAAATATGCGTATCGCGCTAAAAGAAGTTTATACTTCAAAAATGTTTCATTTTTTACATAAATCGTGCTGTCAATAGAAATACAATCTTGTAAAAGACTCGTATTATTAATATTATAATGCTCTACGATAATATAATATAAATAAATTGAAATCCGTTTTTTATATATTAGACAAAAGGCTAGTAGTTAGTACAATAAACGCTCGATCGAAAAAAACACGTACCATATAAGGCATAAATAAGTCAGTTCGAAGCGTCTTCCACCTTTAGATAGAATAGCATAATTAAATCAATCCTTGTAGTGTTTTTCATGTTTTTCGTCACAGTTCACGTGTGAGCTGACCCAATACGGGTTGACGATATTATACACATCATACTTAACATGTCGGCAAGTAGGTTGTGACGATGTTTTCTTTCAGAAGTATTTAATTTAGACACGGTCATTGGCACGCGAGAGTTTACTCGCATCACATTTACTGCCTCGCAGAACGAGAGCATCACCGTCCAAGACTCGTCGGCCACGGGGCCTTGGACTGAAGCCCAAAAACCCCATTTGTAGATTCATCCCTGAGATTCGTGATAGTATTTCGTTAGTTAGTTCGTATGAACTTTCTTTTTGCTTATCATTAATAATATGATTTTTACAGATTAAATTATTTACCTGGACTAATTAGCTTCCTTATTGTTTATTTTTCAAAGTCCGCATTTACACCAATAACAACATAGTCTTTTTTTTATAAAATATGCATTTTAGTAACGGGAAATTCGGTTTAAAAATATTATTTACATAAAAAAATTGTGTAAACATAATAATAAATAAAACAAAAATAGTTTAAAATATAAATGAATAATCTATTCTATGTACCGATCTGGCATTGATGGCGGCAGATCTATCGGATGCTACGGATGCATAAATATAGAGGGATCAGTTGTGCAGCCGCAGTCGCTACGGAGCTCTTGGACAAACATTACCAAAGTAATTATAATTCAAAATGAAACTTTTATCATCCATAGTGTTCGCCATTACTATTTGTCGCATAAGCGCCGTTAATGAGAAATTTCGTAAGTATATTTACCATACGCCGAAATCGGATGGATAATTTTGAATAGTGAAATTGTTATTTGTTTTCTTTCTTAATAAGAACTGTGCACATTTTCAAAGAATTAAAAGTGTCCCAAAAAATAAAATTGCTCTATATATCAACCTTAAAGCACGTTAATATAGCAAATAATTTTATTTTTCTATCATTTACCATGTGCAGCAAAAGCTATGAAAATCTGTAAGACAAGTAATAGTGTTGCCAAATTTCAAAGAGTGTACTTTTTATCAATGTTTTTTTCTAGATAAAAATATAGATTGGTTATCCATCAGAGTAAACTCAGATTAATACTTCCAAGATTTTTTATTGCAATACCTTATAATGTATATTCTTAAGATTGGTTTGTAACTATTTAAACGTTTTTACTTCTAGCCTTTATAAATATTTTCCTAATCTAGCATGTATGAAGGCTTCATTAATATTTTTATGTTATTAATAAAACGTGGATATTGTGAATAGTATGTGTTCTGTATTATTATAAGTTATTCATAGTACGAAGAAAAGACTGCACAGATATTATGTAAAATACTATATTCAAAATTAATGTTCGACATGAACAAGATCAAATCCGGGCTGGGCTGGTGATAATGATAGTGAGGATATAAATTAGCTGAATACATTTAGAGTGCCTTAGATTCAACTTTGTAAACAAAGACAACGCTTTTAAAGTAGAAGAGCTTTTATTAAATAGAAATTCACCTACTTTAATATTTAAGGGAACTAGGAATACGAGTACTAGTAGGAACGAGTTTTTCAATATGTGAACTTAATTATTTGTATATCTCGCCAAGCTCTAACTTAGATTACACTAAGACATATTCTTATTTTATTCAACTGACAAGGTAGATAATGAATAAAAAAGGTATATGGATACAATATTTTTGTAAAGTTACTTTATAACAAGGACCGGTAGGTCCCCCCGTGGGAGCTCGTGGCGGAGGTTCTTGCCGAGATGCACTCCTATGTCTCGGATAGGAGGTGTCTGGGTGAGAGCCTTACGCTGGACGGGATCCTGCGGGTTCGCCGACTAGGGCAAGAGGCGTTAATGCGGAGGTGGGGGGAGGACCTGGCGCGGCAGCCGTATGGCAAAAACCTGACGGTTGCTCTGCGTCCGGTCCTTGAGCGGTGGATGCGCCGTAAGCGCAAACCCCTCACCTTTCGTCTGACACAGGTGCTCACCGGGCATGGTTGCTTTGGTGAGTACCTGTGCCGGACGGCCCGCAGGGAGCCGTTGACAGTGTGTCATGATTGTGGCGCGGCGGTGGACTCAGCCCAGCACACACTCGAGGTGTGCCCGAGATGGGCGGCGCTGCGTCACGGTCTGACATCAGTCATCGGAGGGGACTTGTCTCTGCCGAGCGTCATCACCGCGATGCTCAGTGATGACGAGTCCTGGACGGCGATGGTCTCCTTCTGCGAGGCAGTAATGTCCCAGAAGGAGGTCGACGAGCGGATGAGAGAGGAGGCCGCCGACGAGGCCTCCTCCCGCGGGCGACGAACGGGGGTGCGTAGGAGGCGCTATTTAATGCGCCTCCAGTAACGCCCCTGTGTTCGTGTCGACCCAGGATGGGAACCTGGGTCTGTATGGCACGACGTCGTGGGGACTACTTAGTAGCGGCCGGGCAGTCCCCCCTACGAGGAGTAGTCTGGCCTTCGCCGGGGCCAGCCTGTCGCTGAGGTGATCCTGTCTGTTGCCTGTTGTGCCTGTTGTGTCTGTGGTATTTAATTTTAAAAAAAACTTGAAAATTGCGTATATATGTTTGTATAAAATTATATACCAATATTATAAATATCAATTTTCTGCTTACAGCTTCATTTATAACAGCATGTGACTACAAAGGATATAATCTCGAAGAATGTGTCAAGGAACAGATGTTGATATCCCTTCCGTATTTCGCAAAGGGAATTCCAGAATTGGGTGTAAAGCCAATAGATCCTTTTGTACTAGAAGACATCGTCATTGAAGACCCTCATCTAGTCGTTACCCTTAAAGAACCTAAATTGACTGGTTTGAGCAAAGTTTCACTGAAAGATGTTCAGTAAGTTTTATTCTTTGTAATTAAGTAATATCGTCGTCTTGGCATTCATTGAGGGTTATCTATCTTATATGGACGGATAAAGTAGCTCGTTAAAAACATTACCCAGCTGGTGTTGAGTAGATTTATTAGAGTAGAGTATTAAAGTACATTATTGAACTAAGTGAAAAAAACAACTTTCTGAGGAACGTATAAGTTCGCACCAAGAAATTGAAATAGGTACTAAATAGTGAAATAAGAACTCTAAAATTCGACAAAGAAAAACAACTTAAAAAAATTGCCGTGGAACAGAAAGTGACCCCGGTGGTAGCGTAGGGTAAAAACTCATATTAAAACTACACCTTCCTCCCCAAAAATGTCTCAAAATGGAATAACTCAAATAGATCGAAATTCACCGTATGACTCGGCACCTGATTCGCCTATTCAAATTTCTGGAACACCCAAGTCCCATAGTATACAGAATGCTAATATTAACATCTCGATCATAAAAAACTTTAAATGTCATGTCATCGGTCATGATAATGAAAAAAATATCTCCGCGCTTGATACGACATACTATCAAAAAATTGATATATTTCAAAGCAAGTGAATGCTTAAGAAGTAAAATCATTCTATTGGCTGATCAGCAAGGACGTGGGATTCAGAAAATACTGTAAAGATTATCTGGTGATAAATATCAAATTTTGTGTTTCTGGAAAACAAGCCACTGAACTAAATCAAATCTTAAATACAATTTCGCACCATTACGAGTTAACAGTGAAAGATTATAGTGTCCTCTGGGAGGTTATATTATGTTTTCATTCTGGATATATTATGTTAAAAATACCAACATTCTAGTTTCTGAAATTCCGTACAGTAAAAGAGAATTGACTTATGAACTGTTTTCTTGCTTTAATCATAAAAATGCCATATAACAAATACAGCATTTTTATGGATTACGATGGGCAAATACCTCATCGTAATTATTTTAGTTTAATTACATATATCTCCATCTGCTCAGAGAAATCCTCCGCTTGCATTATGAATGCACCTTTAAAAAATATATTCAAAATATGAAATTTGTCTCTAATTTTAATCCCTTGATGCTCGATATATATACAGACTTCTTTTTAAATAATAGTCAATCTATAGTTATAAACGAAAAATGTCACCATCTGATACATTTTTTTTCGTGACTAAACAAATTACTATTATCCATCAAAATATCAAGGCACTCATAAGTAAATCTGACGCATTAACTGTTGCTCTAACAGCTACTAAACTAAACGTAAATAGTACTTGTACATGTAACACAACCACTAAACATTGCTACAGCTTTTAATACTTTTTTGCACTCGTGTAACATACACGTGCTTATTTCTCCCGTGAAACAGCTTTGCTGTATTTCGGAGAGAAGGGCAAGACAGGCAGTGTAATTACTGGCAACGAGACTTAACATCTTATGTCTCAGGATAGGCAACACATAAATAAGTTGCCTGGGCTCGTTCCAGGTAAACTAGTTTATGTTCATGGGCGACGTCGACCACTTTCTATCAGGTGGCACGTTTGCCAGTTTGCCTATCCAACTAACATAAAAAAAGACATTTTGTGTTCTCAAAAAGAAAATACAAAATATATATCTTATATTTTCCTTACTATGCCAATTCTAAGTTTATGCCGCCCACTAACTACATTACAATACATTGATCGCACTATTCGTTCCTTAAAGAATACTAATAGTACGGAACACGATGTAGTCTCAGCCAAAATTATTAATAAAGTCTCAATAATTATTATATCTCCGATAAGTAGGTACTTAGTCATATTTACAATTTATGTGTTGAATGTGGATTCTACCCTGAAATACTAAAATCTGAAGAACAAATTGGTTTTATAAAAAAGAAATCTATCAATTATTATGCAATTAATGATTTTGTAAAAATTTAACTGACAAATTTAAATGTAAGAATTAATATGTTCACACTTTATATGGATCTGACAAAAGTGTTTGATTATGTGGATCATGGAATTTTACTAAGAAAAATATATTCGTATGGCATTAGAGGCAATGTAATGGACTTGATTATGTTTTATTTAAATAACTGAAAGCAAATTACACAAGTTAGAAGAATTTGTACATATAACCATAAAGAAGTATATTATACATTGCAGCACCAGTTAGTTAGATTTGGATTTTGGTGTCCCGCAAGGAATCGTGCTATGCCTACTTCTATTTATTATATTTAATGACTTACCTAAAGCAGTTAATAAAAAAGTTGTAATGTTTGCTAACGACACTGCTTTTTATATGCTAGTAAAAATAAAAATAAATTAGAGTTTGATTATCTTTTGATTGATCTACTAATATTAAAATTTCTAGACAACATTATAAAATGGCTTGAAACAAATAAATTAAAAAATCAACTAAGATAAAACTCAAATAATTTATTTCGAAACCAAAAACAGGAAAATATTATAATGGATATTAATATCCAAAATATTCAAAATAAAATAAGACAAGTTGAACTTGCTAAGTTTCCGGCTATTCATATAGACAGTAACTACATAGCACTGTTACTATGTACGCGGTTAGATTAATAAACTTTCATAAGCATTGTACATTCTACAAAAAACTGTTAATACACAAACTCTGATTATTGCATTCCACGCTCATTATTATTATTATTTGACATTATACTTATTATATTATATTTTTATGATTTTTTGTATCTATAATTTAACAATTTTTATAAATATAAAATTTAAAAATTAAGTTTTTATATTCTAATCATTATCACATATTTTGTGATACATTTATTATAGTTACGGAGAACAGTTCACAAACTTTGCATGCCATACAAGGCCAATGTGTTGAGACAATTATTTTGTATACCAATTTTTTTTTATTTGAATTAATTTCCGTTCCTTCGCCTCCAAGCATTACCCGTAATATATTATATGATATGATAATAAAAAAAAAAACTATTTCAGTCTCGGTTACGACGATGTAGAAGCTAACTTCGCCATTAGTTTAGTCGGGGATATGTACATGTGTGCAGACTATTTCGCCAACGGACAAACTATCTTGCTCCCGATGAACTCTAAAGGCCGTGCAAACATTAACGTCAGTAAGTAAATTGTTATAATATTAATGCACTTTGCACAATTTAATAACGAAGACCAGTACTCAGGAACGCAGAGGTAGTGGGGTAGAAACCCTGTGGAAAGATTTGTAAGCCTATTTTCAAGATATCAAAAACAGTTCAAAAACTGGATATAGATAAATAGACGCGACAGATCAGCCATATGTTAAGCCATAAACTAAGCTGTGTAAAATCTCATTTTACCATAACCGACATTAAGAGCAAAATAACAAGCAGAGAGCCAATATACACATATCGTTGTGTAATCCCAACTAATACAAGAAATGCCAATGAGAGTTTCGTTTGGTTGTTTCTGGTTTCCATGGTTGGGTCATACGCTAGCTTGCAAATGTGCATACTTTATACACCCTCAAGACCTTTTAAAAAAAAATTTTTTGAATCAAATTTATGGTCTCACGGTGGTCAAAATTTTTTCCTTAACTGGTGATTAAGTGAAGCTTAATATTAAGATAGCGTCCGGCTCGTACCCAGTCCGCTTACAATAACCCCAGTATTTTTTTTATAGAAGTGGAGGCAAACGGACAGTCCCTTCTAGAAGCATATAGTCTCTATGAATATATCAGTATAGTACGGAAACTGCTTTTTATAAACCTTTATGAGCTTACCCAAAAAATAATATTATTAAAACAATTTTTTCCTTTCTTTACAGACAAAGTTGCAGTAAACATTACCAGCAAAATTGTACAATTCAAGGACTGTGATGGCGACGTACACTTGAAAATGACCAATCCCGTCTACAAATATGACATCGGTTCAGCTGTATTCAATTTCGAGAACCTCTTCGAGGGAGATGAAGAACTATGTAAGTATTTATTATTGTCCTGCAATAGTGTCATGTACACACGGTAACTCTCGGGTTAGAAGCCCAATAAGAGACAAATTGTACGACAAATATAGCCCTAAACGGTCATGGATGAGTACATTTATGACGTTGTATGTGTGATTTTAAGCTATTTCTGTTCAGCTATAAAACGTAATGCAAGTTTTTTTACATTATAGGTGGCAAACGGACAATAGTTTCACCTGGTGGTAAGTGACAATCGACATCCATAGACACCCGCTATTATAATATAATATATTCACTTATTTTTAATATTGTTCTTCTTCCTTCCTGATTTAATAATTGTCGAAAAGTGAAATAATAATTTCTAAATAAGTCGGTTGGCACTGTCTCGCTTGGCACGTCGATATCTAATTATTAATATAATCTAATTAGTCGTACCGCGACGACTAATTAGATTCTCTCTAGTATAAGTGATCTCGCGCAAAGTTTTTGACGATGCCTTGTACATACTTATTGTATATTAAACATTAAGCAGTAACGTTTCGGATGATTCAAAACAGAACAGGGAAATTACTTTGCCAACTGCCACTCAAGATCTCAAAGATGCGATTAGTTCCATTAACCCATTTACTTGGTTATCGTCACCTGTTTATTTCATTAAATCGCAAGATAGGCGTGATACTGGTAATCTAATTACTGGCACTGTAATCAGCTTATGAATCAGTATAGCCAACGCATGCATGAGTTGCCCTGGCCTTTTTTGCGCCGGGAAATGCACGTCGGGACGCACTGTCCCGACGTGCATTTCCCGGGGATGGGATGGGAATGGGAACGGAAATGGGATGAGGTTCCCATTCTCGCCCCTGTTATAAGGGCAGATACAAAGAGCATCTCCCTCGGTTCAATTCTCTTCGCCCAAGGTGCTGGGTTTATCTTAGGCTACTAAGCCCCACCGCCACGACAAGGCTTGACTTGAACCATGGTGGAGCACAATAATTAGCCTAGGTGAACTCGGTGTTAATTGTAACTAATAACATTTAAGAAAAACTAAACTTGGTCAAATAAATCTCAAGAGAAGTCGTCAAAACATGTACTTGTTTGAAATTAAATTTTAAAACAAAATTATTTTGCAGCTGAATCTGCCAACAAATTCGCCAACGAAAACTGGAGGGAACTTATGGAAGACCTGTCGCCAACATTCATAAAACCAATTGGATCAACCATCATCAGAAACATCAACAGGTTCTTCGCCAAGATAACCACACACACATTGTTAAAAAACCACCCCTAAGCGTTCTAAGCTGAAAGTGTTGATGAGTGAACAAGACGTCATATGAATCTCGATAATAATTACTGTTAGTAATATACTCTCACTATAACAGGTCGATTTGATTTTTAAGTATTAAATATACGAATTAAAAATCACACAAACTTGCCTTGTTTTATTAACCGACTTCAAAAAAGAGGAGATTCTCAATTCATGTGTATGTTTTTTTTTTGTACAAATACTGGACATATAGAGAAAAAGACTCCCCAATCACATGTATATATTTATTTTTTGTTATTCATCAGTACTGGAAGATCTATAACAGAATAATTACAACGATATACAGGAATGAAAGTCAAGAATAATAGTAAAGGTGTAATCCATCTAAATCGAATAGCAATGCACAAATCCGCTACAAATAAGACAACGGATATTATATAACTAGGAGCGCACGCGTACTTCCCATTCCCGAGGAAGTACGGGGATAAATTTATATATAGTCTATGTGGTATTCTCATGTATAAGCTATGTTATTGTAAAATTTCATTAAATGAAGGTGTCCATTCAGTAGTTTTTGCGTGAAAGAGTAACAAACATCTATACATATAAACTTTCACGTTTATTATATTATGTTAGTTATTTAAAAAATATTTTTAGTATGTAGAACGTGACACATTACACAGAGTATAGGTATATTAAATTTAAAAAAATCCATGGATTTTTTTTAAATTTAATTTCAGGTTGTGGAACTCTGGGGATCCCCCACTAAGTACATGTCATTCGAGTCAGGTACACTTTACTTGATCAATTCCGTTCGATTCTGATTTAAAAAACTTTGTGCAACTTGTACTTATACTGTATATTACTGACAACAAGTAAAATACCAATAGCGCGATTCACGAAATATTCACAATGTAGGTAATTTACATAATAGACGCTGTTAATTAGTTTTCTAATTTTAATCAATCATTATACTAATCAAAATCGTTTTAATGTCTTTGTTATGTGATAATTTATATTATTATAATTGTTATATGAAATGTTTAGTTTAAGTTAAAATAATAAAAGCCGTGTAATAAACGCCATCTACAACGTATTTATAAAGCTTTTGATTATATCTGGATAAAAGCTTTGCAGCTCTATCGGTCGGACCCGTTAAGTCAGCTGTTCAAAATGTCTATTTACTTAATTATGCATGAAGTTATCAATGATCATGTACTACGTAGTACGTACGCTAGTAATATACTTCAATTTTATTATTTTGAATATTGGTAATGAATTATATCTGTAGTCTGCTAAATGGAGAGCTACCTTTGATACGCGGTTAAAAACCGACACCAGATGGAACAGCCCGCGTTCGAGCGTTCCAATTATTGTGGTTCCAACGAACGGCGTACAGTCCAAAATGCCATCCATTTCGCGTGGCCAGAACCAGCGCCAATGTTCGCCCTCCTGGAGCGCGAAGTCTATAAAAGATTTTTCAGATGACGCTGCGATGCACGAATCATCTTTAATCTCTTATACCATACTGTCATGATCATTATCAGTTATGTTATATCCATTCACTACACTTTTAGTGGCAGTCAATATGGCGGAGCCTCCGGCAAACGTGCATCCGCCTATAATGTAAAGTATATAATAACATTAAAATACTCTCTGTCTAAAACATATAAAGGAAGAATCAAAGTCAAACATTATCTATTACTTAGATATTATGTTGTTGGCCGAAATAAATTAGATTCAACACGAAAAATAACACCGAGCTTATTTAGATAAAAAGCCATAAATTTATGCCTTGTTTATAGTACGCCTCGAATAATTTATTTGTTTTATTGCTGGCCCTTCCTATCCCTAACCGTTTTGTACATTTGTCTAGAGGATCCCAATTCTTATTTGATAGTCTAGATATACACGCAATAAAATTATGGGGCATATTTCAGGTTTAAATTCATGTCAATACTAAGCATTTGCATTTTAGTTTCAATAATGAAAAGCAATGATATTTTTCACCATAATTAATATTTAATTTTTTTACATAAAATGAAGATCACAAGATCTTTACTTTCCGACGTTACGATGTCGGCTTTTTTTTTCGGAAGGGCTAGACTTTTCGGCCTGATGGCCTCGGTACAGTAAATAAGCAGATGGCCCACTTAAGAAATATTCGAAAGGGGGACGCCCCCTTCGTGCCCCGCAGGGGGCGCGGTTCTTCACGCGCGCTGCTCGGGAGAGCAGGATTTGATTAGTCAAATCCGATACGGTCGACGAATCTTTTACGGTTTAATTGATTTGATTAATGATGATAGGCTGAATCGATTAATGATGATAGGTTAATCATCATGAGGGCCGGCCCTCATCCCTCCCTCTGGAGAGGGAGGCGGGTCATGCGCGGTGCCCAAGCAATCTAGCGGTAGCGTAGTGCTACTGCTGTTATCGCGGTCTGGGTTTGAATGAATGAATGAATGAATGAATGAATATACTTTATTGTGCACACACAAAGTTACAAACATAAAACACTAAAAATTTAAAAGTATGTAAATATAAATGCGACTTTATCGCCGAAAAACTATCTCTGCCAAGTAACCTTAGGGTAAAGGAAATATCGAAAATCTTATGGGAGTGCATCTTAAATATTATAACAAATTAAGTACAAATTATACAAAAGTTATTAATTAATATAACTTACATACGATATATCTATAAACATACACACCAACTAATAAATAAACATAAAAGTACTCAACTACCTCACGTGCTAACCGCACTAATGACCAGATAGAGACAGATCAAGAAAATAGTCGTATTGCTCTGTCTATAGGCTTAGAATGCAACGAGTTCGTGCACATCAAACACAACAACAGCAAGAACGACATAATGAAATTGAGCGAATCCGCAGACGCAGTGCTCCTGTGATTGTTGAACGAGCTGCATTCCACTATGATCCGGCAATTGATTATTGTGCCGACAAATCGGTAACAATTGGGGAAATGAAAATAATTTGTAAATATTGTAAGGCGTTAAAATACACCGGTGAATCTACTGGATTATGTTGTGCTGGAGGCAAAGTAAAATTCCCACAATTGGTCCCACCACCAGATCCTTTTTACGCTCTTTAGTTTCTGGCATTGGAAATGATTCTAAGCACTTCTTAGCCAACATTTAGAAATATAACAGCTGTTTCCAGACAACGCCAAATGTGGCACTACACATTATACAGAACAATTTCATGCCCACTTTGAAGGTGATATACCAGAATGTTTTTTATAATATTCAAGTTTGTACTTATATATAATATCAGAAATAATTAATGGACAAATTAAAAAAAATTACAGACACAAGGACAAATTTATCACTTTCTGGGGACACTGTTACCACTTCCTGATGCAGATCATCAATTTTTACAAATTTATTTTATGGGCAATTCAGATATGGAAGTTGATAATCGTTGTGCTCACAATCCAACAGTGAAGAGAACCATTGTCCAAGAATTACAAATGTTTCTTCATCAGAATAACAATTTAGTAAACATGTTCAAAACAAAAAATATAGTTTATGAGAAAGCTTTACAATTTAAAGCTTTCTCATAAACTATATTTTTTGTATCATAACAGACTGTATCATAACAGTGTGTCTGTCAATATCAAATTTAAACCATAAATAGCCATATAACCATATATAAATAGCCAATATAACCATAAAAAATTCAGAAAAACTCTGTTTTGTAAGTAAGCAACATGATGTGTCGAAAATAATAATAAAACTTCTGGCTTCATTCAAAAAATGCTTTTTTATTAAATAAGGATTCGTTTTGTTTGTTTTAAGATTATTTTAATACAAAAGTTTAGGTCTTTTATTGATCGATTGAGGCAGTACGAAGTCTGCCGGGTCAGCTAGTAACTCACAAAGAAAGGAAATACTTAAGATGCGAATTAAATGTCATTTAAGTAATAATTTTTAATTAACGACTTAAAACTGTTAAGGTTTTTAGCTTGCCTTATATTAGTAGGCAAGGCATTCCATAATAAAATGGATTTTGTTGTGAAAGATGAACTGAAGTACTTGGTGAAGTGAACAGGGATGTGGAGAGTTTGATTTACAGATGACCGCAATTCTTTTACTTCAGATGTACGGAACACCAATTTTTCATGTAAGTAGGATGGAGATTTAGGGTCATATAATATATAATACAAAAAATGAAAGTATACGAGCATTCCGGTGAAGACGGATTGGCAGCCACTTGAGTTTATAGCGGAATTCAGAGACATGATCATACTTGCGCAACCCAAATATGAATCGAATAACGAGATTTTGGAGGCGCTCAAGCTTATTAAGCTGCTCTTCGGTAAGGTTAACGTAACATGCATCAGCATAATCTAATATAGACAGGAACAATGATTCTGCTAGTAATGTTTTTGTCCGAATTGGTAAAAAATTATGAAGACGTTTTAAAGAGTGCCACACACTATATACCCTTTTACTCATTTCTTTGATATGATGAGACCATGAGAGATTTTCATCTAAATATACTCCCAAATTTCTCACCGTCTTGCTAAATGGGAGACGGACACCACTTACGAGCACCGGAGGTAATCCAACCCAGTCTATCCGCGAGACGAGCCCTGGACTGCCTATAATTATTACCTGGGATTTAAGTGGATTAATATGAAGTCCGTTGTATTTACTCCACTCGCAGATCTTCTCCAGATCTCTATTCATAACGGAAACCATATTAGGAAGATTGTCGAGAGAAGACTGAGTATAGACTTGGAGATCATCTGCATACATGTGAAAGAGAGACGATATGGACTGAGTGATGGTATTAATAAATTGTGTCTACTCGTATCGGATTCAAACCTAAGCTTTCGCGATCGGTCCGGATCGATGTGGTTTCCATGTGTAGGCGTCGACGTCGCTTATGACCCCGAGGCCCAAGCGGTGTGCACGTTATTGTGACGTTCGCGTCGCGCTTTTGCGTCGCGCATTAGTAGCTGAGAGATTTCGTCAGCTGGATCTGTTAAAACATGCTTAAGTAACCTGTGTCTAATTGGAACTGAGCTATCTGGGGAATAGTTCGCCGCGCTCATGATGAGCGGGTTTGGGTGGAGGTGTGCCTTTTCAAAGTGACGTTCTGACGTCATTTGGAAGTGGCCCCTAATGGACTCTAATCTGAAGTCCCTGTGCAGGTCGATATTTCTTATGTACCACGGGCAACCGTTTGCCATGCGTAAGAATTTATTTTGTACTATTTGTAGTGCATTTAGTCGGATACAAGTTTTATACAGGGGTTAGCTTATGCCTGAGTGGCATTTTGCTGTTCTTGTTAATTAAGAAACATAAACGGCTCAAGACAAATTTGGCCTTTTTGGTTACTGTCTCTATGTGTGTTCTAAATGACATCGACCCGTCAAGGGTCACCCTTGACGGGTCGATGTCTCAGGTATTTTACTTGATCTACTCTGGGTGATATTATATTGTTTAACCTTATCGGTTTCATGGTACGATAAGGTCGTCTGTTTGTGATACTCCTACGGGAGAATTTAATGAAGGCACTTTTTTCTGGGTCGCTGTCGGCTGTCCTCTTGCGTCCGTCTATGGAAGTTGAATCTGAAATTTTTATAAAACCTGAGGACAATTTGACTTGAAGTATATTATTCCTAGCCCAACCAAACCCGAAAATTGAAGGAGTAACGCCCGAATACTCAAACGAATCTCAAATTTAAGACGTACTTAAACTCGTGTTGTCCCTCTTTTTTTCTTTGAATCTGACACGTCGTAGCATGAGTTTAAGTACGTCTTACATTTGGGATTCGTTTGAGTATTCGGGCGTAAGAGGACAAATGTTAACAAAATAGTTAAAAACTAGTAATGAGCGTTTGAAAATAGTAAATAACCGAATGAACTTAGCAAATAAAGCTTATACTTTTAAGAGCGCGCTCTACGCCAGCAAAAATTCCGAATTCTCCGCTTTAGTTCTAAAAACGACCACGAGGCGCCACGCGCCAAGCGCCGGCCGCGTTGTAATGCAATTTCACCCAGCCGTCCATGCTCCATTCATAAATCATAATACAACATGTCGCTCGCGACTCGCGTCCCGCGCCGGCCGGCCCCGCCGCTCACTTCGCCCAGCGCAGGCCGCGGCCAGCGGCATCCAATAATATGATGTATTATATTATATACCTATGCGATAAAGTCAGAAAAATCTAATACTTACATTTATTTTTAATGAAATATTTATGTAGTTTTTTTTAGAAGAGTAAGTTTGTATGTAGATACAGTCAGATACAGTTGGGTGTGGTACCGAAATATTCAGTCATAGTAGTAGTACAGTGAATTGATAGAAGAGTAGATGTAGTATTTTCAACAAAGTTACAATTATGATTCTTTAATTAAATATTAAACTTTTATCTATGAATAAGAGAGAGTTTAAAAATTACGAAAATTTTATCGTGATGTAAGACTGATGCTAGCGTAGCGTATTCTTTGTATATTAATTTAATTGAATAGGTATAAATTAAAAATATTATATAGGTACTTATTAAATACATAAAACGAAATGTTTATTATGGTGTTTGAATTTTTTTTTATTTATAAACTTATATACGAATAAACTTCAATGAACGCCAAGACGGCTGATCCCTTGCCACTCGAATTCTACACGGACCGGCCACTGCACGAAGATCGTCTCGGCGTTCATTGAAGGAGGCCTATGTTCATCAGTGGACGGATAAAGGCTGATGATGATGATGATTTAGAAACTTTATTATAAATTATAATATTAATAAGCAATGTGGAAAATTCTCATATTGTAAATTGTTCCGAAACTGATCAGTGATTTGTCACTGACGCAATGTGACAAACCACTGATCAGTTTCGGATTTTTATGGTTGACATTACCACTGAATCCGGTTATATGCTCGATGTTATAATCATAATAATATTAGCAACATCGCCAAACTTATAGGACTGACTTCGACAACGACTACAATATAACGTAATTATACCTACTATTATGTATTCTATGACAATGTATAATTTATATTATTTACACGACACTCCAAGTTCGTATCCAAGTAAAATATGTAGGTAATCATCATCACCATCACCATCATCATCGTCGTCATCATCAACAGCCTTTATCCGTCCATCGCTTATCCAAGTAAAATATGTAAGTATTTCATCATCATCTTTATCACCATCATCATTGTCATCATCATCTTCATCAGCCTTTATCCGTCCTTAGCTTATCCAAGTAAAATAATATGTAAGTATTCCATCATCATCATCATCATCACCATCATCGTTGTCATCATCATCATCATCTTCATCAGCCTTTATCCGTCCTTCGCTTATCCAAGTAAAATAATATGTAAGTATTTCATCATCAATCATCATCATCATCATAACCATCATCATTGTCATCATCATCATCATCATCATCATCTTCATCAGCCTTTATCCGTCCTTCGCTTATCCAAGTAAAATAATATATAAGTATTTCATCATCATCATCATCATTATCACCATCATCATCGTCGTCATCATCATCATCTTCATCGTCATCAGCCTTTATCCGTCCATCGCTTATCCAAGTAAAATATGTAATTATTTCATCATCATCATCATCATCATCATTATCACCATCATCATCGTCGTAGTCATCATCATCGTCATCATCATCATGATCAGCCTTTATCCGTCCATCGCTGAATATAGATAGCTACTGTAAACCGTTGAGGAGTTCTCTCGACTGTCTGGTCTCGATCATCAGACCTATAGTGGCACTTATAACCTGTATGTATATGCGCAAAGTTTTCATATATGTATATAAATGAATTAAGTTCAAACACGAGATAGCTACTGTAAACCGTTGAGGAGATCCCTCGACTGTCTATGGTCTCCATCATCAGACCTGTAGTGGCAAACAAAAAAACAAAAAACAAACAAAAAAAGAATTTTTCAAATCGGTTGGTAAATGACGGAGTTATGTTCGAATATACTCCTCCTTTTTTTAAAGTCGGTTATATAACGTAGTACATGATAACACAAATGACAACGCAACGCCCCCCCGCGCGCCCGTTCGAATTCGTCCCGCGCTTCTCCGTATTATATTAAAATCCGTAAAACATATTTTACTCGGAGAAGCGTTGAATGAAACCGGGGTTATAGAACTTGAGTGACTTGAGTGAGTGTTTTTTTTTTCTTTTACGCCGGGAAATGCTCTGAGGCATCCCGCCTGGGGAGTGGGTCTCCCCAGGTGGGTATGTGGGACTCGCTGCGCCCGAAAGATGGTAAGTGAACGCAGCTCTACCCACTAAAACCCGGCGAGTGCCACCAGTGCCGCCTTGGTGAGGTGCCCCGGATCTGTTAAGCTAACAGGGCACCTCGAAGGCTAGTCAGCCCCGCAAGGGACCGACGCCACCTCCACAGAGGGGTTGTCCAGCACCACAGGCCAACCTCTCCCTACGTCAGGACAGTACAATGGGGTGAGGTTCCCATCCTCACCCCTTGCCCCCTGCTCTTTTGTCCCCTCTTCTTATAAGAGGGGTACAAAGAGCCCCCTCGGCTCAATTGGCTTCGCCCAAGGTTGGGCTCACCCTAGGCTACTGAGCCCCACCGCCACGACAATGCCTGAACCATGGTGGGGATATCACCCTATACCACAGAGTACATTGTAACGTATAGGAATAGAGACCAATCTTGTTCCATAAAACGGGGTATGAAGAAACTAGCGCCTCTATATTTTAAAGTTAGAACTAAACCTTTGGTATGCGGTATGCCGTATGGATTGGAATTTGGATACCGATATACCAATAGCTATGTAGGTATGTAGGTAGCTATATATGTACTTTTAGGTATATTTAATTTAATTCTTTAATATTATGTTCATTTCAGGGATTGATAAATGAAATATGATTTAGCGGTTGGGGTGTAGCCTTAGGGGCTCTATGGGCTGGGACTTAGAAAATTTTCGAAAATTTTTGATGTCATGATAACCCCCAATTTTTTTACGCTTAACATACAGAACCTACAACTACAAACATTTTTTACTAATAATTTTATTTAGCTGATAATGTTTTATTACTATGTACCTAAGTAATACATCTATGTACATATTATGATATGGTAAAGATTTAACATACTATTCTGAAATTTTGCAAAATTACATGGACCGGCTAGGAGAGTTAGAGATATAGGTATTTTGTACATAACAATTGCGTTGAAAAGTTTTAGGTAAACGCTTATCAAAATTAGATTAAATTCTCAAACTTAACACTACACTGGAGTCCTATCAGGACTCTACTTTTAACACGAACACTCATAAAATTACTTTCTGGTCACTAATATGTATTAGTTTGAGAAACATTAGCTCAACTCAGCAACAAACGTTTAACATAACAATAAGATCACAAAAATAAACAAAATATCGCAATTAAATTTTCTCCAACTTCTACTTTTCTTCTTCTTCTTTTGCTTTCTGAAGGATTTGCCAAAGTAGAGTAATTTAAGCTAAAATAAAGCTCAGTTTGAGTTATACATTATAATTTAGTCTAACGTATATCGCCTACTGTCTGTTATATATAAGTAAGAGAAGTAATTAAATATCCAGCAACTATAAAATTTGGTGAGCCAAAAAAATGCATTTAAATAATTTGGTCAGCATACCAATATTTTGTTTGCATCCGCATGAAGTTTTTGTGGTGTGTTACCGAATTGATGACAGTTACGAACAGAATCCCATTTTTCGGTTTGTTCTACAACTAAATCTATGATTGAAAAAGTATTGGTTTGTGATGCTTTAGAGAAAAGATATAGCTTAAGTACTTGGGTACCTACATGACAAGTTAAGTATTTTTGCTACTTTTATATGCAGCACAAAATGAATTTTTTTGCTTACCCTCTTAGTGCTTACCAAAATTTTATTAAACCAGAGCTGCTCACTGCAGCTTATATAATTAATAAGCTGTACAAAAATAATTATAGCCATCCAGAATGACATAAATTGCTAATTGATTTTGAAATGTTTGCCCACCATGAGTTGCTGATCAATTAGCTATTTCTGCTTACATATTATTATATTTTTCTGCTCACAAAAATACTAATACTGTGCTAACCATTTAAATAACACCCCTCATATAATATTTTGCCTGCTATGTATTTGGTCTAGATATTTTTAGGTAAATTTTTTGGAATATGAATTACAAAATTAATTTGCAGTAGGAAAGCGAACAGTAATTTATTCACGTTACTAAACAATGAAACAAAAACACTTCGATTTAAATGCATTATTTCTTTCTTTTCAAACATTTCAACAACATATAAAACTATTTAGTTCTTCATCTTAGAGCGGGGAATGATAGTTGATTTATGGAGAACTGGAGGGGCGAAGCCGCGTGCCTTGGTGTTTCCACTATTCTTCCATATTTTAGACAAAATATTGATGACGACAGAATTGGCAGCATGGCCTATGGTCTTAGCCTGTTTCAATATGAACGAAAATAAAAACAACAAACCAAATGCATGATTGTTTTCACGCCATCTTGCGTATTATAGTAGAACTACGAAGATTCAAACATAAGAGTACTGCCATCTCTTATTTATAGTTGTCATATAATCGTTCGTTTATAATCCAACAAAATTAAAAAACAGATCTAAACTGATTTTCTACAGGGACTACATATACTTCGTGATTTTATATTATTGTACCCATTGCTGACCCCAGTTTTTTGTACTAAGATTAAGCGCCCTGCCCTATACTAACGTAATAATTAATAGAAATAATAAACCTTAGAATAATAATAAACGTATATATATATATACTAGCTGTTACCCGCAGCTTCGCCCGCGTTAACTTTTAAAATTTGAGGGGTTGATCTCCCTTATCACTTAGGAGTATGAAAAATAGATAGTAGCCGATTCTTAGACCTACTGAATACGCATGTAAAATTTGGTAAAAATCGGTAAAGCCGTTTCGGAGGAGTACGGTAACTAACATTGTGACATGGAAATTTTATATATTAGATAGGCTATAGCTAGGTATAGGGTTTTAGTTCCATATCCAACAACTAGATGGCGCCACGTACGGCTTACATAATATATTTGATTCGAGTTTCCAGTCTATCTCTAGATAGACAATAGTAGTCTTTGGTTTAAAGTCAAAAATCGCATGATACTGTTAACGATAAGTTGGCTCTGAGTGCCTCTGAGCTCCAGGTTATAATTTAATTGTAATTTTATTTAATTATTCAAAATATAGGCATAAAATATAAAAAGGGATGGGTTACTTTACTAGACTAATGTTTTACATTAGTCTAGCTATGTAATTAGTAAAAAATAATGTGGTGTTGTCGCTGATAATTTTGAGAATTTAAATTAATACCGTTTTTTTCTATGCGAAGTTTTTTTTTTTTTTTTACAAAAACCAGATATTTTTTCATAATTCTACTGAGTTAATCGACTCAATTTTCGCGTTGGGCGCACTCTTAAAACACAATATTTGTACCAATACTTGGATAAGATTGATTATTTTATTTATTATATTGAAAAAAGGTTATTTTATGTAAATTTATTTAAAAAAACAATGAAATTATGAACCCTTGATAATTATAAACCATTAAAGTTTAGGTAAGAGAGCTTTACAAAGACTCTATTTGGTAAACAAATAAAATAACATTATTTATATGAAATAGTTTTTTTAACATTTTACATACTATTTATTAATTATTGAAAATTCATAGTACATATTTAAGTAAATCCACTGAGACTCCTGCTCAATATAAGGTATACTCAAGTTTCCTTTTATATCACCAATTTTTTCTTTTGAAATTTTACCCTTGTGATTCATGTTTCATCTAATGGACACTGTTATGATAACATTAAGTTTTTCACAAGATAAGCTTCCAGAAATGGTATGCTTAAAAGTTTTAACTCACAACCACAGATATTTGAATTAATATTTCTATGCACACAACTAAGTTTAAAGTTTGTCTTACAAAAATATCATATAATCTGCCCCATCTGACCTGAATCCACTTGATATCAGTTTTAAAGTCGATTTTATTAGGTATTCCTATCCCCAGATCGTCTTTTAATTTATTGAAAACGTAAAATTCGTGATTCATATAATCAATTATCAAATATATTACATCCGTTGTAAAGAAGGATTTATAAAAAAAAGATTATATTTTATATATTATATTATATAATAATAATAATAATAATAATAACAACCCTTATAATATGTCCCACTGCTACCGAAAGTGATGCGAGTGAGCGACGATGGTCCAGTGGGTATGGGCTCGGTCTCTTGAGTGAGAGGTCTGGGTTCGATCCTGACCCCCTGTGATGCCTTGAAGTGGGGTTTTCTTAATTTCTACGTGCACTGAACATGAGATCATCGTTTGCTCACAGGTGAAGGAAACATCGTGAGAAAAGCTTGCATAGCTGTTAGATTAAACATCTTTGAAGGAGTGTTAAGTTCCCCAACCCGCATTGGGCCAGTGCATCCGTGAACTATGGCCCTCCTTGCCTGATTTCGAGGAAGAGACCCGTGCCCAGCAGGAGCATATATAATGGTTGATATTATTATATTATAATTATATCATGTGAGAGTTTATATACTTAATTGGTTTACAGATGGATAGGACATTATGTGCCGCGCTCCCCTCTGTTAGGTTGTCTTCCTCGTCCCCACCATGGTTCAACCTTGACGTGGCGGTGGGGCTCATTAGCCTAGGGTGAGCCGCTGTACCTTGGGCGAAGCTAATTGAGCCGTGGGGGCTCTTTGTACGCCTCTTAAATGAAGAGGGGACAAAAGATCAGGGGGCAAGGGGCGAGGAAGCGGAACCTCACCCCATTGTACTGTCCCGACGTTGGGAGGGGTGTTCTGTGGTGCGGGACAACCCTCGGTGGAGGTGGGGGGACTGACTAGCCGTCGAAGTACCCTGTTTGTTTATTAGATCCGGGGCACCTCACCAAAGGCGGCATTGGTGGCACTCGCCGGGTTTTAGTGGGTAGAGCTGCATCCACTTTCCACCTTTCGGGCGCAGCGAGTTCCCCATACCCGCGTGGGGAGGCCCACTCCCCCGCGGGATGCCTCAGAGCATTTCCCGGCGTAACAACAACAGACACTTACCACATACGTTTCAGGAAAGGCATCACATGAATTAGTTGCTTAGACTAGTCGGTGATAAACTTGTTATTGTTTATGGGCGACGCTGACCACATCACATCAGGTGGCTTGTCTGCCCCTTTGCCTATCCTACTAAAATAAAACTAAATAATCAGAGGTAATAAATTTGTGGCCACCTCTTGTGCGCCACTTAAGGTTGAACTAGTCGATGGCGCGAACTCTAACAAAATGATTGCTATCTCACCTGACATAGTGCGCGAACATGCGTGCTAGAATGAAATGCACTATGATTCATTCCGAAAATGTCCTTTTAGCAGAACAGTTATTATAGAAAAACGAGTAAGTGTATCTTTTCAAAATAAATTTATTTTATCTTTTGAATAACTAAACTATATCTGTATGGGCTTTATTTTTGAGCTTTCGTGCTCGGTATACTATTAATTTACGCCCAAAGTTGGGCTAAAATCAGTGTTGAAATACGAAAGTTTAGAAGCTTGTATTTTTTTAATGTATATTTTTTTACGATTTTGGGTGGGAGATAACGACGAGATATATTATACTTATTTTTTTATGGTCAACGTCAAACATTGTAGTAATTACTGTCCTGCGTTTGTATGGAAAGATGAGCGACTTGTGTAACCTTAAGACGATAATATCTTAAAATGAGGGTATCGATATTATGTACGTGAATAGAGTAAGAATTTATTACATTTTTTTGTTTCGTACACAAAAAATTAAATTCATCATTTTAAAAACTCATTATTCGCTAAACAAAGGAAAAGGTGATTTAATGTTAACCTCTACGCATAAAAGAAGGTGAAGTCAAAAACACCATCAACAAATTTCTTGAGTTCATCACTTTGCTATGTGTAGTATTAAATAAAATTATATTATATTTAAAGCAATCTCATAATTCACGTGAATAATATGGCCCTGTGCCGAGCATGTATATATAATATAGGTACTAGGAACAGATTTAGTGTTCCGTCTCATCAATAACATCACATTTTACGGATTTAAGTTCTTTAATATATAGGTAGCTAGCCTAATAATTAAATACACTGAACTATGAACCAGAAAAATGTGTTATTAATTATACTCTTCGCCGGTTTTATACTCTCAAATTGTTACAGCTTTGTTACAATCTCGTTGACCAAGTGTTGCTATGATATAACATAAGGCGTTAAAATATTATACACATTTTCAATCATACGAAATTGAGTAAATATTTTCATTCATATGACAGTGCTTTGAAATGTTTCTAATAGATTGCTAGAACAAATAAGGTAACATAGTATATTATATACATAATATACATATAATTTGAAGCTAATTTTACATTATCAAATTACATAGCACTAATCCAAAGTACTGTACCAAGAAAACGGGATTTTCAATTTAGTCCATATTTAGAGAATAAAGTAAAAGTTGTACGCAATAAGTGATCACGGGATAGAAGAAGTAGAAGGTAAAAAATACATAAAAATACAACTTAACCAATAAAATGAAACTATATAAAACTATTTTATAACGGGATATTTACCATAGTTCTGAGTACCTATTACTTTGCGGAGTTAGATATTTCGACGAATGTCTTGTTCATCAGACTCTTGAAATAAAACTGAAAACATTGTCATATCCCATTTTAAATAGATTTAGTAGTGAAAATAACCACTGTTAATTTGAAATTTCAATAAAATAAAATATCTTACTTTGATATATAATATAATATCTGATGTGAATGGACACATTCACATAAATACATCGCTGCATCCGATGAAACCACTGAACAAATCACTTTGCCCCCTCATCCTGGGGGGTCACCTCAAGGGCTTTTTGAAACGCAGCCACTGCTTTGCTTTGCGTTGACCACGTCATTATTATTACTGTATTTGAATTCGGTGTCAGCCAAGGTTGGTAGGGTAGTAGTTAGGTACATCAACAAATACGACACTGGCTTCAAAAGTAACAATAATTACGTGGTAAACACAAAAATTGTACATTATTAGAAGAACAAGTTGATTATAAGTTGTAGACACAAAAATTAAAGAAACCCAATTATTTTATTACTTACTGTATTAATAATAATATCTATGGACGCTTTTACACCACGTCAATCTGGTCCCGTGGTAAGTTCTTGAAGATCTTGTGTTACGGGTACCAGACAACGGAAATATATTTAATATTATAATGAAACACTTTTTTACGGATTTTATCGCGGTTTATTAAGATTTTTACAAGCCCGACGTTTCGGATACTTTACAGCAACCATGGTCACGGGAGGAGGTTGCTGTAAAGTATCCGAAACGTCGGGCTTGTAAAAATCTTAATAAACCGCGATAAAATCCGTAAAAAAGTGTTTCATTATAATGAGTGAAATTCGCGTAAACATTAGAAAACAATATATTTAATATTTTTATACTTCCAGTACCAGAGGTTCCAGTGTAGAGTTCCAGAGATTCAATGTATGGCAACCGAGACTCAAATTCTTAATCTTCTTCTAGCAGGGTTAGTGGCTTATAGAGTGAATAACCCCTATCATGACAAAACAACGTTAACCTACGCAGAAACCAAAAATAAACATTCACACATTATTTGGAATGTACTACATTTCAGCCTAGAGGTGCCATTCGACATCCTTAAACTTTGAAGTGCGATAAAATAAACACGCAAACAAAACTAAATACAGAGCCCCTGCACCTTGGGCGAAGCTAATTGAGCCGACGGGGCTCTTAGTACCCCATCTTATAAGAAGAGGGGACAAAAGAGCAGGGGGCAAGGGGCTCCCCACCATGGTTCAGGTCTTGACGTAGCGGTGGGGCTCAGAAACCTAGGGTGAGCCCAGCACCTTGGGCGATGCCAATTGAGCCGAGGGGGCTCTTTGTACCCCTCTTATAAGAAGACGGGACAAAAGAGCAAGGGGCATGGGGTGAGGATGGGAACCACACCCCATTGTACTGTCCCGACGTTGGGAAGGGTTGTTCTGTGGTGCGGGACAACCCCTCTGTGGAGGTGGTGTCGGTCCCTTGCGGGACTGATTAGCCGTCGAGGTGCCCTGTTAGCTTAACAGATCCGGGGCACCTCACCAAGGTGGCACTGGTGGCACTCGCCGGGTTTTAGTGGGTAGAGCTGCGTCCATTTACCATCTTTCGGGCGCAGCGAGTCCCACATACCCACCTGGGGAGACCCACTCCCCAGACGGGATGCCTCAGAGCATTTCCCGGCGTAAAAAAGGGGGGCAAGGGGCAAGGATGGGAACCTCACCCCATTGTACTCTCCCGACATTGAGAGGGGTAGTTCTGTCTCCTGGGTGACTGACTAGCCGTCAAGGTGCCCTGGTTGCTCAACAGATGCGGGGCACTTTCGGATCCGGCACTCACCGGGTTTTAGTGGGTAGAGCTGCGTCCACTTACCAGCTTTCGGGCGCGGCGAGTTCCACATATCCGCCTGGGGAGATCCACTCCCCCGCGGGATACCTCAGAGCATTTCCCAGCGTTAAAGGGAAAAAAAGGACAGGAAACTGTTTATTCCCTGTTGGGATTGTAACCCGCGAGCACCAACGCGTTAACCATTGAGCCAAAGTCGACAAATAATAAAACAAACTATTATAGTAGTCTAATATAGCAGTAACCAAAACGATCACAGCACAGCAACGTCTTATGCATTGGTACGGAACCCTCGGCGGTAATAAGACTCGATTTAGCCGATATTTCTTAAAGAGCATAACCTCCGCACACAATTCTCCTCTCAATTCACAATGCATTGTCTTTTTACCGCGTATTGTCTTCAATATAGAAGAATATGAATACAATGAAAAATTTAATTGCCTTTTTGCGTTCTGTAGAAAAATATTTATGAACATTATTGTGCAGACAACGTCGTTATACATGTCCTGATTAGCAAAGCAAAGTAAAGCGCATTATTATTATTAAATGCAGTACAAAATAAAGTCATAAAGGTTTTTGTATATTATGTTAAATATTAATATTCAATCTTTGCAACTTATATTATCTTAATATACATTACAAATTAACACGTATTTTTGCGGTTCCATTTAAAAAGTCAGCCGCTCCTAACGTAAATAATATTGAGTAATCCATATTAGTTAGACACTTATACTTACTTAATATGCGAAAGTAATTCAGAAAAAATCTGTTTTATTTTCACGCCTATTCTTTAAAATGAATTTCAATGTAATTTAATAAGAGGGTATATGAGGGAGGATACCCGCCTTGTATTTATGTAATCATTAACATGAACGCCTAAACGAATTTTTAATATATGTCTAAGTCCCCCCATCGAAGGAAGGGGCAATGGCTAGTATTAACCCCTCCACAGAGGGGTGGTCCCGCACCACTGAACAACCCCTCCCAACGTCGGGACAATACAATGGGGTGAGGTTCCTGTCCTCCCAAAAGAGCAGGGGGCAACTGCTCTTTTGCCCCTATTCTTATAAGAGGGGTACAAAGAGCCCCCTCGGCTCAATTGGTATCGCCCAAGGTGCTGGGCTCACCCTAGGTTTCTGAGCCCCACCGCTACGTTAAGGCCTGAACCATGGTGGGGAACCCCCTTGACCCCTGCTCTTTTGTCCCCTCTTCTTATAAGAGGGGTACAAAGAGCCCCGTCGGCTCAATTAGCTTCGCCCAAGGTGCAGGGGCTCACCCTAGGCTATTGAGCCCCACCGCCACGAATAGGCCTGAACCATGGTGGGGACGAAGTTTTCTGGGTCTTTTTTTTTTTACGCCGGGAAATGCTCTGAGGCATCCCGCCTGGGGAGTGGGTCTCCCCAGGTGAGTATGTGGGACTCGCTGCGCCCGAAAGATGGTAAATGGACGCAGCTCTACCCACTAAAACCCGGCGAGTGCCACCAGTGCCACCTTGGTGAGGTGCCCCGGATCTGTTAAGGTAACAGGGCACCTCGACGGCTAGTCTGTCCCGCAAGGGACCGACGCCACCTCCACAAAGGGGCTGTCCCGCACCACAGAACAACCCCTCCCAACGTTGTTGTTCAGACCGGCACAAGCGTCACAAAGACAGTGTTGTGACATAGGCATCATCGTCATCTTCAGCCTTTATCTGTCCACTGCTGAACATAAGCCTTCTTCAATGAACGGCAACACGAACGATCCCTTGCCACTCGCATCCAACACATAGGCAAGATTGTAAGTAGTTCTTAATTAAAAGTTTGAAAATAAAACGAATTTAGACCTTGAACTAGCTACATAAAACTAGCTTCATTTACATTTTTAAACTTAACTTATATCAACAGTAAAAACAATAGACATGATGTTAAGGTTTATTTAAGTTATATAATGGACCATTAATTTCTATGTTCAAGTTTTAGTTTAAATTAAAATATATTCGAGTATAATTTCTGAAGTACCTACAAAAATCCGCCTTTTTTCTGTTTATCGTTCACTTCCTTAATTATTATTCATTAATATTTTACGTTAGAATTATATTCTATTATTCATTTCAGTTTAGATCAGTTAGCAAGCAATGATATTATATGTATAAGAGAGGTCGCAAGTTAAAGAGTTAAAAGAGAAATCACGTCTAAAGCCAAAGCAATATGCTAAATACATAGTCTTTTTTTTTCTTTAACGCCGGGAAATGCTCTGAGGCACCCGCGGGGGAGTGGGTCTCCCCAGGCGGGCACTCACTGCTTCCGAAAGCTGGTAAGTGGACGCAGCTCTAACCACTAAAACTCCGCGAGTGCCACCAATGCCGCCTTAGGTGAGGTTCCCCGGATCTGTTGAACAAACAGGGTACCTAGATTGCTTTTGGTTGTCCCGCACCACAGAACAGGGGTTGTTCAACGTCGGGGCAGTACAACGGGGTGAGGTTCCCGTCCTCCCCCTTGCCCCCTGCTCTTTTGTCCCTCTTCTTATAAGAGGGGTACAAAGAGCCCCCTCGGCTCATTTAGCTACGCACAAGGTGCCGGGCTCATACTAGGCTACTGAGCCCCACCGCCACGTCAAGATCGGAACAATGGTAGAAAAAAAAAACATGAAGCCTAGACTAGAGCACACCGTGAATAATAATTATTAATAAAATCAACATTCATAAAAAATAGCTATACTAATATAATACGACAGTAGTGTATGGTTGAACGCGCTAATTTCCGAAATTATGGTGTCGGATATGATAAATTCTTCAGCATTTGATAGTCCAATTACCTACTAAGGTTTTTTTTTAATTTTTGGGCAATTTTGGGTAATATAAAATCATTAGCTGTTGCCCGCAGCTTCGCCCGCGTTTACTTAGATTTACAGCCGTTCGGATTGATGATGATTATTTTTATGGCCAAAGTTACGCCTTATAACGTCAGCTATCTGCCAGTAAAAGCCTCGTTAAAATCGGCTTAGCCGTTTCAGAGATTAACCGGAACAAACAGACGGACAAAAATAGTTTTTCTTAATGTAAGTGCAGTATATTATTTCATAGATATTAACCGCAACTTCGTCCGCGTATAAGAAGTATTGTTTTAAATCTTATTTTTCAAATAAAGTAGTAGTAGCCATGCTGCTTTGCAACCGAATTGGGCCGGCACAACCGTGGTGCCTCTCGCTCACATAACACCGGCGTCAAGTGACAGCTATGCTGTCGCGTTTCGTGTGGTTTGTGAGTTTCTGGTGGACCATTGGGAGGTATAGGGAAAAGGAGGGCATCGCATCTGCATAACTTTTGGCTGTGCCGACGTCTATGGGCGTCGGTCGTCACCTCCGGCTCCGACTGCTCGGTTGCCTCCACGTGAAATAAAAAAAAATGGTTCCAATTTACAAACTATAATAATTTAAAGAATACTATTTACTTCCACTGTAAGGCCCGATATTACGTTTTTATAAAATACTAGCTGTTGCCCGCAGCTTCGCCCGCGTTTACTTAGATTTACAGCCGTTCGGATTGATGATGATTATTTTTATGGCCAAAGTTACGCCTTATAACGTCAGCTATCTGCCATAACCGTTCCCGTGGGATTTTTGGGATAAAAACTATTTTAAATCCTACGTTAAGTTCCAAAGTATCTTCATATCAAATTTCACACAAATCTGTGCCGTGGTTTAGAAGATAGTCTGTCTCGGGGTATTACCCGCATAGATCCCGTTCCCGTGGGATTTTCAGGATAAAAACTATTTAATGTCCTATGTTAATTTTCAAAGTATCTTCATATCAAATTTCACCCAAATCTGTTCCGTGGTTCAGAAGATAGATAGTCCCGGGGTTTTACCCTTATAAATCTCGTTTCCGTAGGATTTCCGGGATAAAAACTATCCTATGTCCTTTCTCGGGTTTAAAGCTATCTTTGTGCCAAATTTCATCCAAATCTGTTCAGCGGTTTAGGCGTGAAGAAGAGACAGACAGACAGACAGACAGACAGACAGAGTTACTTTCGCATTTATAATATTAGTAAGGAAGTAAGGATTTTACAAAAAATTAAAACCGACTTCAAAATTACTAAACTAAAAAGTAATAAAATAACTGTTTATTTAATTTTTGTGTTTACAACTTATAATCAACTTAATCTTCTACTAATGTACAAACGTTTACCACGTCATTATAGTTTCTTTTAAAGTCGGTGTCAGCCAAGGTAGAGTACAGCAACAAATACGACACCCAATGCACACAGTATCCCAATGCTGGCTGAGGCGGTTAAGGAAGTGCCTTCAAATTGTAGAGGTACGACGAAGGGTTGGTTGGTTTTAGCGGTAAATGGGCAAACATTGTATCTTGTTGGGGTTAAACTGGACTTGGTTAAGTCGCCCCTATTCCGAGACTTTGGCCAACAGAGACTCGATTTCAGACACAAGTTTGTTCCGACACTCATCGACTTGTTCCCGAAAAATATTGGAGCGGCCAGTGTATTTAAGGCATCTCCAATGCTGTCATCAGCATAACAATGAATGCCGCTGGTTTGCAGCATATCTATACGAGTACTAATATTATAAAGCTGAAGAATTTGTTTGTTTGTTTGAACGCGCTAATCTCAGGAACTACTGGTCCGATTTGAAAAATTATTTCAGTGTTAGACAGCTTATTTATCGAAGAAGGCTATAGGCTAAAACATCACGCTGTGACTTATAGGAGTTGAGTAACACGGGCGAAGCTGCAGGCAACAGCTAGTCATTGATATGCAGAAGAAACAGGGTTGGAGATTGTACACAGCCTTACGGAACACCAGCATTAACACACACAGACTTGAGGTCCAAGCATGCATCGTCGACAACGACCTTAATGCTCCTGTCCGCCAAAAAACTGGTGATCAACGTACATAATTTCTCGGGAAGCCCATCAAGATTCATCTTTGCTTTTTTTACTATCCACAATCAAAAAGGGTGACACTTGATCAACTTTTTAATCAACTTTTTAAACTTAAAATTTCACACACGTATTCAATAAGGAAAAAATTTTGAAAATTCAATCCCAGGGCCATATGCCATAAAAGTTTGTATGTAACTTTTTATCCTTAGACTTATTAGCATGAAATTTCGTATGAATTTAGTACGACAAAAATGATGAGTTATTTATTTATTTATTTTAATTCAACCCCTAAGAGGATAAAATAGATAATTAAAATATTAAATATAAACACGCTGAAAACTTAAAATTTCGCACATTTAGTTTTAGGGTAAAATAGGGAATGAAAGTTTTAAATAAACACACACCTTAGGGCTAGAAACTAAAAATTTCGCATACGTATTTCTCTTACGACGTAGGCATCCACTAAGGAAGGATTTGTCAAAATTTAACCCAAGGGGGTAAAATAGGAGATTTAACCCCCTTGAGGGGGGTATTAATCTTTCATACCTAGGACATATTTTCATGAAATTTCGTAAGAATAATAAACTCTTAGGCTAGAAACTTAACATTTCGCACGCGTATTCCTCTCATGACGTTAATCCACTTAGGAAGAAATTTTCAAAATTCAAAGGGGATGTAAGTTTATATGAAACTTTATATTCCGTTAAAAGGCTCACTTAAAATATTTTATAAAATTTTAAATTTAGTTTATTTTTTAATTAAATCTCAAGCATCTTATGTATTTTGTTTTATGGTTGCATGTTTATTCTTAGTCGTAAGGTTTAGGTTTCTCTAAAATGGATTTTTTAAATTATTTTAGGTTGGAATAGAGGCTGATGATGATGCTGATGATGCCGATTAGTTGTTGGATTTATTTGTTTATTAGGGATATGTGAAACATCTTTTCATAACCTATTATTAAAATAATCTATTTTTGATTTAGAAAAAGTATTTTTTTGTTTACACTTACTTAATCATAGGGTTCATTTATTAATATTTGGAATAGATATATCAAACTTAGGTTATATATAAAAATATCATACTTAGGTTATATAAAATATACTTAATTACTATTTAATATATTAAATATTTAACTTACTTAAAATAATACCATATTACAAATGACTACTAATTTATCTAAAAGATAAAATTCGCAGAATTAATTCTAATATAGCCAATAAAAAAAAATTACTAGAATCCAATAATCTGAGGAACAGACTTAAGTCCATCAGGTTTTAGATTTTGAACCAATCCAATGAAGGGCGCAAATATAACAATGACTAGCGAAGAGACTTGATCTTAACGCAAACGAAGCCGCGGGTAAAAGCTAGTTACATAATAAATGTAATGTGTAATTAACTGGCATATATAAAAATTATCATAAATTTGCCATTTGCGGGGGGCGGCAATCTTGGCGTGTATTAAAAGAGTCTTATGTTCGGCAGTAGACTGAATAATAATAATAATCTCTATTTGCATAAAACATGGTTTCATAAAGGTGTTTTACGGCCGTTTTCTATATTCAATCTCAATCCCTAAATTGATGGTTAAGATTGATATTTCAATCCATTTCCTACTTTTAGTATTTCAATAACCGATCCATGGATCGTTATACCGATCTTTTTTTACAATCCATCTTTGGGAGGGCGGATCGGATTTTTAGATTAGTATTTGTATGAAAATGACAGTTATATGTTTTCTTTAACCGATCTCTGATTTTGACAAATCGATTTTTGAACGTTATTGATCTTTATTTGCGAACCCCCAATTTCGACGGATTGAACACTGGATTGAACTGATAAAGGCGTGAAAATGGAAATATTATTATCAATTATAATTAAATGTTAAAATAAATTATTAAAAACTATAATAAATATAATAATACATAAAAAATATAATAATTATTAATATTATTTGAACAACAAATAAACTTGAGATTCTATCGGTAATCTAAGATCCGGCTGCAGATTTGCAGAATTATACACTAATAGAGTAAAAACTAGAAAAAGTAAAGTGCTGATTTTGTGATGAAAAGAGCGTATATTGAACGTCATGTTTTGCTAACATTATAAACACACCGGCATATTTAGCGGAACACAAAAAAAGGTAAGATTTTGCGAGTAAAGGCTATTTGTGAAAAATGGTACATTTTTGAACTTTTCATGTAACCGGGAAAAGTGAAAATTAATATTAAAATAACAATTAATTAAATTAGAAAAATGGTGATTAATATCGCGTATTTCGTGCTCTTATTAAAGTTTCTACCCGTCTAGGCATACTGAGAATGATGTTATCGATAGTCTCCGCCATTCCTCAACTACGGCGATTCGCACTTCACCCACGTTGGCAGGAGCTGGAATTCTGGACTTAACTTTTCTTTTCAGCAAGTCCCAAACGTGCTCTATTGGGTTCATATACGGTGATCTCGCCGGCCACTCCATAACAGTGATATTCATATCATTAAGATAAGCTTGAGTTACCCGAGCGGTATGCGGCCGAGCATTATCCTGCATAAAAACAAAATCGTCACCGATATATGGGGCAAACGGTACGACATTTTCTTCTAAAACTTCTCTGATATAGCGGTCTGCAGTCAGACTCCCTCTGTCAATCACTACCAAGTCTGTGCGAGCTCCCAAACAAATGCCCGCCCAAACGATTATTGATCCACCACCGTATGCAACTGTAGTTTCAAAATTTGTCTGAATGTATCGTTTTCCTTTGCGTCTGTATATTCTTTGCCTGCCGTCAATTTGATTTAAGAGAATTCTGCACTCATCACTAAACAATACCTTACTCCATTGGTCCGCGTTCCAAAGTCGATGTTCCTGAGCAAAAGTTAACCTGTTTCTACGATGATTTACCTCGAGCCTTGGAGCCTTGGCGGGCACAAATGAACCCAAACCAGCTTCTTCGAACCTTCTTCGTACCGTACGCTCACTTACGGTTACACCCCGCACTGCTTCTAACTCAGGTCGGGCTTGGACGGCCGTCAAACGGGGGTTCCTGCGTACACGAAGCCGAATGAAACGATCATCCCTACTCGAAGTGCGTCTTTTTCTGCCTTGTCCTGCTCTTCTCACATAAGTACTGGTCTCCCTGAACCGTTGGATACTGCGATGGATCGTTGAAACTGGTCGACGAAGATCTCTGGATATCACTCTCTAGGTTTGACCATTTCTTCGCATTTCGAGTGTCCTGGCAATCTCCGTTGGGGCTAAGTCATGCATAATTCAGTCAACTCCAAAAAGATACGCGATTAAAAAAAACTAACAAAAAACAGTATTTCAATGAAATTTTAAATCAAACTCAGAAGGAAGAAATACTCCAAGTTGGCTCTCCAAAGGTGTATTTGAATAAAATTTAAACAATTGCATAAAATGTGATGTTCAGTTGTTTTCTTAATTTGAAAATATTTATTTTTAAATTAAATGACGTATAAACCAGCCAGCAACCTTATATGATACTGATATCAAACCTTTATTTTATGTTCCGCTAAATATGCCGGTGTGTGTACATTCGCATGCAAAAGGTTGATGATGATGATTATGATGATTGGACTACCATAATAATTATGTTCAATATTATATTGTATATTTATTATTATTTTATAACACTCTTCGTACCTTAACCTTATAGATCACAGTCACAATATTACACACAAGATGTACAATATATCAATCGGTGTAATAACATACCATTCTTTATTTCTCGTAAATAACAAACACATAAATAATAAGTTTAGTATCATAAACGTATACCGTACAATAACCGGTCCTTCCGTCATATTGTGACGATCGAAACTGCACAAGTAACAATGTTTTGTATACAAATAATTATTAACAATTGGGGTTAAAGTATGAGATTGCCGTTTGATAGTAATAGGTACTTCGAATTGAAATAGAACCTTCATGGTTTGAGATTTTTGAGTGATACTTTTATCACATAGTACAAACATATTTACCGGTGGGAGGGAAGCGCTGTGCCGCGCTCCCGGCTGCATGGGTACCACCATCTTGCTTGTTTCTCCCGTAAACAGCTTTGCTGTGTTTCGGAGAGAAGGGCAAGACAGGCAGTGTAATTACTGGCACCGAGACTTAACATCTTATGTCTCAAGACAGGCAACACATAAATAAATTGCCTGGGCTCGTTCCAGGTAAACTAGTTTAAGTTCATGGGCGACGTCGACCACTTACCATCAGGTGGCACGTTTACCAGTTTGCCAATCCAACTAACATAAAAAAATGTAGTTATTCTTTTAAAAAATTTACATCATTCGATTATCGACTTTTAGTTGTTTTTTTTTTTCAGCTTAGACAAGAAAGATGGATATTTCGAAAATTCGAGTGATTTTTGAATACGAGTTCCGACGCGGAACTAATAAACAAAATATAACGCGGCACAAACAGCTTGCAATATCAATGTTTGTAGCTTTTGGAGAGGGGACTAGGAATGGCCGATACAAATCGTATATAGATATTGAAACGTATATTACATCAATATCTAAATATCCGATATCGGTGCGTTTAAAAACTATATATTTTTTAAAACACTATATTTCTGCATCGTTGCGATACGTCTCGGTTCGATATCTCGCTTGATATTCAAGATTTATAGATATAGGACATCAAACCATATCGCATCGCAATATGGGCTATGCAGATGCGCTGGGCCGACTGATAACATTATGAACAAGAGAACTAACGTTATATGAATATTTTCTTGTGTATTTTGGCAAATTTGTATTAGATCACAGAAGTTAAACAAGAGACTTTATTATATTAAGAATATCAAGCTTTTTCGGTAATTTTGCAATTTTATACTTGACCTTTGTCCTTGAACTCGTAGCTTCGCTCCGGTGATCCTTTTCTCTTATATTTATATATTACTTTTATTTATATATTATTATTGTAATAAATTAATATCTTCCATACAAATACATACCTAAATAAATAAAAATAAATAATATAACAAAAAATATATTATATATAACATCCCATGTCTTAATTACAAATGCTCTTGCTCATCACACAAACATTTTGCACAACACCCAAAGTACCTACCATTACCATATTCAGACAGATTAAAAAAATAGATATACAGTTTCAAAACACATCGTTTTATAGGTTCATTGTTACCAAATACGGACCGATACACCAATATATAGTTTCAAAAAATATAGTTTCAGTATCCGATATCGAATATCAATATATAGTTTCGATTCGATATTGCAAAAACCCGATATTACCCACCACTAGAGGGGACTGCTAAAGAACGCACCGTGTGATTTTGGTTTAAATGCTTTCGTGAAGGAACCTTTGATTTGAATAACGAACCACGTGGAAGACCGCCACAGGTGAATAACAATGAATTGAAGGAGATGGTGGAAGCCGATCCGAGCCAAACTACCCAGGAATTAGCGGCATGGTTTAACGTTACCTTACCAACAATATTGGCTCATTTGGGTCAAATCAATAAAATAAAATAAAAGAATAAATGGGTGCCTCATGATTTGACCGATCTGCAGAAAGAAACACGTGTTGAAACTTGTGTTGCCTTGTTGAATCGATACAGAAATGAAGGAATATTGGATCGAATTGTGACATGTGATGAAAAGTGGATTCTTTACGATTACCGTAAGTGAAAAGTGCAATGGCTGACCCCAGGTCAAACGCCGCAACAGTATTCTAAAGCAAAGCTTACCAATAAAAAGGTAATGTTTGGTGGTCTCAGCATGGTGTTATTCACTACAGCTTTCTCCGATCTGGTCAAGCAATAGGTAACGGCAGATATCTATAGTGCCGAACTCCGAACAAAGATAGCAAAACAAGCAGTGAAATAGCCCCGACTCATGAATCTAACTTCACCATTATTGCTCCATGATAACGCGAGACCTCATACAGCACGAGAACCGTTTTAGCGCTACAGGAACTGCAATTAGAAACCATTCGTCGCCCTCCGTATTCGCCAGACCTTGCTCCAACGGACTACCATTTTTATCGTGATTTGGACAATTTTCTACGTAACCGTCCGTCACTGGTGTCGTATTTGTTGCTGTAGGTACCACCTACCTTGGCTGACACCGACTCCAAAAGTAACAATAATGATGTGGTTAAAACGCAAAAATTGTACATTAGTAGAAATATAAGATGATTATTAGTTGTAGATACAAAAAAATAAAGAAACGCGATTATTTTATTACTTTTTAGTTATTTTATTTTTTGAAGTCGGTTATAATTTTTGTTTATTTTTTTTTATTTCTTAATTTTTAGTGATTCATCAAAGACCGACAGACAGAGATAGACATTTTGGCATATTGAACCGTATGAAGTAAGCCCAAAAAAAGCTATAAATCGTCGAGGAGTTCCCTCGACTATATAATATTGTGTCCATCATAAGACCTGTAATGGCATGTATCACCCATATGGGTGCAAAGTTCTCATCAGTATAAATTAATTAAGTCCAATCACAAGGTAGCTACTGTAAACTATTTAGGAGTTCCCCTTCGTCTTGATGATGAAGACGAAGGACAGTTAGGGGAACCCCAATCACAGTCAGAACCCATCTATGTGTAAAGTTCCCATCAATACAAATTAATCAATACCAAACACAAGGTCACTGAAGTAAATCGTCGAGGAGTTCCCTCGACTATCTTTCAGATCTACTCTAGGCCTTTAGTAAATCGTAGTGTTTTTAAATGCCTAATTAAAAAGATATTACGCGCACTAGTAGCTCCTACAATTTTAGAAAGTTCCCCTCTATTTATCTGGGATGCCATCATGAGACCCTGGTTACCTTATCATGGGACGGGACCATTTGGCAAGTATACCCTTTCAAACAAAAAAAGAATTTTGAAAATAGGCCCACAATTGACGGAGATATCGGTGTACATACATAAAAAAAATACCGATCGAATTGAGAACCTCCTCCTTTTTGTTGAGGTCGGTTAAAAAGTAATAAAATAATCGCGTTTCTTTAATTGTATGGGATCGGTCACAGAAATATATCGAGATAGAAGTAAAGAGTGTATGTACCTCGCGTGGCAAAAAGACGACTCGACGACTCCATTGCTCGCCGCGAACTTTAGTATACTCCCGACCCCGATCAGCATGCGACGTAAGGTTTTAAAAACAAAATGACTCGTTGTTCAATAATTAATTGTTCAAACACTACCAGTAAAATTGGAGCTGTTAATGGAGGTATTTCCTTTCACCAGTAAGTACTATTTGTCATAAAAAATCTGTTATTAATTTAAAAAACCATTTATTTTACTATTTTAATCAAAACAGTAGCGGGCGATTGTGTCTAACGCTAGTTTTCCATTGCGGCTTTTATTTGACGAGCCAGACTTGGCGGGCGTTCAAAACCAGCGATATAAAATATGCTATTAAAACTGTCAGGTCACGTTGAAGACGATTTCTCATTTTTTCTGTCAAAAGTGCTGTACCTACACTGCTATTTTCTTACTCGATTAAAATCTATTTTGAAAGCAGAGGAAATGATAATTTAATTTTATATTATTATGTAGCTATAATGTAATGTATGTAAAATATAAAATAAAAATAATAAACCTCTATTTTTATCATTTTTTAATGCAAAGCAAAAATTATTGAGAAACTGGTTATGTATTGTTTTCTAACTGGTTATGGCTACTTCTATATTGCGAGTTTATTTCAGTTTTCCGAATGATCCTTATATAAAAAAGTGTGTGTGTGTACTTATGTATACGCGTTAGAAGTAATACTCCTTAATGAAAAATACATAGTACAATTTCATTACACTGTAACCTTTTTGCTTATTGTGTAGTTAAAAACTATACCTTCTTTTGACGTCTATACTGTCATCATGTGAATATTGTTATATAAAATAATGTTGACTATAGCTAACTTCAGGGTGTCGGTTTTTCGTGACTCATCATTTTTCACTAGCGCGCTAAAAGAAGTATAACTCCAAAAATAAATGGATTGTGCTTTTTAATAAACCAGTAAATTTTTTTACAATCCACCAGTGATTATTTGTAGGCCTATTCATTCTCCAATTATTGATTTATGTGATATAGTTTTAGATTCCGTATTTTTGGATTCATTACTTAAATAAAAAAGTAGCCACCGTTTGCCGTTTAGATGATTAAGCTAAAAATAAGCAAAATGACACAATGTGACAAATACCAAAAGTTGAATCAGAAGGACTACAACTATTATCACTGATGACTTTAAAGAAATTGATTGGTTTAATAGAAATGACAATCCTTCTAATAAGGGCGCCAGTGGACGGTCGGCCCCCTATCTATATTATCTGATCAAATCAACATTTTAATTATCAATAATAATAAAAAAACAAGCTATTAATTGATTACACGTTATAATATAGTCTATAATATAGCTACTCAATATATAAAAATATAGTTTATCGTCCATAGCACGCTATTATAAAATAGTTTATTTGAACAATACTACTGATAAAATCGGTGCCATGTTATAATCGATCTGTGAATCGATGCTTTTGAATTGTTTTTGCGCGGCTTATGTGTTTCACATCACTAAATTACACTCGTGACGTCATCGTACCTACGCAAAATGTTACACGCTCGGTCCCCATACAAATTACGGAACTCTTTACTTCTATCTTGATATAGTTCTGTGGGATCGGTCTCTTGAGTGAGAGGTCCGGGTTCGATCCCGACCCCCCAGTAATGCCTTGAAATGGGTTTTTATTAATTTCTATGTGCACCTGAACATGGGACCATCGCTGGCTCACATGTGAAGGAAACATTGTGAGGAAAACTGCATGCGGTGAGATCAAAAGTATTTGAATCTTCAAAAGGTGGGTGAAATTCACCAACTCCGGTGGGAGGGAAGCGCTGTGCCGCGCTCCCGGCTGCATGGGTACCACCATCTTGCTTATTTCTCCCGTGAAACAGCTTTGCTGTGTTTCGGAGAGAAGGGCAAGACAGGCAGTGTAATTACTGGCACCGAAACTCAACATCTTGTCTCAGGATAGGCAACACATAAATGAGTTGCCGGGGCTCGTTCCAGGTAAACTGGTTTATGTTCATGGGCGACGTCGACCACTTACCATCAGGTGGCACGCCTCATTTCGAAGAGGAGACCCGTGCCCAGCAGTTGGATATTTAAGGTATTCTTTATTATAATTTTATGTTATTTATTATTATATTTTATTATATATATGTACTTTAAGATTATAAATTAAAACTCAGTAAGATAATGCGTTTGCAATTCAAACCGAACAAAACAAATAAATATTGCTAAATTCCACTTAAATACATTGAGGTTAATCAAGGTAACTCATAAATAAATGCCTACAATTCCTAAGATTGTTTGACTCCTAGAAACAGAATAATAATAACGAAATATGTGTATATTCTTGTTTGTCTCTCGCCTAGAAAATACGTCATACGCCACACTTACAATAAGATTTAATTTAATTCTAATGGGATAAAACAGGGATTTAATAATTTAGAGTTCATATATTTTTATATTTCAATTCCATTATTTGAAAATTAGAACCTTTACAAACCTATATAATGAATTTAATTATAATATATTTTAATTTATTTATACAAACTGAGATATCCTATTGCATTGTTATGCTGTTTTTGATGGTAATGTATTTTTTAATTTAATTCCAATTATAGATTTCTAGTGTCAAAGCTTAAACAATTAAACATAACCTACATAAACTTTAAAAATTAATGTTTGATTTTTTTTTTAATTTTTAGTCTTTTATATTATATTATCTCTTATTATATATTATGTATTATATCTTTTATTATATATTATGATTATACATTTCCTTAAAAACTACTTAAAAAGCCACCGGGATATATTTTATGGCTTCATCTACCAACTAAAACCAAAATTGTTATTAAAAAAAACCTCGATTCTATATACATACTACTATCTACATACAGCCTTTATTATTTTTGATTAAAATATAATATTTGGATAA
Source organism: Helleia helle (assembly GCA_963853865.1). Classification (NCBI taxonomy): domain Eukaryota; kingdom Metazoa; phylum Arthropoda; class Insecta; order Lepidoptera; family Lycaenidae; genus Helleia; species Helleia helle. The sequence goes on along the minus strand of OY971423.1, from coordinate 13,896,925 downwards.
TGTCGTAATTTAGACTCATGAACCATACTCGCTTGTGATTTCATCAAACGTTTACGGTAAGACCACGGGCAGCAACTAGTTTCTTATAAAATGAATCAATAATAAATTATTAGCAATTATCTTACGTACAGGTAGTATTTAGTTAACAAATGTTGCGCTATCCAAGAAATACGTCAGAGCTAAACAATATAGAGTTAATTTAATACGATAGAGCCGGATATAATATACGTAAATAAACACAATGACTGAATTACAAAGGGCTCATAATAAATCCAAAATGACCCTTTTTTTCGGAAGGGCTAGACTTTTCGGCCTGATGGCCTTTAAGCTCAATCGGTACAGTAAATGAGCAGATGGTTCACTTAAGAAATATTTGAAAGGAGGACGCAGCCTTCCGCGCCCCGCAGGGGGCGCGGTCATCGCGCGCGCTGCTCGGGAGAGCAGGATTTGGACTAGTCAAATCCGATACGGTCGACGAATCTTTTACGATTGAATTTAACCTATCATCGTGAGGGCTGGCCCTCATCCCTCCCTCTGGAGAGAGAGGCGGGTCGTGCGCGGTGCCCTAGCAATCTAGCGGTAGCGTAGTACTAGCGCTATTTGCGCGGTCTGGGTTTGTGTCTAGCTTCATTACGTTCTCACGTAAAATTATCGTCCGTAAACCGACTTTACGGACAATAGGTAAGTTTTTTTTTTCTAAATTAAAACTACACCACCATCATTCCCTTATTACTTCTATGAAAAAGCTTTACTGTTTTCAGAAAGGCAGACAGTGTAATTACTAGCACCGGGATTTACTATCTTACGTTTCAGGGTAGACATCGCATGAGTGAGTTGTACCCGCATATTTATGGGCAATGCTGACCAAATACCATCAGGTGGCACTTCTGCTGGCTACATCCATAGAGGATTTCCTTGCGAAATAAAAAAAAATATTATGTTAGAACTGAGAATATTATACTCAACTTGTATTTTTTAAGGGTTCTGTTTTTCAAAATAAAAGAACTGAACTCCTAGGATCACTCCGTTGTCCGTCTCTATCTTTCTGTCAAATCAAATCCTTTTTTTTCTTTAACGCCGGGAAATGCTCTGAGGCATCCCGCGGGGGAGTGGGTCCTAGGCGGATATGTGGGACTCGATGCGCCCGAAAGGTAAGGTGGACGTAGCTCTACCACTAAAACCCGGCGAGTGCCACCAATGTCGCCTTTGGTGAGGTGCCCCGGATCTGTTGAGTAAACAGGGCACCTCTACGGCTTGTCAGTCCCTCAGGGATCGACACCACCTCCACAGAGGGATTGTCCCGCACCACAGACCAACCCCTCCCAACGTCGGGACAGTACAATGGGGTTTATCACTCTGCTCTTTTGTCCCCTCTTCTTATAAGAGGGGTACAAAGAGCAGCTCCTTTGGCTCAATTTGCTTTCCTCAAGGTGCTGGGTTCACCTTAGGCTACTGAGCCCTACCGCCACGACAAGGCTTGAACCATGGTGCGGGTAAAGTTCCCAAATCTAACAATCAATAATGTATAACGTATTCTTTTATACTTCAAGATAATTATTTAAAATTTTAAGAAACAACAAATATTAATTATAATATTCTTATTTAAATTAATAATATCACTAACTCAGTCCGTGGGAGGTAGATAAAATCTATATTATTATATTGTTGAAATCCAGAAATAATCTATCTATATAAATATAAATAAATCGCCGAAATGTATGTATGTTTATAATTTCAGAACCACTGCAACAAATTAGATATTTCTTTTGATTGTTGTGAACAGGTTATTGGCAGAACAAAGTCTTTATATAGGTAATATAAAAAAGTATGTATGTAACTAATCTTTAGGAGCGATTGAAGTAAAACTTCAAGAAATTAGAAATGATACTAATTTATTATGATCTTTGCCACTAGTTGACGTATAAGACGAGAAGCGTGGAGTATATGACCATGTACTCACGACCAATACAAGTTACTATTTTTTAATATAAAATACGGAGTGTTACTTCCGTCAAGAATAAAAATCAGAGTTACCCTGTAGTCGCGTCTAAAGAAGTTTTACTTCAAAAATGATAATGACGCTAAACATTTTTGAGTAAGTGCAGAACAACGTTTGCCAGGTTCAGCTTATTGATATAATTTTTTAGAAGGTCACCTTTCGTTCATTATTTAATCCCAACATAAAGCAATGCACTTTAAAATTAATAACCTTCATAGTTTTGAAATACTTATTGTACAATGATATCGGAAATTCTTTGGCTAGGAAAATATAATGGTCTATTTTAATAACAAAAAAATATGACGTTGAAACGTCTAACGTCTAATACTAACTTAAATAAATAAAATAAAATATTTTTATACAACAAAGAAATATCCTACTATTATAATACTAATAATAAAAAAAAGTTTGGAAACGCAATAAAATTGATTATTTGTAAAAGCCTGTCAGTTGCTTAGTAACGAATAAACATGTTGATATAAATGCACATTTTGTTAGTCGGAACTTAGTTTTTTATAAATAACTAGCGGCCCGGTACGTGCTTCGCTACGTATAAAGTGAACTAAAAAAAAATTGGAACATCAAATTAATTTATTTAAAAAAAAAAAAAATGCTAGCTAGTTTAAAACTTAATGTTGTACGGTCAACACTGAAAAAAGTTTCAATATGACCCCAACTGAAAAAGTTTCAATTTGACAGCAAAATCTCCATTAACAAAATGATCCGCCATTTATTGAATTAAAAAAATGTGATAAATGAAGAACCACTCAACCAATTTTGTGCAAACTTCACATAAACCATCTACTAAATAGTCCGAACAAAGCCTAAATATTTGGTTGGGATTGGTGAGCCCGTTCTTGAGTTATAAAATTACAACGAAAAGTGGCATTGATTTTTATATATAAAGATAATAATAATTAAATGACAGTGAATTCAACGCTCATATTAATTGAAAAGTCCGCAGTGTGTCACTTTCGATGATTTTTTTATAATGATGCCTTTGCAGGCCCTTCTGTGATGACGTTTAACGTCATCATCCTCCGCCGAGGGCTCCCAAGAACCATATACCTCTGTACGTAATTATTCTCTATGCTCTACTGCTGCCCTTGGACTAGTTTAGGGTGATAATCCACATCAACAGTTACATTTTCCTTCTAGTTGTAGAGCAATGAAATACAACCAGGTCTAGATGCCCTATTCAAGGGTCCATAGCCAGTAAATTATAACGAGAATAAGTATAAAAAATAAAAATCTCAATATATTTCAATGCCAAGTTTTTTTCAAGTTGAAGGTTGCAAAGACAACAGCTACGATGCAGCTACGAACATAAATATACAAGACCGTTCCTTGTAACTGACAGTCGGTGGCTAGCTCTTGTCAACTTACCGTCTGTAGTCAATTGATTTAAAACATTATGATGGAGTATCTATCGACGTTGACGTTACTTCTCACCGCGCATTATATCAGCGCTCATAATGAAGATCTCCGTAAGTCCCTTTATTTATAACTGAATCAAACATAACAAATATATCACTGTTTATTTTTCTTCGTCATCATTAAATAATATAAAATATGCACAAGCCATCAAGCATAAAAAATAATAATAAAAATGTTTGCTTTACTCTCACAGAATGGTGACGTTTTATGCATTACTTTGATTAGGTGTTGGTTAGCATTGACGATTTAATCTCTACTATTGCTAAGTGTGACAAATATAAGCAAACTAGCCGTGAAAGAGCAACAAACATCCAAACATCCAAACTTACAAAGTTTTGGCCTTTATAATATTAGTGAGATTTCTTGAGTGGGAAAGTTCGTTTTGTCAGTGTACGTTGTTGCTACAAAACATATATTTCGAGAACCTGTGGTGGATATTGTTTCAGTGTTACTTGTTATGTGTCTGTTAAGTAATGACGATGATGTGTATTCGGTTAGACGGTGTGTTTTATATTTATTTATGAAGAAACACAACATGCTAGCCTAGCCTCGTGGTAAATTCGAAAAAGCTTGTATTTTCTGTACTAAAACGGTTATAAATTGTAGAAATTTATTGATACATAAACTCGAAATCACCACCGCCGCGTGTAGAACTAAGTGATTAGTTGAGTAACTACCTACTAAACTAGCTTTATGTTCAAAAAGTAGAAGATTTGCCTTACATTATACCATATAAAATATATAAAGCGTATTACATAAAATATGTTACAAAATAATAATAATAATAATAACAAAGAGGAGGCCCCGAGAATAAGATCAGGGAGGATCAGGGGCATTTCACTTAGTACATTTGGTTTTTTGTATGAGATTAGAAAGTCGTTATATTGCGTTAGATGGCGCATTTTTATTATATATTATATTTAGTTTTTTTTATGTCTATGAAATTTTTACATGTTTTATGTTGAAGACTAGTTATTCTTATATAAAATATACGTGATTTATTTTTTAAAAATTATAGGTACCTATTTAATACTTAATCGAAATTAAATTCTTTACTTGACAAGTTTGTACAATTAAACTTGATCCAAGTGTTCAATGGTCACACCAAATAATATATTTAGGGAGGCAACATTAATATTTTAAAGTTTCTGATTGGTTAATTATCAAATTGAAGAGTTTCAATTTATTATATTATTGTTAGAAATAAATTGCAAATTATAAATATGATTTTGAAAATATGAAAAAGAATATTTGAAAAGAATAAATATATATTAAAATTACTAGACTTTTCTGGGCTGAAATTTAAAATAATTTTAAAATCGCCGCGAATATTGGAACGTAATGTTTAACGTAAACATTTTTTAGTCTGTGCTAACATTTCTCAATTTTGAATTCATTTTTGTTATTACGTATTATTCCCTAGTTTGTGTTTTTAATTATTCCATCTTGAATGTGCTCTAGTTGTTTTATTTTCTTATCCACTCATGTTTTAAAAAACCATTGTGAGTTGTGACTATGATAACGTAAGAAAATACATGAAATTTTCTATACGGAAATTAATACAATGCCAATTAACATAAAAATCAAAATTGTGATTTCATATGCAATTTGGTTAGTAATTTTTTCACATACATTAGTGGTGCAAAGATATAAATAATATATTAAGTGGACGAAGTAAAGACACAGTGATAGTGATACAGTAAAAATTTACCTAGTCAATATTTTAATAATAGACGAAAAAATAAAATAATAATTAGTACCTACACATTGTTTTATTTAAAATCCTACATAATAACGTCACGTCAATTTTAGCTATAGGGATACTTATTTGTCTTGCAAATCATTGCAACGGAATAAAGTATTATTCCCATTTTTTTCATCATTAGCGAAAATTTATTAAATATCTCATAATATTGCATATATAATGGTCGTGCGATTGACTTTTAGTGCTGTAATATCGTGTTAGATGGCGTTGGCGGCATTATTTTAAGATACGCTGTGTAATGTATTCCATCTCATTCTTTTACACGTTCAATCATTTAGATTTATATGTTTGTCTCTTTCTACGTAACGCCTCAACTTTTGTGTTACACTTGATTTTACTCCTCATAAAATTTCCGTACCGGGCCGTATAACTCAAATCGTTTCTTAAGGAGTAAACTCCAAAAATGTATAATTTTATCAATAAAGGACACCTCTTACAATGATTGTAACTGATTTCTAGTATTTACGATTTTATTATAATTTCGTCTAATTTTTTGTTGTTATTAAAAGCCCGTCGAACAACGGGTGAAATATAAAAATATTTACAATTTTGCATTGCACCCCACTTAACTATGCCAAGTATTCTCAGTTCCTTGTAAAAATAATCTACTTTTTTACCTGAGATTGATGAAGCAAATAAGTTTTAAAATTGTGAATTTTCAGAAATAGATATCGCTTCGTTCGAACATACAGACATATACAGTAGTCAATAAAGGCATGTAAAGACAAACAGCGGCTAATCCTGTTAAATGCAGATCCGGGACCCTCAAAAAGCGCAGTGGTTTTAGTTTACGGGTTGGACACTCCTTGGTGCGAGTCCCACATAGGGTCAGAATCTACTCAAGATCCTGGCTACATGCGTACATTTCCCTGCCATATAAAAAAAAACAAGAAGCGGTCACGCGTTCTTGCGTTCTGCGTTCTCGTGCCAATTCGGCCCAAACGCCTTCTGTGTGAACATTTAACACTTTAAATACTTATAAAAAATTAGCTTTTATGTGTCCGCATAACTTAAGAGAAATTCATTTGATCCACTTTTAATATTTAAAACAATATTTTATTAATTCTATATGCAGCCGAATTGGGCCGGCACGATCAGTGTGGTATCTCTCGCTCACATAACATTGGCGTCAAGTAACAGCTATGTTGTCGCGTTTCGTTTGGATTGTGAGTTTTCGGTGGCCCATTGGGGGATAGGGAAAAGGAAGGCAACGAGTCTGCATAACTTTTGGTTGTGCGGATGTCTATGGGCATCGGTAGGCACCATAAAGCCCCGGTTGCTCGGTTGCCTCCTTATGACATAAAAAATAAATAGAAAGCCATAGAGAAGCGTAGACGGGCCAGTCTAATAATGCAGTACAAGAACCTTAAAACGTTTTAACGTTTGACCGCTATGCATTTGTGCTATAACGACTTATATATGGCAACTCTAGTCGTGATCTGCATCCAATACTGTTCGTACTATCTACTTTATAGTGCTATCAATCTAGATCTTTTTCCACTTTTCTAAGAACACGCATAAGGAAAATTATTTATTTTTAATCTACTTAATCAATATTCTGCACCATAATCCTTTGTTCATTTTGTATATTTTGTTTTCTATGTTTCTCTAAACTACGAATCAAAACCGTTGTTAATAAAAAAAAACAATTACATACTCTTGCACGATTTCGAGAGTTATGCCATCAACGTTAACCGGCCTAGGGAGAACGTGTTCGTTGAACA